>JAYESA010000015.1:35814284-36506784 GCA_036927795.1 Iris macrosiphon | reverse complement strand
TGGCGTGCAGCGATACATGTGCCTCCGTCACCTTAGCCTGAGACTAAGACCGTCCATTATGGCATCAAAGCCAGTGATCCCCTCGTATATTTAAACCTGTTACTACTAACTTGTGTCTTCTTGGCAGGGAAGGCAAGGTAAGTATTATGCAGGTGGTTCAGACGGGCAGGTAAATGTCACCGAACGGTAGCGAGTAATTTTAATGATTCCTTATATACGTGTCTTGCTGTTAAATGAACTAAGGCAAGATAGAAACCCACAAATATGCATGTTTCATTAAAACAACGTGTTGATTGGTATAGTTGGGATAGCTTGCCTTCACCAGTACGTTTCGATGTACTGACCCTCGTTGAAACAGGTTCCCCGCGCTAAGGAGAGCCGAGCGAGGAGCAGGAGACAAACCCCCAATCCAGTCCAGCTGTAGGCACGCCTCGACCGTGCCACCTTAGAAGCATTTTGAAGAAGAAGCATTTTGAAGAAGAAGCCTTTTGAAGAAGAAGAAGTTAGCTACCAAGCAACCATGCAGCTTCGTGGCAAGACAGTCGTTCCGACCCAAGGTCTTATATTTTGATATGTAGTAAAGGATGTAATATACAGGACTGCTATCTCATTTTGTGTCAACACTTTTGTAAGCCCACAGAGGCAATCCTTATGACTCAGTTCAAGGAGTTTGTAATAGATGTTCATATTATCAATAAAAGAGAACTTTTCCATGTTTCAATCTGTGTTCAATTATCTGCGTACTCTGAATATGTGCTCGCTATGCAAAACAAAAAAAATACTTGCCTTGTACGGTGCGCAACCTAGGCCCGCACGGCGGTCACGCCCGGGGGACGACTAACGATTCCACGGAATCGGGGCGTGACATGTTGGTATCAGAGCACATCTTCAAAGTTCCTTTGACCCATAAACTGGAAAAGTTCCCTTTAGCGATAACTCGCCTATGCGAACTCCTGAACTCGTTAAGGCCAAAATGAGATACGTTCATGCAATAAGTCCATAATACATTATGATCCTGATCTAAATTACCTCTTTTCAAGGAATGACGCAAGCGCAACCATCAGCGCTAGCGCCAGGCGAGCCACGGACTCAGGAGAGCAGCTCCGGAACATCAGGAAGCTCTCGGAGCCAACGGGGCATGTCTCAAACAGATTCGATTCAACAAGTGGTGCAAATGTTAACCGAGCAAAGACAGAGGGATGATGCCCGCCAAGCCAAGTTCGAGAGCAACCTAGAGGCCCGGCTCTCAGTCCAACAAAAGCAGGTAGATACCCTGCAAAAGCTTGTTCAGACCCTGGCCTCCAACCATTCTGCCGCAACGACAGCTACACCAGTGGAGCAGCCAGCGCTTGAAGTCGAACCATCACCCGCGCCAAGGACGAGGGAAGTGACTACCTTCACCTTTGCAAACTTCAAGAAGGTCTGCAACACGCCATTTAAGGGGACTGAGGACCCAATCGTGGCCCTAGATTGGCTCGCCGAGCTTGAAGATCATTTTTCTCTCCTGGATGTGCCGGAAGACAAGCGCGTCACTTGTGCCAAACTACTGCTTCGCTTCAATGCGCACGACTGGTGGGACGTGCATCGACGATCTCTTCAACTTGGCCATGGAGAGGAGGCGATCGCGTGGACGACCTTTCGTGCCGCGTTTGAGGAGGAGTTTATACCCCCGCCTCTACGACGTCAACGGGAAAATGAGTTCGTTCAGCTCCGGCAGGGCAGTATGACGGTGAAGCAATACTCGGCAGAATTCAACAAACTGGCCAAATTTGCTACCGCTTATCTACCGGATGCATCGAGTCGTGCCAGACGATTCGAAGGAGGGCTACGTCCTGGTATCCACGGGCACGTATCTGTTCCACAGTATCAGACGATGAGAGAAGTTTTAAACCATGCCCTCTCCCTCGAACCGCAGTATCCTCACGTTGCCACCGGCGCTGTGCAAACCCCCACTCACAAACGCCAAGGCAAAGATAGAGGAAACACAGCTGCAAAGCGCCCTAACAACGGCGGTTCGAAAAAGGGAAACTCGGGGCAACGATGTGATTTCTGTAGAAGGACAGGGCACGTCGAAAGTGAATGTCGCCGGAAGCATGGGTTATGTCTCATTTGTGGAGCTTCCGATCACGCCCTTCCCAACTGTCCAAAGTTTACCGAGCGCCGTCCTCCTCTACAAAATCAGACTCCGGTACCTCAGGCAAATCGAGCGGCGCCTCAGCAAGGGCGTAATCAAGCTCAAGGCCGAGTCTACACCATGACACGGGAAGAAGCATTAGCTTCGGATACCGTCGTGTCAGGTACCTTACTTTTCAATAATATACCTGCTCGCGTTCTATTTGATTCAGGTGCAACGCATAGTTTTATTTCCATAAATTTTGCCGTGGAAAACAATGTAAAAATGACTCCGTTGCACTTAGATTTAAATGTTAGCACCCCCTCTGGTACAAAAATCCCTGTTCGTTCAGTATGCCTAGGTGGTTACATTTGTATTGGGGAGAAGAAGCTGTCGCTCGATGTCTTAGTTCTAGATGTTAGGGACTATGATATCATCTTGGGAATGGACTGGCTAGGCGCATGCGCAACAACTATTGAGTGTGCAGAGAAGCGAGTCGTTTTCCGTCTGCCCGGAGAAGCTGTGTTCTGTTACACCAGTAGTCCAGCGAACGATGCGACCAAGGCCTGCATGGTGATTTCGGCAAAATCTGCTCGGCGAATGCTCTACACAGGCTGCGAGGGATTTCTAGCATCAGTTCGAGATGCGCGGCAGGACTACGCAGACGTCGAGCCTAATTCCGTTGAGGCGGAGTTCCCCGACGTGTTTCCGAGCGAACTACCCGGCATGCCGCCCGATCGAGAGATTGAATTCACTATCGACACATTTCCAAATACACAGCTGATTTCAAAGCCTCCGTACAGAATGGCACCTGCAGAGCTGAATGAATTAAAGCGCCAACTCCAGGAATTGCTTGATCGCGGGTTCATCCGTCCGAGCGTGTCTCCTTGGGGCGCTTCCGTGCTCTTTGTGAAGAAAAAGGACGGAACTCTACGCCTCTGCATCGACTACAGAGAATTGAACAAGGTCACAATCAGGAACAAATATCCTCTGCCACAGATTGATGACTTGTTCGATCAACTACAGGGTGCAGCAGTATTTTCAAAAATAGATCTTCGCTCGGGCTATCACCAGCTGAAGATTAGGCTAGAGGACACCCCCAAAACTGCTTTTCGAACCCGGTACGGTCATTACGAGTTTTTCGTGATGCCGTTCGGACTGATGAATGCGCCTGCAGCATTCATGGACGTTATGAATCGGGTATTTAGACCTTTCATCGATAAATTTGTGGTGGTTTTTATCGATGACATCTTGGTGTACTCAAAGACTAGGGACGAGCACGCAGGACACCTGCGGATGGTTGCAAACCCTTCGAGACAACAAGTTGTACGCCAAACTGAGTAAATGTGAGTTTTGGCTAGACAGTATATCCTTTTTGGGCCATGTCATCTCGTCTCAAGGCATCTCAGTTGACCCGAAAAAGGTGGAAGCCATTACACAGTGGAAACATCCGGAATCAGCTAGCGACATCCGAAGCTTTCTTGGACTGGCAGGATACTACCGTCGGTTCATACAGAACTTTGCTAGAATTGCTTTGCCCTTGACGTAGCTCACACGGAAGGGTGCAAAGTTTACTTGGACGGACGACTGTGAAGCTTCGTTTACGGAGTTAAAGCAGCGCCTCGTCTCCGCCCCAGTTCTCACTTTGCCAAACGGACCAGATGACTTCAAAATATATAGCGATGCATCAGGAAGGGGACTAGGATGTGTCCTGATGCAACGGGACAAAGTGATAGCCTATGCGTCTAGACAGCTAAAGCCTCACGAGCAGAACTACCCAACGCATGACCTCGAGCTTGCCGCGGTAGTGTTTGCATTAAAGCTGTGGCGCCACTATCTTTATGGTGTGCCGTGTGAAATCTATACGGACCACAAAAGTTTAAAATATTTGTACACTCAAAAAGATTTGAATCTTTGGCAGCGGCGATGGCTTGAACTCCTAAGCGACTTCGATCTCATGATCAGATACACGCCTGGTAAGGGAAATGTCGTAGCTGACGCACTGAGTCGAGTGTTTGCAGGAAGTTTGGCCATTGATGATAGGCTGCGCCGAGATCTTGAATCACTGGGCATTACCTTAAAAATCAGATACACAAAGTGGGCGCAAGTATCACAACTGCGCCTCGAACCCGACTTGTTACAACGAGTAAAGACCGCTCAGAAGGACGACCCGTTCCTGCAAAAGATTCATGCCCTTATCTCAGCAGAGAAGGCGTCCGACTTTGCGGTAAGCACGGATGGGATGCTTCGAGTGAAGGGAAGACTGTGCGTTCCAAGCGACGCGGCCCTCAGGGAAGAGATACTCACGGAAGCCCACTATGCTAGCTATACTTCTCATCCGGGTAGCACAAAGATGTATCGGGATCTTCGCACGACGTTTTGGTGGCACGGCTTGAAAAGGGATGTGGCACAGTTTGTGTCGCATTGCATGGCTTGTCAACGAGTAAAGGCCGAGCACCAGAAACCAGGCGGAGAATTACAAAGCCTTGCTATTCCGGAGTGGAAATGGGATGATATAACGATGGATTTTATTGTTGGCTTGCCGAGGACGCAACGGGGACATGATGCAGTCTGGGTTATCGTCGATCGACTCACCAAGTCAGCTCACTTCCTGCCTATCAAGTCTACTTGGAGTGCCGACCGCCTGGCTCAGATATATCTCAACGAAATCGTTCGACTCCATGGCGTGCCCGTAACCATAGTCTCCGATCGAGATGGTCGATTCATATCACGTTTCTGGGGAAGCCTGCAGTCAGCAATGGGGACAAAGTTGAAGTTTAGCTCCGCCTACCATCCACAGACCGACGGCCAAACCGAGCGTGTCAACCAGATCCTCGAAGACATGTTGCGACTCTGCGCCTTGGACTTGAAGACCAGTTGGGACCTTCATCTACCTTTAGCTGAATTTGCTTACAACAATAGTTATCAATCAAGCATTCAAATGGCGCCGTATGAGGCGTTATACGGGCGGAAGTGTAGATCTCCTATCTGCTGGGACGAAGTTGGAGAACGGCAGGTACTTGGCCCTGAGCTCGTGGAGCAGACCGTCCAGAAAGTCCGGCTGATTCGGGATAGATTAAAGGTAGCTCAAAGCCGTCAAAAGAGCTACGCGGACACACATCGAAGACCGCTAGAGTTCCAAGTAGGCGACCGAGTATTCCTCAAGGTCTCGCCCATGCGAGGAGTCAGCAGGTTCGGGGCAAGAGGAAAGCTAAGTCCGAGATTTGTCGGCCCGTTCGAAATACTAAAGCGGGTTGCCTCTGTTGCGTATCAGATTGCTCTACCACCATCCCTATCCGACGTACACGATATATTCCATGTTTCACAGCTTAGGAAATATGTGTACGACCCAAGCCATATGGTAGACCTGGACCAACTGAACCTTCAAGCCGACTTGACGTATGTAGAACAGCCTGTGCAAATTTTTGGACAGAAAAGAAAAGCTGCTTCGGACTCGCTCGGTTCCTCTCGTGCGCATGCTTTGGCGGAATCACTCCGTCGAAGAATCTACTTGGGAGCTTGAATCCGAAATGAGGGAAAGGTTCCCCTCACTATTTCCTAGTGGTAGGTTCTATTCTTTAAGTTTCAGGACGAAACTTCCAATTAGTTGGGTAGGATGTGGTGCCCCGTTCCCCCTATTCGGGGAGCGCGGCTAAGAAATACAAGACGGTATCGTTCGATCGGGATAGATTGAATTAAGAACTCGTCCTCGTTATGGATTTGTTTTTTCGGAATCGATTCCCATATTCAGTGGACCGTGCCCCCGGGATCGACTTAGCGGCAGAGTCAGGAGGGACCTCTCCGCTGCATTCTTTGTTGCCTAATTTTCGCTGTCGCTTGTTGCTTTCGTGCCTTGAGTTGGATTTCGGATTTGCTTGGGTTTTCTTGAACGGTTTCGATGAATTTCATTGCTTTCGTTCTTAGGACTGCACTTCAATTCCGATAATGGAAAGAGAGGAAGAAGTACTGATCAGTTGTTCGTGTCAATACAGGTGATCCAGCAATAGGCGTCGCTCAAGCGGACTCCTAAATCACTTCCTTCCTTCCTCCTTCCAACCACTAAAGTGAGTGGCTACCAACCCGATTAGCTAGCCCTTCTTGCTAGTCTTCACATCAAATTCTTGTGTTCGTGCTTGCCCCGATCAAACGATACCAAGTAATAACTAAAAGATATCAAGATAATAAGGGAATAGACTTGGATCTGTATGCTTGTCATTGAAACTTGTGAATGGTTACTTACTACATGCTTGCTTATTCAAAATGTTTACCATATGCATATATACAAGTTAGAATGCTTACTTCTTCTTCTATAAATATGCTATATGTAGAACACCCTTTGCCATGCATCAATTATTCAGGGAGACTATGCAAAATACATCACACAATGCTACATATCCCTTGAATTCATTGCCTCAGCTACATAAATGCAAACTTAACACAAACGCCGTTGATCACGGACAACTTATGCACAAGGCCTCTCGGTTCCTGCGGACGGTCGCTGGGGCACTGGCACCGATCCGATCCGGACGGAACCTCAAGATTAGTCTCTCCCATAGGCGGGATGGCGTGCAGCGATACATGTGCCTCCGTCACCTTAGCCTGAGACTAAGACCGTCCATTATGGCATCAAAGCCAGTGATCCCCTCGTATATTTAAACCTGTTGCTACTAACTTGTGTCTTCTTGGCAGGGAAGGCAAGGTAAGTATTATGCAGGTGGTTCAGACGGGCAGGTAAATGTCACCGAACGGTGGCGAGTAATTTCAATGATTTCTTATATACGTGTCTTGCTGTTAAATGAACTAAGGCAAGAAAGAAACCCACAAATATGCATGTTTCATTAAAACAACGTGTTGATTGGTATAGTTGGGATAGCTTGCCTTCACCAGTACATTTCGATGTACTGACCCTCGTTGAAACAGGTTCCCCGCGCTAAAGAGAGCCGAGCGAGGAGCAGGAGACAAACCCCCAATCCAGTCCAGCTGTAGGCACGCCTCGACCGTGCCACCTTAGAAGCATTTTGAAGAAGAAGCATTTTGAAAAAGAAGCCTTTTGAAGAAGAAGAAGTTAGCCACCAAGCAACCATGCAGCTTCGTGGCAAGGCAGTCGTTCCGACCCAAGGTCTTATATTTTGAGATGTAGTAAAGGATGTAATGTACAGGACTGCTATCTCATTTTGTGTCAACACTTTTGTAAGCCCACAGAGGCAATCCTTATGACTCAGTTCAAGGAGTTTGTAATAGATGTTCATATTATCAATAAAAGAGAACTTTTCCATGTTTCAATATGTGTTCAATTATCTGCGTACTCTGAATATGTGCTCGCTATGCGAAACAAAAAAATACTTGCCTTGTGCGGTGCGCAACCTAGGCCCGCACGGCGGTCACGCCCGGGGGACGACTAACGATTCCACGGAATCGGGGCGTGACACTCGCCCTCCTCCCCGCTCCCGCCCCTGCCCCGGCAGTAGCAGCAGGAGCAGCCGCAGCGACGAGGCGAGCGGCAGCGTCCCGCCCCCACTCCCGTCCCCGCAGTAGCAGCTGCCAGCAGCAGCAACAACAGCGAGCGCGCGGGGAGTGGGGAAGTTGGGGTTGTAGCGGGGAGGGGGGAGCACGGTCGGTCGCAGGGAAGGGGGTCGACGGCGGCGGCCGCGGTGGGGAGAGGAGGGAGGGGTGAGAGGAAAGGGAGAAGACGAGGGTATTTTCGTCTAATTTTTTGAGTCAAATGGGTTGATCGTTACTTTTGGACGGATTCCGTCAAAAGTTGGAGGACATGTACATTATAAAAATAATGTGGGGTGCACCATTAAATATGGTAAAAAAAAAAAGTAAAGGATAAGTCAAATTTTATGTAATTTATATTTGGAGTGGTCCTTGCTCCCCAAGCCAACAAATAAAAATATTGTAAAAGGAGGAAAGGGGGTGTATGCAAATTTGAATTTGCAAATAATTACCTAGGATTTGTTTAGCTTCTACTTATAATAGTAATTAGAATTTTTAGAGAAACACTTAGTAATTTAATTCTTATTTATTAAAATTTCCCTTTTCTCAATAAATCTTGTTAAATTTTTTTTCTTGGATTAATACAATTTTTTTTATTGATTTTTGAAATAAAAATTAAATACAAAATTAGAATTTCGAATTAACTACCAAAAGTACTATGATTTTCAGGTTAGGATAGTTATTCCGACAATGTCTCTAAAGAAATAATATTGATAGAAACCATAAAAAATTTCTTTGCAATGAGTTACCATTATAAGGTACATATTGCTTAGACAACCAAATAATGAAACAAACCGCATACATTGTACAAAATTTGGGATGCCGATGCTCTTCCAACCTAATTAATACTTACCAATAGGGGTGGAAATGATTCTTGACTTTTGAATAAATGAAACTCAAGTTTATTTTATTTTATTTTTATTTTTTTTGGCGGTGAATGCATCTCGCTATGTGTTTGCATGTGTGAACCAAGTCCAGTTGACAGCTGGAGCAATTTTGCATCATGAGTTAAAGTTACGAATTAGATCCAAATTGCAAATAATGACGAAGTTACAAATGTTATGACATACTAGCCAAACCTAAGTTACTTCTTACATTACATGCGAACTATCCCTTTAAACTAATAATCCAATTCCAACAATGTCTCTAAAAAACCAGTGAAGTTCTTAGTTGTGCCCTGCCATTTTTATAAAAAAATGCTTGGCAGATCGAAAATTTGAACCGAAAAAAAAAAAAATTCACATGGATCCGTGTCACGTTTTTATTGGTCGGAACAAAACTATTGATGTCAGTTTCCTGTTAACGTAGAAGGAAAAAAAAAATTTGACCAATCAAGACCGAACACGTGGCTTCGATTTCAACTGCGACTTAAATCGCGATTTGTGTAGCAGTATTTTTTTTTTATATAAACCTCCCTCTTCCTTCCTCTCCCCATCTCCACCCACCCCACCACCACCACCACCACCACCACCGAGAGGGTGCTGAGCTCTACCATAATCATGAAGGTAGAAATTTCCTTTTCAATGTTGTATGATTTAAGTGGTTTTTTATTTAATTTTTTATTTTTCTTATATTTATGACTACTTATGTTCAATTTTGTGTTTTTTTTCACGATCGTCCCGATTTTATGCCATATCATGTCATGTCGCAAAAGGTAAGCTACAAAATTAATTAGTTCTTGACTGTAGGATCGAATTGCAGAGGATTGACATTTTCTTAGGAGCTGTTCGGTTTACGAATTTGTAGCGCGAAAGTGATCAGAATCTGAATTTCATATCATTTTATGTTTTAGTTGAAGAATTTGCAGACATTATTTATTGTGATTTGATATGAACAATAAATCTTGTATGTCACGAAATCGGAGTTTTGACATCGAAATTTTTTTCTTCCGAGCGCGGGTTCATGTTTCCACTTCGAACATTTGGTTGGAAGACCACTTCCTCTCTACTTTAACAAGAAAATTTACTATTTATGTCACTTCGAAAAAAGTTACATCTTTTCACTCACTTCAACAACCAACAAAACATTAAATTTTAGAATTTTTTTCATTTCTAACATCCACTTCTTTAAAACATTCAAACAATTTTATTTTATTTTATTCCATTTTTTCGCAATACGTAGCAAAATATTGATTTTTAGATTTGTTTTGCGATGTTCTTAACCCTAAATGTTTGCTTTACTTCAAGAATTAGAGGCTTGGGTTAAATGGCCAAAACTGGGTTAGCTTTCAAATGAAGGGCACAATATGTTCTTCCTCCTGATCTATGCTTACAAAGATATCAAAGGTTTTAATCAATGCATGTGCTTCCTATGTTATATGCCACATTTATTTTCCATCTTAAATATATAGACATATATGCTTGGCCACACCCACTATCCCTTGAAACTCATCATAACCATCTAACCAACACAAGCTCCCATGGCTGATATTATTATTTTGATAGAAGTGACCAAAATCAGGTTTGTCCTTCATGAACTCCTTTCTACAAGTGACTCCATATTAGTTCTCAATTGGCTTCATGCCTTTCTCATGATCAAGTGTTTTTGGGATGTGGACCACATCATGGTCTTATTGAATATTTGTGTCCACCTCTCTCTCTCTCTCTCTCAGAATCATCCAAGTAGGATAGGATCATCTTGCCACACCTTAAGTGTGACAATAAAACCTGCACTAACATTCTAGAGGATGCAAATTCAAATTACAGAAATAGTCTTTTAACAAATTAAATTTTAATTTTAATTTGACAACCTCAAACTATTCAAAAATTTAACTTGATATTCTAGACTTTAATATCTTACCAATCACTAGTTTTAACTATTGAATATTTTCAAGTCTGTATCTTCCGTCAGACAGGAGTTAATTGTTTTCGTCTCAAACAAAAAAAAATGACCAAATTACCACCCTCTCCACTGCCGTCGCCGTTCTTCGATGTCACTGCCGCTCCCCCGTTGTCCCACTTCCGCCATGTCTCCTCCCCTTTTGCCGCTGCCAAAGGGTATTTTTGTCATTTTAAATTTTCATAAACACTGTTAGGATATTAAGTTATACAATTATAGTAGAAATATTAAGTTGTCTAATATTAAAATTTAAGATATCAAGTTAAATTTTTTGAATAGTTGAGGATATTAAGTTGAAATTTAGCCCAAATTAAAAGTAAGATAACATACTCTACTATTTTTCAGAAAAAAAAATTATATGCACTTAAAATTAGAAGACAAAAGTTCATGTGCAAAAGGAAAAGAAAAGTTAAAGTACAACCAAAGCAATATTTTCATTGGATGATTTTTTATTAGGAAAAAGGATCCTACAATCTCGCGCCCCCTCCTCCCTCCTATAGCTCGTGCGTCGTCCCTTATGCGCCGACGACCCCCACCCCCACCACCACCACCACCTCGCGCCGCCTCACCCGTGCGCCGGTGACGCCAGAGGGGAGGGGAGGGGGTTAAGTGCAATTTGTCAATTTTTTTTTATTTTTTGAGATGGAGGGCTGAGATGGTGTCACGTCACCGCTACTCTCATTTGAGAGTAAGGTGCCATCCCACCTCCCTTATTCTCTCTCCCTCTCTCTCTCTCTCTCTCTCTATATATATATATATATATATATATATATATATATATATATATATATTGTTGGTATATTAGAATATTCTTCGTATATTTGTTGGGATATTAGAATATTCTACAAAAAAATTTAATTGGGTATTAATGTAAGATGAAGGGTTGTAAGGCTATAAATAGCCAAGAGATTATCAATAAAAAATATAACAATTACTCCAAAATATTATACATGGTATCAGAGTCCAAACCCTAGCCACCACCTCCCAAACCCTAGCCGCCACCACCGCTGATGCATCGCTCGTCCGCCACCACCGTCGTCGCTCGCCTCCACCACCACCGCGAAGCCGAAACTCCCGTGGAGCCTTCTACCGTGGTTCCTTGCGTCTCCCGCGGATCGTTCCAGACGTTGACATCGAAGGCCTAGATCTGATGAGGGAGAAACATGATCGGGTCTAGGAGAGGATGAAGAGGACAAAATGAATCGTGGGACGGATGTGAGGTGATCAGAGAAGATGAGGATCGATGGAGGAGATCATCAAGAAGTTGGACTCTGCGGAGGTCGCAACGTTGATGAAGCTGATGAAACTGTCGGCTGGTGAGAGCGCGACACGAACATTGACGAAGTTTGAGCTTCCATCCATCGATCTGAAGCTTGATGGACGGGCCACCTATCTGAGTTGGTCACGACAGGTGAGAAGAACCCTCGCAGGGAAGAACCTAGAGGGTTTCTTGTTATTAGAGAAGACAGAGCCGGATGAGGGCTCGGCAGAACGCGACGAGTAGAAGTCCACTCATATGGTGGTATACATTTGGCGCATCGATTCTTTAGTCCAGTCGATCGTCACCACAGTGGATGGCCTTGAGATGGTGAAAGACGTGTGGGAGAAGTTGATGAGAACCTACGATGGTGTGGGAAATAACTTGAGAGTTTTTCAGATCAAGGGGGTGATCGACGACACCGTACAGAAAGAGAAGACGGTATAAGAGTATGCCACGAAATTGGAGCATCTGTGGTTGGATTATGATCACTTCTCAGATCGGACGAGATACGAGGACCCGAAGTGTAAGGAGAGACAGGTATGTCTGCATGAGAGGACGATAAAGTTTCTTAAGGGACTGGCCGCAGTATTTTCTCAGAGGACAACACTACTTCTAACCCAACCAAAGATTCCTACACTTGAGGAGACTATCTCGGCCATGATCCAGGAAGAGACCCATATCAAGCTACAAGCAGGGACATGTGGTTCTCCTGAAGTGAAGACAGCACTGACGGTTGCCAATTCAGGTGGCACATGACCTAAGGGAGACCCCCGACAATGTTACAACTGCGGGAAGGTGGGCCATCTAAGGTATGCTTGCACCAAATCACCCAAGGAAGAAGATTCAGGTGGCGGGCGTGTACAGTTTGGAGGATGTGGTCGTGGGGGTCGACGGGATGGTCCAGGAGATTATCGGGCAAACCTGCTGGTAGCAAAATGCGAAGAGGGAGCTAATTGTGCTTATAATGAGGAGGATCAGGCACTACTGACATGCTGGAAGTACTTAGGAGAAAGCAGAGAGCGTTAAACGATGGAGACATGAGGAGTGAGACTGAGGAGGCGTCCACCTCAGTCTTCGCCAGAGACAATGCTACCATGTATGTCCATCTATCGGAATGTACTGATGACTCACTCGCCCTTGCATCTATGTCTTTTCTTAGATCATCGGACTGGATTATCGATTCGGGTGCGTCTCGACACGTGACATGGAATGCTAGTAAGTTCTCTTCCTACACTCATCTAGCATTTGCAGACAACATTCAAACAACCGATGGTACTTTCCAGCTAGTGGTCAGTAAGGGTACTGTCGATTGTACATGTTCAGTAAGATTATCCAATATTTTACATGCTCCTTCTTTTTCAGTCAATCATTTGTCCATTAGTTCTATAATCCTCCGACTAAAATGCATTGCCTCTTTTGATATTCCTAAGGTGATCTTTCAGGAGAAGGAGACGGGATGAAGACTTGGGACTGTCACTTGGCATGATGGACTGTGATACCTGGATTAGGAAGGACTAGATTCGGCATTGGTGTCTGTGGCAGAAAGGGCAGGAATGGGAGGACCAAAGATGAGTGCCGAGGATACACTGATACTCCATCACAGGCGGTTGGAAAACTCCTCTTTTGGTATTTTAAGTATGTTGTATCTATCTATTTATGAGAAGGCAAATAAGGATAAACTAGTATGTGATGCATGTGATTTAGGCAAACTTACTAGGAGCTCATATGTTGGTCCGGGTCATAGGAGGTATTATGTTTTTGATATTATACATTCTGATGTCTGAGGGCCGTGTGCCACAACTACTATGAATTGTTACAAGTATTTTGTCTCTTTTATTGATTATTCCTCTCGTGTCACCTGGCTGTATTTGATGAAGAATAAGAGTGACGTCTTTGCCTATTTTTGGGACTTTCATAAACATGTCCAGACTCAGTACAGAGCAGTGGTGAATGTACTAAGGTCTGACAATAGAACAGAGTATACCAATAAAGTACTTGAGGAATACATGTAAGCCTAAGGGATACAGCATCAGACCACCTGTGCATACACACCAGCACTGAATGGAGTGACAGAAAGGAAGAACAGACACCTTCTGGAGGTGGAAAGGAACATGATGATCGCCATGAATGTCCCACAGAGTATGTGGGGGCATGCAGTGTTGACAGCAGCTCGATTAATCAACATGATGTCCTCGAAGGTACTGGGATGTAAGTCTCCATGTGAGATATTGCAAGAAAATAATAGTGGGATACTCCCACTAAAGATGTTTGACTGTGTATATTTTGTGAATGACAACAGACCCTCTGTTGGAAAACTTGACCCCAGAGCAGTCAAGTGTGTATTCGTGGACTATTCAGTGATTCAGAAGGGATACATGTGCTGGAGCCCAGTAGAGAAGAAGAAGTTTGTGAGCATGGATGCTCACTTCAGGGAGTTTGAGCCATACTACCGTCAGGAGGGAACCTCATCCATGAGCAACTCACCTGATACTGAGAGTATGGGACGAGAGAGGAAGATTGGTGAGAATGTGGTGACCGATTTAGGAGTATGGTATAGAAAAACGTTTGAGGAGGAGCTTGATCTTGATTGTCATTGTCATGACAATCTAACATTTCTATTTACTATTTTAACAACGACAAACACGACAATCTCGTTTGCGACTAGATTTTTACAACGACAAACACCGACAATCTAATATTTCTATTTACTAATCTAACAAAATTATTGACAAAAATGACAAACGTTGGAATAAATCAAGCTTGATCTTGATTGTCAGCTACATACTCTCTCCCTCTGACATTTAAGATTTTTTTTTTACTTTCTTTTCAAACTTTGGAGGCAAGATAAGAAGTGGTGTGTGTGTGGAACGTGTGTGTGGTGGTGGTGGTTGTGGTGGTGGTGGTGGACATATATCCATTTTATCTGGTCAGTTAATATATCCAACTAAACACAACTAAAAAATAACTAACAATAAATGGATAGAAAGAAAATCTAATAAATATTCGCATATTATAAAGCTGAGTATTGCAATAAAAGAAAAAAAATTTAAGAATTTATGAAAAGCTGACTTGTGGATTTTGGAGGAAGTCAGCTACTGTCCTTGGCAGGAGGTGCCAGGGGGGGGCTTTGTGAGAGTTAAAAATAATTCAGTTGTTGCTTATGTTGTCTTTTTTTTTTTTTTTTTTTCCTCAGAACTTACAGAAAAAATAAGAGAGAATCTTTTATCTATAAAGTGGGGAGAGAGAGAGAGAGAGAGAGAGAGAGAGAGAGAGAGAGCACCCATTTGAGGAAATTGGAAAACAAAAGTTTCAATGGAGAGATATAGAGAGAGAAGACCAGATGTTGACAAAATATTTTAATATTTTTTTGCTGTCACTGTTCTTAGGTACTTCTTCATAGAGAGAGAAATCTCTCTAAAATCTTCCAAACTCTGTTGCTCATGATCTCCTTGAACTCTAATGAGAGAGAGCAGCACTAACTATTCTCTCATCCATTTATTATTCTTCTCTCTCTCCTTTCTCAATATTTTTATTACTGCCCCACATCACCCCTAACCCCCCCACCCCCCACCCCAACCCCGTCCTTCTGGATTGTCACTGTTGTTGTGATCCTCTCATGGAGCCAATTCTTCCAAACTATGGTGCTGGTATGTTCCCCAGAGGGCCTCTGGATGCCAAAGATGAGGTAAAGATTGAATCTTGACTGCTTTTTTGGAGTTTCCCTGTGGTTTTCTGATATTGATCATGTCAAATTTTGGAACTATATGTGTTTTTTCATCACTTTCTATGGTTTCTGGACGGGTTCTGATGGGTCATTCTTAGATTTTCTTGTTTGGTTTGCCAATCCAATAAAGTTGGAGTCTTTTGCATGAATAACTTGATTTGAGTAACAGTTAATATTGGATTAGTTGAATGTGTAAGATATTGCTGTGTGTAGATACTCTTGATAGCTGGCAATGCTTAATTTCCTTATTTCACATTTTGGGTGCATTTTTAGTTGCTAGCAGTGCAAAAATTACTTACTTGGAGATTTTCTAACCTCTACTTGTATTGACAATGTTGTTTCTCAATCTTACAGATATTGCATTGTCATTTCAGGTTACAGAATAGGCTGCATTCCAATTAAACTTCACATAATTGAGTAGTATGGAGACCGAAAACCGATTTGATCGCAACTGGGTAGGAGATTCGCTACTTCTTTGGGTTGGACTTCTTGAGAACTCATTTTAATTTGCTGAAATCTTCTCCACTCATTCGTAATTTTATGATTTAATGTGAAAGTCTCCACATACACACTCCACACCCCCACACCCCCCACACACACCCAGTTTCGGCTCTCGGTCTCATAGAATTTTGCTTGTGGAAATATTGGTTTTTATGTTGTCTGAATTCTGTTTCACTCTTCATATCAGAAGTATCCCACTAATGTAGCTTATGCAGTTTATCTAGTCGCTCATTTGTAATGTACATTGAACTCATGTACGCCTCTGCTCCCTATGAACTTACAATACGGCCATAAGTTGCGATGTAGTTTCGGTTTATACTGCAGAACGGGATAATTCACAGCCTTGCGATGACAATCACAAGGCATCAATACCGTAATAATAGCAACACGAACAAAACACAAAATTGATGTTGTTCGACCAAAATTAGCCTACGTCCACGGGGCAAGAGAAGAATACTTTATCGAATCAATGAGAGAAAATCTTACAAACATTACACAACAAATACCGTATGCGAAACTCTTCCTACCGAGATCTCCAACGAGCTATCTCCTTCTTCTCTCTAGACTGCGTTATGGCTTCCTAGAACTCTCTCTAGCAAAATCCTCCTCGTTAGCCTCAAGCACACCTAATTCTGGTTAGGAAAACCTTAAATAGGCTCTCTTAAACTTTGGTAAAGTTTGGAGCAAATCTTGGCATCCAAATGACATCAAATTTGACCCGAAATATGGTTGACCATGTTGGAAATATATATTCCAACAATAGAAATTTACTAGAATACTTGACTTGTTTATTATTGAGGTGGAGCTACATATATATAGGAGAGGCTAACCCCTCTCTCTACTATTCTACTCAATGTGGGACTAAAAGCACATTAATACACTCAACACTCCCCCTCAAGATGAGCGATATATATCAATCATCCCCATCTTGTTACATAGTTTAGAAAGACTCAATGAATTAAGATCCTTAGTAAGACAATCTGCGACTTTTTTTTCTGAGCGAACATGATCAAGCTTTAATATTCCTTTCTCTAGCTTCTCTTTGATGAAGAATCGATCGATCTCGATGTGCTTCGTTCTGTCATGCTGAACTGGATTGTTAGCTATACTTAGTGCAGCTAGACTGTCACTCAGAAGGTGCAATGGTGTTCCCTATTCTAGCTTCAACTCTATCAGCAGTGCTTTAATTTACCCACAACAACTCTGACACTCCTAGAGCCATACCTCTATATTCTGCTTTATCAGTCGATCGTGCTACCCACATACTGTTTCTTGCTTCTCCATAAGACTATGTTATCCCCCACAAAGATACAGTACCCTGAGGTAGACCTTATGTCGTCCATGCAGCTTGCCCAATCTGCATCGCAGTATCCCTCAACACCCAGGTATCCATTGTTCTTGAACCATAGTCCTCTTCCAGGAGCCCCCTTCAGATATCTCAGAATATGAAAAACTGCATCTATGTGGCCCTTCCTTGGATCATGAGCACAGCGGACGGCAAAGAAAGGAGGTTCCCTCTAGGGAACTGGCTTTCGAAGTGAAACGGAAAGAGGCCCTCGCTGTTCAATCTTCTGAGTGATAGCAGACATCAATTGCTAAGAGTCTCCAGAGTAATAGGACCTGACTCAGAAGGAACAGTAAAATACAAATAAGCACAGCACCCTGCAACTCTATTAGATCTATGATCCTCCAAAGGTGGAGGAGTAGATGACGGTCTCGTACTTGCTCAGTGTGCCCCCCTTTCGTCGAGTGCCCCGCCCGGTTCACTGGACTGTTGGCCTACCAAGCACTTGCCCGCAGCTCCTGCCGCCCGCTTGGTGGGCGGAGCGCTCGTTATCCTTACTGTTCTCTCTGCTGGGGCCCTCTCCTATTGCTCTAGCCATAAGCTATGGCAGCTCCAGCTCGCACCCAGCCCGCCCTGCGAGGCCAGAGTGAGCTCAGCGGCCAGCCCCTGACGTTAGGGGGCCTAGCACCTAGTGTGGTCAGCACCAATCGTGTTCGGGCAACGAAGCTTACACTCATTCACATTGGTTCATCCTGCTATGCCCCGGGCCTTTTGCTCTTCTAACAACAATGGTGGCGGCCATTCGTCAAGGCCCCGGAATCCGCTGGACAGCTCAGCGGCGGGATTGGATACCCGCATCAGATCGAAGTTCCATTTTAGTGACTCCCTAAAAGGAGAACAGTTTTTCGGTGGGTCGCTTCGCGAAAGACATTGCTTAGGACCAACGGGTCACACGACAGGTGCACGATTGACTTTGCACGCTCCATCCTTCGGCCCTTCGCCTATAGGCTTGGCATGCAAGCTACCGAAGCGACTAGCTTCTACCGGGAGCAAAGCTTTGTAGAAGCTTCTAGAGGCATTCTGGTAGGAAGGCCGACCACTACATAAAGCGTAAGCAAGCACTTGGCTTGGGAGCAAGCTACCTTGATCCGCCTTCGGCACTCACTACACTCACAGCAAATGAGATATCAGGACGAGTGTGGCCTAGATAAATTAATCTACTTACAAGTCTCTGATATCTTTCATGATCAACCGGCTCTCCCGTCTCTGCCTCCAACTTATCTTTCTGATCGATTTGAGTGATTGTCGATCGACATCCCAACATACCAGTCTCTGTGAGCAGGTCTAGTACATACTTCCTCTGCGAGAGGACGATCCCATCTCTTCTTCGAGCCACCTCGATTCCGAGAAAATATCTCATCATTCCCAAGTCCTTTACTTCAAATTCCTTAGCAAGTTTTGACTTCAGTTGGGTAATCTTCTCCTCATCACCTGTGATCGCTATATCATCTATATATACTGCAAGTATGGTAACGTGGCCTCTCGTATGTCCGAAGAAGACCGTGTGATCTGCATTGGTCTGGCTGTACCCCATGCCTGTGACAGCTTTCCTGAATCTTTCAAATCATGCTCGAGGAGATTGCTTGAGTCCATATATTAATTTCTTCAGCTTGCACACCTTTCCTATCGACTGCTTCGTGCAAAACCCCCGGGGTGTCTTCATGTATATTTTTTCTTGTAGATCTCCATGAAGAAATGTATTCTTCACATCCAATTGATGAAGTTGCCACCCGTGGTTTGCTGTAATAGAGATCAAGGTTCTCACAGTGCTCATCTTTGCTACTGGAGCAAATGTCTCATCATAGTCGATGTCATAGGACTAAGTGAATCCTTTTGCAACCAATCTTGTCTTGTATCGCTCCATATTTTCTTCTAGCGTCTCCTTTACTGTGAATACTCATTTGCATCCAACTGCTCTCTTTCCTTTAGGTAATGGAACAAGTTTCCAGGTCCCATTTCTTTCAAGTGTTCCAAGTTTCTCCAACATTGCGGCTTTTCATCTTGGATCTTCCTTCACTTTCTGCCAACACTTAGGCAAAGAGATGGCGTCTAACGATGCAATGAATGCTCCATAAGTAGGGAATAGATTAGAGTAGGATAAAAATGGATAATGTCATGTTCATAACCATAACAATTAGGGGATCTTCCCGCATTACTGTAAGAAGATCTTCTTAAGGGAATATGAGATAGTGGAGGAGAGATCATATCATTCGAATAAGAGGGATCCGGTGCGGGAGGTGCATCTTCAGGAGTTGGGGCAGGGTTAGGCGAGGGACATGGCACAATAGGGGCAATAGGCACAATAGTGGAATAGGCACAGTAGTGGAATGTTGCTTTCTCCTTCTGTAGACTTGGAGCTCTGTACATTGTTCTGTAGTCTGTTCCTCCTGTACTGGAGCATCACTTTCTTCCTCCTGATTGTGTGTATCCTCATCACTTTCCTCATCCTCGCTATCTCCCTCTTGTTCCCTTGGACCAACTTCCATCATTGGGTATGGAGCTGACCCAACAATCATGCTTGGGCCCATCTTTCCCTTACTCCTAACACCTCCTGTGTTAGGTTTATCACCAAATGCGTAGCCTTCACCTGAACCATTGTGGTAGTATGGTTTTATCTCTCTGAATGTAACGTCCATGCTCACAAAGAGCCTTCGCTCCACAGGACTCAGCAAGAATATCCTTTCTGAGTCCCTGAGTAGCCAACAAAGATGCACTTCACTGCCCGAGAGTCCAAATTTTCTACCGCAGGCCTATTATCTTTCACAAAGCATATACATCTAAATACCTTTGGGGAAAAATGTACTTGTTCTCACCTGTAAGCATCTTAAACGGTGTCTTCCATCCTAACACCTGAGAGGGCATCATGTTGATGAGATATGCAGCCGTCAACACGGCATGTCCCTACAAGTGTTTAGGAACATTCATAGAAAATATCATTAAATGTGTCACTTCCAATATGTGCTTGTTCTTTCGCTCCGCCACGCCATTTTGTACTGGTGTATAGGCACATGAAGTCTGATGTGGTATCCCACTGGCTGATAAGTACTCTTCAATAGCCTTATTGGTGTATTTTGTCCCATTGTCAGACATCAAAATCTTCACCTTAGTACCGTATTGTGTTGTAATCCTGCGATAAAAATCTTAAAAGCATGCAAAGAGATCACTCTTACTCTTTATTAGGTATACCCAGGTAACGAGTGTAGCAGTCAATAAATGTGACAAACCACTTAAAACTATTAACAGCAGTTGTAGGATAAGGTCCTCACACATCAGAGTGTATTATATCAAAAGCAGCTAAACTTATATTTCCAGAACTCACATAAGAGCTTCTGGTATATTTTTCATGTTCACAAGCATCACAAACCATCTTTTGCTTATTAGATTTTTGATACATAGAGGGATACATCCGACTCATTAGAGTGAATGCAAAGTGTCCCATGCGCTGATATTAGAGTAATAATTCTGCTTTCAAAGTCCTTCGCGGCTCCTCCGGTTGTGCTTCATCCACCAGTGACGCCAGTGTTGCATCCAGCCCACCCATGTCCAAGTACCATAGCCTTTTATGTCAAATGCCAGTCCCCAATCGTCTTCCCATTCCCTTCTTCTAAAAAATTACCTTAGGAATGTCAAAGGAAACAACACAATTAAGTTGAATAACAATGACACTAATGGACAATAGATTAACAGTAAAAGATGGAGCATGCAAGACATCAGTAAGAGTCATGGTAGAGGTGTATTCAACTGTGTCTTTACCCACAATGGGTCTAGCAGTACCATCAACAGTCTGAATGCTTTCAGGCGTCACCAGGTGAGTGTAATCTTGGAACTTCTCATGGACACCCGTGACATGGCGGGATGTCCCAAAGTCAATTATCCAACTTAGACTTCATGGTCTGTAAGTAGATGCAAGGGCATGAGCAGGTATACCTGTGCTTGTATGGGCATAGTAGGTGATGTTACTTCCGGAGGTGGTTGGAGTTGATTCCCCATTGATGTTGGCTCGACTGTCGCTGGTTCCAAGCTTCATGCTCCTCCATATTTCTAGCATTTCTCTCTCACTAAGGGTCATATCGAATGACTGACTCTCATTTTTTTCTTCTGTCAGGTTTGCCTTGTGCCCTCCAAAATAATTACTCCTGCCACCGGCATAGCCTCCTCTGCCACCCTTACGCCCTCCATGGCTGCTTCCCGGCCGCTGGACTGGTCTCTCAGAGATTTCGTACAGAATCTGATGAAGTGTCCAGGGTCTCCACAGTTGTAACACCCTCCCCCTCCGGAAGGTTTGGGTTAAAAACTGCTTAAGCTGATTTTTCTCCGGAGAACTAGTGGTGCTAGGCATCAGCTTCAGTCGTGCCTCTTCTTGTGCCATAGCAGCTATGGCCTCCTCCAGTGATGGCAGTCCGGGTTGTGCAAATATGACATTCCTCCTCTGCTCGAATGCTGGGTTGACCCCCTTCAGGAACTTCATCATCCTCTGTCGCGAGACATACTCCATGAACTTCTGATAATATTTCGCAAATGTCGGTTCCACTTGCTCATCCTCCACGCCAGTGGTATCATAGTGGTCGAGATCTGAACAATACTTCTTCAGCAGAGACGCATACTCAGAGATGGTGTGATCTTCTTGGACCACCTTATCAAGTTCATCTTGTAGTTGGAAGACCCTCATAGAATTGTCCGACCCTGAGTACATGTCTCTCAGCGTCATCCAAATGTCACCAACATCCTCCATCTCTTCCACGTTGTCCGACACTTGGTCGGTCAATGGGGCTGTCAACCATCCAGCTACAACATTGTTGACGATTTCCCACACATCAAACTCCCGTGAGAAGTGATCTTCAGGTGCCTTGGTTTGGCCATTCACATGGCCCATCAAGCCCCTTGCCTTCAGAGTCCGCATCGCCTAACGCGATCACTTCAAGTAGTTGGAAGTACCCTCCAACTTTACCTCCAGTTTCTCCAACTTTTCCATTTTGTATGGTGAAGGATCCACATATGCGTGTGCAACACAGGAGCTAGTTTCGGTAAGCCTCCTGGAGAAGAGATCGTCTACCAAAGCCTTCATCTCTTTGGCCGTCAGCTGGCCGTAGATCGTCTCCATCGTCTTCTCTTCCATCAGCAAGGCGGTGGCAGATCTAGATCGTCTCCACCTTTGATTGTCGTCCTCTCCATGTCTACTGTTTCTCCTTCAGCGGCAGCGGCGTCCCCAAGAGCCGTTGTTCATGTCCCGTGCATGGCTGCGACCCGAGGTCGCATGGCATGACGAGAAGGAGGAGTAAGGCCGCGCTGGCGGCGACGGAGAGGGACGGGGGCCGGCGTGGAGAAAGAGGGGATTGTTGGCCGGGGGGGAGGGGCGCGGCTGTGCTGGCGACTGGGGGGCTGCTGCCGATGGGGTAGCGGCTGTGCTGGCGGCGGAAGGGTAGGGGGCGTTGGGGAGAAAGGGAGGTTTGGCGGAGGCGGGGTTTGGATGGGGGAGGCGGCTGTAGAGTAGGGTTAGGGTTAATGTTTGGTGGCTCTGATACCAAATAAAAATTTAGTAGAATACTTGGCTTGTTTATTACTGAGGTGGAGCTACATATATATAGGAGATGCTAACCCCTCTCTCTATTATTCTACTCAATGTGGGACTAAAAATCTATTAATACTCTCAACTCTAAGTGAATGAATAATTTGAATTGAGAAATTAATGAAAAATATTTTAATTATTTTTCCAATGGGTGTCTTTTCGAAAGGGTGTTCCTTCCAAACAGTACGTCTTTTGACACTTTGTGCCGTTTCATCCTTTATAAAATGGAGAGTCATGTTAGTGTTTAATTCACTTATATACAAATTCACACATCAAGAATTAAATTCAAGAGAGATACTACCATCATTGCTTCGTCAGTTCCTACGGTGTGAAATGCTGCTATCGGAGGAGTACTGTTGTATCCTGGGAGACAATTTTCACTAAACCGTAAGCACGTGAGCAGGGCGAATATTGTCTTAATGACATTGAACCAAGTTCAAATCTCGGTTTCGATCAGATCATTTATTTATATTTTATTTTCAGATTTTAAAATATGGAGTTGGAATTATTTATACTAACAGACCAGACTGAACTGGAATTCCGGTCCCCTATACATTGTGCACTCGGGAAGAACCGGAATTCTGGTGAAATTCAGGTTCCTTGCAATGTTGTGATCTGGATAAATCGGATTTCTGTTGGAATTCCGGTCTCCTGTGCACAGCTCTGTTTTGGCTGCTGTGAGCCCCTGATTTCGATGACTTTGACTCCTTCCTTCACGAACTCGAGCCACAATCTTCGACAATATCTACCATGTGCTTAAGTTAGGCATTGATGCCAATAGTGTCTGTAGATACCCATATGTGTATGCTAGACCATCAGAAGTGACCATAAGATTAATATGTAGAAAAGATCAAATGATGCCTATTCATCATGTAACAACAATGTAAATAGTTCTGAGTGCCCTAAAAACCTCGATATTGCATCCTCTAGATCACTAGGTATAGGTCGAGACTGAAATCTTGGTCCAACTTTAGGAGTATCTTCACCAAAGATGACATGTCAATTTTGATCGATACTTTAAACCAAGGTTCGCATTATCAACTGATACGTATCAGTCGTATGATATCGGTTTTGGCATGTCCGATTTGATTCTGACCTTTACCAATATTGGCCGATACCTTATTTCAGACTTTCTTTCCTGGTCAATTCAGTGAATAAAAATTAAAAGAAGAGAGAAGTATGACAAAAAAAACAATGTCGACACAATCATTTGATCGTGCCTAAGATCAACATGCTAGTGTGTCCAGAAAATTCTTTATTAACAAACTATAACCATTAGCACTTATCAAAGTTGTATAGTATAAACTCACAACATTAGTGGATGTCAATATTATTCCATTCAAAACTATGTATTGTGGGGTATTTTCTCTATAAGTAACAAAAATAAACAACAATATCTATTGTTGTTGAACAATTCAACGACTGAATATTATTTTTGTTCAAAACTAAAACTAATAAGAAACACAAATAATACATAATATTATACCTAATTGAATATTATTTTTCTAGTGTTCTAAATAAATTTTTTCTAATCTGTTAGCTTTCCAATACCAATGACTCCGAAACTCCAATTCCTAACCACCAGAACTACGCATAGCGATACTCATAAGAAGGGCCTCAAAGCTTATTCCGATAATGTGAACCTTGTTCAAACCTCAGTACCCATAATTTTTTTAGTAAATGTATGCATCTTATCTTAAAAAGACTTCGCGCCTATAATTTCGTTGGAAGATGGAAAATCTTATAGCAAGTCTTTCTATCCTGCATGGTTTCAGTGTACAACGATACTTTACACTCAAAGTTACTGCTTTTTCCATTAAATTCTTTACTTTATTCTAACATAAGAGAGTCAGGAGGATATTGCTCGGGAAATCTCTTCTCGCATGGGCCCTGTCACGTTTCGGTTCTGCAGAACCGAAAGGTAGCTACTGGACGTGAAGTCGTACAAGCCTAGATTGCACTTGTACAAGTCAAGAAGATAGACAGTCACTGGTTATCTCGAAAACACGATATTGCACTTGAAGAAAATAGAGTCATAAGGAAATCACAACCGAATATACGAAACGAATCTCTTTTATTGATAATTACAGCTGATTACAAAGGCTCTCAATATCCCACTGAATTTGCCAACTTGGCTTACAATGCTTATGATCTCTCTTGCTCACAAATGATTTCGTCGTTCCATACATCATGTCTTCTTATATCCAGGCAAGCATCCTCGACCGAACATCTTCATGTTGTCGATCCGAGCTTCCAACGCCTTGGTACATCCGAGCGAAGCTCCGTACATGGGGAGTTGGATATCACTACTCTTGGAAATGCATTGGTGCGTGAGGTAGCCCACTCGCCTAAACTAACACTTAGTAATCATGTGAAGCATACGATTTATAAGGTGATCTTTCTATTAGAACTAGATTGATTATAGTTCATATTCATGGCATGTACTGAAACAAGAAGCATGTTATATTTGATAGCGTAAGTAAAACATGAAACATACTGAATCACGTCACTTATCAGTAACTTCTTACCACCACTGATGCGTTGATCCTTACACTAGGCAAGGTGAATATTTACCGCCATGCATAAGACATATGTTAGCATGTCGTCTTATCTATATGAAGGTCACTGACATTCCGAGTCATCTTGGACTACATCTCTGTAAGACGGGTGATCACTTCGCGCTCGGGTTGCAAGTCCTATCGAAGGTCCCGAAATATCCTGTATTGTGATGCGCCTTTCCAGAGTGTATTGCAATCCTTCAAGGAATGCCCCTTAATACCATGCTACTAAAGCACATCATTTTATCCTAGGCCGACACGATCTCTGGTGCTCGGCGAATCGTTCGAGAAAACCAAACCTTCTGCACAGGTTATCCATGTCCATGACCATGCAAATGCGTAAATAACGGACTATTAAATACATGCATGGTACCGAAATATAATTAAAGCAATGTATATAACTACTCGCACAAACCATTATTCTCGCGTTAACTACATACTCTTCCAATATTCCGATTGGTGATCCGTAGGTCCCAACATACCGAGGAACCAAGCCACAACCGACAGTTCTTGGGTACTTCACCCCTTCCAATCCACAACTGGTCGCTTCATACGAAGCCTACCATTCACATACTGACAGTTCTGTGGCATTACACTACAACTGACCGCTTCTCCGACGAAGCATCTTTCAACATAAGTCTCGTGCACTGATGCAATCCCGATACTCATGTTCTATACTCAATGTTTAAGCATGCAAGGTGATTCATTTTATTAGGACATGAAGGAGTAGAAAAGAAGGGCCAGAGCCCACCCACCTATACAAATTCGCCTATCGCTCCACCGAGCTGATACAGCCTGATTCTCTAACTTTGACGTGATACATGATCTTCTTAACTGATATAACCATACGAGCACTTTGTGCTCCTCAATCATCCAATCTAACCAGATTAAGCAAGACTGTAACACTGCTCAAATCCCACGATCTCTCGTACTGCTCCGAACTAACCCACTGACCCAAACTACGAGGCCCATACCATACCTCTGCTCATCGCGGGGCAATAGTCTGAACACAAGGAACTCTGCATACTACCTGCACATGAAACCAAACCCAAATCAGTCATTCTTTGAGTCAACGAACCATCGTAATGCAGCATGCGAAGCGGGACATTACAGGCCCCATATTCGACCAAGAAGCATTGTATCCCAGGAAGCATCGAGTTCACACAAGTGTGAATCAAGAGGAAAGAAGTTGCTGCGATGGCACCTAGAATGTCGCAAAAGTCGTGGTGATGGAGCTAGCCTAGCAGCATCTTTGGTGGTGATTGCCTTTTCAATGACAAGGTGTTAGCATTGAGGTAGTGGGTGTCACAACTATAGTTTGAGAACAATGATGGAATATCGGGTATTCCAGTTTGGTCTACTAGACTATCGGGGTTTTCAGCACCAAATTAAGTCATAGTGAGCACAAATCGAAATTTCGGTTTGACGTCATTAGAATTTAGGCGGTGTCCTAGTCAGTAACTGAAATTTCGATCAGGTCCTTTAGTAATTCGTGTTTGTGTCGGTCCCTCTTCTTATAAAGAACTCGACCCGAGTTCTTTTGAACCGCCGTATGCATAAAGTGTGTCATCGTCCGTCACCGCAAAGTACGTTGAGGCTTCTGTCTCCCAACTAATTTTTTTTTCAACCCTTTGAATGGTTCAAATGTCCTCTGTTGAAGCTTGTCTTAATAGCCAGTCGACATCACCTCCTTCCAAAAGTACACTATAATGCTATCACTAAAGTCGATAACTTTGTGCCTATGGTGCTTCTATGAAAATCTTTGTAGCAATTTGCACCATCTCGTATGGATATCGCTACTGATGTGCTTCCAATTGCCCAAATATGTTGCATGAAACTCCTTACCATAGGTGCACAACTTCATCACGTGTGTCGTATCCATTGTTCTCTCGCAAGGTAGTAAACATTGTTCTCTCGCAAGGTATGAAGTGCGCCATCTTCGAGCAGTGATTCACCACCACGAACACAAAATCGAAACTTCGTCGTGTTCTCAGACAACTCCAAAATAAAATCCATAGACAAGTCCTTCCAAATATTTTGGAACCATACTTAGCGATTTGATAGTTGACACATAATATTGTTGCACATATCGGAACAATTTTTTTAAATTTCTTTGCTTACGTCGTTTACACGCCTTTCCTCGGAGTCAATTGTGTGGGAACCTCGCATGGGGTTATGCTCTCAATAATATTTCCTTTCTCTTATAGAGAACCTGTAGAATATTTGGAGTTTTATTTCTCCTTATAATCTCTTGGCTATATATATATATATAGCCTTACAACCCTCCATCTTACATAAATTCCCTAATATATTATAATATACCAACACTCCTCCTCAAGATGGATGAAAGATATTCACTAAGCCCATCTTGTCACATCCTCTAATCATATCTACAAAGCTAAGTCTCTTGGTCAGACTGTCTGCTACCTGATCCTTGGTTGGAATGTGGCCTAACTCCAGTAGTTCACTGTCCAACTTCTCCTTGATGAAGAACCTATCGATCTCTATGTGTTTTGTCTTGTCATGCTGCACTGGATTGTTGGCGATACTGATGGCTGACCGGTTGTCACACCACAGCTTCATCTTGGATCCTTGATCCTGTCACACCCCGATCCCGAAAGGGTCAATCGTACTCGCTGGATCCCTTACGGAACCAATCGTCCTCGCCGAGGCGTGATGCCGTGCGAACCTGGAGTTGCGCTCGCATAAGGCAAGGACGTGTAGTGATAGGAACCCATTTTGAAACACAATTTAGAAAACACATTCACAGATGATTGAACACAAGTGCAGGAAGAAACATGCTTTTTCATTGATAATTCAGAGTAATTTACATAGAGTTTACATTGATGCGCCTCTCGGCTATTTGATTTGCATTACAGAAGATAACTCAAAAGGCAGGGCGCGCTCCATCAGATAGTCCACGTCGTTCATACATTACGTCCTTGTATAGATTGAAAGTCCAAGCCTCCAAAATGAACTGACTCCAACTATACTTCAAAATAGAGGTGCTTCTAACGCCTCCCTTGCTTTCCACTAGCGTTGTACCGCCTGAGTGCCTGAAATAGTTGCCCACAACGTGGGTCAGTACTCAACTTGTACTGGTGAGCGGGGTGAACCCACTCGACTAAATCGACACTAGCTTATTAGGGGCGAGCATGCATTAAGATGATCTTTCTATAGAGAAGCAAGTGAATTCAATTCATATCAGTTGCATGTTTTGATAGAGATGAAAAATAACATCGAATCCAACTAGTACATCGGTTGCTTACTCAACCGATGCACGCCTTTCCTGCAACGAAACACAAGTATACTTACCATCTGCACAAGACAATAAATTAGTATGTGTTCTATTCTATGCGGTCACTGGTGTGATCGACACCTTAGGGACTTATTCCAAGAATTAGCGGCACACCCTATCAGTCCGGGTAGCAAGCCCTGCTGGAGGTCCCGCAATGCATCGCGACTAGCACGAGGACTTATTCCAAGCATTTGCGGCGCGCCCTATCAGCCCGGGTAGCAAGCCCTGCTGGAGGTCCCGCAATGCATCGCGACTAGCACGAATCAACTATTTCCCTCCGGATCGATACGGTTCCAGTGTCCCGGAATGTCGTTTCGAGGAAATGCCAAACCTTGTGCACAAGTTGTCCCAGACCATGCGAATGCATGAACAATTCATATATCATACAATGCATCGAAATAAACAAAAGAAGTAAAGCAGCAACATATATCTTTTGCAACAGTTCATATTTTCTCAAACGGTGTTCCGATTTTGGTATCCCATAGGTCCAAACTCTATCCGAGGCACCAGGCCGCAACCAACAACCAATTTCCTTCACAAACAAAACAAGTTTATAAGGTGTGCAAGCATATAGTAAAACTAGTATACAATTCCCATGTTCCTTTCTTAGTGGCTGGCATGCATTGTGGCTAAGGATTTCCTAGGCGTCCAACAGGGCATCATCGAGTGAACGTTTGAAACATTAGAGATGTGGGCATGAAGAAGTAGGAAAGAAGGGTCCAAACCACTCACAATGTTTGATTCCGTTAAGCATCATGTCCTGCTGATACGGTCGATTCCTTGAACCCGTGGTCCGATGCAAAGCGCGATCTACTCAACTGGTATGACCGTGCGAGCAGGCCGTGCTCTCCGAATCATCCGACCGATCGGACTAAGGAAGACGGCATTATCGCTCCAAATCCAGCTATCTCAGTACTGCTCTGAACGAACACCTGTTTTCTATCGAACTCCGCTAGTCATCTGCACATGAAACCAACTCAATCAATACTTTTTCCCAAAATCCAACAAATCAAATGTAACCAGCTATTGTTTTATTCAATCCGACTCAGCATAACGTACCGTGCGGTTGCGGGGCGTTACATAATATACCACTTAGAATCAGGTTCGTCCACGAACCGTGCTGGTACTCATTCCTATCACATGCCGCTTGTCCAATTCATAACTCTGTTTTATGCAACTCTTATACACACGATCCTGACTCAGCATCTCGCTCTGCTGAACGCTCGTACAAATTTCCGAATTCCCACATCCTCCTTGCAGCTCAATACGAATTCCTCGTATCGCTTAGTTTTGGATCGTACACATATTTAAGGCGTCCCTAAAATACATGCATTTCAGCCGAGCTTTATGATAGCAAATTTGAACAAGTTACAAGGGTATCTTTATGTCCGAGGCATGCATTTGCTTTACTCCCAATTGAACCAATCCTGATTTTCATTCCAACATATTCGCTTGAGCACTAGTCTCAAATATGATGATTTTCCACCGACTCAATCAGTTCGTGTTCCAACTCAATCCATCCAACTATTCTGAATCCGCACTAGCAACATCTCCAAATATATCTCATGCACCGAACGATCATCACAACTGATACTACCCCAGCTATGCGACTTACCCAAATATCAAACTTTGCTCTTATCAGCTCAACCAAACACCTCTTCCTTAATCTCAATTCCTCACTGGGTGAACATCTATATTGAGGTTCGTGTGATCCACGAAGATCTCGCCGCCACGCCAAAGGGATAGTGTCGCCACGTTTTCAACGTGGACACACTCGCCACAATTCCTAAGTTGCGTATGGAATAGTTCTTCGCGCTGCTTCCACTGCCTCGAAGCATAAGATTTCACCTTTGCCTTCTGAACGAGCACGCTTCCCAGACTAAGTTCCGATGCATCTTGTAAATCTGAGACACGTCTGTCCCTTCCAGTATTCGCAAAGATTTGGTCTGAACGAGCCGCTGCTTTAACTTCACGAGCTAGTTTCACAGTCATCAATTCATATGAATGCTATTCCCTTCCAGGGCGATGAGTCAGAGACGATGCCATCTACAAAAATCTGCAACTCTGAATCTCATCAGTTGACTAGGCTATTTCCACCATCGCTCCGATCTTGCGGCTGCATCTTCAGCTGAAGGCTATCCCAAGGATCTCTCAAATCCAACACTCAGTCAATAAGCCAATCTCCAACACACACTACTCATATCTTCTCTCGACACATTCCCAAATGTGCCGCCGCAAGGGTCGTTCTATGGGTCTACAATATTCATCTCTGACCTGGCGGTCAAGTCGCTAGGGTCAGCTGTCCCGAAGCTACGCTCGATAATTGTAAGTCATCACGATGGACAGTTACTACGAACCATGTTATATCTCATCTGCAAATCCGAGCCATTCCATCCGAGCGAACTTTCGAATCCGAGAACTTCATGCACTACCTCTGATGATCTGTCAACCAATGCCGCTTAACCATCTAGAGTCTTGCTATATATCCAAGCCACAATTCGAGAACTGCGCTCGTTGAAACCGTCTTCCATCAATCCGTCATTTTGCCCTGAATCCATCAAATTTTCGAATTGCCATGTTCGTCTACTCGCACTACCAATTGCAATGATTCTCGAAACTCGAGACTTGCTCAATTCTTATCCGTTTGCAGTGTTTCACAGTGCACGTCCAACTTGCTCAAACAGCACAGTGATTTGTTCCGACGTTGCTCCCATGTTTAGCTATCTTCAAAAGTCTGTCTGCCACAATCTTTGCCTTTAGTTGTTGTCTCAATCCGTTCACGTCTTTCCGGAGAATCCGTCTACCCTTGTTGTACCATTTTGCCCAAAATTCCACTTCCGCTAAACCTGAGTCGACTTCTCGAGCAGCAATATACAAAATCCTTCAAGTCCGTTCAAATCCATCGCATTGTCCCTCCAAGCCAAGATCGTGTTTCATTACTCAACCAACAGCTCAAATGTGTTGTCCAAAATCGTAGTCCGTGCTCGCTATCCTTCAATTAACCCATTGCTTCGCTCAAGCGTAACCCAACTGTTCGTTCCACATGCTCAACTCTCTTTGCATCCAAGAATGCTCCACCGAACTCCCAAATCGTGCAAGCGAAATCTGGTATTCAGCTTCCCATCTGATCGATCTCAATTGTTTGTAATGCTTGGTCTACATAAATCCTTCCAATTTTCAAACACTCTTTCCATCTGTTTTATTCCGATCTCGTCAATCTCTCAAGTCCAACGATACTTCCATTTGCACGAGTCCGTTCTCGATATGCTCAACTCAATATTCGTTTGCTCCATTTTCATTCTTTCCAACTCAGTCGATGTGCACCAACCAACTTGTATTTCCGTTACTCGAGTCCGTTGAGGCAATTCCCATTGATGTCTATTCAAAATATTTCAATGCCTTGCTCACTATGTGGTATCCCATACACCACTCCGAATCAAATCGCTACTCGCATTACGATTTCTTTGCACTAATCCAAAATCCGTTCGAACCATCCCTTATGCGTGATCCTACCATTCCCAACTCAAGTCTGACACGAAACTCAACCAATTCTTTAACCATCCAACTCTTTCCATAAATTTCGCGATGCAACTCGTGCCATATCCCGTTCTCAATGCTTCCAACTATTCTCAAACCGTCTGATACTTTCGCTACACGAGCAATCTCGTGCATCGAGCTCTCTTCCAAGTAATCCAACCCAATACCCAACTGTTCCACACATTTGTTGTACGAGCAACTCGTGCAACACTATCCTGATATTCCCATGCCAAACTCAAACCTGCTCAACCGATGCTCTATGTGATATACCCAGCCAAAAAATCAAACTCCGTCCAACAATTTCCCTACACGAGCAACTCGTGCAACGATCCATTCTCATCAAATGCTTCTACTCACAACATGCCGCATAACCAATCTCGTATGCCAACCAGATTGAAGAGTCCTTCCAGCTTTGCAATCCATCCCATCACCACGTCCGGTTCTGCTCGTCCGTTGAACGTTGGTGGATGCATTTTAGTGAACTCTGCTGGTCGGCAGGTATTCCTAGCTGGAGGCTGAGTTTCTTCTGACTCATCCTCTACCGCCACAGCCGGCGGCGTGACAGGCGTCACTGTAGCTCCCCCGTTGTTGGGTACCATGGATGCGATCAATTGCATCATGGTATCCATCTGCTTTTGTTTAGCAGTAAACTGCGCCTGAATATGCACCTGTTGAGTAACGGCTTGTTGTTGCTGCACCTCCATGAGATGCATAAGCCGTTCAGACATATCGATTGAACCCGCTCCTCCGGATTCTCCAGAACTTGTTGGGTCGCTCTGAATGGGCTGAGCACTGCTTGCAGCGGCAGTGTTTTTCTTAGCCATTGCTACAAAAGAGAGTAGCTTGTCAACACTCCAAAAACGATAGATTTTATATCTATGGGCTCATTGTATAGGCGACTCATCTCATGCAGCTAACGCCGAACGCAACTCAATTGAGAGGTGCATCAAACTCCTATATTATCTTTTGAAATCCCAAGGAAGTAAAGCCGAGCTCTGATACCAATATGTCACACCCCGATCCCGAAAGGGTCAATCGTACTCGCTGGATCCCTTACGGAACCAATCGTCCTCGCTGAGGCGTGATGCCGTGCGAGCCTGGAGTTGCGCTCGCACAAGGCAAGGACGTGTAGTGATAGGAACCCATTTTGAAACACAATTTAGAAAACACATTCACAGATGATTGAACACAAGTGCAGGAAGAAACATGCTTTTTCATTGATAATTCAGAGTAATTTACATAGAGTTTACATTGATGCGCCTCTCGGCTACTTGATTTGCATTATAGAAGATAACTCAAAAGGCAGGGCGCGCTCCATCAGATAGTTCACGTCGTTCATACATTACGCCCTTGTATAGATTGAAAGTCCAAGCCTCCAAAATGAACTGACTCCAGCTATACTTCAAAATAGAGGTGCTTCTAACGTCTCCCTTGCTTTCCACTAGCGTTGTACCGCCTAAGTGCCTGAAATAGTTGTCCACAACGTGGGTCAGTACTCAACTTGTACTGGTGAGCGGGGTGAACCCACTCGACTAAATCGACACTAGCTTATTAGGGGCGAGCATGCATTAAGATGATCTTTCTATAGAGAAGCAAGTGAATTCAATTCATATCAGTTGCATGTTTTGATATGGATGAAAAATAACATTGAATCCAACCAGTACATCGGTTGCTTACTCAACCGATGCACGCCTTCCCTGCAACGAAACACAAGTATACTTACCATCTGCACAAGACAATAAATTAGTATGTGTTCTATTCTATGCGGTCACTGGTGTGATCGACACCTTAGGGACTTATTCCAAGCATTAGCGGCGCGCCCTATCAGCCCGGGTAGCAAGCCCTGCTGGAGGTCCCGCAATGCATCGCGACTAGCACGAGGACTTATTCCAAGCATTTGTGGCGCGCCCTATCAGCCCGGGTAGCAAGCCCTGCTGGAGGTCCCGCAATGCATCGCGACTAGCACGAATCAACTATTTCCCTCCGGATCGATACGGTTCCAGTGCCCCGGAATGTCGTTTCGAGGAAATGCCAAACCTTGTGCACAAGTTGTCCCAGACCATGCGAATGCATGAACAATTCATATATCATACAATGCATCGAAATAAACAAAAGAAGTAAAGCAGCAACATATATCTTTTGCAACAGTTCATATTTTCTCAAACGATGATTCCGTTAAGCATCATGTCCTGCCGATACGGCCGATTCCTTGAACCCGTGGTCCGATGTAAAGCGCGATCTACTCAATTGGTATGACCGTGCGAGCAGGTCGTGCTCTCCGAATCATCCCACCGATCGGACTAAGGAAGACGGCATTATCGCTCCAAATCCAGCTATCTTAGTACTGCTCTGAACGAACACATGTTTCCCATCGAACTCCGCTAGCCATCTGCACATGAAACCAACTCAATCAATACTTCTTCCCAAAATCCAACAAATCAAATGTAACCAGCTATTGTTTTGTTCAATCCGACTCAGTGTAACGCACCGTGCGGTTGCGGGGCGTTATAGACCCAGCTTTAGCTCCACCAGCATACTCTTCAGCCATAGGAGCTCTGCAACTCCCAAGGCCATAACTCTGTACTCCGTTTCAGTTGTCGATCTGGCCACCACTGAATGCTTCTTACTCCTCCAAGAGACCAAGTTGTCTCCTACAAATTTGCAATAGTCCAAGGTAGACCTCCTGTCATCAGCACAGCTATCCCAATCAGAGTCACAGTAGCCCTCGATGCTCACGTGATCATTCATCCTGAATATCAGCTTCTTTCATGGGGCACCCTTCAAGTATCTCAGAATCTGGTATACTGCGTCCATATGACCCTTCCTTGGGTCATGCATGTAGCGGCTCACCACACTAACTGCAAAGCAGATATCAGGACGTGTGTGGCTCAAATAGATCAACTTGTCCACCAGTCTCTGGTATCTGTCCCGGTCAACTGGTTCTCCAGCCTCAGCACTCAGCTTGAACCTCTGATTGATCGGCGTCGCTGTAGGTTTGGATCCCAACATCCCTGTCTCTGTGAGAAGGTCCAGCGCATACTTTCTCTGAGAAAGAACAATCCTTTCTGCTTTTCGAGCAATCTCAATTCCAAGGAAGTACCGAAAAATGCCAAGGCCCTTCACCTCGAACTTCTTGCCAAGCTTCCCCTTGAGTCGGGCAATCTTCTGCTTATCATCTCCTGTGATAATCATATCGTCCACATACACTGCAAGCATGGTGATGTGGCCTCCACTCCGACGAAAAAATACAGTGTGATCAGCGTTGATCTGCCGATATCTCATCCCTATCATCGCTCTCATGAATCTGTCAAACAACGCTCGAGAAGACCGCTTCAGTCCATAGAGGGACTTTTTCAACCTGCAGACTTTGTCCACTGTCTTATCAGTGTAGAATCCTGGTGGTATCTCCATGTACATCTCCTTCACTAGATCCCCATGAAGAAACGCATTCTTCACATCCAGTTGGTGTAGCTTCCATCCACCATTCGCTGCCAAAGAAATCAGGATCCTGACGGTGGTCATCTTTGCCACTGGTGCAAAAGTCTTGTCGTAGTCAATGTCGTACGCCTGACTGTATCATTTTGCCACCAGTCGAGCCTTGTAGCGCTCAACCTGACCATCTGGGTTCTGCTTCACAGTAAAGACTCACTTGCATCCAACTGCCCTCTTTCCCTCTGGCAGCTTTACCAGTTCCCAAGTGTGGTTCTTCTCAAGAGCCCCTAACTCCTCGTGCATCGCTGCTTTATACTTTGGATCGTTCTTGGCAACCTGTCAATTGTTAGGTACAGTAATATTATCCAAAGACGTAATGAATGCTCTATGAGAAGAAGAGATGTTATCATATGAAACAAACTGAGCAAGGTCCCAACTATATCTATCAGGAGGATTTTTCGCATTGCTGCGAGTGGTCCTCCGTACTGATAATGGTGTAGGAGTAGGAAGAATGATATCACCTGAAGGAAAAACTGGTGGTGGTGTAGGTGTCTCAAGAGTCGAGACGGACGTAGACAATGGACTTGGCATTGGCACTATAGGTACTGGCCCTGCAGTTTGCTTCTCTTTTCTGTTGTATGTAAGTAACCCCCCTAAGCTGTGGGCCTAACATCTCTCATCTCCTCCCCCTGTTCCTCTTTACTCTCCTCATCAACCGTTCCTCCATGCCATACTCCTAAATCGGTCTCCAAACTCTCACCAATCTCCCTCTCTCGCCTCATACTCTCAGTGTCAGGTGAGTTGCCCATGGATGAGGTTATCTCCTAACGGTAGTATGGTTCAAGCTCCATGAAGTGAACATCCATGCTCACAAACCTCTTCTCTACTGGGCTCCAGCATACGTACCCCTTCCGAGTCGCCGAATAGCCCACGAAGACACACTTGATTGCTCTAGGGTCAAGTTTTTCAACAGACGGTCTGTTGTCCTTCATAAAACATATGCAGCCAAACACATTCAGCAGGAGTATCCCACTATTATTTTCTTGCAATATTTCACATGGAGACTTCTATCCCAGTACTTTCGAGGGCATCATGTTGATCAGTTGAGCTGCTGTCAACATTGCATGCCCCACAGACTCTGTGGGACATTTATGACGATCATCATGCTCCTTGCCACCTCCAGAAGGTGTCTGTTCTTCCTTTTTGCCACTCAATTCTGTGCTGGTGTATATGCACAGGTGGTCTGATGCTGTATCCCTTGGGCTGACATGTATTCCTCAAGTACTTTGTTGGTATACTATGTTCCATTGTCAGACCATAGTACATTCACCATTGCTCTGTACTGAGTCTGGACATGTTTATGAAAGTCCCGAAAACAGGTAAAGACCTCACTCTTATTCTTCATCAAATACAGCCAGGTGACACGAGAGAAACAATCAATAAAAGAGACGAAATACTTGTAACAATTCATAGTAGTTGTGGCGCACAGCCCCCAAACATCAGAATGTATAATATCAAAAACAGAAGAGCTCCTATGGCCTGCACTAACATATTAGCTCCTAGTAAGTTTGCCTAATTCACATGCATCACATACTAGTTGTCTCGACCCGCACCCGGTGTAGGGGCATGAGTACGTTGGTACGTCCAGCTTACGCCGCAACATCGACGGTAGAACGCTGTTTGGGTAAACTATCTATCTAACAATCAAGATATAATAATGCCACCAATGAAATATGAATACTTAATTATAGATATATAAGGTGGAACAATCGCACGAATAAGATAAAAGAACTGAATAGACAATACAACTCATAAGACAAGATAATATCCAATGAGTCATAAAAAGAAATACTAATAACAATGCTGGAGACAAATCCAGTACAAAAAGATCTATCTACTGAGCTTACGAATCTTGGGTCGTCTGTCTCAATCGGGATGAGACTTCTTGAGCCAAAGTCTCTGGCTCTAAGCCAACTACGTCTTGAGGCCCGTAGTGAGTGGGATATCACTCCTCAGTGTCATCTGAGAAAAATATATCCAGTCAGGAAAGGAGAAAAGTACATCTCTAACAGTAGTTCCAATAAATGATATAAACTATGTAACAGTAAATAGAGCGAATATACAAGATGCAATAAACAGGTACAAGAGATATGCATAATAAGAATACTGAAAATAAATACAAGAATGAGCATCATAGGAATGAACAAGAAATACTACTACTAAGTGAGTGAGTACCAGCTTCAACATGTGATCGACTTGGAAACTTGCACAAGGATTATGGCCTGGTTAATCATACGTGCAGTGTATGATTAACACTATTCAAGAAACAAGGCATGCACAAGGAGGGTATGATCACATATCTACACTAAATACTTCCTGCCCCCGACTGGTATAGTGGATCCAGCCATGGTACGCTATGACACTGGATTCTCTGGATAGGTAGCAAGTCTCCCCAAGAATCAATGTTTGTACATGTACAAGAAGAACAAGGAACAAGACTTGCACAAGATACACCATAAATATCAAGGAATAACATCTTATGACAAGATCCGAATATACCAATCCGTGTAACCATAGTGTCAAAAATCAATGATATCTACACTAAATACAAGAGAGAGGATATCATGAATGAGAAACTATCAGAGAATGTACTTGCCTGAAATCCGGTGAACAGTATCAAAGATGTCCGGTACAGTGCCTCGGAGACCTAAATATGAAATATTACATCAATACAAGGTTTTGGAATGAAAATAAGTTAAACTAGTCAAATTATAGGTCATAAAGTCATTTCTAAGTCAAAACAGTCAAACTAGGTCAACTCTAGGTCAAACTAGTCAAACTTGGTCAAACTAGCTATTTGTAGGTTGTATTAGTCTATCTCTTGGATATTGGGTCCATACAATATGTAACTAGACTATACTAGCTATATTAGGATACTAACAAAATACCGTATCATAAGATACGTAAGTTATTAGATATGAAAATACAATAATACATATACAAGATAAAAATATATAGCACTCCTAGCTAAACTAATACTAAGTGGATACCTTGGCTTTGAACCAAATGCGATATCATACCACCTACACACCCATCTTGATACACAACCCCAATACCTTGAGTATAAACCAATACCTTGACATTACCTTGGTATCACAAGGTAATACAATATCTAACATTAGCTAACTAACCAACATACCTCACTATACACTAGCATGCATTTATACTTATAACAATACTATACTAAACTAACATACTAACATACCCCTTGGGATATTCAATACCCATACCCAAGATACCTCAACTCTCATTACCATGGTGTAACTCAAGGTAATCTAGAAATAATACTAACCAATGCTAACTAGTACTTATATATATATATATATATATATATATATATATAAAACTCACTAACAATATATACATAACTAATTATCAATATAAACAAACTTAGCTTATTAACTAGCTTACCTAACTTATCTACAACTTAAATTCTAAACACTCAAACTACTGCTGCTTATTTCTGCTGCTTCTGCTTATCGTTGCTGTTGCTTATCGCTGTTGTTGCTGCTGCTTACTGCTGCTGCTGCTGCAACTTACTGCTTCAGCTTGTTGCTGGTACTGCTTGCTGCTTGCTGCTTCTGCTGCTGCTTCTTCTGCAGCTTGCTGCTTTTGCTGCTGCTTATCCGGCCTGCTTTTGCTGCTGCTTACGCTTATAACTTCCCCCTCTAGCTCACATGCACACATCTAATACACATACACTCACTCACATATCTATATCTATATATATATCACCACATAACCACACTAGTGATGCACATGCACTCTCCTATTCTCCCATGACCACCAACACATCAAAATGAAATATAGAACATACACGTAATTATATATATAAATATATATCATATAACAATTATAATTATAATACTCTAATAGCTATAACCAAGGTAAATTGAATTGAAATACAAGAAAACAAACACGTGGAGTGCACCGCATCCGTATCACATAAATCTATGATACGCTTGCGATACGGCTCTACCACACCACCAAACGTACTCTGAAGGACACGAGCAAGTCTAAAATAATTATGAACAACACGAATAGTTAGCTACTCAAGTACGTACCCGTGTCAAAATATGACATGCTCAAACCCCCGTGTCGGAAGAAAATCCCAAATCAACCTGTATCGCCAAATTGTCGGGATACGGCCTACACGTATCCAATTATGGACACGACACTAGTCGCACACATCCAAACACATGTCAATTTGGTCTAATTGACCCATTGACAAACACAATATGTGTCAATCTCGAAATTTCTCCAAAATTGACACAAAATACCACATAACTTTCTCCATAGGCCTCCTATGAACCTAATTCCACTTCCTATGGGTAGCCTTAGTACATGGGAGGGTTGCTAATGATTAAATTGCAGATTTAGAGTCTAATTAGAGAGAAAAAACTGAATTGTACCTATTGGGAGATGGATTCCCAATAAAATCTCCAAATTGAGGGTCAAGAGCCTTCAACTTGTAGATACTTGCTCCTCCTTGTAGATCATTGCTTCCTCCTTGTAGATCATTGCTTCCTCCTTGTTCTAATAGCCTCCAATGATGAATAGAGAAGGAATTGGGAAGAAATTTGGGTAGGAATTGGTGTAGGGATGAAGGAATTTAGAAGAGAAAATTCTAAATCTAGGTTTGGAATAAAAAATGAAGAGAGAGTCTCTCCCCACTCCTATGGTGGCCGGCCAATACTCCCTCCTCCAAGCTACTATGAAATGTCCACAATACCCCTTGAGGCTTGTCATGAAGGAATTAATTAAGGAAGGAAGGTTTTAATCCAATTGGTTTAACTAATTAATTCATCATTCTAATGAATGGGCTTACTATTGGGCTCAATTCTAACTAGAATGAAATGTTGGTCCATGGATCTAATCTAAACTAGTTAGGTCCACTAACACAAGTCCAAAATCAAATACTAACATCTAACAATAAATAAATAATACAATAAATAAATTTGCAACATGCACAATATTTAATTAATTATGAAATGACAAAAATATCATTTCTTAGAAAATCTGGTAGTGACAAGTCTACCCCCCTTAAAATAATTTCGTCCTCGAAATTCAAAGGCGAAACTTCAGGAAAGAACATATCTCAAGGCACAAACAAATATGGGTAACACTCTCGCATTTCATCCTCCCTCTCCCATGTAGACTCACCCGGAGAGTGATGCCTCCATGCGACGCGTACCAAGGGAATGGTTTGGTTCCTCAGCACCTTCTCTCTCCGATCCAGAATCTCAACTGGCTTCTCTGGATATCTAAGAGTAGGGTCCACCTCTATCTCTGAGTGATCCAACACGTGACTACGATCCGCTATGTACCGTCTCAACTGCGACACGTGAAGCACGTTGTGCACTCCAATGCAGGTGGCAAGTCTAGTCTGTAAGCAACTGCACCGACCCTCTCGAGAATACTGAAAGGTCCGATGAATCGCGGACTAAGCTTCCCACCTCCACCGAAACGAATCGTGCCTCGTGTCGGAGAAATCCTCAGAAACACCAAACCACCAACCTAGAACAAAACACAACCTTAAGAACTTGATCTATAACAAACAACCAATATCAAGCACACAATAAAAATCTAAAACTATACCTCAAACTCCAAATGTCTCCGGTGGCTATCGGCTCAATGCTGCTGTCTGTCCTGCGCCACCCGAAGTCTGTCACTGATCAGCTTAACCTTCTCCGTTGCATCCACAACCATCTATGGCCCTAGCAAAGCTCTCTCTCCAACATCGTCCCATGACAAGGGAGTACGACATCTCCGACCGTACAGAGCCTCAAATGGTGACATCTCTATACTAGCCTGGTAGCTGCTGTTGTAAGCAAACTCTACCAAATGGAGATGGTCCTCCCAAGATCTCCCGAAATCTAGTACACAGGTGCGCAGCATATCCTCGAGAGTCTGAATGGTCAGCTCTGACTGCCCATCCGTCTGGGGGTGATATGCAGTACTGAACTTGAGTTGGGTGTCCAAACTCGCCTGCAAACTTCTCCAGAAATGAGAAGTGAAACGATTATCCCGATCCGAGACTATGCTGACGGAAACCCTATGTATCCTGACGATCTGTCTCACATACATCTCTACCAGCTTCTCCGTAGACAAACCCACCTTGAAAGGCAAAAAGTGGGCCAACTTGGTCAACCTGTCAACGATGACCCAAATCGCGTCTTTCCCTCCTGGAGATCGTGGAAGTCCGGACACAAAATCCATTGTAATGTGCTCCCACTTCCACTCTGGAATGGGTAATGGTTGAAGTGAACCACCTGGCCTTTGCCTCTCGGCTTTCACCTGCTGGCACACTAAGCATCTGGATACAAACTGTGCCACCTCCCTCTTCATGCCATACTACCACACACTCTCTCGCATACTCCGATACATCTTGTTGAAACCTGGATGCATGAAATACTGAGAGCGATGCGCTTCCTGCAACACCTCCTCACGCAGCTCCCTACTAGGCACACATAATCTAACACCATGCCGCAAAGAAGCATCATCAGCAATGGTGAAATCATCCTCCAATCCTGCTCTCACCTAAGCTCTAATGCTCCTCAGAGATACATCCTCATACTGGGCTGCCTTGATCCTGTCCATCAACTCTGAGTGTATCTGCAACCCCTACATCTGCATGGCAAAACCATTAACTATCACATCAATGCCCAATCTCTCCAAGTCCTCCAACAAATACCGATCCTGCGTCAAAAATATAGCTACCGGATACCTGCTCACGGCATCGGCAACTACATTGGCTTTCCCAGGATGATACTGCAAAGATATGTCAAAATCATTCATCAGTTCCAGCCACAGACGCTGCATCATGTTCAACTCTTTCTGAGTGAAAACGTACTTCAAGCTCTTGTGGTCTGTGAAGATCTCCACACGCTCTCCGTACAAATATTGTTTTCACAACTTCAAGGCAAAGATGACTGCTGCCAACTCCAAATCGTGGGTAGGATAGTTCTTCTCATAAGGATGCAATTGCCTGGATGCATAGGCAATTACTTTTCCATTCTGCTGAAGAACACAACCCAGCTCTTTTCCCGATGCATCACTATAAATAGTGAAACCTCCAAACCCTGATGGCAACGTCAAAATAGGAGCAGACGTCAACCTCGTCTTCAAATCCTCAAAAGCAGCCTGGCACTCCTCTGTCCAAACAAACTCTGCATCCTTCCTGGCGAGTCTAGTCATCGGCTCAGCAATCCTCGAAAAATTTTGCACAAACTTTCTGTAGTAGCCTGCCAAACCCAAAAAACTTCTGATCTCTGCCACTGAACTCGGGGTCTTCCAAGACTCCACTGCTGCGATCTTCTTCGGATCCACTGAAATTCCATCACCAGTCATAACATGTCCTAACAACATGTCCTGAGAACTCCACCTTGTCCAGAAAGAACTCACACTTGGACAATTTTCCATACAGCTTTCCTTCCTCAGCACATCCAACACAATCCTCAAATGCTCCTCGTGCTCCTCCGATGTCTTCGAGTATATGAGTATGTCATCGATGAACACCACCACGAACTTGTCAAGGTACTGGTGGAACACCTTGTTCATCAAATTCATAAATACCGCCAGGGCATTAGTCAAACCAAACGGCATCACTATGAACTCATACTGGCCAAACCGAGTCCTAAACCCAGTCTTCGGAATGTCCTCGGCCTTCACTTTCATCTGGTGGTAGCCTGATCTCAAGTCTATCTTGGAAAATACCTTGGCGCCACTCAGCTGATCGAACATGTCATCAATCCATGGCAACGGGTATTTATTCTTGATAGTGAGATTATTCAATGCCCTGTAATCGATGCACATGCGCACCGATCCATTCTTCTTCGGTACAAACAATACCGGGGCTTCCCACGGTGAAGAACTGGATAGGATAAACCCCTTATCGTGCAATTCATCCACTTGCTTCTTCAGCTCGACCAACTCGTTGTTGTTCACTCTCTAGATATGCTGTGAAATTGGTTCTGCACCTGGCACCAAGTCTATAAAGAATTCAACATCTCGATCTGGCGGCAATTCTGGCAATTCCTCAGGAAACACATCCAAGAACTATGCTATCAAAGGATGCGCAACTCCTTGTCTTCCACCATAGCTCCACAGATAATGTCTTTTCTCTGCTCTGCAGCTCCTCTAGCAAACTCAAACTCTGGCTCTCCTGGCGGACTAAACCAACCTCTACCTCCTCTGCAATCTATACTAGCATGGTGCCTACTCAACCAATCCATCCCGAGTACAATATCGTAGCTCGAAAGTGGCATTACAAGTAGACATGCACTCAGCTCCCGGCCTCCCAGAGTAACTCTCCGAACCTTGCAAATATCACTAACCAGGATAATACCTCCCCCGGTCATGATCTTGTAAGTCCTAAGCAAAGACTCAGCTACCAAATGATGCTTCAGAGCAAAAGAAACAGATACAAAATTAAGGGAAGCACCACTATCAAATAAAGCTAAAGCTGGAATGGAATAAAGAAGAACAGAACCTGCGATGACATCTCCGGTGGGCTCGGCCTCCTCGACCGTCATAGCAAACGCTCGTCCCTGATGTGCACCTTCCTGATGCTGGTGCTGGACATAACGCTGCTGCTGGGTCGGAAGCGGAGGTCCCCTCGGCTGTACTGCAGGTGGCCTCGCCTGTGTCCTCGGAGCTGGAGTTGCTCCCTGAACTGCACGACGAGGGTTGGAAGGACAATCCCTCTGCTGATGCCCTTTTACACCACAATACAGACAAACTCTCAACCTCTTCCTGCAAACTTTCCAGATGTGGCCGGACTTCTTGCAATAGTGGCAGGAAGCTTGCTGTGACTGTCTCTGCTGCTGCGGTGCCTGGTTAACCGGCGCCTAGTGAACCGACGCCCTAGCTGGAGTCTGGTGTTGTTGCTGGAAATGCCTGGACTGGAAATGCGGACGCTTAGTAGTCACTGCGCTGCTACTAGCCCCCAGAAAAGAATCGCGGTCTCTCTTGGGTTTCAAGCCTAACTCATGCTCAACCTTGCGTGCCTCCGCAAGTATCTCTGAATACGTCTCATAGAAAGACGGAATGAGGATATTCACTTCCCGGTTCAAACCCTCACGAAAGCGGATAGCTCGAACTTCTGGCTCCCTCACCAAATACTTCGCAAATCGGCTCAGTCTACCGAACTTTGCGGCGTACTCCTCCACGGACATGCTCTCCTCAGTAAGGCCCTCAAACTGCCTCCCCAAGTCCAATCTGTCCGTCCGAGCAAATGTAGTGCCTCAAATCCCGATCCGACCGGGATGTGCACTATATAATTGGGCTTGTGGCTAGTCCGTCAGAGTATGCTTAGATCTTCGGCATCTTATTGCCACGGACGAAATGCGATGATCCTTTCCAACTCATGGAAAGGCCTCTATTGAAACGAGTCCAATAGTTTTCGTGTTTGGTTGCTTGGTTTTCTTGATTGCCGCTTTGGGATTTGATTTGGTGTTGCTTTCGAGTTGCTTGGTTTTCGCTGTTGGTTTTATTGATTGGAGCTTGAATTTTGGGGAGTTCGGCAAGGAAGGATAGGCAAGAATTCTAACTCGGTGCTCGTGCTGTTGCAGGTCCGCGTAACTGACGTTTGATCGTCGCTAGGCGGGATTCCTTGTTTCAGCAACTTTTCCCTTAACCAGTGAGTGGTTTGGTCCCTTCTTTCCTACTTCTTCACGCCAACATCTCTAATGTTTCAAACGTTCACTCGATGATGCCCGGTTGGACGCCTAGGAAATGCTTAGCCACAATGCATGCCAGCCACTAAGAAAGGAACATGGGAATTGTAGACTAATTTTACTATATGCTTGCACACCTTATAAATTCAGTTGGTTGGAATGGGAATTTGGTTGTTGGTTACGGCCTGGTGCCTCGGGTAGAGTTTGGACCCATGGGATATCAAAATCGGAACACCGCATTGAGAAAATATGAACTGTTGCATAAGATATATATATTGCTGCTTTACTTCATCTGTTTAATTCGATGCATTGTGTGAGATATAAAATGTTCATGCATTTGCATGGTCTGGGACAACTTGTGCACAAGGTTTATCATTTCCTCGAAACGGCTTTCCGGGGCACTGGAACCGTATCGATCCGGAGGGAAATATTGATTCGTGTTCGTCACGATGCATTGCGGGACCTCCAGCGGGGCTTGCTACCCGGGCTGATAGGGCGCGCCGTTAATGCTTGGAATATGTCCCTAAGGTGTCGATCACACCAATGACCGCATAGAATAGAACACATGCTAATTTATTGTCTTGTGCAGATGGTAAGTATACTTGTGTTTCGTTGCAGGGAAAGTGTGCATCGGTTGAGTAAGCAATCGATGCACTGGTTGGATTCAATGCTATTTTCATTTATATCAAAACATGCAACTGATATGAATTGAATTCACTTGCTTCTTTATAGAAGTAATCTTAATGCATGCTCGCCCCTAATAAGCTAGTGTCGATTTAGTCGAGTGGGATTCATCCCGCTCACCAGTACAAGTTGAGTACTGACCCACGTTGTGGGCAACTATTTCAGGCACTCAGACGGTGCAACGCTAGTGGATAGACGAAGAGGCGTTAGGAGCACCTCTATTTTGAAGTATAGTTGAAGTCAGATCATTTTGGAGGCTTGGACTTTCAACCTATACAAGGGCGTAATGTATGGACGACGGGGACTATCTGATGGAGCGCGCCCTGCATTTTGAGTTATCTTTTCTAATGTAATTCAAGTAGCCGAGAAGGCGCATCAATGTAGACTCTATGTAAATTACTCTGAATTATCAATGAAAAAGCATATTTTCTTCCTGCACTTGTGTTCAATTATCTGTGAATGTGTTTTCTAAATTGTGTTTCAAAGTGGGTTCCTATAACTGTAAGTTCTTGCCTTGTACGAGCGCAACTCCAGGCTCGTACGGCATCACGCCCCAGCGAGGACGAATCGGTTCCGTGAAGGATCCAGCGAGGACGATTGACCCTTTCGGGATCGGGGCGTGACAGCAAAGAACTTCCTCTTGAAGAGGTTCTTGAACACCTCCCAAGACTGTCCCGCATCAGCAAGAAGTGGCTCATTCATGAACCAAGTGCGGGCGATGTCGAACAGCTGAAGTCATACTGCCTCAACCTTCAGATCCTCAGCAAGACGGGACACCCTCATGAGACGCTCAATATCCTCGGGCCAGTCATCAGCGTAAACGATGCCCTCAGTCCCCTTGAAGACCCGAGGTTCCAGCTTCTTGAAGTCCTGCATATTACCCGGCCGAAGCTGGACAACCTGCAGAGCAACCTGCTGCTGGTCCGAAGCTCCTCTCTCTACTACAGCAAGGACAAGCTGATGAGCACTCTCAATACTCTGCCGTAACACGTCGGTCTGCCTCTGGTGAGCCTCTGACTGGGCCTTCTGAGCCTCCAACATCTCGCAAAACAATGCGAACACCTGAGTCGCATCTGTCGGCACGGAAGATGGCGGTGGAAGTCCCTCAGACACAGCCGGAACAGTCCTCTGAGCTGGAGGTGGACCCCCAAACACAGCTGATACGCCAATCACCGGAGAAGTGACTGGTGCAGGCCCTCGGGAAGTCGTAGGTCTCTCAGAAAGTGCTACTCTCTGCTGTGATCGAGTCTTAGGCGGTATCCTGAGGCAAAGCGAAAGGAAAGAATCAATATGGCACATGATATAATGCATTCAAAGAAGGACAATTAAAGATCAAATATCAATATCAAGGAAGAACTGTTGAAATGAACAATAGAGTTTTTCCTAGATGTGATTGAGTATTCTCAGTCTATAGCCTATATCCTGAAACAGGCTCATAATAGCACTCAAATCAGAGCACCACTACGAATCGCACTAATTGCGACCGCGAATACCTGCATGTGCCACCACTAAAAAGGTTTCACGACTCGCACCCGGTGTAGGGGAACGAGTACGTGGGTACGTCCAGCCTACGCCGCAGCATCGGCGGTAGAACGCTGTTTAGGTAAACTATCTATCTAGCAATCAAGATATAATAATGCCACCAATGAAATATGAATACTCAATCACAGATCTATAAGGTGGAACAATCGCACGAATAAGATAAAAGAACTGAAGAGAATACAACTCACAAGACAAGATAATATCCAATGAGTCATAAAAGAAATACTAATAACAATGCTGGAGACAAATCCAGTACAAAAATATCTATCTACTGAGCTACGAGTCATGGGTCATCTGTCTCAATCGGGATGAGATCTCCTGAGCCAAAGTCTCTGGTTCTAAGCCAACTACGTCCTGAGACCCGTAGTTAGTGGGATACCACTCCTCGGTGTCATCTAGAAAAAATATATCCAGTCAGGAAAGGAGAAAAGTACATCTCTAACAGCAGTTCCAATAAATGATATAAACTATGTAACAGTAAATAGAGCGAATATACAAGATGCAATAAACAGGTACAAGAGATATGCATAATAGGAATACTGAAAATAAATACAAGAATGAGCATCATAGGAATGAACAAGAAATACTACTACTAAGTGAGTGAGTACCAGCTTCAACATGTGATCGGCTTGGGAACTTGCACAAGGATTATGGCATGGTTAATCATACGTGCGGTGTATGATTAACACTATTCAAGGAACAAGACATGCACAAGAAGGGTATGATCACATATCTACACTAAATACTTTCCGCCCCCGACTGGTATAGTGGATCCAACCATGGTACGTTATGAGACGCGATTCTCTGGATAGGTAGCAAGTCTCCCCAAGAATCAATGTTTGTACATGTATAAAGAAGAACAAGGAACAAGGCTTGCACAAGATACACCATAAATACAAGGAATAACATCTCATGACGAGATCCGAATAAACCAATTCGTGTAACCATCGTGTCAAGAAATCAAGTATATCTATACTAAATACAAGAGACAGAGGATATCATGAATGAGAAACTATCAGAGAATGTATTTGCCTGAAATCCGGTAAACAATATCAAAGATGTCTGGTACGGTGCCTCGGAGACCTAAATATGAAATATTACATCAATACAAGGTTTTAGAATAAAAATAAGTTAAACTAGTCAAATTCTAGGTCATAAAGCCATTTCTAAGTCAAAACAGTCAAACTAGGTCATCTCTAGGTCAAACTAGCTATTTCTAAGTTGTATCAGTCTATCCATAGGATATTGGGTCCATACACTATGTAATTAGGCTATACTAGCTATACTAGGATACTAGGATACCAACAAAATACCGTATCATAAGATACGTAAGTTATTAGATATCAAAATACAATAATACATATACAAGATAAAAATATATAGCACTCCTAGCTAAACTAATGTTAAGTGGATACCTTGGCTTTGAACCAAATGCGGTATCACACCACCTACACACCCATTTTGATACACAAACCCAATACCTTGAGTATAAACCAATACCTTGACATTACCTTGGTATCACAAGGTAATACAATATCTAGCATTAGCTAACTAACCAACATACCTCACTATACACTAGCATGCATTTATACTTATAGCAATATTATACTAAACTAACATACTAACATACCCCTTCGGATATTCAATATCCATACCCAAGATACCTCAACTCTCATTACCTTGGTATAACTTAAGGTAATCTAGAAATAATACTAACCAATGCTAACTAGTGCTTGTCACGACCCGATTCCATAGAATCGTTGGGGCGTCCCCCGAATCGTGATGCCGTGCGGGCCTGGGGTTGCGACCGCACAAGGCTAAAGTATTTTGCATAACGAGCACATATTCAGAGTACGCAGATAAATTGAAACACATATTTGAAACATGGAAAAGTTCTCTTTATTGATAATGAACATCTATTACAAACTCTTGAACGAGTCAGCTAATTTGCCACACGGGCTTACAAAAGTGTTGACTCAAAATGAGATAGCAGTCCTGTATATTACATCCCTTTACTAAACTTCAAAATGATAAAGACCTCCGGGCTGGAGGACGGCTTTGCCACGAAGCTGCATTGTGTGTAGAGTTGCAAGCTCCTTCCTTCAAGTACTTCAAAATGCGGCGCGATCAGGATGCGCCTACAGCTGGACTGGATTCAGGAAGATGATTTCGGCTCCTCGCTCGGTACGCCTTGGTGCGGAGAACCTGTTTCAACGAGGGTCAGCATATCGAAACATACTGGTGAAGGCGAGCTAACCGAACTATACCAATCAACACGTTGTTTTAATAAAGCATGCATATTATTGTGGGTTTCTATCTTACCTTAGTTCATTTACAAGTAAGCAGCATATAAAATTTACTGAAATGAACTTGCCACCGTTCGGTGGGTTTTACCTGCCCGTCTGAACCACCTGCACAATACTTACCATGCCTTCCCTGCCACGAAGACACAAGTTAGTTTGCAACAGGTTTAAATATACACGTTAAGATCACTGGCTAGAAGCCATAATGGACAATTTAGTCTTGAACGAGGATGGCATGTAGCCAAGATTCGTGAGTGCTACAGTCCACCCTGTCCAGATGCGTGAGACTATCGTGAAGTTCCGTCCGGATCGGATCGGTGCCAGTGCCTCAGCGACCGTCCGCAGGAACCGTTGGCCTTGTGCACAAGTTGTCCGTGATCAATCGTTCATGATACGTTAACGTTGATGCAGTTGAGGCAATATGAACATGAGACAAGCAACATTGCATGATTCGTTTTGCATAGTCTTCCTGACAGTTTATTTCATAACAAGTGTATTCCATACTTAGCACAATTTATGGAAGAAGATGCATTCAAACTAAAATTGAAGCATATATAGAACATTCCCAACGAACAAGCATGCAAATGAGTAACCGTTCCCAAGTTGAATGACAAGCAATAATCCAAGTCTATTCCCTTTTTATCTTGATATCTTTTATTATTACTTGGTATCGTCTGATCGGGGCAAAGGTGGATACAAGATTTTAGGTGTGAAGACTTGGAAGCAGGGCTAGATAATCGGGATGGTAGCCACTCACTTAGATGGTTGGAAGGGAGAAGGAAAGAGGCGCTTCACGACTCCGCTCGTAAGCCGTCTACTGCTCGTTGACCTGCATTGCACGAATAGCTCGATCAATACTTCTTCCTCTCTTTTCAATCTCGGAATTGAAGTGCAATTTAATGAACGAAAACAATGAAATCCATCGAAACCGTTCAAGAAAACCCAAGCAAATCCGAAAACTAACTAAAAGCACGAAAGCAACAAGCGACATCGAAATCCAAGGCAATAAAAGATAACAGCGGAGAGGTCCCTCCTGACTCTGCCGCTAAGTCGATCCCGGGGGCACGGTCCACTGAATATGGGAATCGATTCCGAAGAAACAAATCCATAACGAGGACGAGTTCTTGTTTCAATCTATCCCGATCGAACGATACCGTCTTGTATTTCTTAGCCGCGCTCCCCGCACCGGGGGAACGGGGCGCTACAGTGCTTATATATATATATATATATATATATATATATATATATATATATATATATAATTATCAATATAAACTAACTTAGCTTATTAACTAGCTTACTTAACTTATCCAGAACTTAAATTCTAAACACTCAAACTACTGCTGCTTATTTATGTTGCTTCTGCTTATCGCTGTTGCTGGTTATCGTTGTTGTTGCTGCTGCTTACTGCTTTTGCTGCTGCTGCAACTTACTGCTTCTGGTTGCTGCTGCTGCAGCTTACTGCTTGCAGCTGCTGCTGCATCTTGCTGCTTCTGCTTCTGCAGCTTGCTGATTTTGCTGCTGCTTTTTGCTGCTTTTGCTGCTGCTTATCCGGCCTGCTTTTGCTGTTGCTTACGCTTATAACTTCCCCCCTCTAGCTCACATGCATATATCTAATACACACACACACACACACACACATATATATATATATATATATATATATATATATATATATATATATATATATGTCACCACATAACCACACTAGTGATGCACATGCACTCTCCTATTCTCCCATGACCACCAACACATCAAAATAAAATATAGAACATACACATAATTATATATATACATATATATCATATAACAATTATAATTATAATACTCTAATAGCTACAACCAAGATAAATTGAATTGAAATGCAAGAAAACAAATACGTGGAGTGCACCGCACCCGTATCACACTAAATCTATGATACACTTGCGATACGGCTCCACCATACCATCAAATGTACCCCGAAGGACACGAGCAAGTCTAAAATCATAATTATGAATAACACGAAGAGCTAGCTACTCAACTACGTGCCCGTGTCAAAATGTGACATGCTCAAACCCCCGTGTCGGAAAAAAACTCCCAAATCAATCTGTATCGCCAAATTATCGCGATACGGCCTACACGTATCCAATTGTAGACACGACTCTAGTCACACACAACCAAACACATGTCAATTTGGTCTAATTGACCTATTGACAAATACAAGATGTGTCAATCTCGGAATTCTTCCAAAATTGACATAAAATATCACATAACTTTCTCCATAGGCCTCCTATGAACCTAATTCCACTTCCTATGGGTAGCCTTAGTACATGGGAGGGTTCCTAATGATTAAATTACAGATTTAGAGTCTAATTAGAGAGGAAAAACTGAATTGTACCTATTGGGAGATGGATTCCCAATGAAATCTCCAAATTGAGTGTCAAGAGCCTTCAACTTGTAGATCGTTGCTCCTCCTTGTAGATCCTTGCTTCCTTCTTGTAGATCATTGCTTCCTCCTTGTTCTAATAGTCTCCAATGATGAATATGGAAGAAAATTGAGAAGAAATTTGGGTAGAAATTGGTGTAGGGATGAAGGAATTTGGAAGAGGGAAATTATAGGTCTAGATTTGGAATGAAAAATGAAGAGAGAGAGAGTCTCTCCCCACTCCTATGGTGGTTGGCCTCTACCACCTCCTCCAAGCTACTATGAAATGTCCACAATACCCCTTGGGGCTTGTCATAAAGGAATTAATTAAGAAAGGAAGGTTCTAATCCAAATTGGTTTAACTAATTAATTCATCCTCCTAATGAAGGGCTTACTATTGGGCTCAATTCTAACTAGAATGAAATGTTGGTCCATGGATCTAATCTAAACTAGTTAGGTCCACTAACACAAGTCCAAAATCAAATACTAACATATAACAATAAATAAATAATACAATAAATAAATTTACAACATGCACAATATTTAATTAATTATGAAATGATCAAAATACCATTTCCTAGAAAGTGTGGTAGTAACACTAGTTTCTCCTTATTTTCTTCCTCATAAATAGATTGATACAACCTACTCAAAATATCAAAAGAGGAGTGCCCGAACCGCCTGTGGTGGAGTATCAGTGTATCCTCGGCACTCATATTCGCTCCTCTCATTCCTGCACTCTCTGCCACAAACATCAATGTCAAATCTAGTCCTGCCAAGTGCCAGTCCCAAGTCTTCGTCCCGTCTCCTTCTCCTTCTCCTGGAAGATCACCTTAGGAATATCAAAAGAGATAATGCATTTTAGTTGGAGGATTATAGAACTAATGGACAAAAGACTGACTAGAAAAGGAGCATGCAAAAGATTGGATAATTTTACTGAACATGTACAATCGACAGTATCCTTACCGACCACTGGCTGGAAAGTACTACCGGCTGTTTGAATGTTGTCCGTCGATGCTAGGTGAGTATAGGAAGAGAATTCACTAGCATTTCCTGTCACGTGTCGAGACGCACCCGAATACACAATCCAGTCCGACGATCTAAGGGAAGACAGATGCAAGGGCGAGTGAGTCGTCAGTACCTTCCGATAGATGGGCAAACATGGCAGCGTTGCCTCCGGCGAAGACTGAGGTAGACGCCTCCTCAGTCCCACTCCTCCTGTTTTCATCGTTTGAATCTCTCTGCTTTCTCCTGAGTACCTCCAGCATACCCAACAGTGCATGATCCTCCTCAGTATAGACGCCATCAGTTCCCTTCTCGCCTTCTGCTACCAGCAGGTTCGTCCGATAATCTCCTCGACCACCCCGTCGATCCCATGACCACTGCCACGTCCTCTAAACTGTCCACGTCCACTATCTGAATCTCCCTCCTTGGGTGATTTGGTGCAAGCATACCTCAGATGGTCCATCTCCCCGCAGTTGTAGCACTGCCGGGGGTCTCCCTTAGGTCCTGTGCCGCCTGAATTGGCAACCGCCAGTGCTGACTTCACTTCAGGAGGATCATCTGTCCCTGTCTGCAGCTTGATACGAGTCTCCTCCTCGATCATGGCTGAGATAGCCTCCTCAAGTGTAGGGATCTTCGGTTGGGCTAGAAGTAGTGTTGTCCTCTGAGAAAATACTGCGGCCAGCCCCTTAAGAAACTTTATCGTCCTCTCCTGCAAACATATATGTCTCTCCTTACACTTCGGGTCCTCGCAGCTCGCCCGATCTGAGGAGTGATCGTAATCCAACCAGAGACGCTCCAACTCCGTGGCATACTCCTGCACCGTCTTCTCTTCCTGTACGGTGTCGTCGATCTCTCCATTGATATGGAAGACCCTCAAGTTATTCCCCACACCATCCTAGGTCCTCCTCAACTTCTCCCACACGTCCTTTACCATCTCAAGGCCATCCAATGTGGCGGTGATCGACTGGACTAAAGAATTGAGGAGCCAAATATATATCACCATATGAGTGGACTTTCACTCGTCGCGACCTGCCGAGCCCTCATCCGGCTCTGTCTTCTCTCCTGACAAGAAACCCTCCAGGTTCTTCCCTGCGAGGGTTCTCAGCCGTCGTGACCAACTCAGGTAGGTGGCCGGTTTATCAAGCTTCAGATCGATGGAGGGAAGCTTCAACTTCGTCGGTGTTCGTGTCGCGCTCTCGCCAGTGGACAGTTTTTTTAGCTTCATCAACGTTGCGATCTTCGCAGGGTCCAACTTCTTAATGATCTCCTCCATCGATCATCCTCTTCTCCGATCACCTCACACCCGTCCCACGATTCACGTTCGTCCTCTTCGTCCTCTCCTAGACTCGATCATGCCTCTCCCCATCGGATCTAGTCCTTCGATGTCAATGTCTGGAACGACTCGCGAGAGACACCTGGAACCACGGCAGAAGGCTCCTGCGGGCTCTGCAGGAGTCGCGGCTTCGCGATAGTGGGCGAGAGGTGCGGCGGCGGCGGCGGTGATGGGCGAGTGGTGCGGCAACAGTGGTGGCGGCTAGGGTTTGGCGGCTAGGATTTGTGCTCTGATACCATGTAGAATATTTGGAGTTCTATTTCTTATTATAATCTCTTGGCTATATATATATATATATATATATATATATATAGCCTTACAATCCTCCATCTTACATAAAATCCCCTAATACATTATAATATACCAACAGAACTCGACCATGAGTTCTTCTGTATCAAGTCCTCCTTTCGAAGAATCGTGTTCTCCCGTGGACAAGGCGATAAATTAACAAGTATGACAAACTCGTCCCAAGAACAATGTTAGGGCACAACTGAAATAAATTGAAGAAATTAGATAATACCTCAGAGAAAATTTTTAACTGCAAAGACAATAATTTACGTGATTCGGCCAAGATGCCTACATCCACGGACGAGGGTGATTCAGTTCCACTATGAAAAAGAAAAGAAATTACAACAGCTCTCTCAATACTTCTTTCCTTGCTCTCAAGAACTCTCTTCCACAAAGATAAAGAAGAAGAAGAACAAAAATTTCTCTCAAACTTTTGTGTTTGACTTATTCAACAACTTTTGTTCTCTTGTGTTGAACTTATTCAACAACTTTCATTGAGCACAATTGAGATGTCTCAAGGAGAACCTTTAGGTCCCGTTATATAGCTATGTAATGTGTCCATATATGGAAATCAAATATATGAAAAGTCCAATATATGAAAAACTAATATATGAAAATCCAATTATATATATGGTCGTCAAAAATAGTCATAAGTATTTTTTTTTTGATATTTTTCTTCATATCTCCACCTCGGCAAGGTTTTGCCATAAAATTGAGCCGACACACTTCTCAACCGCACAACTTCACCAAATCAACCGCTCGTCAATCTCGTCCCGAAGGGTTCTTAAGCAATAGGAAGGACTTGGAGCAAATCCAAGGAATGTTGGAACTTAGCTCTAGGAACAACCTTAGTCAACATATCAACGGAGTTTCCTTGGTATGCACATTTTCAAGTGCAATGTCACCGTCTTCTACAACATCCCGTATGAAGTGGTAGCGAACATCAATATGCTTGGTCCTCGCATGATGGACTTGATTCTTTGCCAAGTGGATAGCAATCATGCTGTCACAATGCACATCAACTACATCATGCTTAACCTCCAAGTCATCAATCAAGTCGCGAAGCCATAGGTCCTCTTTCACTGCCTTGAACCGAGTGTCCGCTGACTCTCCAATGCTCGATCACGCTGGTTTGTGCTCACTATGACTCAATTTGGTGTTGGAAAAGCTGGGCCACCGGAATACCGACTTGAGAATGCCTATTTTTGGTGGATTTGAGAATATTTGGATGGGATTTTGTACTTAAATTTTATATTTATCTTTTATTGTTTTCCTAGTTTGATTAGGTCTAGTTGCTTATGGTTTAAGTTAGTCTTTCATTACAAATAAATTGCATATAGAAGAGAATCATATTGGGTTGTTGGTTTCAGTGATTGGCGATTGGCATTTCTTTTTGTGTCAAACAGACCTAAATGAACTTGGTTGAGGCCATGCAAGAGGTTATGACATTTGCAGAGGAGATGGCCCTCAATAAAGTAGAATGGAAGATGATAAGTCATGTCACTTGTGCCAAAATTTTGGATAAAGACTGTATTGTTGTTGCTACACTCTTATACAAAGCATCTAATTAAACTATCTATATGCGTAGATAACCCCTGAAATTTTGTTTTATGGTTTTGGAGAAGATATCCTCCATACCCAATGATGGTTCTGAAGATCATATGCAACTCAAATTTTCCATAGAGGTTACCTTGGGAAGGTACAAAAATGAACGAACTATCAGTTGCAATGTTTCTTCCAGATTGAGAAATCCTTCTGATGCTGGACTGATATTATTCGTCTTATTTCTTTGTGAAACAATGCCACTTAGTATTTATTCTTGGCAGTCAGTGAAGTTTTAGAAAGAAAAAAAAAAGGCTTCTAGTTAACATTTAAAGTAGGACCAAAGAGGAAATAAAGAATGAAGGGACCAAATAACTGAGTTAGCATGCCATCTGTTTTATGCTAACAAACTAGAATAATGAGACCTTAAGAAGATTGTGCGGTTCCTGATATTTCATTGTTGTGGGAGCTTTTTGTCGCTAAAATTTTCTTTCTGTTTGTATGTTTCTTTTGTGCTTGACTTTTGAATGAAGCTGGCATTCATGCATTACACTTACGAACCAAGGTGCATCAAAAATTGTAATCACTACTGCTGTGCTCTTACATCTTATGGTCCAAACATTTTTCAGAAGTAAAAGAACTCTCGATCAAAATTGTTTAATTAAATCTTCTTTAATTTTTTTTTAATGAATGTTTTGCAGTAAGGAGTATAAAATTCCAGTTGAAAAGCTATCAACCATATTTTGTACCATGAGGGATCTTAATGAGGGTGCTGACAGTAATCGGTCTCAACAATATGGGGATAGAGCATCAGGTAGTCACCCCAACAGTCATGGTCAACAGACAAGGCAACCAAATAGGTATCCAAGATTTGATAGAGGATGCATCAGGCAAATAATGCTTGTTCAAAACGCCACATTTACAACCCAGGTGCAGATATATGTGTGTCATTTGTAATTTCCAGAATGTTATGTCATGCATTATGAAGTTCGTCTTCCTTTGCTGCTACTTCCATGTTTCTCCAACTATTAACTACGGATCATGGATTTCTTTGTTACAGATAGAAGCTAGGTTTCACTTAATTACATGACATGATAATTTATTTCTCATGAACATCAATGCTTAAAATCTTGATGCTGCTTACATCGACACCATATAGTTGAGAGTATTTGTCTGAGCAATCTTGTAGTCAGCTTACATAAACTCTACCTGTGGCGTTCTTGGCTTGGCCTTTAAATGTTTTGTTGTCATTTCAATCCAGGTGTATGAACTTCACCATCTTTACAACAGACAGAAGGAACTCATGGAAGAACTTAAGAAGAAAGAGCCCTATGGATATCTACGAGCTGATACATCGCAGTCAAATTCTTACGCATCCCCAATTCCATCTGATGCTACCAACAAGATGCAGCACGTACCTCGCCTTCCTGCAGCTAGCACAAGCTATACGAAGGAGCCAGTTGCAATGAATGACAAGAAGGTTGTGCCCATAAACTTTCTAAAGGGAAGTAGCGTTCAGTCTGGTCCAGTTTTTATTGGAGAAAGGAGTACCCAAGAAAATGATCTCATGGACTCTAAGCATAAGAGACACTCTAGGAGAATGTATGACCTTCTACTACCAGCTGATGTGTATATTGATTGTGAAGATGCAGAGAAGTCGGACAAGGAAGTTGTTGATGAGTCTTCATCTGTGAATATGTTTCCTCTTAACAGTACTCAAGATGCTGATCATGAAAACGATGTGAAACTCTCTCTGGGAACTAGTGAGGGTCCTAATTACGGAGAAGACGGTTGGAAATCCGATTCGTGCACAAAAAATGGAGTTATTGCTCGCCGTTTGGAGGATCTAAATGAACCTGTCGAAGAAAACTTCTCTGACAGAGCAGGTGGTTCAGTTGCTTACAATTTTGTCAGCCAAAGAATCGGCTTTGAAGAGAATCAAGGTCATCATTTGCCAAGCAGCACTCGAAGTGCTTTCTTTAGAGCCGGACATAACGAGCAAGGGACTCATCTGAATCTTTTGCATGCAGATAAGAAGGAAATAATTCAGGAGAGGTGGTTCTTCAATAATGAGGCTGGTAAGAGTTCCGTACTAATGTATCTGAGCGTACTAGTTTTTCCTGCCTGTCCTAAGTCTAATTTTGTAGGTCAATGCTGCTCTTGCCATCTTCTTATACAGGTTCTTTTACAGCACCAATTGGTACGATGTATAGGCATAATTGTAGGATACAAAGAGGACGGTAACACAAAAGAGGATATCTATCTATATGACTCAAGATACATCAACAGTAATAAACATGATTCGTAGTTTTCCTAAATACTTTCATCTATGCAACAATGAATTTGACTCTTCATAGATACATACATGCATGCAACAATGAATTTGATCAAATTTGGTTTACATCTCCAATAATGTCTCCCGTAAACCAAATTTGTTTTTGATTCCTAAAGCTTCGACATTTTTCTTGAACACTTATCTTCAGTTCTCTTGTTGGTTTATCCAACTAGTATCTGGACAATTTTTAGATTTTTTTTTTGCCTTTTAGCAACCATCATGCATTTCATGACTCCTTTTGTCCCTGCAATTCCTCCTCCTTTCTTTCCCTTTTCCTTTCTTCTCTTGCTTTCTTTTTTTTTCCTCTTTTTTTTTTCCTTCTCTTTCTCTTTCTTTTTTTTTCCTTCCCTTTCTTCTCATGCTTTCTTTTTTTACTCTTTTTTTTCCTTCCCTTTTTTTTCTCCTTTTCTTTCTTCTCCTGCCTTTTTTCTCTTCTTTTTTTCTTCTCTTTCGTTATTTTTTTTTCTTTCATTCTCCTGTTTTTTTTCAACAGTTATCTTATCCAAATCTACTTCAGCTTTGTCAGTAGACTTTTAGGACTTCTTCTTCTCACTTTTCTTATCATGCTTCTTTGAGTCTTCATCATTTTTGTTTTTCTTCTTTTCATCTAACTTGTCAATTGCAGTGGCTAATAACTTGGCAGAAGATTGTTGTAGCATCTATTACATCTGCAGCAATTCGCTCCTCCCCGCCTTTTTATTTTTGCTCTTCTTGGTAGTCTGACTAGTTTTTCCCTCTGAGAAGCTCTTCTTCTTCTTCCTCTTCCTCCTCCTCTTCTTCTTCATCATTTTGGCTCTGATACCACTTTGTGGGATACAAAAAGGAGGATACAAAAGTGGATTTAATTTTAGGGGCTGAATAAACAACTTTGTTTCTTACTTGCTTGATTTGTTCCACACTACAACCATTGGCTTACATAGCTATTTATATGACTCAAGATACATCAACAGTAATGAACATGACTCTTAGTTTTCCTAAATACATTCATGTATGCAACAATGAACTTGACTCTTCCTAGATACATACATGCATACAACAATGAATTTGACCAAATTTGATTTACATATCCAACAATAATTCCTTTGTATGAATAATAATTGTGTTCCCGAGACTCTTATTTTGCTTGACAACTAGATAGTTCATAGCTACACAAAGTTACTTCACTAATAAACTCTACATACTATTGTTTACTACTTAGAAGTCAGAATCTCCTAGGAGATCAACGAATCTCAGTAAGAACATTGATTCGACGGTCCTTTTTTGGGTGCTCGTTTCTCCGTCGACGGAAGCTCATTTTCCATGCAACGGGAGCGCTTCTCATAACATGACCAAAAATCATCATGCGAATGATCTCACTGTAACTTTGAACTGAACGTTATAAATATTAAGATATCTATAAATTTTGATAACAATAATTAATAAACATAAAAAAATTATTAACGCACGTTTGTATCACTCTTCCAACTTAGACTCTTCTAAGTAGTGGTGTTCCTCCGCTCCTGCCTTCGCTCCCTTTTATGGCTTCTAAGGTTTACGAATATGAATTTTAATTACTTTTTTCATGTATCTGTAATTTTTACAGGGAAAAACAAGGCCACTATGGAGTTGTTTAGTACAGGTTCCTCCAAGGAGGACCTCTCTATATCATCTGAGCCTCCACAGCCGAAGTTTAAGAAACCTGTTGAAATTCTTTCGCCGAATCGGAGTAAAAGAGGAATGTCAATCAGAGAAAACCAAGGTCAAGGCATCGAGATATCGGGCAGAAGAACTCCTCATGATCAGCGGACAACAGCTCCTTCAGTCCCCAGTCCATTCTCAGCTTTCCCCGGCCGGGACTACAACAAGGTGCAGAACGGCTCTAGCCACAGTCCATTGGCAGCTCAATCATCCTCATATCGAAGCGGTTGCAACAATGGAACAATGGACAACAGTACTCTACCATCACAGCTAAACCTCCCACAAATCGTCTTTGGTAAGCAGAAGCTCAATTGTAGTGTTGATAGTAACACCGAACGTCACGGACCTAGTAGTTCGTCAGGGCTGAGAAGGATCCCAGCTAGCATTTCCTCGCATATGGCGTATCAAGGAACAGAAATTAGCTTGCAAGACATATCGTCGATTTCTCAGGAGAGGAGGAAGAGTGAGGCGTACGATGGTCCGAGCAGCAAGAGACTCTTCGGTGTTTCCATCTCTGATGGGACCGGACAGAGTCCTGCACTCTCAGCTCCTCGTGGCGGGGAGCAACCCGTGACTGGCAGTACCAAGTGCAGCAGGAAAGACGAGAAAAAGGCAGACAGCTCAAAGACTCAGAAAAGAAGCAGCAGCAGCAGCAGAGGCTTACGAAACTGTATCAATCTGAACTCTGAGCCGAGTTCGTGGGAGATGGTCGACTCGGAAGCACCCGTCGGTACCTCTTCCCGACCAGACGAAGCATTGGCTAAAGAGGCAGCGGAAAACATTCTGTGGATGTTTTCGTCGAAAGAACAAAGCCATTTGGACAACATTTCCTCTGATGGTCGTTCTGATACACTGCACTGGTTTGCTGAGGTCGTTTCCGGGTTGGACCAGTTTGAGCAGATGACGCTGGAGCTGGAAGAGACCAAGCCCGAGGACTACTTGTGCAAACCATGGAAAGAGGAAGACCAGAAGGACGGGGGCGGCGGCAGAAAGAGCAATGCTGCATCGTTGCTCCTGACAAAGCCTCGGAGGGGGCAACGGAAGAAGAGGAGGGACTTCCAGAGGGATATCCTCCCGGTGCTCGCGTCGCTGTCGAGGCGCGAAGTGACCGAGGACATCCGGACCTTCGCAGCGCTGATGAAGGCCTCGGGCCAGTCTTGGCAGTCTGGAGCGACGAAGCGGAACGGGGGTCGCAACGTGACGAAGAATTCTCGGGCGAGACCCCGACAGCAGGCTGGAAGCTCAGCTGCATCTCCGGCACCAGAAGTTGCTGTGGAGGCTCGGGAAACTAATAATAATAATACTGAGGTTGAAGTAGAGGGAGGGAATATCAGAGGGTGGGGGAGGACGACGACGAGGTGCCGTAGGCAGAGGTGGCCGTCGGCGACTGACGTGCCTGCGTCGTCGATAACTTAAAGATCTGAGCCGCATTGGCATTTGGCAACGCCGCGACGACGGCGACGATGATGATGCAACTGCAGTAATCTTGTAGAGGAAATCATCCGCCACACATGGAATCGGAGAAGGGAATTACAGTGATTGTTCAGTTGTGTACATGCTTTCCTGAGTTATTTAAGATTAAACATTCTGTACATTCAAAATAAATGCTGAACTGTTTTTTTTTTCTTTTTTCTTTCAAGTTATAGAAAGAGGACCCTATAATTAGTTTTTTCTCACTCTTTTTAAAACTGAGCGGGTGTGTTCATCTGAAGTATGTCCAGGATTGCACAGGGATTGATGTGCTGCAACATCAGCAAGTTTATGACATAGGTCATGATTCTCGTTGCATGATCCTCTCCTCTGTTGACTCAAACTCAAATTTTATATCGAACATATCCTTTTGACGAGATCGACTTGTAGGAAAACTAATTATAAAAAAGATTTAAGAATTTTTTTGACTTATCCATCATTTTTTTTACCATATTTAACGGTGCACCTCATATTGTTTCCATAATGTACATGTTTTTCACTTTTGACGGAATTCGTCCAAAAGTAACGATCAACTTATTTAACCAAAAAAATTAGACGAAAATACTTCCGTCTTCGCCCTTTTCTCTCACCCCCTCTCCCATTCTTCCCACCGCGACTGTCGTCGTCGACCTCCCTCCATCCCTCCCCACCACCGACCGTACTCCCCCCCCTCCGCCACAACCCCCACTCCCCGCTCCCCTCCTCCCCGCCCTCGCTCCCCATAGCCAGCAACAACAACAACAAAAACAACAACAACAACAGCCGTCGCCGCTCGTCGTATTCGCCGTTCACGTGCCGCCGCTGCTGCTCGCAGCGTTGTTGTTGTTGTTGCTGCTGCTAGAGGGAGCGGGGGCAGTTGGGGGGATGGGGGGAGCTGGGTCGGTGGCGAGGAGGGGAGGATGGGGGTCGACGACGAGGGCCGTGGTGGGGAGAGGGGGGGGGGGGGGAGGAGTTGAGAGGAAAGAGGGAGAAGACGAGAGTATTTTCGTTCAAATTTTTTGGTCAAATGGGTTGACCGTTACTTTTGAACGGATTCCGTCAAAAGTGGAAGAACATGTACATTATGGAAACAATGTGGGTTGTATCCTTACATATGGTAAAAAAAAATTGAAAGGTAAGTCAAAACTTCTCAATATTTAACAAAATAGCTCCATCCACAATCTATAATTTAGGGGTGAGCATTATTCGGCTGATCCAACTGAACCTAATGGGATAAGAGAATTGGTTCGATTTGAAGGGAAAAAAAATTGGTTCGGTTTCGCTTTTGAAAATGTCAAAAAAAATATTCGGTTTCAGTCCAAAACCGAAAATCGAATAAGACTTTTACAATTATGTAAATATTTTAAATTTTTTACGATTAAAAATGTGTATATTTTAAAAACAACAACTATATGTATGTATTTTGAAGTCCAATAATTAAACAATTAGTTCAACTGTGGGTTCAATTTTAAAATAAACAAATATGTGTATAAAAATTATATTTTTAATATAATCAAAATTGTAACTTTAGGTCCGGTCCATTAAACAATAGAAATAGCCAATCGAATAAACGGAACCAACTATATCGGTTCAGTTTTAGTTATGGCTAACATCGATTTGATTTTAATTTTAAATTTTTAGAATTTTAATTTGTTCGATTTTAACTAGTTGGATTCGATTGAATTTAAATAAATCGAATGCTCACTCCGACTGTAATGGAAATTTATATTACAAGTGGTGATACATAAAAATCTTAACCCATGATCTAATGATCCTTTTTCTTCTATACAACATGTATAATAAACTTATCTTAACTGAGAGCTGGACTTGGACCTTGTTTGTGATTGCTGTTGTTTTTTTCAAAAGAAACAACCAAAACAACTTCAATCATTACTTTCAAATACTGTCTAGAACTACAACAAAAATTTTGTAATTTGAAATGACACTCCATTTTAAGTAGACAGTGATGACACTCCATTTTAAAATTAAACATTGTTCACTTCACTGTTAAATTTTGGCCGTATAACTTCTCTACAAATATTAAAAGGTTATTGATAAAGGCACTACAAAGATGACTCGTACTATATTAATTTTTTTTCTAAATTTTTAACTTAAAATTTTATTCAAGACTGGATTCAAATTTATTTAGGACTATCAAAATTTTGACAGTCCTTCCAATAGTTTGGACTATCAAAATTTTGAGAGTCCTAAATAATGTATACAGTTCAATGGACTGTTAAAATTTTGACAGTCCAACCTATTGAAAGGACTGTCAAAATTTTGACAGTCCTAAATAAATGTTTGGACTAGTCCCGAGTAAAATTTTAAGTGAAAAAATTAGAAAAAAAAAATTGGACCAGCCTGAGTGTATTTTGTAGTGCCTTTATCATCAGTCATATTAATTGGTGCTCTTAGAGCATCATTAGTAAAGCCATTCCACATTCTATATTATTGATTTAAAATGTAGCAACTTATTTTGTAGAATAGTAAGTCTCATTTCTTGTTTCAATTTCTAGATTTCGAATCTTATCCCATCCATGGGAGATATAGGTTGGGCCTTCCAATTTCTAGATTCTAGATCGTAGGAAACCATTTTGTAGAATAGTAAGTCCCAATTTGAAACCAAACTTTCTAGATTCTAAATTTTATATTTTTTTTTTTTCTACATCAATTTTTGACCATACAATTTTTGGGACTGAGACTCACTTCCTACTATTCTCACATAAATCTAAACCATTCAATATTTATTTATTTTTTAAAATTTTGATCACATTTTGCTTTGGAGAGTTCATGATGCAGCGAGTGTCTGATTTGTCTGGCCCATGATTGTAGACGTTGGTACACTACCTATTTAATCTGTTACTATAGATAATTAAGCAAGGGCCTAGAGCCTTAAGTAATGAGAAAAAGAACTATAATTTAAATAGAAATTATACCTATCATCGAATTACCACCTTCTCCTCCACATTCCAAATCTCCTGCTTCACCCTGAACCAATGTCCATTGTCCCCAAAATCTCATGGAAGCGACTAGCTCGGATTACAGAGGCACACCGTCAATCCCCTGCTCCTTCATTTCCCCTAACCAAGAAAAGGTTAGCCCCCTCTGAAATTTTCAACACTACCATCCCCAAGAGGAAAATGAAAGCAGAGAAGAAGCACAATCCTGATGGAGCGAAGAGGTCGTGGCGGCTGACCTGAAACAGTCAAATGTTAGTGTTATCCTAGAACTGTCGTGGGTTGGGAAATGTCCCGACAGTCTGAACTTTCAGATCATTCCTCAAATCGACCCGTCTATATATTTTCTTCCTCTCAGATACTCTCTCATCACTAAACAACAACTCCCCCTTCTACAAATCATTTGGCTATTCCAATATTTTCACAGTTCCTGTCATGTCCCAGAACCATAATACTGGAGAGCGGGGACAGACAAAGCTAGCTACGTATACCAGAGTACTCTATACCCCGAGGTACGGTCACGGCTGTCTAGACATGTGGGGATTTACTCTACAATCCAATAGTCATTCATGAGTCAAGAGTCCTAGTTGTCTCAATCTCAAGCAAGCAACAAGTTACAAGTTGTATAATCAACAAACATATAATAGTAAGACGTCCCAAACTATACATACACAGATGATCATGACACTAGTTACAAAATGAAGAACTAGCAAGAGTACAATATTACATGATCAGCTTTAGTTATAGTCTAGAATATGCTTTACATGTAGGTCCGCATGCTAGAATGTCAAGTTCCAAAACACGAGCTAAACACGTGCTCGGTGGCTAAACGTCCCAAAAGTATAAGTACAAGATCAAGTGAGTGATGGAAAAAAAAATTCACTCATATCCTCGGGTGCTCCTGGTGTTCACCATCTTGAGACAGAAAATACGGGAGATCCTATGGTCCTGCTCCAAAATCTGGCCATACAAAACCGGTGGGGATAGACCCCAAAATAGCAAGTACCACAAGGGAGCCAACATAGGAACTAAAACCAGCATGCAGACAAATCAGTAAGAAATAGCACAAGGAACAGTTAAATAAGTGCAGCTGGTAAAATATATTTTAACATTTTTGGAGTATTTAATCAAGAATATATGGAATCAATACTCATGTTGTAGTTTCCGGACCAGTTGTTAAATAAATCAGGACAAGACTAGACTATAGTGGAAATCAAGTAATCACGGCCACTCATGTCCTACGGCTTGCTATCATTAGCTAATTAAGGTTATCACAATCCTAGTTACTAACACATGCAGTTTGAGATTTCATACAACCACATACCCTGCAGACTATTCGGGTTATCCAGGCGTAAGGATACATAGTAACATAAATCAGGTATAGTAATTTACAGGTAAATGCAACACTTGATGGCGTGCTGGAAGTGTGCCCCTCACGACGGAGAGCTTCAAATCCATCATGTATCGCTGGGACACCGAGATTGCATGCAGCCAAAAAATCTCTCTAGATCTTTCTAATTCATTATTCTAGTTGTTATCCTAGAAAAGTTATCAAGAAATTTATGACCGTGGTGCTCAAGAATTTGCCTTAGACATGACGCAGGACAGGACAGGACAATAGCTTGACAAGTACATTCAGGACAGGAACAAGCAAATCAACCACGAGAAGTTATCTTATCAATTCAAGCAATTCAGCTCAGGAAATTCTAGCATGTCAGGAGTGCGCTTCGTCGAGCCACTATCAGGAATATCGGTACATGTCAGGTTACCTCGATACGACGAGCGATTATCTGGAATATTAGTACAAATCTGGTGTTAGGAGTTCAAGATTAACATGGTCAATACAATCCATGTTCAGAGAATTCCAGATTATGGCAGGTTGTCACAATCAGGTTATAAGCAATTTAGAGAAAACTTGCATTCACAGGGATTAAACATAATAGGCTAAACAATGAAAATAATTAAACCATAAGAAAATATATCATAAGAAGTTATGCTACTACAAGTATCATAAGGCGCAAGGGGTAAGCTGGCCACAGGCAACAAGTCGGCCGCATGCAACACACTGGCCGCATGGAAGAAGCTGGCCGCATGGAAGAAGCAGGCGACTATCAAGAAGTTTCGTCCGGACCGGATCGGTGCCAGTGCCCCAGCGACCGTCCGCGGGAACTAGAGAAATTGTGCACAAGTTGTCCGTGATCAAGCTGTAAACCCCCTGATTTTTCAAGATTTTTAAAACAGATTTTTTTCAGAATTTTTCTGGAATTTTTCGGAAATTTTCGCTAATTAAAAACAAGGTATTTTTGGCTTTTAAATAAATTAAATGTTTTTAAAATATATTAAAATATTATAAAAATAATATTTTTGGGTGTAAAATAAAATATTAGACTTAGGATAATTTTTCTGAAATTTATTGGACCCCGAAAACATTTTTAAAAGCCCAAAATCTATTTTTTAATTAAAATTAAATAAATCGGGTTGAACCGGGCTGAACCCGGTCCAACCGAACCGGACCAGACCGCTCAGCCTGCGGGTCGGATCGGGTCCGCCCAACCCGCTCCGCTCCGCCCGACCCGACCCGCTACCCCTTTCCCCCACGACCCGATCAGCTGCCCGCGTCTCCCGGCGCTCCGCCTGCCCGCTCGGCCACGCGCCGCCTCGCCGCCGCGCCGCGCCGCCCCGGCCGCCCTCTCATCCTCCTTCCTCCTCCTCCAGCAAGCCCTAGCAGCAGCCCCGAGCATCCCCACCTCACCGCAGCCTCGCCGTGCAGCGCCGCCGCCTCCGGCCAGCGCCTCCCCCGAGCCGCCCGGCCTCCCCGTCGTGCAGCGCCGTTCCGCCGACGAGCCAGCCCCGAGCCGCCGCCTCCTGCCGACAAAGCCTAGCCCTAACCCTAACCCTAGGTGAACAGCACCCGGACACTTCGTGTCGACTCGGACACGAAAATTCGCAGTTTCTGGAGCCCTGTTCAGGTAACCCGTTCTCCCTGCTCGTTGACCCATTTTTGATTCTGTCAGTTGCATCGCGAACCCTACGTGACCCTCTCGGTGCCCGTGCAACCCGCTCGGTACATCGCGTCCTGTGACGATCGCGGACCACGATCCAAAAATAGAAAAAATAATGCCTTGTTTTACCCCGGAACTGAGTACGTCCCGCCGAACGGGATGACTTGGTCGCGTACAGTCTTCACCGATACGTGCGCGCCGTCGATACGGATGTGCGGGATTTCACAGAAGTTGATTTGGATGTGCGTGCACACCGGAATCAACGCGTATCCACCGACACCGTCCCGTATTCGTCTGTTCTGGAATGCGTCATAACTTTGTGTACACATGTCGGATCGAAACGAAACTTACGCCATCGGACTCATAGCAATACGCTGGTCCTGTGACCCAAGTTTGGTTCGATTCTGAGAACGTTGACAAAATCGCGTATCGTGGCCCCACATGCTCCACTTGACGGGCGATTTTGAGATCGGCTCATCGGAATCCAATTCTGGAAGTTCCGTTGGGTTCGTATCATCATTCCTGACTTGTTGACACTAAGTTTGATGAATTTGGAGACCTTTGTCCCTGACACATTTTTCGGTGCGAAGCGGGCCACTTGTGGACCCCGCTTTGACCCGAAATTATCATTTTTGCCCTTGTCTCCAAATTGGACTCAAGGACAGGCGTTTCTAGCTATTTGATATTTTTTGAATCTGATGGTAATGTTTGTTTCAGCATCCGGAGACATTCCTGGAGATTTCGCGAATACCAGAGCTACAGTTGGAGCCAGAACCCCAGGCAAGTGTACCTTGCCAACTCGCAGTGATTCCTGTTATAGTACTTTGCTTGAGTTCCTTGTTATACCTATATAATCTTGATATAAATATTCAACCCAGGACCGAGTGACTTTACTTAGCGTCCGATTAATAGTCGGGTGCCAACACCGTACGCGGCATTGTGTAACATCATATAGACATGGATACCGAGAGCCTGTACTTCTCGTACTTGTCCTATCAAGTACAACATAGCCCAGGACACTTGACACTATTTATGAGACAGAATCTTTCTGAGACATTCATGGTAATTCTGTATAGGATACAGGTTCATGACATATTCTTTACATATATGCTTAGAGCTTATTATAACTTGCTGCATTAGATATGATCTTGTGTGACATGGACATGGGGCCACATGGACATGAGACGTGTGATTACATTGGGTGGAGAGAGACACACAGGCTACAGGTTGACTATATTATGACAGCGTCTCAGTCTCTCTCTGAGCTAGACAACCACATGATATCGCTGCTACCGGCTCCCCTACACAGAGCTTGTAGTAGTTTCAGCCTGAGTTTCTAGTGCTGCTCTCATCTTGCATTTCACTTAGCTGGTTACATAGTTTACCCTATTGTTTATTTATTGCTGCACTGTATTTATTTTGGCATGAGTTATCTTGTACCTTGCTATGTCCCCTGAGGACCTGGATCTGGATTATGTCCCCAGGTATAGCCGAAGAGATCCATCCCGAGATATACAGTACAGGAGCACTTCCAGGAGCTGTACCAGAACCTGAGGACGAGATCATGCTAGAGAACTTCTCATGAGTATTGGCTTTATATAGTCAGTTATTTCTATTTCCAGTTCCTTTATTTCCTGTCTATTGCATTGATGTATCAGACTTGTTCTCGGATTGTTCACCGAGACACTTTTATTGAGATTTGTTAGTTTATTCTATTTGCATTATTCTGGAATTTAATCTGTGATTATCTGTTGTGGATGATATTAGAATAGACTGTGGCTTGTAACATTGGACCTATTTACTGTTGTACTATAGCTTAAGTATGCCCTGATGGATTCATTAAATTGGGTTTGTCCATCGGTGCGTACTGCTGGCCATTGCCACGTGTCCAGTCCCTCGATATTTTAGGACTGGGGCGTGACATGGTTTTTGTGGTGGCCCATGCAGGTCAACGACTAACTTGTTCGGTTTCAACTTAGGGACCGAACAGGCCTGCAATAAGAATAGGATAAGTTTTTAGGATCTCATCCATTTGCTTGAATCGTTCTTGATATATATTCGAATTAATTTATTGACTTGTATCCTGCCTTGATTCCTGTGCGCCTCTTATCATTTATTTTTGGTTGCAGAGTTATGAATTCACGAACAAACGACGAGACTCCTGCAAGATCACCATGGGATGCTTTGGTAACCAATGAAGAGGAAGTAATACTAGTAAATGAAGGTCAACAGCTCAACAAACGTAGTCAAGCAAGTCAGCATGTCTCGAGAATTCAGCAAGATGACGTTCCACCATCGACGCAGTTTACTCCACAAATGCCCGTATTTCCACAAGGGCAGGCCATGGACGGACAGCAGATGTTTCAAATGATCTATGCAATAATGCAAGCTCAACAAGAGGCTTTGAGTCGCAGCCTAGCAATCGCATTGGAGCAGGCGAATCTACCAGCACGACGACCAACGACGGGCTCTATCACCGATTTTCGCCAGCTGAAGCCCTGTACCTTCTCAGGCAAAGAGGAGCCCACAGAAGTTCATGAGTGGCTTACCAACATACAACATCAATAAGAAGCAGCCAAGCTTCCAAGAGAACATTGGATGACTGTCGTCAGAATGCAGTTGACGGACAATGCACATCACTGGTGGCTATCCGAGGAGACACGGCTCGGACCAGACCGAGTCACTTGGGAAGAGTTCTCTAGACTCTTTCAAGAGATGTATATTTCAGCTATCGCTCGATCAGAACTTCGGGACAAGTTTAATCGCCTCACTCAAGACAGTATGACAGTAGAAGAGTACAACGCATAATTCATTCATTTGAGTCGCTTTGCCCCAACCTTGATTTCGACAGAAGAAGAGAAGGCTGAGAAGTTCTTCGACGGATTAAACATTGAGCTACAGGAACTAATTAGATCCGTTGCACCTATATCTTACCCGGACGTCCTTGCTGCAGCCCGACGTATGGAACGCGTTATCAGGAGAGAGACCAGTCTGAAGCGATCATCCACACCAGCACCAGCCGGAGCACCACAGGAAGAAGCTACAAAGAGACCTCACATGCACCAGCCATCAGGAGCATCTCCACAGGCACTACCTATCTGTCAATATTGTCGCAAGCGAGGCCATATTGAGGACGAGTGCAGACGAAAAAGGAAAGTATGTTTAGCTTGCGGATCCAGTCAGCATCCATTGAGGGAATGCCCTGAGCGTCGAGAAAGAGCACCAATAGTTAAACAACAAGCGTTACCAATACCGAGGCCAGCCGATCCAGCATTGGGAGCACCGAAACGGGAGTTGAAGAAGTCCTACCACCAGCTCCAGGAGGGTATCAGCCGAGGCCACCTTTGATACCCCAGGCACTACTCTTCCAGCAGGCTCAGCAGCAGCAGAGGAATCGACACAAGGACGCGAACAAGCTTTCGCGATAACCTTGGAGAACGCTCAGGCTCGTGGAGTAGCTAATGCGCGTAAGTGATTCGTAGCTACCATTTCTAGAATTGTTTTAGCTCGTGCCTATTTGGTTCGTGACCTTAGCCCCAACCTAGTAATTTGGAACTTGTTAATAATGACCTAGTTTTCTAAAAATTGCAGTTTTCTTGCTTTAACTAGATTTTTTCCACTCTGGAAAGTGCATAACTTTCATTCTTAGGGAAACGATATTTTCCCTAAGTGTCTTGTGATGTGTTTCGAGCAATACTTGCAACCGTGTCATCTTTATTGACCGGTTATTCTTTGATTGCGAGGACGCAATCCTCTTAAGGGGGGTAGATTGTAGACCCCCTGATTTTTCAAGATTTTTAAAACGGATTTTTTCAGAATATTTCTGGGATTTTTGGGAATTTTTGCTAATTAAAAATAAGATATTTTGGCTTTTAAATAAATTAATTATTTTTAAAATATATTAAAATATTATGAAAATAATATTTTTGGGTGTAAAATAAAATATTAGACTTAGGGTAATTTTCCTGGAATTTATTGGACCCCAAAAATATTTTTAAAAGTCCAAAATCTATTTTTTTAATTAAAATTAAATAAACCGGGTTGAACCGGGTTCAAACCGGGCTGAACCGGGCTGAACCCGGTCTAACCGAACCGGACCGGACCGCTCAGCCTGCGGGTCGGATCGGGTCCGCCCAACCCGCTCCGCTCCGCCCGACCCGACCCGCTACCCCTCTCCCCCACGACCCGATCAGCTGCCCGCGTCTCCCGGCGCTCCGCCCGCCAGCTCGGCCACGCGCCGCCTCGCTGCCTCGCCACGCCGCCCTGGCCGCCCTCTCCTCCTCCTTCCTCCTCCTCCAGCAAGCCCTAGCAGCAGCCCCGAGCGTCCCCACCTGTAAACCCCCTCACCCAGAGATTTAGCTATTTTAATTTAATATGATATTTAAAATTATTATTTTTATTATTAATTTGGATTCAGTAAACAAAAGTATCCTTTAAAAATATTTTCCGTAACTTTAATTGTTAGGAGCACAACATTAGCCATTATCTCTAAACAAATTTTACATGCATGATCTAGACGAGCCCACCTTAATTTTTGATTATCATATCACACTCAAACATATCTCCTTGTGCTCTATTTTTAATGTAAAACATTCGGGTCAAAAACTTAATTTCTAGCACCTACAGTGCAACCGTTGACCATTCCAATTTAAATTGGAGATCCAATTTCGACCAATTCTTTTGACCTAATGTATGATCATGATCTATACTAGGTCTAAGACACACATGATACATGTATCCCACTCTATTGAACCTCTATGTGCTACCTACCCTCAATAGTCACAAATGACCAATTTTCTAGTGAATCGGACCAACCTAGTCAAACTAAACCGCAACGACCTGAACCTGACCCAACTAGAAGTAGTTGGACTTAACCTAGGTTGACTAAGATAGTTTTGACCATCCATATTAAACATCATTTCAGTTTTGGACAGCCATGGATTTATTAAATCATTAGGGTGGAATGTGAAAGAAAAGCTGTTATAACTTGTGACCTTTCCTTACCCCATTGGTAACTCCAAACCCTTCCCCTCCCCACTAAGCTGCCCATAACCCTCCTCTCTTCACCTCTCCCATTAGAACCACCTGAAGAAAACTTCTTCCTAACTCTCTTCCTCACACTTTCTCTTCACAAACCATCTCCAAATTTCTTCTCTATCTCCCTCCACACCTTCATCCATCCAACCCTACCCAGGCTGAATCTTAATTCAGCAATACCCCCACCAATCCGGCCCTATCTCCCTCCACAGTAAGTATCTTTCTCTCAAATTTTATATGCTTCTTTCTCTCCCTGTCCTTATCACTTTCTCTTTACAAACCTTCCATCAAATTTTATTCTAAGTTTCTCAAAAAATAGCCCTCCATCAGAGGTGTCCAGGCTGAATCCGAATTCAGTGTATCCTCTTCTCAGGCCACTCCACCACCTCCATAGCCTCCAAACCACCACTACAGCACCCAAATATCCTTCTCCTACCTCTCCTTAACAAGTTCCATTTATAACTAAGCACCTAAATCATCCTACAACTCCCCCAAACACCCCTTACAAAACGAAGATACCCTGCTGAATCCGCCAGCAATAGCACCACTTAAACACCTTGTTGCCACCAATTCCAGCACTAAAACCCCTTCGACAACTACCCTATCTTCATCCTCTACCTCTCTCCTAATATCTCTAATCCGCAAAGTACTTGGAGAAATATTTTGAAGCCCCGGACAGTAGCTACGAGACGAAGTGTCCAAATCTGGACAGATTTGTGCAAGCAGTGCACAACCCTCTTTTGCCTTCCCATTTCACTTTGGTAAGAGCCCCAACTCCTCCTACTCAACCCTTTCTACATGTACTTCATATCCTTATTAAATTTCAGTAACTTTGTATTCATATTTTTATGATATTATACCAAGATATTTATTACTTCTCATGTCTAGACTTGAATGTTATTTATGCACTTGTTGTCCTATTCACTTTGCCATGATCTAAAACCCAAGCAACCACTTGCAAAATATAATTTTTACTCTAATTATCACTAAATTTCAGAATATATAAATTTTGTTTAGGGTGTTATATATAAATAAATGCATGGTTGAGACATGATTAAATATTGTGCAACTAGTGGTGCATTTTGCCTAGGTTTTGTGATAACTAGTTTTATTGTTTATAAACACTATGTTGGAATATAGAAGATGTCATGCTAAGGTTGTTCACTAGTTATAGTAGTGCTTGCACACATGTTTTATGACAAATACAAGAAAGAAATGAGGTATATGCCATGATCTTATTATAAATTCAGATTTGACTTGTCTATGTATACTTGATATTTTGTAGTAGAACGAGAGTTGTATATAGTTGGATGAATGGATATACTTGAGAAATATAGTATGTGATTGTTTGTGATGACCCTAACTTGACCTATTGTTAATGCTCATGTGCATGTTTTAATAAGACAAAACTAACCCTAAGTTGGTTAACACAGTTTGACACTTAGTGAATACCAAGGTTGATGATATGTTGTATATGGAAATCTAGTGTGAGAACACCTAGTACCTATATAAACCTTCGTTATAACCATATTTATGAGGCTTGATAATGTTATGTGACTAGTAGGCTTGGTGTTTACACACTTTCTTGGTCCTTGACTAGTGAACCTTAGCCAACCTACTTTGTTAGAACCCCAAATTATTTTAGACTCTAAATAATTGATGGCATTGTATAAGTGGTATCCTTGATTAAATTAGACCCTAATTGTCTAATGATTAATGACGTAGAGTAGTTGTACTCTTGTGAATGCTTAGTGAACCATGTCATAGTGACTAATTTTATGATATTATATATTTAGGCTCTTGGGATCGCACGAGCGTGAATTCGAGAGCAGGTTCTTTGTATTATCAACTTGGAGTTCCAGGCAAGTGTACCTTGCCAACTTGCAGCTTTTGTTACATATTACTTAGACTTAATTATAATTGTTGTACATGCTTAAATCTAGGACCGTGTGACTTACTTAGCGTCCGATTAATAGTCGGGTGCCAACCCCGTACGCGGAGTTGTGTACGTCATTTAGAGATGGACATTCGTGACCCTTTACACTATCGTACTTGTCTTATCAAGTACATTATAACCCAGGACACTTGACACTATACATGTGACAGAATCTTCCTGAGATATTCATGGTAATTCTGTGTAGGATGCAGGATTGACATAGACATTATATTCATAGAGATTATATGACAGGTTGTATTAGCTATGATCTCGCGTGACATGGACATGAGACGTTATGGACATGAGACATGCGGTTACATTGGGTGGGGAGAGACACACATGCTACAGGCTGTTGTATATATATATATATATATCTACTACTATTGTGAGGTTGTAGACTCTCGAGCAGAGCTTGACCCATTACTTGTTATTACTGCTACCGGCTCCCCGACACAGAGCTTGTAGTGGTCTCAGCCTGAGTACTAGTGATGCTCTCACTTGTATTTCACATAGATGGTTATATAGTTACCCTATTTGTTCCATTTACAATTGTACTGCATTTATTTTGGCATACTGTTTCTTGTACATTGTTACGTCCTCTGAGGACCTGATCCCTTGCCAGTTTTGCAGCATAGACCGTTGTGGAGCCTGCCTGGAGTTGCTGATGTGTGTTGCTTTGTCTTGCAGGAATTGGTGTCAGGTACTTATATCTTTTCTTCCGGAGTCATGGTTATTATTTATATTGTTTATTCATCTGCTGATATAGCCTAGTTTTATAGACTCATATTCCTTTCTCGAGTCTATTCGAGCTTATGTGTTACTGGCGGCAGACTTTAGCACATGTAGCTCATTCTTGTATATTCTGATCATTGTGGATTGAGGCATAGATATTTATATTTACTTGATTATATAGATAGTGACTATTTTAATACAGCTTATACGTATTCGAGTCGGATCGGAGTCTGGTCGAATGCGTAGCTGGCATGTTACGTATTCCTAGTCCTACGTATTTTGGGACTGGGGCGTGACATGTTTTTGTGGTGGCCCATGCAGGTCTTGATTAAATTGTTTCGGTTACTTTTCAATACCGAGCGAGCCTGTAATCAGGATTAACAATATTAGTATCTCAATCCACAACTGATTTGAAAATTCGTTAGCATTCGATTATCGCCCTTGGACTTCATAATTGTACTCTTTTATTTCCCTCGGCATCCTTAATATTGTTTATCATCTCTCCATATTTCAAAGAGATGAATGTTCGTGCATGGTGTTTCCTCCAGAAGCAGATCCTTGTCAAGGCGGAATAAGACATGCTAGATATACATTTTTTGAGAAGATGGTTACCCTTAGTAGGATAGGTAGATAGGTTATTCCTATATGCTAGAGCTAGTATAGATTGTTAACATGAGAATTAAATACAGTATTAGAGGCCTAGAACTAATAAAACCTTACCCTTGCTTAACGTAGCCATAATTTGGAAGTATTAGAAGTTAGCAAGATGGTTTGGAATACTTTATGGAATACATAGCTAGATACTAGGGATCAGATGTGGCTCATGATAATGATACAAGAAATTATATTATGACCTTAAGAAATTGGAACCTTACGTAACAGGCCATAGTGGTTAAATCTCTAGTCGTCTTGTGACTTTTAGTATCAAAAATAGATCTTATGACCCCTTAAATTATTGATGACTATAGGTCTGGACTAAATAGATATATAGATTGCTAGACCTAATATTTGAGTAATTAGATAACTCAAGTACTAAAGTATAGCTTTCGAAATCAAATTAGATGTATTTGATTAACTGGGTTGTCAGTGTTAATTGAACAAGTGAGTAGCACCCGTTGACAAGCTAGTATCTGTGATAGAGAAAATAGGTTGAAGGATGAGAGTTTTATGTTATAGCCTTGAGTTAGATATAGTGAATTACCTATAATAGATGATAAGCTATAACAAGATGGTAACCATATAGTTTCGATGAAAGGTATACATGGAATGAACAAGGAGAAAATTAGGTTCAAGGTGAAGAAGGTAGAATCGTAACAAGAAGAGTCACGAGAAGTACATGATCTTGAGCATTTTAAATTAAGAGAAAGATCTAGGAAGGACTGAAGATTTATCACTCAGCAGTTACCTAGAAGATCTATACTACGAAGCAGAAAGTACTGGATCATGATTGACGAAGCTTATAATTGAAAACAAGATTAACATACTAAAAAGATATGAAGGTGAGTAGGAAACAAATGATAAGGGAAAGATATTATGGTCACATAATCCAAAAAGAAGGGATTGTGGTATGGACTTCAGGAATAATATAGCATTTATGAATTATAATGCTTTTAGAATTTTGAGAATTTAGTGCGAGTAAAAAATGTTGATCAGTCTCGAAATGATACTAATTTTAAGGAATTAAACACAGGTTCAAAATCACATACTGACTTGTTGGTCATTCTGTAGAGGATTATCACAAGACCCTTAGATTATAGATTTACATATGGTAGAAAAGTGTAAATAGAAGATATAAGTCTTATATGAATGATAGCTGAATATTGTGGATTTACACATAAACTTATTAGGGTCAGGGATTTAGATTTTTGACTAATAGGGCATGAGCTTGCTGGACCTATCCTCAGTAGTAGGTGATGAGAACCTATTTTCAATTTACCATAGCCGATAGAATTTTAGATTTTAGAAATCTTATTCTTTTTATTGTATTAATTATATTTTTATCTAGGGTATTTAAAATGATTGAATAGATATTTATTACATAATTTTTATATTTTTTTTTGTACTACGTATTTGAATATGGGCTTATGTCGTATTTTATTATATGTATTTCTCTTAGGAATCATTGAGTTGAGATTCTAGACTATGTATGACTGACTGACTAGATTAGACTTATTGCTGCTAAGAGCAATTATAAGAAGTTAGGTTAGAGTATTTTATTGGGGATACTATAGGTTGATGACGTTGTACCAAGGAAAGAATAAAAATATAATAGCAGTCTTAGCTTTAGAATAAAGGATTTAGATACTACATAGGTAGCCTTGAATATTTTGTGCTTGTAAGATTTTAGTGCCTAACCAATGCACTCCTTTAAGAGTTAAGGTATGGCATTATTTTCCTTGTAAATATTGAAAGATTCAAACTGAGTTTGTGTTGCGGCATCCTTGTGAAACCTAGGCCTATAGGTGGTAAATTTTTCTAGATGACGATTAGCATGATAACAATAATGAGATAGTACATGATAGTGAGAATATATTTTGAGGACCAACAACCTTAGACGATTAAATTGTATGTATATGAAAGTTTAAGGTTTTTAGAATAGGTATGAGTAAGTACCAAGATGTGTTTATATATTTAGAGATATGATGAGTTGTGGTTGGAGAGATTGATTTTGAATTTCGAGTACAAAATTTTTCTAAGGTGGATAGATTGTAAACCCCCTCACCCAGAGATTTAGCTATTTTAATTTAATATAATATTTAAAATTATTATTTTTATTATTAATTTGGATTCAGTAAACAAAAGTATCCTTTAAAAATATTTTCCGTAACTTTAATTTTTAGGAGCACAACATTAGCCATTATCTCCAAACAAATTTTATATGCATAATCTAGACGAGCCCACCTTAATTTATGATTATCATATCCCACTCAAACATATCTCCTAGTGCTCTATTTTTAATGTAAAATATTCGGGTCAAAAACTTAATTTCTAGCACATACAGTGCAACCGTTGACCATTCCAATTTAAATTGGAGATCCAATTTTGACCAATTCTTTCGACCTAATGTATGATCATGATCTATACTAGGTCTAAGACATACATGATACATGTATCCCACTCTATTGAACCTCTATGTGCTACCTACCCTCAATAGTCACAAATGACCAATTTTCTAGTGAATCGGACCAACCTAGTCAAACTAAACCGCAACGACCCGAACCTGACCCAACTAGAAGTAGTTGGACTTAACCTAGGTTGACTAAGCTAGGTTTGACCATCCATATTAAACATTATTTCAGTTTTTGACAGCCATGGATTTATTAAATCATTAGGGTGGAATGTGAAAGGAAGGGGGTTATAACTTGTGATCTTTCCTTACCCCATTGGTAACTCCAAACCCTTCCCCTCCCCACTAGGCTGTCCATACCCCCCCCCCCCTTCACCTCCCCCATTAGAACCACCTGAAGAAAACTTCTTCCTAACTCTCTTCCTCACACTTTCTCTTCACAAACCATCTCCAAATTCCTTCTCTATCTCCCTCCACACCTTCATCCATCCAACCCTACCCAGGCTGAATCTTAATTCAGCAATACCCCCACCAATCCGGCCCTATCTCCCTCCACAGTAAGTATCTTTCTCTCAAATTTTGTATGCTTCTTCCTCTCCCTGTCCTTATCACTTTCTCTTTACAAACCTTCCATCAAAATTCATTCTAAGTTTCTCAAAAAACAGCCCTCCATCAGAGGTGTCCAGGCTGAATCCGAATTTAGTGTATCCTCTTCTCAGGCCACTCCACCACCTCCATAGCCTCCAAACCACCACTACAGCACCCAAATATCCTTCTCCTACCTCTCCTTAACAAGTTTAATTTATAACTAAGCACCTAAATCATCCTACAACTCCCCCAAACACCCCTTACAAAACGAAGACACCATGCTGAATCCGCCAGCAATAACACCACTTAAACACCTTGTTGCCACCAATTCCAGCACTAAAACCCCTTTAACAACTACCCTATATTCATCATCTACCTCTCTCCTAATCTCTCTAATCCTCAAAGTACTTGGAGAAATGTTTTGAAGCCCCGGACAGTAGCTACGAGACGAAGTGTCCAAATCTGGACAGATTTGTGCAAGCAGTGCACAACCCTCTTTTGCCTTCCCATTTCACTTTGGTAAGAGCCCCAACTCCTCCTACTCAACCCTTTCTACATGTACTTCATATCCTTATTAAATTTTAGTAACTTTGTATTCATATTTTTATGATATTATACCAAGATATTTATTACTTCTCATGTCTAGACTTGAATGTTATTTATGCACTTGTTGTCCTATTCACTTTGCCATGATCTAAAACCCAAGCAACCACTTACAAAATATAATTTTTACTCTAATTATCACTAAATTTTAGAATATATAAATTTTGTTTAGGGTGTTATATATAAATAAATGCATGGTTGAGACATGATTAAATATTGTGCAACTAGTGGTGCATTTTGCCTAAGTTTTGTGATAGCTAGTTTTATTGTTTATAAACACTATGTTGGAATATAGAAGATGTCATGCTAAGGTTGTTCACTAGTTATAATAGTGCTTGCACACATGTTTCATGACAAATACAAGAAAGAAATGAGGTATATGTCATGATCTTATTATAAATTCAGATTTGACTTGTCTATGTGTCACGACCCGCACCCGGAATTTGGGCATGAGTCGTGGGTACGTCCAGCCTACGCCGCAGCATCGGCGGTAGAACGCTGTCTAGGTCACAATCATAGTATATCCTGTCAATAGTCTCAACTCCGTACGGAGGACAATGATAAATAAACCACAGTTCTATGATATACTCAATCACAAGCTAATAGAAATCATAGCACGATGAGAATAGAAAAGAGTTCTAATAAAAACCAACCACAATAATCCAACTCAAATCCTGGGTCTAAATGACCTCACAAAGTCACAAATAAAAAATACATCTCAGTCTCTGTCTAAAGCAATAATACAGAAAAAAATAGTCTAAGAGCAGCCAGGTACGTTCTCCTCTAGGCTAGGCAACTCCTCTGGGGTTTCTGGAGTGAAATCACCCTCTAATCCTGGGCCGTAATGAGTGGGGCAAAGATCCTCCAGGTCCTCTGAAAAATGTTATCCAGTCAGGATTGGAGCGAAGCACAAGCACTAACAGCAGTTTCATTAAATTGACAAAGTCTATAAACAGTGTAAGAGATACAAGATGGAAATAAATGTTGAAAATGAGAAGTACAGGAGAAATGAAATAGGCAACAGAGCATCTAGCAATGAACAATAAATAGTGAATGCTAGAACAATGAATCTGAATAAAAAAAAAAATATCTAACTAAGTGTTTGAAATATTAGTTTATTATGTGATCGGCTTGGGACTAGATCAGGCTGGTTATATATGATTAGCTATGATTCTTGGAGGTCAGGCTAACCATATGGTTAGCTATGATGCATGATAATGGTCAGGCTAATAATATATAACAGCTATGAAGCATGATGATGGTCAGGCCGCACCCGATGTGAGAAGTGGGGTGAGCTATGATGCATGGTAAGGATTTGGATATGATCACATAATCTACTAATAGTTCCCCATCCCCAGCTAGCACGGTGGATTCCAATCACGACTCCTCATGATGGGGATCTAGGGTGCTAACTCGTGTATCCACAGTGTCGGAATCAAGTATGTAATACACTACAATTTATAGAAGTAATCAACAATGAAAACTGTCAGAGAATGTACTCGCCTGTGGTCCTGAGCAAGGTATGAGGATCGATGTCCAAACTGGAGTCACAAGGACCTAAATATAAAATATAAGTGTCAATGAGTGATATGAGATGGTAAGTATGTGCTAGCTAAGTATGTCATTTATATGCTATTTTGAGTCCATACTAGGTTAACTAAGGCATACTAAGTCAATATAGTCACTATTAGTTCTATACCAACTAATTTTATCATACTAAGGATGCTTAGCTTATACTAGTCGATATCCTAACTAGTAACTTAATACTTATTTTACCTTACTAGTACCTTACCTTATTCATATTACTCAAAACCTCTTTAACATAAGGACACTCTAATCTATCATTAAGATTTAGTCTTGGTGCCTGGGTTCTCTAATACAACTCTCAATAACCCCATCTCACTGATACATAATTAGCACACTACTTATATGATCTAGGTAACACTACCTTGATAGCACCCTCACTTAACACTCAAGACTCACATTCACACCTACTGACACCATTGGGTATCATACTATATCTAAGTATAAAATCCATAACTTAACTTAAATACTCAAATTCCAAATCTTAGGCCTGGAATGACACTGCTAGTGTTACTCTGTTCTCAGTCCCCTATCTAACTCCTCACATCCCTCACTCAAGCTCATCAAAACTAACACAGTTAACACTCACTCACACACAACACTACACACTGAATTCTGAGAAAACTGATACATTACACACACAATGCTGACCATAAATCCCAACTCACTGATACACACAGCTATCCAACACAGGCACATACTGAAATTAAAATCCTACACACTTAATTACACCCACACACACCCAGATTTCTGATACATAATTCCTACCAAGAACACCCCTCACACCTACACAGTTAATACTTACAGGCACATACACTGCTAGTACACACACATGTACAGAATTCCACTCTCAGGTATCTAATACACAGGTTTAAACACATCTATACTGACCTATAGCCACACACAGGAAATACACTGATAGACACAACACTAATTAATACACAGACACTACTACTCACAGTTTATGAAAACTGGCACACTCACACCTAAACACATAGTCACTGAGACATTCAAGTCCTAGGTACACTGAGAATTCCTCAGTAGACACACATACACATGTGCACTGCTCTTCACACAGTTTGTAATTAACTGAGACACAGGTTTTACACTGGTTCCTACACAAGTCTGATACATCACTGATACAGATTACTACTAATCCTACTGATACAACCCACAGTGGCACTCACTGAAATTGCCCAGATCCTCACACACTGATACCCTAACTTCCTACACAACCACACACATAGATATCTAATACCCAAAAATTTACACAGGCACACACTGGCTACTAGCTAGGCTCACACACACAGAAAAGCTCTACTGACTCACAGCACTCATACCACACAGTCTAATACTGATGCAATTATACACTGCTACCTCATGCTGAGACACACTGGATGCTAACACACAGTTTGCTGACACAGGGACTCACACACCTATGTATAATATCTCACAGGTTCTCTAGTCTTAAAGGAAACTAGGATACACACATACACACTGCACATACCTCAGAATTCCTCACTCAGTCTTCACACCTACACGCAGGAATATAGGTCTGGGTACACAAGTACATAAGCTCTGGGACACACAGGAAATAACATAGAGATACACAGACATAGGGGCACAAGTTTACACACAGCATGTGGGTTCTCACTACACAGTTACTGCTATTGACGAATAAAACTTGGGACACTCTTAAAACAGGGTCACACACAAGTTCACACAGAGATAGGTACACAGATACAAACACGATGGAACCTGACCTAGACACTGAGACACAAGGGAACCCGATTTAACACAGCTACACAAACTGAAATATGCACAGCAACACAGTCCCATATACCCGACTGCACTGTGCTGATTCACACAGGAAAAATACATAGTTTTTACACAACTAGTTACTGATAATAGTTCCCTGAATTTGAATACTGAAACACACACACAGTATTGATACACACTGAAATACCTAACCCAGAATTCTCAAAACCCGACTGTGTACAGTGGAAAAAACCCCAATTCCTGATTTCCCTTTGAGAACATCAGAAATCTCCAATCAAACCCTAAACCGATGTCTAGACTACACGTAGGGGATAAAATCATGCCTACACTAAATCCCTAGGATTAGGGTTTCAGAAATTTGGGGAAAACCAAACGAAATTCACCAAAACCCTAGATCTCCTAGGTTTACATGTAGAATCCCTAAAATTCGAATTCCAAACCTTAGGGTGGGTTCCTAATAGCCATTAACATCTGAAAACAGAATTTAAATGAATAAAAATAGGGTTTTTACCTGCAGGGATGGTTTCTTCAATGAGGTTCTTCTTCTTCAAGGCTTCCTGACCCACGTTCCTTGCTTCCCTTGCTTTGGAGGAGGAGGAAATGAAACCTAGGGCTAGATTTCAAAATTTTTGGGGTGGGGAGATGGTTTCTCTTGATGGAGGCTAGGGTTTCTCTTTTCTACATGAAGGATGGCTTTGTGAGAAGCTTCCTTTTTATATTAAACCTAGTTTTAGGGTTTCCATGCCTAGTCTTTTAGGTTAAACCCCCTGGCCCTCTCATGTAGAACCTAATAACTCAGGTTTAGGCCTTCTAGGGTTTGAGGTCCAAACCTAAAATTTGAATTCTAGGGTTTCTCTAGAATTGGTCTTCAAATTAGGGTTTCACTCTAGGGTTAGTCTTAAAGGAAGATTCTAGGGTTAGACCTAAAATCAATTATCACTTACAACATATAAATAGTTTATATAACTCAGCAGATTAATTAAATAAATAAATATTCAAAATAGTAAAATTACACAATTGCCCTTGCCTGGAAAAGTGGTAGTGACAAGTCTACCCTCCTAAAAGAAATTTTGTCCTCGAAATTAGACTGAACTAGAACAAGAATAAATCAGAAAAAAGAATTATACCTCAAGTCTGGAAGAGATACGGGTATTGCTCGCGCATCTCGTCATCTCTCTCCCAGGTCGACTCCCCTGGAGAGTGATGTCTCCATGTTACACGAACCAAAGGAATAGTTTGGTTCCGCAACACCTTCTCTCTGCGGTCCAAGATCTCTACGGGCTGCTCGGGGTAGCTGAGCGTCGGACCAACCTCAATCTCCGAGTGGTCAAGTACGTGACTAGGGTCTGCCACGTACCGTCTCAGCTGCGACACGTGGAACACATTATGCACTCCCTCCAATGCAGGTGGCAAGTCTAGTCTATACGCCACTGCACCTATCTTCGCAAGAACACCGAAGGGTCCGATGTAGCGTGGGCTAAGCTTCCCGCCTCTACCAAAACGAATCGTTCCACGCGTCGGAGAAATCCGTAGGAATACTAGATCGCCAACCTAAAACAAAACAATCTCAGCACGCAGTCTAAACAAACAAACACAAACCAGAAAATTAACAATCTATACCTGAAACTCAAGGGGTCTACGGTGGCTGTCGGCCCAATGCCGCTGTCTGTCCTGCGCCACTCGCAGTCTGTCTCTGATGAGTTTCACCTTTTCTACTGCATCCACGACCATTTCTGGTCCTAGCAAGGCTCTCTCTCCAACGTCGTCCCACGATAGCGGTGTACGACACCTCCGTCCATAAAGAGCCTCAAACGGTGACATCTCGATGCTGGCCTGATAGCTGTTGTTGTAAGCAAACTCTACCAGGTGCAAATGATCCTCCCAAGAACCTCCGAGATCTAGAACACAAGTGCGTAGCATATCCTCGAGAGTCTGAATAGTCCGTTCAGACTGCCCGTCTGTCTGGGGGTGATATGCGGTACTGAACTTGAGCTGAGTGCCCAAGCTAGTCTGCAGACTCCTCCAGAAGTGGGAAGTGAAACGACTATCCCGATCCGAGACGATGCTCACAGGAACTCCATGAAGCCTAACAATCTGTCGCACGTACATCTCTGCTAGCTTCTCTGTCGACGTGCCCACCTTGAAAGGTAAGAAATGGGCTGATTTGGTCAACCTGTCCACGATGACCCAAATCGCGTCCTTCCCTCCTGGAGAACGTGAAAGCCCTGAAACAAAATCCATGGTCACGTGCTCCCATTTCCATTCTGGAATCGGTAAAGGTTGAAGCAAACCACCTGGTCTCTGCCGGTCTGCCTTTACCTGCTGGCACACTAGACACCGAGATACGAAGCGTGCTACCTCGCGCTTCATTCCATACCACCATACGTGCTCCCTCAAGTCTCGATACATCTTGTTGGCACCGGGATGCATCGAGTACTGAGAGCGGTGTGCCTCCTGTAAAACCTCCTCGCGCAGCTCCCCGCTTGGTACACATATCCTTGTGCCGTGCCGTAGAGAACCATCATCTGCGATAGTAAAGTCGTCCGACAATCCCATCTGAACCTGTGCTCTGATACTCCTCAGAGTCTCATCATCGTACTGCGCAGCTCTGATCCTGTCCATCAGCTCAGACTGTATCTGCAATCCCCACATCTGAATCTCAGTACCGGGAACTAACACTTCAATCTCCAAGCTCTCCAAATCAGCCAACAAATGCCTATCTGTCGTCAAGTACATAGCCGTCGGATACCTGCTCAAGGCATCGGCGACTACGTTAGCCTTCCCTGGATGGTACTGCAATGAGATGTCGAAGTCCTTCATCAACTCCAACCACCTCCTCTGCCTCATGTTCAGCTCCTTCTGTGTGAACACGTACTTCAAGATCTTGTGGTCTGTGAAGATCTCCACACGCTCTCCGTACAGGTAATGTTTCCACAGTTTTAGAGTGAAGATAACTGCTGCCAACTCCAAATCGTGGGTGGGGTAGTTCTTTTCGTGAGGGCGTAACTGCCTGGAAGCATAGGCAATTACCTTCCCGTGCTGCTGAAGAACACATCCCAGACCCTTCCCTGAAGCATCACTGTAGATGGTAAAACCACCTGTCCCTGCTGGCAACGTCAAAACTGGAGCCGTTGTCAACCTCTTCTTTAGTTCATCAAATGCAGCCTGGCACTCCTCCGTCCATACAAAATCCACATCTTTCCTAGTCAATCTGGTCATCGGCGCTGCAATCTTGGAGAAGTCTTGTACAAACCTCCTGTAGTATCCTGCTAGCCCGAGAAAACTCCTGATCTCAGCTACCGAACTGGGGGTAGCCCACGACTCCACTGCCTCGATCTTCTTTGGGTTTACCGAGATTCCGTCACCCGATACCACATGCCCAAGAAATTCGACCCTGTCAAGGAAGAATTCACACTTAGAGAGTTTCCCGTACAGCTTCTCCCTCCTGAGAGTCTCTAAGACCAATCTCAGGTGCTCTTCGTGCTCCTCCGGGGTCTTGGAATACACAAGAATATCGTCGATGAACACCACCACGAACTTGTCAAGGTACTGGTGGAACACCTTGTTCATCAAGTTCATGAATACTGCCGGTGCATTGGTTAAACCAAATGGCATCACCATGAACTCAAACTAGCCGTATCTGGTCCGAAAAGCTGTCTTCGGCGTGTCTTCTTTCTTCACCTTCACCTGGTGATAGCCTGACCTCAAATCTATCTTTGAAAACACCCTCGCCCCGCTCAACTGATCGAAAAGATCATCTATTCTCGGCAGCGGGTACTTGTTCTTGATGGTGATATTGTTCAAAGCTCTATAATCAATGCACATGCGCACCGTGCCATCCTTCTTCGGTACGAACAATACCGGAGCTCCCCATGGTGATGAACTGGATTTGATGAAGCCTTTGTCCTGCAACTCCTCAACTTGCTTCTTCAGTTCTGCCAGCTCGCTGTTGTTGACTCTATAGACATGTTATGAAATGGGCTCCGCTCCTGGAACCAAGTCTATAGAGAATTCAACATCTCTGTCTGGCGGCAAGCCTGGCAACTCTTCTGGAAATACATCCAGGAACTCCGCTATCAGAGGATGTGGCAACTCCTCTTCTTCCGCCCTGGCTCCGCAAAATGTGCCCCTGCTCTGTTCCGCTGCTCCTCTGACGACCTCAAACTCCGGCTCTCCTGGTGGTCTAAACAATACTCTGCCTCTATAACAATCTATAGTAGCATGATGCCTACTCAACCAGTCCATTCCGAGTACAATATCGTACCCCGGAAGTGGCATGACGAGTAAACTCACGCTCAAGTCTCGGCCTCCTACTGACACTCTCCGGTCCTTGCAGTAATCACGGACTAGTATAATACCTCCACCAGTCATGATCTTGCAAGTCCTAGCTAATGGTTCTGTGTCTAAATGATGTCGAAGTGCATATGATACAGACACAAAACTATGGGAAGCGCCAGAGTCGAATAAGGTAAATACGGAAATACAATCGAGAAGAACCGAACCTGTGATCAAGTCTCCTGCTGGCTCGATCTCCTCGACTGCCATGGCGTATGCTCGCCCCTGGGGTGCACCTCTCTGCTGCTGATGCTGGGCGAACTTTTGATGTTGCGGTGGAAGTGGTCCCCTCTGTTGTTGGCCTCCTGGTGCGGTAGGCACCCTGTCTGATCCTCTCTGGGTGGCTGCTCCACCCTGACCTGGACGAAAGGTAGGACAATCCTTCAACTGGTGTGTCGTCGATCCGCAGGATAGACATGAGCCCAATCTTTTCCTGCAGATATCTCTAGTATGTCCCATCTTCCCGCAGTACGCACACTGGATAGCGGGCTGGTTCTGTCTCTGTTGCTGCTGCTGGACCTATCCTCGGGCTGGTGCCTGATGCTGCTGCTGAAAGGGTCTCTGCTGTTGCTGCTGAAAGTGTGGACGCTTGCCCGGTCCCGTACTACTGTTTGCTCCTCCGGAACCATCGCGTCCCCTCTTGGGCCTGAGGCCCAAGTCGTCCTCGGCTACTTGGGCATCCATCAATATGCCCTCGTAGGTAGCTGTGCGATATCCCGACGTGCGAGACTTGATCTCCCTTGTCAGCCCCTTTCTGAATTTCTGGGCCCTGTCCCCCGGATCTCTAATCATCGATGGCGCGAAACGGCTCAGGCGGAAAAACTTTGCGGCATACTCATCGACGGATGAGCTCCCCTAGGCTAAGTCATGGAACTGACTCTCCAAGCTCCCAGGGCGACATCAGGAAAGAACTTTTCTTTGAAGAGTTCCTTGAAATCCTCCCAAGTGAGTTCCCTGCGCAAGAGTCTCGGCTCCGTGCAAAACTATGTCAAGGCAATGTCGAACATCTGGCTGCCAGCGGCCTCGATCTGGAGGGCCTCCGGAAGCTGTGCCAAGCGTAAGTTCCTCTCGATGTCCTCTAGCCAATCATCGGCGTAGAGTATCCCTTCTGTTCCCTTGAACTCCCGAGGCATCATCCTCTTGAAATCCACAATGGTGCCCGGCCTCTGGTGGTGCTGATCAGGACGCTGCTGCTGCTGAGTGACTCTCTCTACAGCCTGGAGAGCCACTTGGTGAGCATTCTCCATGTTCACCCTCATCATCTCTGTCTGGGCCTGATGTGCCTCAGCCTGCACTCTCTGGGCCTCTGCCGACGTCCTCTGGGCATCGATCATGCCCTGAATCAAAGCGAACATCTGTGCTCCATCGACGGGCACACCTCCTGGATGCTGAACTGGTGGTGGTGGTACCGTCGTAGCTGTGGGGACCCTCTGAACTGGTGGTGGAGGACCCCCGAATGCTGCAGACACTCCCACATGTACTGGAGATGTAGGAGGTGCTGCGAATGTCTGTCCGGCAGGGCGAGAGGTGGCAGACCTCTCTGAATCTGCTGCTCCGAGTCTCTGGGACCTTCTTGGCGGCATCCTGAAGACAGATCGAAGAAATCAATTAAAGTAATAAACACGATATCATCAAGGAAGGACAGTAAATTTCTAAGGAAAAACATTAAGAGTAGTATTATGAGAATCGGAAATTCCTAATTGTGATTGAGCATATCCTCGGCCAAATTCCTATTTCCTAAAACAGGCTCGTAGGAATACTCTAAGCGAGCACCACTACGATATCGCTCTAATGCGGTTCTAGGACTCGACTACTGACCTGCATGGGCCACCACTAAAAACGTGTCACGATCCGCACCCGGAATTTGGGCATGAGTCGTGGGTACGTCCAGCCTACGCCGCAGCATCGGCGGTAGAACGCTGTCTAGGTCACAATCATAGTATATCCTGTCAATAGTCTCAACTCCGTACGGAGGACAATGATAAATAAACCACAGTTCTATGATATACTCAATCACAAGCTAATAGAAATCATAGCACGATGAGAATAGAAAAGAGTTCTAATAAAAACCAACCACAATAATCCAACTCAAATCCTGGGTCTAAATGACCTCACAAAGTCACAAATAAAAAATACATCTCAGTCTCTGTCTAAAGCAATAATGCAGAAAAAAATAGTCTAAGAGCAGCCAGGTACGTTCTCCTCTAGGCTAGGCAACTCCTCTGGGGTTTCTGGAGTGAAATCACCCTCTAATCCTGGGCCGTAATGAGTGGGGCAAAGATCCTCCAGGTCCTCTGAAAAATGTTATCCAGTCAGGATTGGAGCGAAGCACAAGCACTAACAGCAGTTTCATTAAATTGACAAAGTCTATAAACAGTGTAAGAGATACAAGATGGAAATAAATGCTGAAAATGAGAAGTACAGGAGAAATGAAATAGGCAACAGAGCATCTAGCAATGAACAATAAATAGTGAATGCTAGAACAATGAATCTGAATAAAAAAAAAAATCTAACTAAGTGTTTGAAATATTAGTTTATTATGTGATCGGCTTGGGACTAGATCAGGCTGGTTATATATGATTAGCTATGATTCTTGGAGGTCAGGCTAACCATATGGTTAGCTATGATGCATGATAATGGTCAGGCTAATAATATATAACAGCTATGAAGCATGATGATGGTCAGGCCGCACCCGATGTGAGAAGTGGGGTGAGCTATGATGCATGGTAAGGATTTGGATATGATCACATAATCTACTAATAGTTCCCCATCCCCAGCTAGCACGGTGGATTCCAATCACGACTCCTCATGATGGGGATCTAGGGTGCTAACTCGTGTATCCACAGTGTCGGAATCAAGTATGTAATACACTACAATTTATAGAAGTAATCAACAATGAAAACTGTCAGAGAATGTACTCGCCTGTGGTCCTGAGCAAGGTATGAGGATCGATGTCCAAACTGGAGTCACAAGGACCTAAATATAAAATATAAGTGTCAATGAGTGATATGAGATGGTAAGTATGTGCTAGCTAAGTATGTCATTTATATGCTATTTTGAGTCCATACTAGGTTAACTAAGGCATACTAAGTCAATATAGTCACTATTAGTTCTATACCAACTAATTTTATCATACTAAGGATGCTTAGCTTATACTAGTCGATATCCTAACTAGTAACTTAATACTTATTTTACCTTACTAGTACCTTACCTTATTCATATTACTCAAAACCTCTTTAACATAAGGACACTCTAATCTATCATTAAGATTTAGTCTTGGTGCCTGGGTTCTCTAATACAACTCTCAATAACCCCATCTCACTGATACATAATTAGCACACTACTTATATGATCTAGGTAACACTACCTTGATAGCACCCTCACTTAACACTCAAGACTCACATTCACACCTACTGACACCATTGGGTATCATACTATATCTAAGTATAAAATCCATAACTTAACTTAAATACTCAAATTCCAAATCTTAGGCCTGGAATGACACTGCTAGTGTTACTCTGTTCTCAGTCCCCTATCTAACTCCTCACATCCCTCACTCAAGCTCATCAAAACTAACACAGTTAACACTCACTCACACACAACACTACACACTGAATTCTGAGAAAACTGATACATTACACACACAATGCTGACCATAAATCCCAACTCACTGATACACACAGCTATCCAACACAGGCACATACTGAAATTAAAATCCTACACACTTAATTACACCCACACACACCCAGATTTCTGATACATAATTCCTACCAAGAACACCCCTCACACCTACACAGTTAATACTTACAGGCACATACACTGCTAGTACACACACATGTACAGAATTCCACTCTCAGGTATCTAATACACAGGTTTAAACACATCTATACTGACCTATAGCCACACATAGGAAATACACTGATAGACACAACACTAATTAATACACAGACACTACTACTCACAGTTTATGAAAACTGGCACACTCACACCTAAACACATAGTCACTGAGACATTCAAGTCCTAGGTACACTGAGAATTCCTCAGTAGACACACATACACATGTGCACTGCTCTTCACACAGTTTGTAATTAACTGAGACACAGGTTTTACACTGGTTCCTACACAAGTCTGATACATCACTGATACAGATTACTACTAATCCTACTGATACAACCCACAGTGGCACTCACTGAAATTGCCCAGATCCTCACACACTGATACCCTAACTTCCTACACAACCACACACATAGATATCTAATACCCAAAAATTTACACAGGCACACACTGGCTACTAGCTAGGCTCACACACACAGAAAAGCTCTACTGACTCACAGCACTCATACCACACAGTCTAATACTGATGCAATTATACACTGCTACCTCATGCTGAGACACACTGGATGCTAACACACAGTTTGCTGACACAGGGACTCACACACCTATGTATAATATCTCACAGGTTCTCTAGTCTTAAAGGAAACTAGGATACACACATACACACTGCACATACCTCAGAATTCCTCACTCAGTCTTCACACCTACACACAAGAATATAGGTCTGGGTACACAAGTACATAAGCTCTGGGACACACAGGAAATAACATAGGGATACACAGACATAGGGGCACAAGTTTACACACAGCATGTGGGTTCTCACTACACAGTTACTGCTATTGATGAATAAAACTTGGGACACTCTTAAAACAGGGTCACACACAAGTTCACACAGAGATAGGTACACAGATACAAACACGATGGAACCTGACCTAGACACTGAGACACAAGGGAACCCGATTTAACACAGCTACACAAACTGAAATATGCACAGCAACACAGTCCCATATACCCGACTGCACTGTGCTGATTCACACAGGAAAAATACATAGTTTTTACACAACTAGTTACTGATAATAGTTCCCTGAATTTGAATACTGAAACACACACACAGTATTGATGCACACTGAAATACCTAACCTAGAATTCTCAAAACCCGACTGTGTACAGTGGAAAAAACCCCAATTCCTGATTTCCCTTTGAGAACATCAGAAATCTCCAATCAAACCCTAAACCGATGTCTAGACTACACGTAGGGGATAAAATCATGCCTACACGAAATCCCTAGGATTAGGGTTTCAGAAATTTGGGGAAAACCAAACAAAATTCACCAAAACCCTAGATCTCCTAGGTTTACATGTAGAATCCCTAAAATTCGAATTCCAAACCTTAGGGTGGGTTCCTAATAGCCATTAACATCTGAAAACAGAATTTAAATGAATAAAAATAGGGTTTTTACCTGCAGGGATGGTTTCTTCAATGAGGTTCTTCTTCTTCAAGGCTTCCTGACCCACGTTCCTTGCTTCCCTTGCTTTGGAGGAGGAGGAAATGGAACCTAGGGCTAGATTTCAAAATTTTTGGGGTGGGGAGATGGTTTCTCTTGATGGAGGCTAGGGTTTCTCTTTTCTACATGAAGGATGGCTTTGTGAGAAGCTTCCTTTTTATATTAAACCTAGTTTTAGGGTTTCCATGCCTAGTCTTTTAGGTTAAACCCCCTGGCCCTCTCATGTAGAACCTAATAACTCAGGTTTAGGGCTTCTAGGGTTTGAGGTCCAAACCTAAAATTTGAATTCTAGGGTTTCTCTAGAATTGGTCTTCAAATTAGGGTTTCACTCTAGGGTTAGTCTTAAAGGAAGATTCTAGGGTTAGACCTAAAATCAATTATCACTTATGTCACGCCCCAGTCCCAAAATGTCGTGGGACTAGACACGTGGCAATGGCCAGCAGTACACATCGATGGACATCCCAATTTAATGGATCCATCAAGCATACTTAAGCTGTAATATAGGTCTACAACATCATATCAAAAACTAATCTCATCCACACACAGAATAATACGAACAACAGCAAATAAAAGAAAGTACATCAAGTCCAGTCTCAGCAGAGTATGTCGGGGAACAACCCGACAAGAGTCTAAAACACTGGTTCATCCGGCCAGAACAAAAGAGTCCAAAATAAAGTATCTGAAGAGTACAAATAACATAATCTCAAGTAAAATCTTCTGCCATCACCTCTGCTTCTATGTTAGGTTCTCCTTTAGCAACAGCTCCTGGTATAGCTTCAGCTCCTGTCCCGTAAACCTCGGGATAATGCTCTTCTGCTAAACCTGGGGACATCATCCATTCCAGGTCCTCAGGGGACATAGCAAGGTACAAATAATACAAGCCAGAAATAAATGCAGTGAAATAGTAAATGAAATAAGCAGGGTAACTACATAACCATCTAAGTGAAAATGCAACTGAGAGCAACACTAGTACTCAGGCTGAGACTGCTACAAGCTCTGTGTCGGGGAGCCGGTAGCAGCAATATCTAGTAGTGGTCTAGCTCTGCTCGAGAGTCTACAACCTCACAATAATAGTATATATGTATAGAACAGCCTGTAGCCTGTGTGTCTCTCCCCACCCAATGTAACCACACGTCTCATGTCCATGTCACGTGAGATCAGATCTAATGCAACAGTCATAAACTAAGAATATATAACTATGTCCATCCTGTATCCTATACAGAATCACCTTGAATATGTCAGGAAGATTCTGCCAATGTATGGTGTCAGGTGTCCTAGGTTATAGTGTACTTGATAAACAAGCACAAGAATATAAAGGTTCTCGAATATCCATCACTAAATGACGTACACAACTCCGCGTACGGGGTTGGCACCCGACTGTGATCGGACGCTAAGTATGTCATACGGTCCTAGGTTATAACATGTACAATAGTCACAGAAAAGTAAAACAAGAGAACTAATTAAACTAATAATCTGCAATTTATGGCAAGGTACACTTGCCTGGGATTGGAATATCAGTGGCGGTCCTTGTAACAGTGGGTTCAGCAATAACTCCTCCAAAAGCTGAAATGAACATTACCAACAGTCTCAGAACATAGGAAATAGTTAGGAACGGCTGTCCTTAAGTCCAGTTTGGACACAAGGGCAAAAACGTTATTTTTGGGTCAAGGCGGGGTCCAGATGTGGGCCGCTTTGCACCGAAAAACGCGTCAGGGTCAAAGGTCTCCAAATCAGTCCAACTTAGTGTCAACAAGTCAGGAACGTTGATACGAACCCAACGGAACTTCCAGAATTGGATTCCGATGAGCCGTTCTCAAAATCGCCCGTCAGTTGGAGCCTGTGGGGCCCACGACACGCGATTTTCCAACGTTCTCAGAATCGAACCAAACTTGACCCACAGGACCAACGTATTGCTACGAGTCCGATGGCGCAAGTTTCGTCTCAATCCGACGTGTATACACTAAGTTACAGTGAGATTCAGAAAACACGGATACGGGGCGGTGTCCGCAGATACGCACTGATTCCGGTGTGCACGCACATCCGAATCAGCTTCTGCGAAAGCCCGCACGTCCGTATTAACGATGCGTACGTATCTGTGAAGACCGCACGCGACCAAGTCGTCCCGTTTGGCGGGACGTACTCGATTCCGGGGTGAAACAGGGTCTGGTTTTTCCTGTTTTTGGATCGCGGTGTGCGATCACCACAGGACGCGATGCCCCGAGCAGTTTGTCCGGGCACCGAGAGGGTCTAACAGGCTTCGTGACGCAATTTACGAAATCGGATTCTGAGCTACGAGCAAAAAGTTATGAATACCTGAAGTGGGCTCCAGAAAACCGAATCTTCGTATCTGTTTCGTGTCCTGTGTCCTGGACACTGTGTCCGACACGAGATTTCAAAATTAGGGTTTAGGGTTTACTGCTCCTGTCCGAGCGGCTGTGTCCGATCGAGTCTGTGTCCGGTCGAGTCTGTGTCCGATGCTGCTGCTGGCTGACACGCGGCTGAGATGGCCGGAGGGAGGCCGAGGACGGCGAGGTGGAGGCTCTGCGGCTGCTGCTTGTCGTGTCTGGAGGAGGCGAGCTCGCCGGAGCTGCTATGGTGTCGTCGAGCGGGGCGGAGGAGAGCAGGAGGAGGAGAAAGGAGAAAGGCGGCGTTGGGGGTCCAGGTCCAGGCGGAGATCGATGAGGGTTCGGGGAGGCCCTAGGGCGGCCGGCGGCTGAAGGCTGGGGACGAACGCTGCGAGGGCGGCGAGGGGCGGAGCCGGAGAAGACGACGGCGAGGCAGAGAATAGAGGCGGGCTAGGGTTTTTATAGAGTGGTGGAGGGAGGCGGAGGGTTGTCCGGTGAGGGGAAGCCGGAGCGGAGGGGACGGCGGTTGCGGGGAGAGGAAAAGGAGCAGTCGGCCGGCGGCGGGAGCGTAACGGCCGGCGGAGGGGATGCCAACAGTCGGGGAAGAGGAGACGACTGTAGCAGCCGGGTTCGCGGGTCCAACGGGTCGGGTCGGTTAAGCGGATCCGACCCGATCCGAAACCTATGCGGGTCGGGTTACGGGTTAACGGGTCGGGTCTGGGTTGGACCCGGATCCGACCCGATAAGAGTTTGGTTTAATAATAAACCCGGTCCGGTTCAGTCCAATTTGGTTTGGTTCGGTTTATTTCCAATAAACCCGGTTTATTTTAGGTTTAATTAATTAATTATTTTAAAAATAGGTTTTAGGCTTTTTAAACACTTCCGGGGTCCAATAAATTCCCGGAAAATTACCCTATGTCTAGTTTTTCATTTTACACCATAAAATATTATTTTCATAATATTTTAATATTATTTAACAGTAAATAAAAATCATTTAATAATTCAAACACCTGTATTTAATTTCAAAAAATTCCTAGAAAATTCCAGAAAATTGTAAAAATCCAAATTTAAAAATTCTTGAAAATCAGGGGGATTACAATCTACCCCCCTTAAGAGGATTGCGTCCTCGCAATCAAAGAATAACCGGTCAACAGAGATGACACGGTTGCAAACATTATTCGAAACACAGTAAATTTAAGGAGGATCAAGGTTGAGAGTAATACCTAGGAAAAATTATTTCCCTAAGCATTTAAAAAGTTATGCAATTTCCCAAATATGGGAAATCTAGAAAATTACTGTTTTAGAAAACCAGGTTATATTTCAAAAACTTATCAGGTTAACATTTATAAACATTCTATATTTATTGACATGCTCAGAATAAACTACTAGGTTAACACTAAGTTATCCTTTATAAAACACTCTAGCAAGTTCAAATTTACTAGGTTATCTATTATTAGCAAGTTAAAATTATTAGGTTAAGGTTATCAGGTCAAGTCTGGGGTCACGAACCAGCAGGCACAAATAAAGCAATCTAGAAACAGGAACTATAAAAACTTACTCGTACTAGCTACCCCATGAATCTGCGCATCCTCCAAATTCATCACCGGAGTTTGTCCGCGTCCTCGCAGATGATTCCTCGGCTGTTGTTGGGCTTGCTGGAAGAGTCCTGCTTGTGGTGCCAAGGGTGGCCTCAGCTGATTTTCTCCTGGGGCTAGTGGTATAACTCCTTCAACTTTCGTTGGCGGTGCTTCCAATGCTGAAGAGGCTGACTTCGGTACTGGTAGCGCTTGTCTGTTTATTATCAGTGCTCTCTTTCGATGTTGAGGACAATCTTTGGCTAAGTGTTGATTGGACGCGCAAATCAAGCATAGTCCCAGTTTACGTCTGCACTCGTTCTCAATGTGGCCTCTCTTGCGACAATTTTGACAGATAGGCATTACTTGCGGAGATGTTTCTGGGGGTTGTTGCAGTTGAGACTTCTTTGCAATTTCTTCCTGTGGTGCTTCGGCTGGTGCTGATACGGCTGGTTGTTGAATCATCATTGCTTTCTTTCGACGTTCAGGGCAATCTCTTACCGAATGCTTTTTGGATCCGCAAGCTAAACATCGTCCCAGTCTGAGTCGGCATTCTTTAGCGAAATGGCCTACCTTGCCACAATAATGACAAGTAGGAAGGACTAGTGCAAATGGTGGATTCAGCTGTGTTCGTTTTGCAACTCTTTCTTGTTGTGATAGGTCTGGTACTGTTGCATATGGCCGCTTTTGGCTGGACTCGATCCTTGTGTTGCTCTCCATGGGTTGTGTTGCAGCAAGAATATTCATGTCTAAGGTAGGTGCATTTGAACTGATTAATCTTCTTAACTCTGAGCTAAATCTGTCGATGAACTTCTCCACTTGGTTTTGCTGATCTTCTTGTTGAACCTTCTGATGGGATTGCATCATCGCGTAGAACATTCGAAATAGTTGTTGTTCGTCTATAGCCTGCCCTTGTGGAACGGTAGGCATCGGAGGAGCAAGCTGCGTTGATGGTGGAACGTCCTCTTCTGGGATTCTCGAGGCATTCTGTCTTGCTGGACTATGTTGTTGTGCTGTTTGACCTTCATCCAATAGTATCACTTCATCTTCGTGATTAACCACAACATCTTGTGGTACTACTGGATGAGTCTCGTCGCCGGCTTGTGAATCCATAATTCTGCAACCAAAATAATCTATAAGAAGCACACAAGAATCAAGGCAGGATGCAAGTCAAGAAATTTAATTCGAATCCGATACAGATATCAAGAACGTTTTCAAGCAAGTGGATGAGATCCTAGAAATTTTATCCTATTCTTATTTGCAGGCCTGTTCGGTCCCTAAGTTAAAACCGAACAATTTTAATCGTTGACCTGCATGGGCTACCACAAAAACCATGTCACGCCCCAGTCCCAAAATATCGTGGGACTAGACACGTGGCAATGGCCAGCAGTACACATCGATGGACATCCCAATTTAATGGATCCATCAAGCATACTTAAGCTGTAATATAGGTCTACAACATCATATCAAAAACTAATCTCATCCACACACAGAATAATACGAACAACAGCAAATAAAAGAAAGTACATCAAGTCCAGTCTCAGCAGAGTATGTCGGGGAACAACCCGACAAGAGTCTAAAACACTGGTTCATCCGGCCAGAACAAAAGAGTCCAAAATAAAGTATCTGAAGAGTACAAATAACATAATCTCAAGTAAAATCTTCTGCCATCACCTCTGCTTCTATGTTAGGTTCTCCTTTAGCAACAGCTCCTGGTATAGCTTCAGCTCCTGTCCCGTAAACCTCGGGATAATGCTCTTCTGCTAAACCTGGGGACATCATCCATTCCAGGTCCTCAGGGGACATAGCAAGGTACAAATAATACAAGCCAGAAATAAATGCAGTGAAATAGTAAATGAAATAAGCAGGGTAACTACATAACCATCTAAGTGAAAATGCAACTGAGAGCAACACTAGTACTCAGGCTGAGACTGCTACAAGCTCTGTGTCGGGGAGCCGGTAGCAGCAATATCTAGTAGTGGTCTAGCTCTGCTCGAGAGTCTACAACCTCACAATAATAGTATATATGTATAGAACAGCCTGTAGCCTGTGTGTCTCTCCCCACCCAATGTAACCACACGTCTCATGTCCATGTCACGTGAGATCAGATCTAATGCAACAGTCATAAACTAAGAATATATAACTATGTCCATCCTGTATCCTATACAGAATCACCTTGAATATGTCAGGAAGATTCTGCCAATGTATGGTGTCAGGTGTCCTAGGTTATAGTGTACTTGATAAACAAGCACAAGAATATAAAGGTTCTCGAATATCCATCACTAAATGACGTACACAACTCCGCGTACGGGGTTGGCACCCGACTGTGATCGGACGCTAAGTATGTCATACGGTCCTAGGTTATAACATGTACAATAGTCACAGAAAAGTAAAACAAGAGAACTAATTAAACTAATAATCTGCAATTTATGGCAAGGTACACTTGCCTGGGATTGGAATATCAGTGGCGGTCCTTGTAACAGTGGGTTCAGCAATAACTCCTCCAAAAGCTGAAATAAACATTACCAACAGTCTCAGAACATAGGAAATAGTTAGGAACGGCTGTCCTTAAGTCCAGTTTGGACACAAGGGCAAAAACGTCATTTTTGGGTCAAGGCGGGGTCCAGATGTGGGCCGCTTTGCACCGAAAAATGCGTCAGGGTCAAAGGTCTCCAAATCAGTCCAACTTAGTGTCAACAAGTCAGGAACGTTGATACGAACCCAACGGAACTTCCAGAATTGGATTCCGATGAGCCGTTCTCAAAATCGCCCGTCAGTTGGAGCTTGTGGGGCCCACGACACGCGATTTTCCAACGTTCTCAGAATCGAACCAAACTTGACCCACAGGACCAACGTATTGCTACGAGTCCGATGGCGCAAGTTTCGTCTCAATCCGACGTGTATACACTAAGTTACAGTGAGATTCAGAAAACACGGATACGGGGCGGTGTCTGCAGATACGCACTGATTCCGGTGTGCACGCACATCCGAATCAGCTTCTGCGAAAGCCCGCACGTCCGTATTAACGATGCGTACGTATCTGTGAAGACCGCACGCGACCAAGTCGTCCCGTTTGGCGGGGCGTACTCGATTCCGGGGTAAAACAGGGTCTGGTTTTTCCTGTTTTTGGATCGCGGTGTGCGATCACCACAGGACGCGATGTCCCGAGCAGTTTGTCCGGACACCGAGAAGGTCTAACAGGCTTCGTGACGCAATTTACGGAATCGGATTCCGAGCTACGAGCAAAAAGTTATGAATACCTGAAGTGGGCTCCAGAAAACCGAATCTTCGTATCTGTTTCGTGTCCTGTGTCCTGGACACTGTGTCCGACACGAGATTTCAAAATTAGGGTTTAGGGTTTACTGCTCCTGTCCGAGCGGCTGTGTCCGGTCGAGTCTGTGTCCGGTCGAGTCTGTGTCCGGTGCTGCTGCTGGCTGACACGCGGCTGAGATGGCCGGAGGGAGGCCGAGGACGGCGAGGTGGAGGCTCTGCGGCTGCTGCTTGTCGTGTCTGGAGGAGGCGAGCTCGCCGGAGCTGCTACGGTGTCGTCGAGCGGGGCGAAGGAGAGCAGGAGGAGGAGAAAGGAGAAAGGCGGCGTTGGGGGTCCAGGTCCAGGCGGAGATCGATGAGGGTTCGGGGAGGCCCTAGGGCGGCCGGCGGCTGAAGGCTGGGGACGAACGCTGCGAGGGCGGCGAGGGGCGGAGCCGGAGAAGACGACGGCGAGGCGGAGAATAGAGGCGGGCTAGGGTTTTTATAGAGTGGTGGAGGGAGGCGGAGGGTTGTCCGGTGAGGGGAAGCCGGAGCGGAGGGGACGGCGGTTGCGGGGAGAGGAAAAGGAGCAGTCGGCCGGCGGCGGGAGCGTAACGGCCGGCGGAGGGGATGCCAACAGTCGGGGAAGAGGAGACGACTGTAGCAGCCGGGTTCGCGGGTCCAACGGGTCGGGTCGGTTAAGCGGATCCGGCCCGATCCGAAACCTATGCGGGTCGGGTTACGGGTTAACGGGTCGGGTCTGGGTTGGACCCGGATCCGACCCGATAAGAGTTTGGTTTAATAATAAACCCGGTCCGGTTCAGTCCAATTTGGTTTGGTTCGGTTTATTTCCAATAAACCCGGTTTATTTTAGGTTTAATTAATTAATTATTTTAAAAATAGGTTTTAGGCTTTTTAAACACTTCTGGGGTCCAATAAATTCCCGGAAAATTACCCTATGTCTAGTTTTTCATTTTACACCATAAAATATTATTTTCATAATATTTTAATATTATTTAACAGTAAATAAAAATCATTTAATAATTCAAACACCTGTATTTAATTTCAGAAAATTCCTAGAAAATTCCAGAAAATTGTAAAAATCCAAATTTAAAAATTCTTGAAAATCAGGGGGATTACAACTTACAACATATAAATAGTTTATATAACTCAGCAGATTAATTAAATAAATAATTATTCAAAATAGTGAAATTACACAATTGCCCTTGCCTGGAAAAGTGGTAGTGACACTATGTATACTTGATATTTTGTAGTAGAACGAGAGTTGTATATAGTTGGATGAATGGATATACTTGAGAAATATAGTATGTGATTGTTTGTGATGACCCTAACTTGACCTATTGTTAATTCTCATGTGCATGTTTTAATAAGACAAAACTAACCCTAAGTTGGTTAACACAGTTTGATACTTAGTGAATACCAAGGTTGATGATATGTTGTATATGGAAATCTAGTGTGAGAACACCTAGTACCTATATGAACCTTCGTTATAACCATATTTATGAGGCTTGATGATGTTATGTGACTAGTAGGCTTGGTGTTTACACACTTTCTTGGTCCTTGACTAGTGAACCTTAACCAACCTACTTTGTTAGAACCCCAAATTATTTTATACTCTAAATAATTGATGGTATTGTATAAGTGGTATCCTTGATTAAATTAGACCCTAATTGTGTAATGATTAATGACGTAGAGTAGTTGTACTCTTGTGAATGCTTAGTGAACCATGTCATAGTGACTAATTTTATGATATTATATATTTAGGCTCTTGGGATCGCACGAGCGTGAATTCGAGAGCAGGTTCTTTGTATTATCAACTTGGAGTTCCAGGCAAGTGTACCTTGCCAACTTGCAGCTTTTGTTACATATTACTTAGACTTAATTATAATTGTTGTACATGCTTAAACCTAGGACCGTGTGACTTACTTAGCGTCCGATTAATAGTCGGGTGCCAACCCCGTACGCGGAGTTGTGTACGTCATCTAGAGATGGACATTCGTGACCCTTTACACTATCGTACTTGTCTTATCAAGTATATTATAACCCATGACACTTGACACTATACATGTGACAGAATCTTCCTGAGATATTCATGGTGATTCTGTGTAGGATGCAGGATTGACATAGACATTATATTCATAGAGATTATATGACTGGTTGCATTAGCTATGATCTCGCGTGACATGGACATGAGACGTTATGGACATGAGACGTGCGGTTACATTGGGTGGAAAGAGACACACATGCTACAGGCTGTTATATATATATCTACTACTATTGTGAGGTTGTAGACTCTCGAGCAGAGCTAGACCCATTACTTGTTATTACTGCTACCGGCTCCCCGACACAGAGCTTGTAGTGGTCTCAGCCTGAGTACTAGTGATGCTCTCACTTGCATTTTACATAGATGGTTATATAGTTACCCTATTTGTTCTATTTACTATTGCACTGCATTTATTTTGGCATGCTGTTTCTTGTACCTTGTTACGTCCCTCTGAGGACCTGGTCCCTTGCCAGTTTTGCAGCATAGACCGTTGTGGAGCCTGCCTAGAGTTGCTGATGTGTGTTGCTTTGTCTTGCAGGAATTGGTGTCAGGTACTTATATCTTTTCTTCCGGAGTCATGGTTATTATTTATATTGTTTATTCATCTGTTGATATAGCCTAGTTTTATAGACTCATATTCCTTTCTCGAGTCTATTCGAGCTTATGTGTTACTGGCGGCCGACTTTAGCACATGTAGTTCATTCTTGTATATTCTGATCATTGTGGATTGAGGCATAGATATTTATATTTACTTAATTATATAGATAGTGACTATTTTAATACAGCTTATACGTATTCGAGTCGGACCGGAGTCTGATCGAATGCGTAGCTGGCATGTTACGTATTCCTAGTCCTACGTATTTTGGGACTGGGGCGTGACACCACCTCGCCGCAGCCTCGTCGTGCAGCGCCGCCGCCTCCGGCCAGCGCCTCCCCCTAGCCGCCCGGCCTCCCCGCCGTGCAGCGCCGTTCCGCCGACGAGCCAGCCCCGAGCCGCCGCCTCCGGCCGACAGAGCCTAGCCCTAACCCTAGGTGAACAGCACCCGGACACTTCGTGTCGACTCGGATACGAAAATTTGCAGTTTCTGGATCCCTGTTCAGGTAACCCGTTCTCCTTGCTCGTTGACCCGTTTTCGATTCCGTCAGTTGCATCGCGAACCCTGCGTGACCCTCTCGGTGCCCGTGTAACCCGCTCGGTGCATCGCGTCCTGTGGCGATCGCGGACCGCGATCCAAAAATAGAAAAAACAACGCCCTATTTTACCCCGGAACTGAGTACGCCCCGCCGAACGGAACGACTTGGTCGCGTACGGTCTTCACCGATACGTGCGCGTCGTCGATACAAACGTACGGGATTTTACAGAAGTTGATTTGGATGTGCGTGCACACCGAAATCAACGCGTATCCGCCGACACCGTCCCGTATTCGTTTGTTTTGGAATGCATCATAACTTTGTGTACACACGTCGAATCGAAACGAAACTTGCGCCATCAGACTCGTAGCAATACGCTAGTCCTGTGACCCAAGTTTGGTTCGATTCTGAGAACGTTGACAAAATCGCGTATCGTGGGCCCCACAGACTCCACTTGACGGACGATTTTGAGATCGGCTCATCAAAATCCAATTCTGGAATTTCCGTTGGGTTCGTATTATCGTTCTTGACTTGTTGACACTAAGTTTGACGAATTTGGAGACCTTTGTCCCTGACACATTTTTCGGTGCGAAGCGGGCCACATGTGGACCCCGTTTTGATCCGAAATTGTCATTTTTGTCCTTGTCTCCAAATTGGACTCAAGGACAGGCGTTTCTAGCTATTTGATATTTTTTGAATCTGATGGTAATATTTGTTTCAGCATCCGGAGATATTTCTGGAGATTTCACGAATACCAGAGCTACAGTTGGAGCCAGAACCACAGGCAAGTGTACCTTGCCAACTCGCAGTGATTCCTGTTATAGTACTTTGCTTGAGTTCCTTGTTATACCTATATAATCTTGATATAAATGTTCAACCCAGGACCGAGTGACTTTACTTAGCGTCCGATTAATAGTCGGGTGCCAACACCGTACGCGGCGTTGTGTAACGTCACATAGACATGGATACCGAGAGCCTGTACTTCTCGTACTTGTCCTATCAAGTACAACGTAGCCCAGGACACTTGACACTATTTATGAGACAGAATCTTCCTGAGACATTCATGGTGATTCTGTATAGGATACAGGTTCATGACATATTCTTTACATATATGCTTAGAGCTTATTATGACTTGCTGCATTAGATATGATCTTGCGTAACATGGACATGGGGCCACATGGACATGAGACGTGTGATTACATTGGGTGGAAAGAGACACACAGGCTACAGGTTGACTATATTATGCCGGCGTCTCAGTCTCTCTCTGAGCTAGACAACCACATGATATCGCTGCTACCGGCTCCCCGACACAGAGCTTGTAGTAGTTTCAGCCTGAGTTTCTAGTGCTGCTCTCATCTTGCATTTCACTTAGCTGGTTACATAGTTTACCCTATTGTTTATTTATTGCTGCACTGTATTTATTTTGGCATGAGTTATCTTGTACCTTGCTATGTCCTCTGAGGACCTGGATCTGGATTATGTTCCCAGGTATAGCCGAAGAGATCCATCCCGAGATATACAGTACATGAGCACTTCCAGGAGCTGTACCAGAACCTGAGGACGAGATCGTACCAGAGGACTTCTCCTGAGTATTGGCTTTATATAGTCAGTTATTTCTATTTCCAGTTCCTTTATTTCCTGTCTATTGCATTGATGTATCAGACTTGTTCTCGGATTGTTCACCGAGACACCTTTATTGAGATTTGTTAGTTTATTCTATTTGCATTATTCTGGCATTTAATCTGTGATTATCTGTTGTGGGTGAGATTAGAATAGACTGTGACTTGTAACATTGGACCTATTTACTGTTGTACTACAGCTTAAGTATGCCCTGATGGATCCATTAAATTGGGTTTGTTCATCGGTGCGTACTGCTGGCCATTGCCACGTGTCCAGTTCCTCGATATTTTGGGACTGGGATGTGACACAAGCGGCATCTAAAACTAAGTTATCAAACGAGCAGTTCAAGACAACACAAGCACGAGACGAGTAACATGGCATGATCTGATTTGCATAGTCTTCATGTTCATTTTTATTGCATAGCAAGGTATGTTCTATATATAGCACAATAATAGAAGAATATGTTCTAACTAGAATTGAAATACGATGAAAGAACATTCTAAGCTAACTAGCATGCAACAGTGTAATCATTCACAAGTTGGTTTGACAAGCATAAAGTATTCTAAGTCTATTCCATTTTATCTTGATACATTTTAGTTATTAAGGTATCGTTTGATCGGAACAATCAAGAGAGCATGATTATTAGGTGTGAAGACTTGGAATGAGAGCTAACTAATCAGGATGGTAGCCACTCACAAGTAGGTGGAGGTAGGGAAGGAAATAGGTTCTTCAAGACTCCGCTCGCGCGATGTCTACACGATCACCAGCATTGCCACAAACTGACGATCAATATCTCTTCTTCTCATTCTCCAAGATCAAAACGAAAATGAAGTTCAACGAACGAAAATAATGCAAATCGTCGAAACCGTTCAATAAAATGCAAGCTCGAAAACCAACTTGAAAGCATAAAAGCAACAATGCGACAACGAAAACTAGGCCAAAAAACTTGCAGCGGAGAGCTCCCTCTTGACTCAGCCGCTAAGTCCGTCATTGGGACACGATCCACAGAATATGTGAATCGATTCCAAAGAAACCAATCCATAACGAGGAAAGAATCTTCATTCAATTTATACCGATTGAACGATACCGAAAGTATTTCTTAGCCATCCTCCCTGAATGGGGGGAACGTAGCACTACATCCTAACAAACTAATAGGAAGTTTCGTCCACGAAACTTAAGAATAGAACCTATCACTAAGAAACAACGAAGAAAACTTTTCCATTATCTCAGACTCAAGCTCCTATGTCGACTCTTCGACCGAATGATTTCTCCAAAGCACGCGAACGAGAGGAACCAAACGACTTCGAAGCAGCTTCTCCTTCTATACAGGTTGTTCGACATATGACAAGTCTGCCTTCAAGTCTAGTTGACCAAAATCCACCACGTAACTATAGTTAGCCGTCTAAGCCGTACGTATATATATCACCAATTAATTATTTAAAAAAGATTAATATTACATAAAAAATTATTAAAAAATTAAATCTATTTCATCTTCCATAATATAATAAGGTTTCAAAACGGCTCAAAAGTGAGCCGTCTAAGCCGTATGAATATATATATATCATCAATTAATTATTTTTAAAAAATTAATATTACATACAAAAAATATTGAAAAAATTAAGTATGTTATAAGTACAAAAGATTTTTGTTTATAATTAAATAATATTACGTAGCGATCCATTTTCAATACTCTTTATGTAAAGTAAAAAATATATCCATAAGTAATTATAATTAAAATATAATCAAATATATAACAAATTAAAATTAAAATATACAAATATATATAATAAATCTTAAATTAAATATATTTAAATATTTAATAATTTTATATTAATATGAGAATGAAAAAATTTATTTTACGTGCAACACACGTGAATTTACTAGTATATATATATATATATATATATATATATATATATATATATATATATATATATATATATATATATATATATATATATATATATATATATATACGGATCAAGAGTCCAGCTTATAAAGCCCCCAAAAAATTCCGTCATTTCTAGCCGTTGGATCGGCTTTAAGTCATCTAATCTTGACCATTGTTTTGATCAACGATCAAGATTAGATGAGTTAAAGCACTATCCAACGGACTACAATAACGAAACTTTTGGGGGACTTTATAAACGAGACTCTTGATCCGATTATATATATATATATATATATATATATATATATATATATATATATATAATCTAAAAAATGAGTCGTCTAAGTCGTTATTCTTAACTAGTAAATGTACGTGCGTTGCACATAATTTTTTTTCCTAATATTATTGTAAAATTGTTTAAATATTTAAATATATTTTAATTATATTTGTTATGGATATATCACTACCCTTTATAAAAAAAATCTTAAAATATTAGCTCTAAGTTGTACGTATATCCTCACGTAATTAAAAACAAAAAAATAAAAATTTTAACTAATTATTTAACTACATAATATTATATAACTGTAGCTAAACATTCCTTCTAGTTCATGTGATTAAGGTTGACGACATTCTCCTTGGTTGGTCAAGTTCGACCATGACATTATTTATAACAAATTTAATTTGTTTTCTACATTTTTTTTACGTAATATTAATTTTTTTAAATAAATTGTTGAGTATTTACAAACGGCTTAGACGGTTCACTTTTGAACCGTTTTGAAGCCTCATTATAAGAGTAGAGACTGAGATAGAGAAGTACATATAATTTTTTTAAATAAATGGTTGAGTATTTACAAATGGTTTAGCCGGCTCACTTTTGAGCCATTTTGAAGCTCATTATAAGGATATAGAAGATAGAGATAGACAGAGAAGTAGAAATAATTTTTTTAAATAAATGGTTGAATATTTACAAACTTCTTAAACGACCAACTTTTAAGTCGTTTTGAAGGCTCATTATAAGAGTAGAGATTATTAATATAAAAAAATTAAACATATTTTTAACTACCGCATATGTTATCTCAAAAATAAAACTTAAAATTCTTCTAACGGCCTAAATATATAAAAAAAATCTAAAATATATTCAATATTTAAATTATATTTAAACTAACTACATGATATTATCTAACTAAACAAAAATCCAAATTTTTAAAAACATTTTAAAAAATTTCTAATTAAAATATATTCAAATAATATTAAAAATATTCTTATATAATTTAAATTTTTATCTATTTTTTTAATAATATTATTGATTTCTTTGTATGTACAACACATGTGATTAGTATATTATAAAAATGTAATTTAGATTTTTGATAGAAATTTGTACAATTTTATTTATTTAACTTTATTATATTTGTTTATTTTGTTACTTTATTTATATTTGGACGGTTAAATTTTGTTGTAAAATTTGATTAAAAATTTTTATTGTAAAAATTTACCTTAAAAATACAAAGATTTAATCAAAATTAAATTCATCCTTAGCTTGATCTAGTATTAAAAAGTCGAATTAATCGGAAAATTCTTCGATTAGTTTTAGTTTTCATAAAATTTGGGTTCAGAACCCCTATAGGTTAATTAGGTTTAGAGGTCCAGCGTGAGACCAACGCGAAGTGAAGATGCCCTGACGATCTGGCCGTACACGTACGCCCCATCCAACGGCCCGTATCTCCATAATCCGACTCCCCTCTCTATTTAAGTTCTCCTCACGAGCGGTGGCGGCGTCCGGCATCCCTTCTTCTTCCTTCCTATTCACAGCAGCAGCAGTCTCTCTCGTCAAAAGGTGAAACCCTAACCCTAATTATTTTTCTAATAATTCCATTGCGTTGCGGTTAGTACGTCATCGGTCGTTCTAAATTAGGGTTAGGGTTTTGTTCCTTTGCAGGAGGAACCATGTCGGATGAGGAGCACCACTTCGAGTCGAAGGCCGACGCTGGCGCGTCCAAGACCTATCCGCAGCAGGCCGGGACAATCCGCAAGAACGGATACATCGTCATCAAGAACCGCCCATGCAAGGTCCAGATCCGATAATTTCTTATTAATTTTGCTCTAGGTTTAGGACTTCGTTCGTGATCCTTAATAAATCTATTTTCTTAATAGTTTTGATATGATTCTGATATAAATATGCCAATTTTCATGTTGTTTCACTGCTTAATTTAGTTGTCCTTATGGTGTTTAGATTATTGATTGATGAGTCAGTTTTAGAATTTTGAACTATTTATGGTGGATTTGTAGGATAGAGAGTCTTTTGTTTTGTCTCGAGGAATCGAATTGAATCCCTAATTGTGGTTTCGGTACGGTTTGTATATTTAATTTATGGGCTCAATTTTATTGATTTTGCTATCTAATTAGGGATTTTGATATTTATATATGATAATTCTCTGTATCTAAGGTTATGCTTAATTCTCTGTATCTAAGGTTATGCTTTATGAACCCCTTACAGTTTTGTATCAGTTATAATGGAATTCCTTGTTTTTGAATATCTAAGATTTTTCTTTCAAAGTTACTTGTGTTTTTGTTTTGGTTGGTATATTTATGCAGTAGCTTCTAGAGTCAAATGTCAATAGGTTTGATGTCAGTAGATTTTGGTTATATATTGGCTTTTTGATGTTGGTGATTAATCTAGGTTTAGTTGTAGTTCTGACAAGATTTTGATGGAGTTAGTCACCCTTGTACTATTTTATGATTTATGATATTTGATTAACCTATAGTTTTAGTTCTGAGAAGATTCTGTTTTGACCGGCTTCCATTGGCAGTAGTTAAGTAGTTTTTTAATGTTTGGGTTTTGTTTCTGGGAATCTAATCTAAACTCGAAATGATATAGCAGAAGTATGATTAGTGTGTAGGATCGAAGGATCTGCGGTGGATTTTGCTAGTTAAGATGATTTAATGTTTTGAATTGTTCCAATCATTTATTGTTCCTGTCATTTAGGATTCTGTTTTCGATTCATGATAAATATAGCTCTAGTTGTAGTTGTGTAGTTTTTGGTTGGTTACTTTTTTATTAAAAGTTTTGATTAAGTTCTTGATTTTATATTACTACTTTTTTCTTCATTTTAGAGTTTTGATTCAAACTATTGATCAAATCCCTAAATTTGTCATAAAGTCTACTTTTTGTTTTGATTTGGTTTGTGCATTTATGTACTGGATATATGATTAGATTATTTGGCTCCATGTTTTATCTAGGTCTTGTCGTAGTTTGAGAATATTCTGGTGGTGTTTGCTACAATTGATTAGCTTGTGGTCTTGGACTATAGTTTTGCCTAAGTTTCTTATAGACATGTTACTGCCTAACTAAGTTTCTTATAGTTTGTAATACTACTGCATATTTTGCAGTCTATGCAGCAAACATTACTTGTTGTAGGGGACACTATAAAGACAAGCTAACGGTTTTTAGAAAGTGTGTTTCCAACTCTATTATGTTTTGTAATATGAAAGTGCTTTCCTATCATTTCTTTCTTGATTGTTTATGGTGTGTTTGGGAAAGGTCTTTTAAAAAGAAATTTGTGGTTTGGTAGAATTAGGCCTCCAAACTCCAGATACTAAACTGTGTTGCATTGTGTTATTGACTTATTGGAGTTGGACAAAACTCTATTTTTTAGCAACACTCCAATCTGAGTTTTTTTTTTTTTTTGCAAAACTCTTATGAATTATATCTTTTTTTTACAGAACTCCACTAACAACTATAAACCTTCAAACACCTCCTATTTACATTTAACTGCATTTTTATAGACTTTCTTCATTTCAAAGCCCAATTTCAAAACCACAAACTCCAAAATAACCTAGTCAAACTAGGCCTCAAGGGTGATGTAATGTTGGCAAGTCCATGGTTTATTACAAAGTATTTTTTATTTTTAAATGTGTAGTGAGTAGAGAGTAGTAGTGTAAAAACTGGGAACTTCTTTTTTAAGAGCAAAAATTAACACTATAAAATAAGAGTGTAGTAGTGTCAAAATTGGCCATTTCTTTTTTTGAGAACGATAAACACTATAAAGCAACATAGTAGAGCTTGGCTTCAACTATATGATGGCATTCTGGTTGTATCTAATATAAGTGGCTGTTTGGTTGGTTGTAAGTGGTGTTGCAGCAATTACAGTGTTTGTTGTGCTGTAAGTGGTGCATTTGTTGTAACAAAAGCTGCATTAGTACATCATTTGCTGCAGACAAAATGACTGCATAACCAATATACCAAAATGACTGCATCACCAATTTACAGCAGCAAAAGCTGCACCAATTTTCTATTTACAAGCAACCAAACTGCCCCTAATATCATTACCACTGAAAGATGAATTCTAGATTCTTGGGTCATGTGGCACGGCACTAATATTTTTTTTAATAGGAACAGTGTTTTATATTTGTTCTTGAAATGAGTTTGAAGTAAATTTGAGAAGTATTTTGAATAAAAGTTCTATCTCCTTTTCTTTGAGCTAAATATCATTTTAAGAAGCTCATATAGGAGGTGGTACTTATGCACCTCTTCTTGTCAGCTATTTTTGCTGTGTTTCACTGTAACTTCTGTCACACTTTTATTATGTAGGTTGCTTGTACTAGTTCACCGCATTTGTAATTTTGTTGTTTCGTGTGAGATTTCCTCATATTATATTGCTTGCTTTTGCTAAGCAGGTTGTGGAAGTTTCAACATCCAAGACTGGGAAGCACGGTCATGCCAAGTGCCACTTTGTTGCTATAGATATTTTTACTGCAAAAAAGCTCGAGGATATTGTGCCTTCATCCCATAACTGTGACGTGAGTAATTATGTTATTTATTACTCGTTGCAAACATTTTTTTAACATGTATTCTTTTCTAGGTTACTTCATTGAATTGCCTTTTGTTTTTGCAGGTTCCACATGTTAATCGCACTGATTATCAGCTGATTGATATCTCTGAGGATGGATTTGTATGTTTCTGTTTTTTATTTCTAGAGTTCTGATGTGACAAACGTATGACCATCCATTGTTTTTGCCAGGTGAGTTTGCTTACTGAAAATGGTGGCACTAAAGATGATCTGAGGCTTCCAACTGATGATTCTCTGCTTACTCAGGTCAGTCTTCCATATGCATGCTTCCTCAGTTCAACGAAGCAATTCTAATTCTCATTACATTGTTTTAGATTATTTAATAAAATGTTTTTTTCTTCTCTTTTTGATAATCTTTGGTCAGAATTTACTCACTTCATCAATTATGATACAAGTTTCCCCTTTTAAAACATTTGTGCTATCATATAAACTCTGGTTGTAATTTTTTGAGAATTTAATCTAATGCAACTTGTGTTTGGTTGTTAAGATAATATGCTATGCTCTAATTTAATCTAATTTATTATTTTTCAAACAAAGTCCAATACTATATTGTATCTTGCGGAACACGAAACACAATATGATGTTGAACTGAATCAATACCCAATACATATTAAGATAATATGCTATGCTTTATGAGTCCTTTGCACTCTAACAAGGGATCACCATCTATGAATGTTTTCCAAGAGGAACAAAGAGTTGATAAATGAGTCGTTATATTGTTTCATCTCAGACATTCTTTCTGATTGGTGATGGTGATTGTTGTTCAACTCATAGTTGCCTAATTCGCCAACCCCTCCTACGTCCCACGAATTGGGACGAACGACCCGGAACGACGTGCGTTCGTGACCCGTTCGTCAAATTTAGCGACCCGGATTTTGATGCTTTCCTTCATTTGGATTTTGACGGCTTTGGTTATGAACTTGTGATATTTGGTACTTCTATATAATTGTATATGGTACAAAAGATGACCCAGATAAAAATGAACGACGACCCCAAATAGCGTACCGAATAAGCGTACCTCCACCGCACCGCGTACCGGCTGAGTTACTGTACTGCGTACCCGTATCCGTACCACGTACCAAAGCGACCCATGATCCCGGTAACATTGGTTCAACCTACATTTACGAACCATTATATGAAATCCATCTGCAACCATGAATTTTAGGATACGCAATACAATAATCAACTGTCTCGATAAAATGTTAAATAATAGCTTATAGATTATACGTTGTTCTTTTTGTTGACCTTTGCACTGAAAACCAGGATCCCTATCTTTGGTGTTGTACTTTACGAGTCAAAGGGAGATGAGTCACAATATCATTTCATCTCACATTCTTTGGATTGGTGATGGGTGATTGTTGCTTGACCAACATCTACGGACAATTAGATAAACTCCACATGCTGCTGTGTGCCAAATCAATAATAAGATGCAAGATTATATATCTAGCATCTGTTAGTTACTAACCACGAAGCGTTACTACAGTAGTATAGTGTATGTTATTATGCACAGTGCAATTATCAACTGAATTAGTAATATTGATGCATGTTCTTTGCACTGAAAAGAGGGATCGCCATCTATGGTGTTTTCCTTTAGGAGCGAAGGATAGATAAATGGGTCGTGATCGTTTGATCTCACTCATTCTTTTTGATTGGTGATGGTGATTGTTGCTCGATCAACATCTATGTGCTAGATTTATTCCTTTTTGTATTTTTTATTTATTGGTTGCACCTTTTTGTTGCTAATATTATTTAGATGTTCCTTCTATGTATGGTTTTCGGGTCTTAGTTGTTTCTTCGGATCATATTAATGATTTCGAGTTCACATAAATTAATAGATGGACTTATTTTTATAAGAAATTACTTTTTGTATGAGGTTTTATTGCTAACTGCATACTCAAATAAATTAGCATGTCTGGAATAGTTTGATAGTTACATACCAAGAAGAAAACAGAATAGTGGATTCTGATTCAATGGTTCTTGTCCTCTGATGAGGTGCAAATTAATCTTTTTATTTTTAGTAGTACTATGTTTTGATTTTCTCCATGTCCTTTTGCATATGTATTATTAAAGTGCACTATGACTAAAGTATACATGAATTGGGTTGTGATATCATTTCATCTCATCCATAACTTTTTGACTAGTCATGGTGATTGTTGTTTGACCAACATATGTAAACTGTTTGATGAAATTTTAGTGCTTCTTGACCAGACTATGGATTTTTTTGGTAGTTTTTGGATTTGATTCATCCCATCCAAACTTTTTACATGCATGGATAAGCTTGTGAGAAGTTTCTAACTGATAGTGAATTGGCTATGACAAGTTGAATCTGTATAAACTTGAACATTGAAAATATCTGCACAGTACTTGATGTAAAATGTAAGTGAAGTATTGAAATTATGAGTCACACCTATGTGAATGTCAGCTAAAAGTTATCATACCCCTCAGGTTAATGGTTGAGAAGATCTTATTACCTACTACAAATTTTCAACCTCTTTGGCAAATTTACATGCATGCATGATCAAATTGATGGTGGCATAGCTGGCACCCCAGTGAAGGTCATAAGCATAATATGTTTGAAGGGCATGCCTTTTATGATCAATGACTAGCTTTTACTGGTCTATTTCATGTTTATGCAAGGAAGGCGTTTGGGAACAACACATTTGAATAGATTTAGGCTTGGTTTTGGTTACTGCTGCTTTTTCAAAAAGTAGCAGTAGAAGCAGTTTGTGATACAAGTCCCAGAGTATTTGATAGGATATACTATCAATTATTGGTTTTGAATTATTTTAAGTCCTAAGTTCTGATTTAATATAATGTGCTCTTTTCAATGATCAACTAGATGTAGCATTGATAATTTAACTGCACAACTTTTACCATTTGAGATATGATTCCACTTATTTATGTTTATCTATCTTAAGTTCAATAACCTCTTCACCTTCATGTGCATTTTTACTATAATACTTTCTTATATTGTTGATATATACAACTCTAATTGTTGAGTTATTATATAAAAGATTGTGTGTTTCCTCCATTTAAATTTAATTCCAAGTTGGATTTAATGTTAATTTTTTTAGAATTACGTGTTCTTATCAGTTGTAATAAATTAAAATAGTGGCTTTCTGTAAACTAAATTTGTTAACAAAATGATGTATATTTATTTTGCAGATCAAGGATGGGTTTGCTGAAGGGAAGGATCTTGTGGTTAGTGTGATGTCCGCAATGGGTGAGGAACAGATCTGTGGTCTCAAGGACATTGGCCCGAAGTAGTTTTTCTTATCATGTCTTAAGAATTTACGACGTATGTTTTTTCTGCAACTTGAACCTGCTGCTTTGCCCCATAAATTTAGTTTTAGTGGTCAGAGGATTGTATCTTTTGTCTTAAATGGCCTCTTTTTTATCCGGTTGGAGTCTATTTTATGGCAATGGATGTAGTTGGAGTCTATTTTATGGTTGTAGTTGAACTGAGAAGGTTCTTCCACTTATATATTGAACCGTGGAAAATGTATCCTTTCTTGCCTTTAATGGAGTGATGTTTGGATACTTTCTGCGAGCCTGTCAGGTTTTGCAGTTTTGATTTTGCTAGGTTAATTTTGGTGTTTAATCAGGCAGGTTGATATATCTGACTTTGCTGCCATGATGTTTACATGGTGGATGCCTTCGGGTTCAGTTGAACTGATTATCAGTCTTGCGACCTCTGGATATACTGGCGAAAGCATATGCTTTTTTGATTCATTGTTTCCTACATCTGACAATCTAATGGTATGAAAGTGGGCATTCTTAGTTCATGGTTATTTTGTGCATATATTATAACTGGTTAATGGTTTCAAAGTAATATTGTTGCAGGCAATAAACATATGTAAATATTACCTCGAAATGCACATTGATGGAGTTTTCCACTGTTTTAACTGGTGCATTGTTCAATAAAACATTGATAAATATCTAAGTTTTAACTATATTTATTTATAGGGCCGGTCTATACACATCCTATCCCACCCATACTCCATATTAAATTAAATGAAAATAAATATATATTAAAAGATATGATTATTTACTCTTTGATCGGCCACTGTAAACTCCCTCCTTCGGCCGTCTCCGACGAACCCTCCACTCTCCCCCTCTCACCACTTCCCTCGTCACCCTGCCGCCCGTGCACCCCTCCCCTCCCTCTCCAGTCGTGTATCGTCTTCCGCTGACTTGCGCGCACCGCACGATGACCAAGGCGAGCGTTGACCCCTGTGCGTGAGCCTTCGTCGGACGCAGCACCCTCGTGTGCGGACCTCCGTCGCACGTCAACTCTCCCCTCCTCCGGTCGTCCACTTTAAGCCAAAACAAATCCCAATTCTCAAACCCAACACATTCTCCCTAACCCCCTGCTCCCTCGCCAGCGTCGTCAAGGCGGTGGAGCCCATTTGCACCTCCACCGACGTTGACGAATTCTCCTCCTCTCCCGACGTCCCCACCCAGCTGGCAAGAAGCTGCGCTGTGTCGAGGCCTGCGTACGGCGCGGGGTTCGGCCGACAGTTCTTGTTGCGGCGGTGGCAGATGCGGGTCAAAACGGAGACGTGGGAGCAGACGGCGAGGGAGTACAAGGACCTGCGTGGAAGCAAACGGCGAGGGTAAAATGGTAATGTAGTGGGGTGTGTTTAGAATTTTGGTAATTTTAAATTAGTTAAATTTGAATGTGTTTAGTATTTGGGATGTGTTAAGTAGAGGGTGAGATGTATATAGCCCAACTCTTATTTATATTGTGCAAAAGCCAAAAGCCTTAATTTTTTAAACATGTTTGAACAGTCTCAAACAATTCTCTGTTCTAATATTCAATTGAATCGCACCTAATGAACCGTGTAATTAATTGCCTGTAACATTTTTTTACATGTTAATGCAATTTGCAAGGCCCTGTAAATGCTGCGAATTTTGCTTTTACCAAAATGTGCACACGTTATGTTCATTCCTTGCGTTTTTTTTCTTTCCTTTCTCTTTTTCATTCGACGCGAGCTAGTGACAACTGTCTCAACTAGACAACAATTTTCTACTTAAGCCGTCAACAAACCATTATGAACTATAAATTTATCGTTTCTAACATCGAACATGGAAATCATGCAAATTCATATATATACAAATAACCAAACACATTTGTGCAACAGTGTTCGCTTATAGCAACAAGTGTTGAATGAAAAAAACATTTCCATTTCGATGATATTTTTTTTTAAAGACATAAACGAGGACGAGATAATCGTATTTCTATTCCAGGAATTAGAATTCCCCCGTGGGCTTTTCACCGCCAATGTTAGATGTATCTGTTTATGGAGAGTCCAGCGCAACTATGTCATCTCCTCCTCTATTCTATTCCTAACTGGCAACTGCCCACCTTTTATTATCTTTTTCCCAAAATGCCCTCATGTCAATCTCTTCACGACATTGTCAGTTGGCATCCTGATGACAAAACTACTCAATGTAATCAAACCATCTTTTTTTTTTGTTTCCCATTTTGCCCCTACTCTCCCAACAAATGCCACCAACCCTGCCAATCAACTACTTTTATCGTAATCTTACGATATTCAAATTCCGCAGGCATATTCACAACACCTCAGGAAGAAGAAATTTTTATTTGTATTTATCCTGATTTCTAATTCTATTTTTCTTTCATTATTTATTTTATTATTACTATACTCCATTTTTCAAGTGAGAGGCATTATTAATGGAAGGGAGAGGGATAAATACAAATAACAGTTAGAAAAGAGATAAAATGGAATTTTTTAATAGTGAAATGTATGACTGGATCCGTATCACTTTTCGTTTTCGATATACGTATTTGGAACATATTTTTATTTTTAGCATGGTTGTATGAGCATGGAAACTAGACCCATTTTTTGGTATAACCTGATTCATGGTTTATTTTGTAGGTTGGTTCAAGTCATGAGAACCTTTGGTTCAACCCTCAACCCTACCATATATAATCGAACACTCTCTCTCTCTCTCTCTCTCTCTCTCTCTCTTCACTTCTTCATTACTTTCCCTTCTTTAGTTTTCTCTCCCCATTTTCATAGGTAAGTATACCTTGCATGAGTGAAGAAACCCTCCATATTATTGTTCCATTATGTTTATTATGTGTTTCTAAGCACTTTTAGTTCTTAGAGTTTTCTGTTTTGATGGATGGATTATTGTAGATCTATATTTCTAAACTTAGGGTTTTATGGGTTTCATGAGTTTTTTTTTTAGTTTTGATGTATTAAACTTGTGTCTTTGAAAATCAGTTTTGCTACATGATAAAGCTTTCAATTTAGAGCGTTTTGGCTTTGGTTCACCCGATTTGGACTTAAAATGAGCATTTTATGAACAACAAAATTTTAGTTTTTAGGAGCTTTTCTGCCATGGCCGAACCTGCTATTAGAGAAGACGAAGTTCCCATGCGGCCAGTGAGCATATGCGGTTGAGAGTGCCATGCGGCCCGAGAGGGTTATGCGGCCTAAACTCTTGCCGCATACTAATAGCATGCGTCCGTCTTGTTGGACGCATGACTACTGTTTACACAAGTGTCCTTGAACACCTTGTGCTTTCACTCACTGAACGAATGATAATTTCGCTAAGTCTGAGATAACTCCATGCGGCATCGAAATCCATGCGGCCTGAAGAGCATGCGGCCCCTATTTTCTTGGACGCAAGGCTCTGAACCATTGTCACTTATTTCTATAGTTTTGTCTTTTCTTTCTGACACACGTTATGGCTTGTCACCTCAGTCACTTTATGTCACATCACTGACACTTTATTTATTTGACTGTCACTTCAACACTTGTCCCAAGGAGTAGACCTTAATCCTGAGCATGTGGCCAGGATGGCCATGCGGCTCGACTTTTCCTACGGCCTGACTTCATACGCGACCAGGATTGTCATGCGGCCTGACTTCCCATGCGACTTAGAGACCCATGCTGCCTTGTTTGTTGATTGAATGTTTCTTGATTCATCTGACCCAATGTAAAATTAGTAATTGGACTCGAATACTGTATCCGTGCTGATACCCCTATTGCCTGATTATTGTTTATGATTTAATGTGCGCCGAGGTACAACAGATCCTGTCACGTGTTAAGTGATTGTATTTGGGTTGTGCATCGAGAATGCCTCTAAATCCCTGAATGCGTGATATTATATATATATATATATATATATATATATATATATATATATATATATATATATATATATATATATATATATATATATATATATATATTGTTTCTCCAATACGGGAATAATAAGCGAGTCAACTACCAAAGCGTGGCTAGGATATTGATTGTCTGAATGTTGCATACACGCTCGGGTGAATCCAGATTTGACTTCCATGGATTCGTATCTAGCGTGTCCGTACTTTGTACGACATCAAAAAAATTCTCATGTGACCACGTCTTGAGATTTTCAAATACAACATAGGGCTAATTAAATAACTAAAAGTGGTAATAACATTTGGAGAGAACAATATCCCGAGATCATGCCAACGAACATTCCCACAGATATTCATTCTAAGTCCGCTATGGGCTGGCCACCACATATACTGTATATCATCTGCCTTAGTGGAGTGCAGTATCTGACTACTATTATTATGCCGAGCCACTGTTTCATTATAGGAACACTGTAACTGCTAATACCGTATTTTTAGCGCAGTGGCCTTACGTGGGACTGGTGCATCATGCAAGTGCCTGTTTTATTTATTTGGTTTGGTTAGCTCATGTTCGGCACTGGCGTGATATGAGGATACTTATTATGCATTATTTCTGAGATATTCTCAGACTCCACAAAAATAACAAGTCGTACTAATGATTGGCCGATTTAGGAAGAAATGGATTTGATTGTGATTGTATTATTCAGCTGGTAGCCTGTAATGCCCCACAACCGTACGGTGCATTACGCTGAGTCGGATTGAATGATGCAATAGCTGGTTATATTTTTGATTTGTTGGATTTGGGAACAAGTATTGATTGAGTTGGTTTCATGTGCAGATCGCTAGCGGAGTTCGATGGAATCAGATGTTCGTTCAGAGCAGTACTAAGATAGCAGGATTGGAGCAATACTACTGTATTCCTTAGTCCGATCGGCCGGATGATTTGGAGAGCATGGCCTGCTCGCACGGTCATACCAATTGAGTAGATCGTGCTTTGCATCGGACCACGGGTTCAAGGGATCGGCTATATCGGCAAGGCATGGTGTTTAACGGAATTAGACTTGGTGAGTGGGCTCTATCCCTTCTCTTCTACTCCTTCATGCTTAATAATATGGAACACACGTAATAGCTTGAACACTTGGAATGAAACTTGAAAATTACTACACTGTGGCGTGCATAGAGTGTGCGTCGTTTGGTTGGATATGATTTGTGGCTTGAGTTGGTTTTTGCGTTGGACAGTTGAAGCTTGAGTAGGCAGTTGTAGCTTGAGTAGATCATCTTGGTTGGAACATCGAGGCACTTCGGGTGGGCGAACGAGCGTGCATCCATGCACGAGTATCAGTTGGACGCTTTGTCAAGCAAAGCGTGCAATTGTGGTTCAAAATCGGACAACTGCATCAGTGAGGGCATTGTGCCACTGACGGGGCATTGTGCTACGGAGTTTTCTGAGCGAGGGGTGTTGCACCAATTGGAGCATTGTGTCGAGAAGCAGCATAGTGCCTATAGGGACAACTTGAGATGGTGCCTTGGGATATAAGTATGAGAATGGTTATGGATAGTTGGTTGGATGAGGCTAGGATCGTTTGGTGGGACGAGAATGCTCGATTCTCTCGTCATACCTACTTGGTGTCTGCATCGGTCACGGACAACATGTTGCGCACAGGGCTTGGTTTCCTCGAACCGGAAGGCTCTGGGGCACCGATATCGTTCAGCCATGGAGTTGACAAACGGTAACGTGCCTTGGGCGCGGTGCCGATAGTTCGATACGACCAGACAAACTTGCTACTCAGTGCCGGATCGGGTAGAACTATAGTTGATTAGTTCTTTATGGCTTGGCCAGTGAATTCATATAGATAAGAGTTGGTTTGCTTTGCTTTGGTTTGTGCTTTTCGTGTAGGCGGCGGCCACCTTGCCTCGACAAGAGTGTGTATATCGATGATTGGATTAATAAGGCTTGGATTGTGGCTTGGTTTGAGGATGGATATTGAGGCTTGGATTGTGGTTCGATAGGTTCACGCGTTGCTTGGGTTTCAGTAGGATGGTTTGCATGCTAGTTTTCTTTTGAGTTGGATATATCTGTTGTATATAGACTTGAGTTGAATGCTTGCATGTTTAACCTGCTTTACAGTTTTCCTTAATATGTCATACCTCTGCCATGAAAAGAATCTAGGATTTAAGTAGAAAGATCACCATATAACTGTTTGCATTCACTATGTACTTAGTGTCGGTTTAGACGAGTGGGTTACCCCGCTCACCAGTACGACTGTGTACTGACCCATATTTGTGGGCATTATTTTAGGTACCCAGGTGTAGTGGAGCTGCTTGGATATACGGGACATGATATATGAACGGTAAGTACCTTTGTGGGCAAGAGTGTTGCATCGCCTTTGTTGCATTCTCTTTTGTGGCATTCTCCTTTGTGGTATTTTCAATTGGACCCTACCGAGAGCTTCGCTGCGTATACTCTGATGTGTGCTTGGTACACAATACTTGACTTTTGTTACAACTTGGTCGTTTCGATGATAACTTTGATGTTTGACAACATCGCCTTGTGCGAGCACAACTCCAGGCTCGTACGACATCATGTTCCAATGAGAACGATCGTCCTGCGGGAGCGCTGCAACGTGGTGATTTACGTTCAGCAGGGACGATCGAGCTTGCAGGAGATTGGGGCGTGACATACTGGTATCAGAGCGTCCGATTCATTCTCTCGGACTTTGTCCTTTGGTTCATCACAAACTCTAAATAGCTTCCGCGTGTCGTTTGGCTCTTGGCTCTACTAGGTGTCACATTGGATGTTTCATGCAATAAGTCTACATATTTGCTGGTTGTGGGTGTATGTTTTTTTTTGTTGCGTTGCTTTCGTTGGTTTTCGGTAGATCGCTTAGTATCGTTGGGCATTGTTGCATTCGTGCAGCATGTTGTGTGGCGTTGTTGCATTTGTGCAGCAAGTTGAGAGGTATCGTTACAGTGGTTTGACTTGTCGTTCGGGAAGTTTCTGGTTGCATCAGTAGATCAGTTGGTTGACAGACGAGATTGGTTATGTGGTATATTATGAGTAGAAGCATCGGATGAGAATGGATCATTGCACGAATTGCACGAGTTGCTCATGTAGCGAATGTGTTGGATGGAGTTTGATTTTTGGCTGAGTATATCACAAAAAGCATTGCACAAGTTGCTTGTGTGTCACATTGGTTGAGCAGGTTTGAGTTGGCTTAGGGATATTAGGATAGCGTTGCACGAGTTGCTCGTACAACAAATGAGAGGAATAATTGGGTATTGGGTTGGATTACTAGGAAAAGCTCGTTGCACGGGTTGCTCGTGTAGCAAAAATATCGGACGGTTTGAGAAATAGTTGGAAGTATTGAGGATGGAACATGGCATACGTTGCATAGCGTAATTGATAAAAGAGTTAGATGGTCATGCGTTGACTGAGTTTCGTGTTAGACTTGAGTTGGGGATGGCAGGATCACGCATAAGGGATGGTTCAAACGGATCTTGGATCAGTGCAAGGAATTATGATGCGAGTAATGACTTGATTCGGAGTGGTATATGGTATACCATATAGTGAACTTGGCATTGGAATATATTGGATAGACCTCAAACAAATTATCTCAATGGACAAGGGTAGCAGGAATATAAGTTGGTTGGTGCACATCGGCTGAGTTAGAAAATGGAACATAGAGCAAGCGAATGTTGAGTTTCGATCGACATGATCACCCCGGAATAAGTCGGTTTAGAATAGACGTTCGTCGACATAGAGTAAGCGCTAGAGCAACTTTATTTTCAAGTGGTATATGGTGCAATAGAATTTGACTCAGGTATTCTTCGATACATTAGACTTGAGAAATCAAGAACGAACTTGTACAATGGAAGTATTGTTGGATTTGAGAGATGGACGAGATCGGAACAAGCAATGGAATGAGTGTTTGGAATTTGAAGGATTAATGCAGACCAAGTATTAGAAACAAGTGGAGATCGATCAGATAAAAAGCTGAATATCAGAGTTTGCTTGCACGATTTGGAAGTTCGGTGGATCATTCATGGATGCAAAGAGAGAGATAAGCATGAGGAAAGAACAGTTGGGGTACGCTTGAGCGAGCGATGGGTGAATCGAAGGATAGCGAGCACGAACTACAAATTTTGGCAACATATTGGAGCTGTTGGTTGAGCAATGAAACACGATCTGGTTTGGAGGGGCAATGTGATAGATTCGTACGGACTTGAAAGATTTTGGATATTGGCACTCGAGAAGTTGGACTCATAGTTTAGCGGAAGTAAAATTTGGCAAAATGGTGCAACGATGGTAGACAAATTCTCCGGAAGACATAAACGGGCATGAGGCAAGTCTAGTTGATGTTAAGTCAGATTGGAAGTTAACACGTGCAGTACTGAGACATATTGAGACAATAAGTAAAGGCAATATAGATTTGAGATTTATGTTGGAACTGATGCACGAGTCATTGAGAGTGTGTGGACTAATCGAAAACATAGAGAAATTAAGACGAGCTAAGGAATGGAACAAGAATTATGCCAGATGGACTTTTGAAGATAGCTAAACGAGAGAGCAACGTTGGAGCAAAATACTGTGCTGCTCGAGCAAGTTGGACGTGTACTGTGAAGCTGGCATACGGATAAGAATTGGAGTAAGTCTATGGGTTCGGGAATCATTGCAAGTGGTAGTGCGAGAAGTCGAACATGGCAGTTCAAAAATTTTGATACATTTAGGGTAGAACAGTGGATTAATGGAAGATGGTTTCAACGAGCGCACTTCTCGAATTATGGCTTGGATAGATAGTAAGACTCTAGGTGGTTAAGCGGCATTTGGTTGACAAATCGTCAGAGGTAGTGCATGAAGTTATCGGAGTCAGAAGTTCGTTCGGATGACATGGTTGGATTATGGCTCATATTTGCAGAGGAGATATAGTATGGTTCATAGTAACTGTCCATCGTGATGACTTACAATTATCGAGCGTAGCTTCGGGACAGCTGACCCTAGCGACTTGACCGCCAAATCAGAGATTAATATTGTAGACCCATAGAACGACCCTTGCGGTGGCGCATTTAGGAATGCGTTGGGAGTGGATGTGAGCAGTGTGTGTTGGAGATTGGCCTAAGTGACTGAGTGTTGGATTTGAGAGATCATTGGGATAGCCTTCAGCTGAAGATGCAGCCGAAAGATCAAAACGATGGTGGAAATGGCCTAAGTCAACTGATGAGATTCAGAGTCATAGATTTTTGAAGATGGCATCACCTCTGACTTGTCGTGCCCCAGAATAGAATAACATTTATATGAATTGACGACTGTGAAACTAGCTTGTGAAGTTAAAGCAACGACTTATTCAGATCAAATCATTGTAATACTAGAAGGGACATATGTGCCTCAGATCTACAAGATGCATTGAAACTTAGTCTGGGATGCATGCTCATACATAAGGCGAAGGTGATATCCTGTGCTTCGAGGCAGTGGAAGCAGCGGAAAGAACTATTCCATGTGCGACCAGAGAATTATGGCGAGTGTATCCACGTTGAAATCGTGGTGACACTATCCCTATGCGGCAAAATCTTCGTGGATCACATAAATCTTAATGTAAATGTTCACCCAGTGAGGTATTGAAATTGAGGAAGAGGTGTTGGACTGAGCTGATCTAAGAGCATAGTTTGATGTATGGGTAAGTCGCCTAGCGGGGGTAGTATCAGTTGTGATAATCGTTTGGAGCAATAGAAGATATTTGGAGACGGTGCCTGTAGAACATTGTGCGATTGGAGTCATGCTAGAGTTTGGTTAGTTGAGTTTGGATGGTGCTAGTGTGGATTCAGAAATAGTTGTATGGATTGAGTTGGAACACGAACTGATTTGAGTCAGGTGGGAAGATCGTCAGTGGAAAATTATCGTATTTAAGAATATCGCTTGTGCGAATATGTTGGAATGAACGTCATGATTGGTTCAATTGGGAGTGAAGCGAATGAATGCCTCGAACATAAAGATACCCTTATAACTTGTTCAAATTTGCTATCGCTAAGCTCGGCTGAAATGCATGTATTTCAGGGACGCCTTAAATATGTGTATGATCCAAAACTAAGCGATATGAGGAATTCGTATTGAGCTGCAAGGAGGATGTAGGAATATGGAATTTGTGCGAGCATTCAGCGTGAGCAAGATACTGAGTCTGGATCAAGAGAATGTGAGTTGCATGGAGCAAAGTTATGAATTAGGCGAGCAGCATACGACAAGGAATGGATACTAGTATGGTTCAAGGACGAACCTGATTCTAAGTGGTATATTATGTAATATCCCGCAACCACACGGTGTATTCGCTGAGTCGGATTGAATGAGACAATAGCTGGTTATATTTTTGGTTTGTTGGATTTGGGAACAAGTATTGATTGAGTTGGTTTCATGTACAGATCGCTAGCGGAGTTCGATAGAATCAGATGTTCGTTCAGAGCAGTACTGGGATAACAGGATTGGAGCAATAATGCTGTATTCCTTAGTCCGATCGGCCGGATGATTTGGAGAGCATGGCCTGCTCGTACGGTCATACCAATTGAGTAGATCGTGCTTTGTATCGGACCACGGGTTCAAGAAATCGACCTATCGGCAAGGTAGAGTGCTTAACGAAATCAGACTTGGTGAGTGGGCTCTGTCCCTTCTCCTCTACTCCTTCATGCCTAATAATATGGAACACACGTAATGGCTTGAACACTTGGACTGGAACATGAAAATTAGTACACTGTGGCGTGCATAGAGTGTGCGTCATTTGGTTGGATATGATTTGTAGCTTGAGTTAGTTTTCGCATTGGACAGTTGGAGCTTGAGTAGGCAATTAGAGCTTGAGTAGATCATCTTGGTTTAAACATCGAGGCACTTCAGTCGGGCGAACGAGCATGCATCCGTGCACGAGTATCAGTTGGACGCTTTGTCAAGCAAAGCGTGCAATTGTGGTTCAAAACCGGACAACTGCATCGGTGAGGGCATTGTGCCACAGAGTTTTCTGAGCGAGAGGTGTTGCACCAATTGGAGCATTGTGTCGAGAAGCGGCATAGTGCCTATGGGAACAACTTGAGATGGTACCTTGGGATATAAGTTGAAGAATGATTATGGATGGTTGGTTGGATGAGGCTAGGATCGTTTGGTGGGGCGAGAATGCTCGATTCTCTCGTCATTCCTACTTGGTGTCTGCATCGGTCACGGACAACCTGTTGCGCACAGGGTTTGGTTTCCTCGAACGGGAAGGCTCCGGGGCACCGAGACCGTTCGGCCATGGAGGAGACAAATGGTAACGTGCCTTGGGCGCGGTGCCGATAGTTCGATACGACCAGGAGGGCCAGCTACTCAGCGCTGGATCGGGTAGAACTGCAGTTGATTAGTTCTTTATGGCTTGGCCAGTGACTTCATATAGATAAGAGTTGCTTTGCTTTGCTTTGGTTTGTGCTTTTCGTGTAGGCGGCGGCCACCTTGCCTCGGCAAGAGTGTGTATATCGATAATTGGATTAATAAAGCTTGGATTGTGGCTTGGTTTAAGGATGGATATTGAGGCTTGAATTGTGGTTCGATAGGTTCACACGTTGCTTGGGTTTCAGTAGGACGGTTTGCATGCTAGTTTCCTTTTGAGTTGGATATATCTGTTGTATATAGACTTGAGTTGAATGCTTGTATGTTTAACCTGCTTTACAGTTTTCCTTAACATGTCATACCTCTGTCATGAAAAGAATCTATGTTTCAAGTAGAAAGATCACCATATAACTGTTTGCATTCACTATGTACTTAGTATCGGTTTAAACGAGTGGGTTACCCCGCTCACCAGTACGGCTGTGTACTGACCCACGTTTGTGGGCATTATTTCAGGTACGCAGGTGTAGTGGCGCTGCTTGGATATACGGGACATGATGTATGAACGGTAAGTACCTTTGTAGGCAAGAGAAATAGCAAGAGTGTTGTATCGCCTTTGTGGCATTCTCCTTTGTGATATTCTCCTTTGTAGCATTTTCAATTGGACCCTATTGAGAGCTTTCCTGCGTATACTCTGATGTGTGCTTAGTACACAATACTTGACTTTCACTGTAACTTGGTCGTTTCGATGATAACTTTGATATTTGACAACATCGCCTTGTGCGAGCGCAACTCCATGCTCGTACGGCATCATTTTTCGATGAGAACGATCGTCCTGCGGAAGCGCTGCAAAGTGGTGATTCACGTTCAACAGAGACGATCGAGCTTGCAGGATATTATGACATGACATAGCCTAGGGAATCATAACCCTTGTCCTTGTTTGGTTGTAGGGTTGGGCATTCGCGCTAGGATATGCCATGGACTTAAGTTACAATACTGAACCTATGTATTATTATATATTTTCCTTGGATTTTTGTTTCTCATTTTCGTGATTCTTTTGTGGTACTTGCTATTTGGGGTCTAACCCCACTGGTTTTGCATCACCAGATTTTGAGCCAGTACATGAGGATCCAACATACTTTTTTTCAACTCATGGCGCATATTAGAAATATAGTCGCAGGGGATAGCGAGTGGGTTTTCTTCTTCCCTGCTCGTCTTGCACATTTACTTCTTTTTGGCGTTTAGCCACCGGCACCTGTTAGCCATATCGTCTGGACATTAGTTTCCTTACATGATTGTATTAAATCAGACTGTAGCTGATCACTATCATGTACTTATGTTACTCTTCCAGCTTCTTATTTTGCACAGTTGGATTCTGGAATATTTTGAGAAAGCTTTTGGGATACCTTATTGCTTATCATATATGCTATATGCTTACTATTTTTTGTTTGAATGATTGAGACATATAAGTTATTGACTATAGGAGACTTGATTGTAGCATGTACCCCCTCGTCTTATACAACTGTGATCACCGTACGACACATAGTACCTTGTACGGGGTAGTTGGCCATGTCCGTCTCCGTAATTCGATACTGGAGCATGATAAGATTTTAGTGGTAGTCCATGCAGGTCTGTTCTTCAGACTTGTGGGATGTCATGGTCATAGGAGTCTCAATCAAACATGATCCTTCTTGAAATTCTGAATTCGTCCTCTTCGATACTCAGCTTGAATACTTCCAGATTAATTGCTTCTTTGTTCCTTCTTGTCCTGTGCTTATTGTTTCTTGTGCTCTTCTTTAGGGCTTCTCCTTCCCCCGATGTTGCAGCAACAAGAGAGTCAAAGTTGCCAGTGGAACAAAATTCTATGGAACCCTAGCCAAGGATTCGAGTTGAACCCACGATGAATGAGACAGAGCAACATGCTCCAGGTGTTCCCGTACTTCCCGCAGTGCCGACAGTACTGGATACACCGGCCTTGCTAGAGATTATTCGTGGATTATTGGCAGCCCAACTACACCAGATGATGGTGCAACAATAACAACAGCAACATCAGCAATAACAGCTCCAGCAGCAGGAACAAAATGTCATATTGAACCAAGGGTTACAGACGGCCCTAGAATGAGGCAGAAGAACAGATTCTGGGACATCTGTTAGATTTTGCAGGCTGAACCCCAGATATTTTGGTGGCACAGAGGACGCAATCATGACAGATGATTGTCTCCTGGATATTGACCATTCTGACAGCGGCTAAAGTTTCTGCCGAGGAACAAGTTGACTTGGTTCGCCTACAACTCCAAGATCTGGCAAGAGATTGGTGGGCTACGATTGAGGTAGGACTGAGCCGTCCTATTTCATGGGAGTATTTTAGGACCCGGTTCAGGGCAAAGTGTAACCTCCGTATCCTGAAATTAGTGCTTAAATATTATTTTTAGGTTAATTTGGGGCTAGTGGGATTTTTCCATAATTTTTTGTTAATTAAAAACTAGTAACCCTAATTTTCTAGGACTTTCAAGAATTTATTTTAGGGTCAAATATAATTAAAAATATCCTAAACTTTTATTTTAGGTTATAAATAATAAAATATATTTTCTAGAATTTTTTGGGAATTTTATGATTATTTTTAGCATTTATTTTGAGTTAATTATGAAAAACTGAATTAAAAACTAATTTCTGAAAAAGAAAAACCAAAAAGTAATTATTTCTGCCCAGTCAGCAAACAGGGGCCCACCTGTCAGCCTCCTGCAGTGAACTGGGCCGGGCCCGCCTGTCAGTGACCGCGGGATGGGTGCGATCCGAGCCGAGCCGACCTCGAGCCGAGCCGAGTCAGAGTTCGACTCGGACTCAGCTGAGCCGAGCCGCGTCAGTGCCTGACCGTTCGATCTGGGCGGGGCAGCGCGGATGGCTGCCACGTGTCAAGATCCGAGCCGCGGCTGCACTCTCTCTCCTCTATATATATATAATAGTTTAGGTTATTTTCTAGGGTTTTTCTTGAGCTAATTTTTGGAGAATTGTCATCTAGGGTTCCTTCATCTTCCAGAAGTCATTGCGCATAGCTCCGGACTCCAAACGAGGCCTAGTTTTTTGTGTTAGAACGATATTGAGGTTTAGATTTCTTTTTATATAATTTTTTTATGAAATTATAAGTATTAAATTCTGGAAAATTCGTAGAGCACAGCATATCCGAAAATAGACGTGTTTCGATATTTTTGCGATTCCGGGAGAACCAGGAATCAGAATCATGAACTGTTTAAAGTTTCGGAAAGATAATGTTGAGATAATTGATATATGTTTTTACCAGAATTTAATTCGAAATATTTATATACTGTTAATTCTGTAGAACTTCTAGGTTAGAATTTAACCATCGGTGCACAATACGAAACTTGTATGTGCCATAATTTCCAAACGAATTTGAATTCGGATGAGCCGTAAATTCTAGCATGTTTTTGACGATGAAATCTACAGGAAATCATGCATGAAAGTCAAGTTTGTGTCGGTTGACTTTTTGGTCAACAGATCGCCTCGATTTGCGTGCCATGAGTCTCGAGTCGATAAAATTCAGTTCTTTTAGACAAAATTTAGGAATTAACCTAAAAATAAGAATAATAAGATTAAAATAGGATTTTAGAGTAATTATTCCAGAATTAAATAAATTAAAATAAATTATCTTTTGACATGGTAAAATTGTAATACATAGGCTATTTGGACTGTGACTTGGACTCTGATTCATACCAGCAGCAGGACCCCAGGCGAGTACATTCTCTGACAGTTTATATTATGTTAATTATCTTTATAATTCTTGTTGTATAGCGTACATGACTCTGACACTATTCTTTACACGAGTTGGCATCATCGAGACCTGTCACGAGGAGTCGTGATTGGAATCCATCGTGCTAGCTGGGGAAAATAGGGAAATGTTAGTAGCTTATGTGATCATACCCAACCTTACATGCATCATATCTCACCCACATCTCACGTTGGTGCAGCCTGACCATTACATACCTTATAGCCTGTTACATGTGATTAGCCTGACTATTGCTTGTATCATAGCTATCCGGATGGTTAGCCTGACCCTACATGAATCATAGTTAATCATATGTAACAAGCCTGATCAGTCCCAAGCCGATCACATGATATACTAATGTTTCACACACTTAGTTAGATGTTCTTGACATGCATCTCTAGTATATTGATCTAGCATCTCTACATGTTCTAGTTGTTGTTCTTGTACACATTTATATACCAGTTCATTATTCTTGCGTGTACTTGGATTTCTATTTTATTGCTAGATGTACATTAATGATGACATGCTCCAGTATTCCAGTTATTCCAGTATTTTTATTCCAGTATATCCATGCTCGTCAGTATTTCTTATTGCAGTATTCCTATCTATCTTGTATTTCTTTACACTGTGTTATAGTTTTTGTCAATATACATGGAACTGCTGTTAGAGGTGTATTTCGTTCCAATCCTGACTGGATATTTTTTTCAGACTATGACCTAGAGGACTTGTTTCCAGCATACTTGGACACCGGATGTTATTGATTGCAGGTTAGACTATTAATTGTTGTTTGAACTTGTCTTGTATTTTATTTGTTTGCTTCCATATATCATCGTGCTTTAGCTTATGTGATTAAGTATATTCCATATTATATGGTGATATCTGTGTCTCCTTATGGATTTGGATATTCGTGAGAGAATGATTAGATAGTATTATGACCTAGACAGCGTTCTACCGCTGATGCTGTGGCGTAGGCTGGACGTACCCACGTACTCGTGCCCCTATACCGGGTGCGGGTCGTGACACAAAGTACTTCTGGATTGTGACTCATTGTGAGCTGCATCAAAGGTTTATTAACCTCAAGCAAGCTGGAAGGACAGTAGACTGCTATGCGGCAGAATTTTGTCGACTTAGCATATTTTCTCCAACCATGGTGGCAACAGAGTTGGAGTGAGCAATGAGGTTCTAACAGGGACTTTACTTGGAGATCTTGCACATTGTAGAGGTACACGACTACCAGACCTTTGAGGCGGTATTGATAGCGCCAAGAGGGTCGAGCTTACTTCTCAAAGGATGGAATCAAGAAGAGTGGATCGGAAGAGGCCTCATGAACATAACAATAAGGGAGGACCAATACCCCGAATGTCAGCACCATCACCTGGCATTCGTATACATGATTCGGTGCCGCGGAGGATGGCAGTTTCAACAATAAAAGTACCAACTCGGCAACAGCAACTGAGGCAGCAGCAACAGCAGCAACAACAATGACGTGGAGCACCGACCAGTTGTATCTACTGCGGCAAAGGAGGTCATACCCGGGATATTTGTCAGGCAACTAATAGACTATGTTTGAGATGTGGGATCCCTGATCACAAGGTTGCCACGTGTCCATTGATGCAGAGGCCAGGAGAGCCAGTATAATAGTTTCCTATATTTCCAGCTCCTAGGACCGTATAACAAGGAGGACCTGTCACGACCCGCACCCGAAAATCGGGCATGAGCCGTGGGTACGTCCAGCCTACGCCGCAGAATCGGCGGTAGAACGCTGTAAATGTCCGTTCTAGGTCAATCAACTATCTAGATAACTCACAGAAAAATCCGGCATGACCTCTCCAAAAGGAGGGCAAAACCACGCAATATATATATGTGAATAAAATCCTCTCCAACAGGAGGGCAACCACGCAATATATATATGACAATAATCTCAATCACAAAACTAGAGGAAGAATATAAGCACGATATGATATAAACCCGAAACAGAACCAAGAGAGCAAGGCAATCCAAAATAATACAGTCCAAGTCTACAAATAGCTACAACATCTCAAGCAACAAAAGAATAAGTACAGTCATCCAAAATACAAACCACTGAAAAAACCCAGGAAACCCACCTAGCTAACTAGGGTGCTATCGGTGTCTCCTCGGCGCACTCCTCCTCGATCACGGGGTCACAACAGTCGTCAATACCAGGCCCGTAGAACGTAGGGCAATAGTCCTCAGGATCCTCTGGAAAAAATATGCCCAGTCAGGACTGGAGCGAAGTACATAACTCTGAAAGCAACTCCAAATACATGGTAAGGTGTATATGACGAGCAATAGAAAAGTAATCAAGATGCACAGGAAATAAATATATGCTGGAGCATAATAAGTAGCTGCAATGTAAACTGGAGAACAATACAAGTAGTGAAAAAGTAACTGCAGGTGAGAAACATGAATACTAGCTAAGTGCCTTGAGCACAAGTTCGTTATATGATCGGCTTAGGTTGCACATGAAGAACACTACGATAACTCCGTTATGCGTGAGTTGCATAACCGACATACACATGAATACTGTTTGGCTTTGATCATATAACCAACTCACTACTCCCCTCCCCCACTAATACCATTGGATCCAACCACAACACGCTACGTACATGATAATAGCTCGCGCACACGAAGGCGAGAGCACAAGAAGCACATGATAGCACATGATAATCAATACCCGAAGCACATGATGAAATACACGTGATAGAGTACCCGCTGAACACGGTAAGGGGGATAGCACCTCATGACGGGATCCACTAGTACCAGCTCGTGTAATAAAGTATCAGAATCAAGTATTACAGTTCTAGAACAGGTGATATAAACGCTATCATGAAATGGAAACTATCAGAGGTAGGTACTCGCCTGATGTCCTGAGCAACTGATGAGGATCGAGGTCTGGACCGGTGACGCAAGGTCCTAATGCGAAAAGCAGAATTAAACAGGGTTCTAAGCATTTAAACTGATATAAAATAATTAAAAACAGGCTTCTAGGGCTATTCTAGGTCGAACGGGTCAAACCGGTAAAAATTGGGTCAAAAAGTCAACCCGGGGTCCAAAAAGTCAACTCTAGGTCAAAACTAGGTCAAACGTTGACTTTTACGGTCAACGGGGACAATTATGGTCAAAGCTAGGTCAAACTAGGGTGCCCCTGAAATTCTAGGTCAAACCGAGCTCATAAAGCTACTAAACTCACAAACTCGCCTAATCGAGATACCGGGATACCCTCGGTATCCGATACCTCGCCCTAGGCCACGCACCCCGCCTAAACCCGCTAAAACCTATGCTAGCACGCGTAATTATATATATATAAACATATAAAAATCACTCCAAAGTATTTCCTAGGCTAATGCTCAAATACCCCGCTCGAAACTCAATACCTTGAATATCTCAAGGTATCGAGATACCTCGGTATCTCAAGGTATTGAGGTTTCGCCCTAAGGCCCTCTAACTAGCTATCTAGCTATTAATTATGCACCTAGTTATTAATCTAGGCTAGGTAATATAGATATCTATCTATCTAAATACCTAGCTATGTATCTAACTTATTATCTAATAACTTATCTATCTAACTAGTTATGTATCTATCTATCTATATAGATATATCTATTATCTATGTATCTATCCCTCGCCAACACCCCTCGCTACTGCCTAGAGCTTGCTGCTCCTGCTGCTTGTGCTGATCCTGCTGCTGCTGCTCTTGCTACTGCTGCTGCTGGCTGATCCTGCTGCTGCTGCTGCAGCATATAGCTGCTGTTGGCTGCTGCTGCAGTCCTGCTGCAGTGGCTGAAAACCCCCCCTCGCTCTCACAAGCACACACACACACACGCCTATATACTTATATATATATACCACTATATATATATATATATATATACACATATCTCTATATATATATAACTAGATATATATATATACACTTATATCTATTCTAATACACTCACTAACACACACACCTACACACTCACAAACACACTAATACACACACTCACGCACAAATATACATAGCTATATATATATATATATAAACACCTATATTAATATATATATACACACATACAATTATATATATACATATCACTACACACACACACTCTAAGATATATATATATATACACATCTATATATATACATATACACACAAGCACACTTACACATATACATATATATATACACATAGACATATACACACACAAGCACATAGATATAAATACACACATATATATATATAAATATATATACATAAACACACATACATATAAATATATACATATATATATATAGACACACTTATAAATATATATATAAAGACACAAACACACCTACACAACACTACACACAACAACACACGACAACGCGCCCCACTCACGCCCAACGACCCCGACACTTACCAATACCCTAAAATATATAAAATATAACTCGAAACCTCTAGCACACACTCCCCGATACTAACCCAACGCGCGCACAAAGCCGAAACGAGGAAACCAAGTTGAAATGGCCGTTCGGTCATTTCGACGAACACGTGGTGCGCGGCTCGGAAAACCTCCTGAAACGCACACCAAACGAACTCGAAATTGGCCCAAAATTTACCCACGCGCTCTACACGATGTCTAGATCCTAGAAAATGTGCTCCCACGTCGATTCTAGGCCCGTGGCGGAAACGCACACGCACTTAGAATCGGCGACGACGAAAAGCCCCAATTTCGCCCGAAACGCCCGTTTCTCCGCGACACGGCTTCCCGTGTCCGAACGGAGACACACACTCACCCTCTAGACACCCGACAACGTCTACCTAGGTCCATCTAACCTAGGGCATCACCCAAAATTGGGCCAAATTCGGATTCCATCCGAATTCGACACAAAACCTAATGTCAAAGTCTCTAAACTCACCCAAACTAGTTCCAACTTCCTCCTACGGGTAGGGTTAGGGTCTAGGAGGGTTCTACAACACTAATTACACTACACAAAAATAATTAGCAAGGGAAAATATAGGTTTTACCTCTTGGGAGTTGGAATCCCAAGGCCAAAGTCTCACAATCCCTAGGATTCACCTCCCTCAAGCTCCAAGCCACCAATTCTAGCTCTCACACTAGATCTAAGCTCCTCACACCTAGGTTGGGGAAAATGCAAGGTGAGGGTTAGCTTAAGGAAGAAGGAATGAAAGAAGAAAGAAGAAAAGTGGAAGAAAACTTACTTTGGAGGAAGAAGGAGAAGAAAGAAGAAGTGGAGAAGAAGAAGAAGAAGTGAAGAAGAAGAAGAAGTGAAAGAAGTGGAATACAAGGAGGGAGAGGGCTGCTGGTTTTCTCACGGGTGGGGGGGGGGGGGTAGGTAGGCCGGCCATGCTAATAAATGGGGTTTCCTAAGTTGCAAATTCCCAAAACGCCCCTACTCACTTGGTTTTGGGTTCCGGGTTCCAAATGCGCTCAAACTAGCTCCAAATCTCTCCAACTAACCTCCTAAAAATAAAATAATAAATCTAAGCCCCAAAATAATTCTCACAAGGGTGTGGGCTGGGTAGGACATGGGTCCACTAGGGTCTGACATGGGTCCAGGCTAGCCAAAATCCTAAAACAATCATTAAAAAAATAATACAATCACTATTTAAATATAAATATAATTAATTAAATATAATTCACAATTTATAAAAAAAATAAAAAAATAACCCTATTTTCTAGAATTGGGCAGTGACAAGCCTACCCTCCTTAAAATAATTTCGTCCTCGAAATTAAAAGACAAAACTAGGACAGGAATGCAAAGAAAGAACCATACCTCAGGGCTCGAAGAGATAAGGGTACCGCTCGCGCATTTCATCCTCCCTCTCCCAGGTCGACTCTCCTGGAGAGTGATGCCTCCACGCGACGCGAACCAAGGGAATAGTCTGGTTCCTCAACACCTTCTCCCGCCGATCCAGAATCTCCACCGGCTGCTCTGGATAGCTAAGAGTAGGGCCCACCGCGATCTCCGAGTGATCCAATACGTGACTGGGATCCGCCATGTACCGTCTCAGCTGCGACACGTGGAACACATCATGAACTCCCTCCAGCGTAGGCGGCAACTCAAGCCTATACGCCACGGCGCCGACCCTCTCAAGGATACGGAAGGGTCCAACGAAACGTGGGCTAAGCTTCCCGCCTCCACCGAAGCGAATAGTGCCCCGCGTCGGAGAAATCCTCAGGAACACCAGATCTCCAACCTAGCACAAACAAGGTCTCTGCACTTAGTCTAAAACAAGCAATCACAAGCAAACACAAGAACAAAATCTAGATTCTAAGCTATACCTCGAACTCCAAAGGTCTCCGGTGGCTATCGGCCCAATGCCGCTGCCTGTCCTGTGCCACCCGAAGTCTATCTCTAATGAGCTTGACCTTCTCCGCTGCATCAACCACCATCTCTGGGCCAAGCAAAGCTCTCTCACTTACATCATCCCATGACAACGGAGTGCGACACCTCCGTCCATACAACGCCTCAAAAGGTGACATCTCGATACTGGCTTGGTAGCTGTTGTTGTAAGCAAACTCTACCAAGTGCAAGTGATCCTCCCAAGAGCCTCTGAAATCCAAAACACAGGTCCGAAGCATGTCCTCAAGTGTCTGAATGGTCCTCTCTGACTGACCATCCGTCTGTGGGTGATACGCACTACTAAACTTGAGCTGGGTGCCCAAGCTAGCCTGCAGACTCCTCCAGAAATGCGAAGTAAAGCGACTGTCCCGATCTGATACTATGCTCACTGGAACTCCATGCAGTCTGACTATCTGGCGCACATACATCTCTGCTAGTCTCTCTGTAGACGTACCCACTTTGAATGGTAGAAAGTGGGCCGATTTGGTCAACCTGTCCACGATGACCCAAATCGCATCTTTCCCGCCTGGAGAACGGGGAAGTCCAGAAACAAAATCCATGGTCACATGCTCCCATTTCTACTCCGGAATGGGTAACGGCTGGAGTAAACCTCCTGGCCTCTGCCTCTCCGCCTTCACCCGCTGGCACACTAAGCATCGGGATACGAAGCGTGCTACCTCCCGCTTCATCCCGTACCACCATATATGCTGTCTCAGATCTCTATACATCTTGTTGGCACCGGGATGCATAGAGTACTGGGATCGATGCGCCTCCTGGAGAACCTCCTCGCGCAACGACCCACTCGGCACACACAACCTGGTATCATGCCGCAATGAACCATCATCAGCATTGGTGAAGTCGTCTGCTAAACCCATCTGAACCTGGGCCCTGATGCTCCTCAGGGACTCATCCTCAAACTGTGTAGCCCTGACCCGGTCTACCAACTCTGACTGAATCTGCAGTCCCCACATCTGCATCTCAACTCCAGGCACTATCACCTTAATGCCCAAGCTCTCTAGATCTGCCAGAAGATAACGATCTGTAGTCAGGCACATAGCTATCGGATACCTGCTCAATGCATCCGCAACTACGTTCGCCTTCCCTGGATGATACTGCAATGATATGTCGAAGTCTTTCATCAACTCCAACCATCTCCTCTGCCTCATGTTCAGCTCTTTTTGGGTAAACACATACTTCAAGCTCTTGTGGTCTATGAAGATCTCCACACGCTCTCCGTATAAATAGTGTTTCCACAACTTCAGAGCAAAAATGACCGCTGCCAACTCCAAATCGTGGGTAGGGTAATTCTTCTTATGAGGACGTAATTGCCTGGAAGCATAGGCAATCACCCTCCCATTCTGCTGCAACACACAACCCAGTCCCTTCCCCGATGCATCACTATAGATAGTGAATCCTCCAGAACCTGATGGCAACGTCAACACTGGAGCTGTCGTCAACCTCCTCTTCAGCTCATCAAAGGCGATCTGGCACTCCTCTGACCAAACAAACTCCACGTCCTTCCGGGTCAGCCTGGACAACGGCTCTGCAATTTGGGAAAAATCCTGAACAAATCTCCTGTAGTAGCCTGCCAGTCCCAAGAAACTTCTGACCTCGGCTACTGAACTCGGAGCACTCCATGCCTCTACTGCCATGATCTTTCTCGGATCCACCGAGATACCCTCTCCAGTCACCACATGACCAAGGAATTCAACCTTGTCAAGGAAGAACTCACACTTCGAGAGCTTTCCATAAAGCTCCTCCTTCCTGAGAGTCTCCAGCACTATCCTCAGATGCTCCTCGTGCTCCTCTGGGGTCTTCGAATACACCAAGATGTCATCTATAAACACCACCACAAACCTGTCCAGATGCTGATGGAACACCTTGTTCATCAGATTCATGAACACTGCCGGGGTATTAGTCAACCCAAACGGCATCACCAAGAACTCATACTGTCCATATCTGGTCCGAAAAGCTGTCTTCGGAATATCCTCCTTCCTGACCTTCACCTGGTGGTAGCCTGTCCTCAGATCAATCCTGGAAAACACCCTCGCTCCGCTCAACTGGTCAAATAGATCATCAATACGCGGGAGCGGATACTTGTTCTTGATTGTGAGGCTGTTCAGAGCCCTGTAGTCGATACACATCCGTATCGACCCATCCTTCTTCGGCACAAAAAGTACCGGAGCACCCCACGGAGAAGAACTAGATCTGATAAATCCCTTGTTCTGAAGCTCATCCACCTGCTTCTTCAACTCTATCAGCTCACTGTTGCTGACTCTATAGACGTGCTGGGATATCGGCTCCGCGCCTGGCACCAAGTCTATAGAGAACTCCACATCTCTGTCCGGAGGTAACCCTGGCAACTCCTCCGGAAAGACATCCATATACTCCTCTATCAGTGGATGTAGCGACCTCGGCTCTACCACCAGGGCTCCGCAGAAGACTCCCTCGGTCTGCTCCGCTGCTCCTCTGGCAAACTGAAACTCTGGCTCATCCGACGGACTAAACAAAACTCTGCCTCCACGACAATCTATACTAGCACAATGCGTACTCAACCAATCCATCCCGAGTACAACATCGTAGCTCGGAAGTGGCATTACGAGTAGGCACACACTCAACTCCCGGCCTCCCAAGGTAACTCTTCGGTCTGTGCAAACATCACGGACTAGGATGATACCACCCCCGGTCGTGATCTTGCAGAGTCTAGCTAAAGGTTCAGCAACAAGATGGTGTCTAACAGCAAAAGATACAGACACAAAGCTATGGGAAGCACCGAAATCAGATAAAGCAAGTGCTGGAATGGAATCAAGGAGAACAGAACCTGAGATAACATCACCAACTGGCTCGGCCTCGTCCACTGTCAGGGCAAAAGCTCGCCCCTACTGTCCTCCACGGTGCTGCTGCTGGTGCTGGGCGAACCTCTGCTGCTGAGTCGGCAAAGGCTGTCCTCTCTGCTGTGCTGCAGGTGCTCTGGCTGGTGCCCTCTGAGCGGCTCCTCCGCCCTGAGCTGGACGGGCAAGCGCTGAAGGACAATCCTTCAGCTGGTGATCTGCTGTGCCACACAATAAACATCTGCCCAACCTCTTTCTGCATATGTCCCATCCGTGCCCTGGCTTCCTACAGAAAGGGCAAACGATGGGCTGCCTCTGGCCCTGTTGCTGACCCTGCCTCTGCTGCTGGGGCGCCTGCCGGAAGGGCGCCCGACCCTGACCCTGGTGCTGCTGGGTCTGCTGGAATGGCCTCTTGGCCGGGCCTGCACTGCTGCCTGCTCCAGAAGTGTCTCTGCCCCTCTTCGTCTTCAGCTCCAAATCATCCTCAGCCCTCTGAGCATCGCTGACAATCTGCTCGAAGGTCGCCTCACGGTCGCTCCTAGTCAAGGACTTGACCGCCATGACTAAGCCCTTGCGGAACTTCTGCGCCTTCGCTGCCTCTGACAACCCCTCAACAAATCTGCCCAGACGGCAGAACTCCGCTGCATACTCATCCACTAGCATACTCCCCTGGACGAGCGCCTCGAACTGACTCTCTAAGGCACTGAGAGCCACGTCCGGGAAGAACTTCTCCTTGAAAAGCTTCTTGAAAGCCTCCCAAGTCAATCCCGGAGCTGCTATCCGCGTATCCGTGCGGAACTAAGTAAGGGCAAGGTCGAACATCTGGCTGCCCGCTGCCTCTATCTGCATGCTGGCTGGGATCATCGCCAGCCGAAAGATGCCCTCTATATGCTCGATCCAGTCGTCGGCGTACAGAATCCCCTCTGTGCCACGGAACTCCTTCGGCCGCATCCTCTGGAAGTCGATGATAGTACCCGGCCTAGGATACTGGGCCTGCTCTGGCTGTGGCTGGATCTGAGCCACTCTGTCGACCGCTGTCAAAGCCACCTGATGAGCATTCTCAATGCCCATCCTCATAACATCTGCCTGGCGATGCTGCGCATCCATCATCTCTCGGAAGAAGGCGAACAACTGCGTAGCATCTACTGGCGCAGGCGGTGGTGGAGGAGGTACCACCGGGACAACTGGGGTGGCTCTCGGATCAATGGGAGTAAGGGGATCTCCGAGAGAAACTGAAGCTCCCTCAACCGCAGGAGTGGCGAGTGGAGCGGTAGCGGCTGCCGGAAGTCGAGCAGGTCGAGAGGTGGCAGACCTCTCGGTGGCAGCTGCTGGGGCGGTGCGCTGAGAGCTGGTCTTCGGAGGCATCCTGAACACAGATCAAAAGAAGTCAATATAGTGCAAGAAACGATAACATCAATGAAGGACAATAATATTGCAAAAGAAAACAATTTCGGAAAAATTAAAGATAGCAAAAGGAAGTAGGAAGGGTCCTAGTTGTGATTGAGCACACTCTCTCTCAGCCTATCTCCTATATCCTATTACAGGTAACCCTAAAAGCAGAGACCTGCATGGGCCACCACCAAAAACGTGTCACGACCCGCACCCGAAAATCGGGCATGAGCCGTGGGTACGTCCAGCCTACGCCGCAGAATCGGCGGTAGAACGCTGTAAAGGTCCGTTCTAGGTCAACCAACTATCTAGATAACTCACAGAAAATTCCGGCATGACCTCTCCAAAAGGAGGGCAAAACCACGCAATATATATATGTGAATAAAATCCTCTCCAACAGGAGGGCAACCGCGCAATATATATATGACAATAATCTCAATCACAAAACTAGAGGAAGAATATAAGCACGATATGATATAAACCCGAAACAGAACCAAGAGAGCAAGGCAATCCAAAATAATACAGTCCAAGTCTACAAATAGCTACAACATCTCAAGCAACAAAAGAATAAGTACAGTCATCCAAAATACAAACCACTGGAAAAACCCAGGAAACCCACCTAGCTAACTAGGGTGCTATCGGCGTCTACTCGGCGCACTCCTCCTCGATCACGGGGTCACAACAGTCGTCAATACCAGGCCCGTAGAACGTAGGGCAATAGTCCTCAGGATCCTCTGGAAAAAATATGCCCAGTCAGGACTGGAGCGAAGTACATAACTCTGAAAGCAACTCCAAATACATGGTAAGGTGTATATGACGAGCAATAGAAAAGTAATCAAGATGCACAGGAAATAAATATATGCTGGAGCACAATAAGTAGCTGCAATGTAAACTGGAGAACAATACAAGTAGTGAAAAAGTAACTGCAGGTGAGAAACATGAATACTAGCTAAGTGCCTTGAGCACAAGTTCGTTATATGATCGGCTTAGGTTGCACATGAAGAACACTACGATAACTCCGTTATGCGTGAGTTGCATAACCGACATACACATGAATACTGTTTGGCTTTGATCATATAACCAACTCACTACTCCCCTCCCCCACTAATACCATTGGATCCAACCACAACACGCTACGTACATGATAATAGCTCGCGCACACGAAGGCGAGAGCACAAGAAGCACATGATAGCACATAATAATCAATACCCGAAGCACATGATGAAATACACGTGATAGAGTACCCGCTGAACACGGTAAGGGGGATAGCACCTCATGACGGGATCCACTAGTACCAGCTCGTGTAATAAAGTGTCAGAATCAAGTATTACAGTTCTAGAACAGGTGATATAAACGCTATCATAAAATGGAAACTATCAGAGGTAGGTACTCGCCTGATGTCCTGAGCAACTGATGAGGATCGAGGTCCGGACCGGTGACGCAAGGACCTAATGCGAAAAGCAGAATTAAACAGGGTTCTAAGCATTTAAACTGATATAAAATAATTAAAAACAGGCTTCTAGGGCTATTCTAGGTCGAACGGGTCAAACCGGTGAAAATCGGGTCAAAAAGTCAACCCGAGGTCCAAAAAGTCAACTCTAGGTCAAAACTAGGTCAAACGTTGACTTTTACAGTCAACGGGGACAATTATGGTCAAAGCTAGGTCAAACTAGGGTGCCCCTGAAATTCTAGGTCAAACCGAGCTCATAAAGCTACTAAACTCACAAACTCGCCTAATCGAGATACCGGGATACCCTCGGTATCGGATACCTCGCCCTAGGCCACGCACCCCGCCTAAACCCGCTAAAACCTATGCTAGCACGCGTAATTATATATATATAAACATATAAAAATCACTCCAAAGCATTTTCTAGGCTAATGCTCAAATACCCCGCTCGAAACTCAATACCTTGAATATCTCAAGGTATCGAGATACCTAGGTATCTCAAGGTATTGAGGTTTCGCCCTAAGGCCCTCTAACTAGCTATCTAGCTATTAATTATGCACCTAGTTATTAATCTAGGCTAGGTAATATAGATATCTATCTATCTAAATACCTAGCTATGTATCTAACTTATTATCTAATAACTTATCTATCTAACTAGTTATGTATCTATCTATCTATATAGATATATCTATTATCTATGTATCTATCCCTCGCCAACACCCCTCGCTACTGCCTAGAGCTTGCTGCTGCTGCTTGTGCTGATCCTGCTGCTGCTGCTCTTGCTACTGCTGCTGCTGGCTGATCCTGCTGCTGCTGCTGCAGCATATAGCTGCTGTTGGCTGCTGCTGCAGTCCTGCTGCAGTGGCTGAAAACCCCCCCCCCTCGCTCTCACAAGCACACACACACACACGCCTATATACTTATATATATATACCACTATATATATATATATATATATACACATATCTCTATATATATATAACTAGATATATATATATACACTTATATCTATTCTAACACACTCACTAACACACACACCTACACACTCACAAACACACTAATACACACACCCACGCACAAATATACATAGCTATATATATATATATATATATATATATATATATATAAACACCTATATTAATATATATATACACACATACAATTATATATATACATATCACTACACACACACACTCTAAGATATATATATATATACACATCTATATATATACATATACACACAAGCACACTTACACATATACATATATATATACACATAGACATATACACACACAAGCACATAGATATAAATACACACATATATATATATAAATATATATACATAAACACACATACATATAAATATATACATATATATATATAGACACACTTATAAATATATATATAAAGACACAAACACACCTACACAACACTACACACAACAACACACGACAACGCGCCCCACTCACGCCCAACGACCCCGACACTTACCAATACCCTAAAATATATAAAATATAACTCGAAACCTCTAGCACACACTCCCCGATACTAACCCAACGCGCGCACAAAGCCGAAACGAGGAAACCAAGTTGAAATGGCCGTTCGGTCATTTCGACGAACACGTGGTGCGCGGCTCGGAAAACCTCCTGAAACGCACACCAAACGAACTCGAAATTGGCCCAAAATTTACCCACGCGCTCTACACGATGTCTAGATCCTAGAAAATGTGCTCCCACGTCGATTCTAGGCCCGTGGCGGAAACGCACACGCACTTAGAATCGGCGACGACGAAAAGCCCCAATTTCGCCCGAAACGCCCGTTTCTCCGCGACACGGCTTCCCGTGTCCGAACGGAGACACACACTCACCCTCTAGACACCCGACAACGTCTACCTAGGTCCATCTAACCTAGGGCATCACCCAAAATTGGGCCAAATTCGGATTCCATCCGAATTCGACACAAAACCTAATGTCAAAGTCTCTAAACTCACCCAAACTAGTTCCAACTTCCTCCTACGGGTAGGGTTAGGGTCTAGGAGGGTTCTACAACACTAATTACACTACACAAAAATAATTAGCAAGGGAAAATATAGGTTTTACCTCTTGGGAGTTGGAATCCCAAGGCCAAAGTCTCACAATCCCTAGGATTCACCTCCCTCAAGCTCCAAGCCACCAATTCTAGCTCTCACACTAGATCTAAGCTCCTCACACCTAGGTTGGGGAAAATGCAAGGTGAGGGTTAGCTTAAGGAAGAAGGAATGAAAGAAGAAAGAAGAAAAGTGGAAGAAAACTTACTTTGGAGGAAGAAGGAGAAGAAAGAAGAAGTGGAGAAGAAGAAGAAGTGAAGAAGAAGAAGAAGTGAAAGAAGTGGAATGGAAGGAGGGAGAGGGCTGCTGGTTTTCTCACGGGTGGGGGGGGGGGGGGTAGGTAGGCCGGCCATGCTAATAAATGGGGTTTCCTAAGTTGCAAATTCCCAAAACGCCCCTACTCACTTGGTTTTGGGTTCCGGGTTCCAAATGCGCTCAAACTAGCTCCAAATCTCTCCAACTAACCTCCTAAAAATAAAATAATAAATCTAAGCCCCAAAATAATTCTCACAAGGGTGTGGGCTGGGTCGGACATGGGTCCACTAGGGTCTGACATGGGTCCAGGCTAGCCAAAACCCTAAAACAATCATTAAAAAAATAATACAATCACTATTTAAATATAAATATAATTAATTAAATATAATTCACAATTTATAAAATAAAAATAAAAAAATAACCCTATTTTCTAGAATTGGGCAGTGACAGGACCAGCAGTAGCAGCACGACCTTTGGCTTAACAAGACCAAGGGCATCACTCACCCTATCTTTGGAGGAAGCAATAACGTCGGGCAACATGGTGACATGTAACAGTTATAACCTTTCCTGCCATATCATTAATTGATTCTGGAGCTTCGTACTCATTTATATCTGCACAATATGCGATACGTATTGGATTAAAGTTTGAGGCATTACCAGCAAGGCTGAATATACTCACTGGCAATGGGATCGTAGAAGTTTGTAGGGTGTGCCTAACATGTCCAGTCATAGTATGTGGGCATTTATTACCTTCAAAGTTGATCGAGTTCCCTATGGGTAACTTTGACATTATCTTAGGTATGGACTGGTTGAGAGAGAGTCATGCGACGATAGACTGTCGATAGGGTAAAGTATTTTTTAGAATTCCCGGTATAGAAGAGTTTGTCCTTAGCAAAATAGCAAGAAACCAGCATAAGGGAGGAGTCACAACAGTAGCAAGGAAATCAAACCCGCTACCCAAGATAGTTGAAGAGTTCATGGATGTCTTTTCTAACGATCTTTCTGGATTGCCCCCAGTTAGAGTAGTAGAGTTCTGTATAGAGTTGATGCAAGAAGAAGAACCGATATCCCAGAAGGTATACCCAATGTCACTATCAAAACTTGATCAGTTATATCGGCACATGGAAGAACTGAAGGCAAAGAAGTTTATTCGGACCAGTGCATCACCGTTGGGAGCACCAACGGTATTGGTAAAAAAGAAGGATGGATCGACGCAGTTGTGCATGGATTACAAGCAGTTAAATACAGTGACAGTAAAGAACAAGTACCCGTTACCAATGATTGATGATTTGTTTGACTAGTTAAGTGGAGCAAGAGTCTTCTCCAAGATAGATTTATGATCATGATATCATCAGGAGCGAGTTCGAGAGCAGGATATACCAAAGACAATATTTAGGTCATGATATGGGCATTACTAATTCTTAGTTATGTCATTCGGACTGACTAATGCTCCAGCAGTATTCATGGATTTGATGAACTATATTTTCATGCCTTACTTAGACCGATTTATGGTAGTATTCATCGATGACATCCTGGTATATTCTCGCAATTAGGAGGAGGATGAAGAACATCTCAGGATAGTACTTCAAACTTTGAGAGAGCACCAATTATATAGAAAGTTTAGTAAGTGTGAGTTTTGGCTGGATCACATATCCTTTCTTGGACACATTATTTCTGGAGCAGGGGTGTTAGTTAATCCCAAGAAGGTACAGGCAGTAGAGAACTAGCCAATTTTAAAGATAGTAGCAGAAGTGCATAGTTTTCTAGGCTTGGCAGGATACTACAGGAGATTTGGGTCAGATTTTGCTAAAATATCGGCACCATTGACTCGGTTAACGTGCAAGAAAGTTAAATTTGTGTGGTCAACTGAATGTCATATAAACTTTGAAGAGTTGAAGAAGAAGTTAATCTCTGCATCAATCCTTACTATTCCAGCAGGCTCCGGAGGATTCATAGTGTACTATGATGCATCTGAAAAAGGACTTGGATGTGTTTTGATGCAACAAGGAAGAGTGATAGCGTATGCTTCTCGACAGCTCAGAGATCATGAGAAAAACTATCCAACTCATAATTTGGAGCTAGCAGCAGTAGTGTTTGCACTTAAGCTATGGAGGCACTAGTTATATGGGGATCGAGTAGAAATATTCACAGATAATAAGAGTTTGAAGTATGTGTTCACGCAGAAGGACCTGAATATGAGACAGAGAAGGTGGCTAGAGTTGTTGAAAGACTATGATGTGAAGCTTCAGTATCATCCAGGCAAGGCTAATATAGTAGCTGATGCACTTAGCAGAAGATGTGGAGAATTTATGTTGACTACTTAGAGGTACATTCTAGAAGACTTACGAGAGATGGGTATCGAGATAGTACTTTCACAGAGTATATGAGTTCAGGATAGCCTACGAATTCAATCAACTTTGATAAATAAAATCTAGCTAGCTCATGCAGAGGACCCGAAGATTCAAAAGCTACGAGAAGAGTGTGAGTCAGGCCTTCGGAAGGAGTTGACAATATATGCGGATGGAATGATAAGGTTTGGAAATCGACTATGCGTATCAAGCGAGAATATTCGACAAGAAGTTATGACTGAAGCACACAGTTTCTAGTATTCCATTCATACGTGAGGCACAAAGATGTACCAAGATATCAAGCAACGCTTTTGGTAGAACGGAATGAAGAGGGAAATAGCATACTTCATATCGTGATGTCTGATATGTCAGCAAGTGAAGGCAGAACAACAGAGATCGACAAGATTATTGCAGCCACTTCCTATTCCATAGTGGAAGTGAAAACACATCACGATTGACGGTGTGATTGGTTTACCTAGATCACTGACTGGTCGAGATACAGTTTGGGTGATAGTAGATTATCTCATAAAAGTAGCTCACTTATATTCCTTTTCGAGTAGGATAATCTATAGAACAATTGGCTGAAATTTATATGTGACAGATAGTGAGACAACACGGAATCCCAGTAAGTATCGTGTCAGATCGAGACACTCGATTCACTTCATATTTTTTAAAAATTTGTATCAGGGTTTGAGCACCAAGTTAAGATTTAGCACAACTTACCACCCCCAGATTGTGGTGCCCCGTTCCCCCATTTGGGGAGCGCGGCTAAGAAATACAAGAGGGTATCGTTCGATCGGGATAGATTAAAACAAGAACCCATCCTCGTTATAGATTTTCTTCTTCGAAATCGATTCCCATATTCAGTGGACCGTGCCCCCAGGATCGACTTAGCGGCAGAGTCAGGAGGACCTCTCTGCTGCAAGTTTTCTTGCCTAGTTTTCGCTGTCGCTTTGTTGCTTTCGTGCTTTGAGTTGGTTTTCGAATTTGGTTGCGTTTTCTTGAACGGTTTCGATGTATTTTATTATTTTCGTTCATTGAACTATACTTCAATTTTGAGATTGGAAAGAGTGGAACAGGTATTGATCAGCTGTTCGTGGCAATGTAGGTGAACGAGCAGTAGGTGACGAACGAGCGAAGTCCTAAAGCACCTTTTTTCTTCCTTCCAACCAACTTATGAGTGGCTTATATTCGATTCATTTGACCCTTCTTCTAAGTCTTCACATCTAAAATTTTGTATTCTTGCTTACCCCGATCAAACGATACCAAGTAATAAGTTAAGATGTCAAGATAAAAAGTAATAGACTTGGATTATTATTATGCTTGCCAATCAACTTGTGAACGATTATCTTATTGTATGCTAGTTCATTTGGAAATATTCTATACATGCTTCAATTTTAGTTAGAATGCATACTTCTTCTATAAATTATGCTGAGTATAGAACACACCTTGTTATGTAACAAACTGATCAGGAAGACTATGCAAAATGAATCATATCATACTACTTGTCTCAAAATCTTATTGCCTCAATCGCATCAATGGATAACTCAATATAAATGCCGTTTGATCACGGACAACTTGTGCACAAGGTCAATGGTTCCTGCGGACGGTTGCTGGGGCACTGGCACCGATCCGATCCCGACGAAACTTCACGATAGTCTTATGCATCTGGACGGGATGGTCTGTAGCCACCAATGAATCTTTGTTGCATGCCATCCTTGTTCAAGACTATAACTCGTCCTTTGTGGCATACGCCAGTGATCTCCTCGTATATTTAAACCTGTTGCAAGCTAACTTGTGTCTTCATGGCAGGGAATGACATGGTAAGTATTGTGCAGGTGGTTCAGACGGGCAGATAAAATCTACCGAACGGTAGCATGTTTATTTCAGTAATTTCTATATAAATGCTTGCTTGTAAAATAAACTAAAGCAAGATAGAAAGACCACAATAATATGCATGCTTTATCTAAACAACGTGTTGATTGGTATAATTGGATTAGCTCGCCTTCACCAGTATATTTTGATGGACTGACCCTCGTTGAAATAGGTTCCCTGCACTAAGGAGATCTTAGCGAGGAGCTAAAGTCATCTTCCCAATCCAGTCCAGCTGTCGACGCGTCCAGATAGTGCCATCTTTTGAAGCATTTTGAAACCAAGAGCTATCAACCTAAACTCGATGCAGCTTAGAGAAAAAGCCATCATCTCGCCTAGAGGTCCCTTATTTTGAAGTTCTAGTAAAGGATGTAATGTACATGACTGTTATCTCATTTTGTGTCAATATTTTGTAAGCCCGTATGGCAACCTTATGACTCGTTCAAGAGTTTGTAACTATATGTTCATAATCAATAAAGAGAACTTTTCCATGTTTCAACTTGTGTTTTAATTTATCTGCGTATTCTGAATATGTGCTCGCTATGCAAAATACCTTAGCCTTGTGAGCGCAACCTAGGCCCGCGTGACGTCACGTCCGGGGGACGACTATCAATTCCATGGAATTGGGTCATGACATATTGGTATCAGAGCATAGCTTCAAGTTCCTTTGACCCTCGTATTGGAAAAATTCCTTTAACGATCAAATCCCTGTGCGAACACTTGAACTCGTTAGGCCAAAATAAGGTACATTCATACAATGAGTCCATAATACATTATGATCCTGATGTTAATTACCTTCTTTTGAAGGAATGGCATAAGCACAATCGTCAGTGCTAGCACCGGGCGAGACACAAGCCCAAGAACGCAGTTCTGGCACTTCGGGAAGTTCTCGGAGCCAGCGAGCTATGTCCCATATTGATCCCATTTAGCAGATGATGAGGATGTTGGAGGCTAACCAACAAAGGGAGGAGGCTCATTATGAACGGGCTGAGAAGCGAACGAAAGAGAGACAAACCCAGTTTTAAGACCATATAGAAGCCCGATTCTCAGTCCAATAAAAGCAGGTAGATACCCTGCAGCAGATTGTGCAGACTTTCGCCTCCAACCAGTCTGCGGCAATAATATCAATACTGGTGGAGCAACCTGCACTTGAAGTCGAGATGCCTCAGACTCCAAGAAAGAAGGACGTGACTACCTTCGACTTTGGCGACTTTAAGAAATTCTACAATACACCATTTAAAGGGACTGAGGATCCAATCATAGCTCTAGATTGGTTGGCCTAATTGGAGGATCACTTCAAACTCCTGGAGGTACCCAAGTAGAAGCGTGTCGCGTGTGCCCAACTACAACTTTGCTTGAACGCGCACGATCGGTGAGACGTACATCGGAGATCTCTTCCAGTTGATAATGATGAAGAGACGATCACATGAGCTACCTTCTGTGACGCGTTTGAAGAGGAGTTTATACCCCCTCCCGTACGTCGTCAGAAAGAGAACGAGTTCATGCAACTACGCCAAGGAAGCATGACAGTTAAGCAGTATTCTGCCGAATTCAACCCGCTCGCCAAATTTGTAAGTTCCTATTTACCTGATGCAACGAATCATGCCAGACAATTTGAAGGTGGTCTGCGCCCTGCCATTCATGCGCAGTCGTTCCCCAGTACTAGACTATGCAAAAAGTTCTCAACCATGTCCTTTTTCTTGAACCGCAGTATCCTCCTGTTGCTGCCGGCGCTGTGCATACTTCCAATCATAAATGCTATAGCAATGAAAAAGGAAACAACGCTATAAAGCGTCAAAATAACGACGGTCACCAAAGAGAAAATCCTAGACAACCATGTTCCTACTATAAGAAGCCAGGGCACACGGTAGACAACTGTTGAAGAAAATATAAGTTATGCCTCATTTGCGGAGATCCAGACCATGCCGTTCCTAACTGTCCGCTCTTCTCTGAACGTCGCTCTCAACATCCAAATCCTGCCCTTGTACCCCAGGCCAATCGAGCTACGCCTCAGCCTGAGCGTCGCCAAGCTCAAGGTCGGGTCTACACTATGACACGAGTGACATGAGAGGAAGCTCTGGCCTCAGACACCGTTATGTCAGGTATATTGCTTTTTAATAACATACCTGCTCGTGTGCTATTTGATTATGGTGCAACGCATAGTTTTATATCCATAAATTTTGCCATAGAAAACAATATAGAAATGACACCGTTACATTTAGACCTTAGTGTTAGCACCCCTTCTGGCACGAAAATACCTGTCCGTTCAGTATGCCAAGGCGGTTACGTCTGTATTGGAGGAAGGAAGCTATCGTTAGATATTTTAGTCATAGATGTTCGGGATTATGATATCATTTTGGGGATGGATTGGCTCGACGCTTGCTCGACAACTATCGAATGTGCAAAAAAATGAGTCGTCTTCCGCCTTCCTGGAGAAGCCGAATTCTGCTACACGAGTAGTCCAGTAACTGATGCGTCCAGGGCCTGCATGGTAATTTTGGCGATATCTGCTCTGCGAATGCTATACACTGGCTGCGAGGGATACCTAGCGTCGGTTCGGGACACATAACTGGATTATGCAAACGTTGAGTCTTCTTCCGTTGTGGCGGAGTTCCCTGATGTGTTTTCGAGCGAACTACCTGGCATGCTACCTGACCGAGAGATCGAGTTCACCATTGACACATTTTCGAATACTCAGCCGATTTCTAAGACTCCGTACAGAATGGCCCCTGCTGAACTGAAGGAGTTAAAGTGCCAACTGCAAGGCTTGTTGGATCGTGGGTTCATTCGTCCGAGCGTATCTCCTTGGGGCGCACCTGTGCTCTTCGTAAAAAAGAAAGACAGAACATTACGCCTTTGCATCGATTACCGGGAGCTGAATAAGGTCACCATCAGAAACAAGTATCCTCTGCCCAGGATAGATGACCTCTTTGATCAGCTGCAAGGGGCAACGGTGTTCTCAAAAATTGATCTTCGCTCGGGCTACCACCAGCTGAAGATTAAGCCAGAAGACATGCCCAAGTCTGCATTCCGAACCCGCTATGGACACTACGAGTTTTCCATCATATCGTTTGATCTAATGAATGCCCCGCTGCTTTTATGTATTTGATGAGTCAAGTGTTTCGACCATTCCTCGATAAATTCTTGGTCGTTTTTATAGACGACATCTTGGTGTACTCAAAGAATAGGGATGAACAAGCAGGACACTTGCGGATGGTGCTTCAAACCCTTCGAGATAACAAGTTGTACGTGAATCTTAGTAAATACGAGTTCTGGTTGGACAATATAGCCTTCCTCGGGCATATTATTTCTGCAACAGGCATCTCAGTTGACCTTAAGAAGATTGAAGCCATCGTGAACTGGAAACGACATGAGTCAGTTAGCGATATTCGGAGTTTCCTTGGTCTGGCAGGCTACTACCAAAGATTTTTTAAAGATTTTGCTAGAAATGCCTCGCCTCTAACTCAGCTCACTTGGAAAGGAGTAACGTTCCCATGGACGGACGACTGTGAAGCTTCGTTTATGGAGTTAAAGCAGCGCCTCGTCTCCAATTCTTACCCTTTCGGACGAACCCGATGATTTCAAAATATACAGTGACGCCTCAGGCAAGGGATTGGGATGTATCCTTATACAATGGGACAAAGTGATATCCTTCGTGTCAAGATAATTAAAGCCTCACGAAAAGAATTATCCAACCCATGATTTGGAACTCAATGCGGTGGTGTTCGTGCTGAAGTTGTGGCGCCACTACCTTTATGGTGTACCGTGCGAGATCTATACGGATCATAATAGCCTAAAATATCTTTATACCTAAAAGGATTTGAATCTTCGTCAACGGCATTGGCTTGAACTTCTTAGCAATTTTGACCTGATGATCAGATACACCCCTAGCAAGGGAAATGTTGTAGCTGATGTACTGAGTCGAGTATTCATTGGAAGCCTGGCTTTTGATAACAAGTTGCATCGGGATATAGAAGCTTTAGGCATTACCCTAATAATCATATACAAAAAGGGGACGCAAGTGTCTCAGCTGCGCCTCGAACCTGACTTATTACAAAAAGTCAAGTCCGCTCAGAAGAATGACCTGTTCCTGCAAAAGATGCAAGGTCTTATGTCAGCAGAAAAGGCAACCAACCTTGGGGTGGGCACGGATGGGATGATCCGAGTGAAGGAAAGATTGTGCGTTCCAAACGATGCAGCCCTCAGAAAGAAGATACTCATGGAAGCCCATTATGCTAGTTATACTTCTCATGCGGACACCACAAAGATGTATCGAGATCTCCGTACAATGTTTTGGTGGCACGGTATAAAATGAGATATGGTGCTGTTCGTATCGCATTGTATGGCTTGTCAGAGAGTAAAGGCCGAGCACCAGAAGCCGGGCGGAGAGATGCAGAACCTCGCTATACCGGAGTGAAAATGGGAACATATAACAATAGATTTCATTGTTGGTTTGCCAAAGACGCAATGGAGAATGATGCCGTTTGGGTTATCGTCGATCGACTCACCAAGTTAGCTCACTTTCTGCCTATCAAAAGTACTTGGAGTGCCGACCGCTTGGCTTAGATCTACCTCAATGAAATCGTTCGGCTCCACGGCGTGCCCGTATCCATTATCTCCGATAGAGATGGTCGATTCATATCGCGTTTCTGGGAAAGCCTGCAGTCAATAATGGGGACGAAGTTGAAGTTCAGCTCCGCCTACCATCCACAGACAGATGGTCAAACAGAACATGTCAACCAAATCCTCGAAGACATGCTAAGACTCTGCGCCTTGGACTTGAAGATGAGTTAGGACATGCATATACCATTAGCCGAATTTGCATACAACAATAGCTTTTAATCCAGTATTCAGATGGCGTCGTATGAGGCATTGTATAGGCAAAAGTGCAGATCCCCGATATGTTGGGATGAAGTTGGCGAACGGCAAAATCTTGGCCCGGAGCTCGTGGAGCAAACCGTCTAAAAGATTCGCTTGATACGGGAACGGCTAAAGGTAGCTCAGAGTCGCCAGAAGAGCTACTCAGACACGCATCGACGTCCACTTGAGTTCCTTGAAGGCGATCGGGTATTTCTCAAAGTCTCGCCCATGCGAGGAGTCACCAGATTTGGAGCAAAGGTGAAGCTAAGCCCAAGATTTGTCGGTCCATTTGAGATACTAAAGTGAGTCGCCTCAGTTGCATATCAGATTGTCCTACCACCGTCACTATCCGATGCGCACGATATCTTCCATGTTTCTCAACTTAGGAAGTACGTGTATGACCCGAGTCATGTGTAGATCTTGATCAGCTGGATCTTAAGGCAGACTTGACATATGTCGAACAACCTGTGCAAATTTTGGATCGTAAGGATTCGAAGTCGTTCGGTTCCTTTTGTGCGATTGCTTTGGCGAAATCATTCGGTCGAAGAATCTACTTGGGAGCTTGAATCTGAGATGAGGGAAATGTTCCCTTCATTTTTTCCTAGTGTTGTTAGTGTCACGCCCCAGTCCCAAAATACGTAGGACCAGGAATACGTAAGCATGCCAGCCGTATGTATATGGCAATTCCAATATATGGATACCATAATACATATTCGCTGTAATATGAATGTTAACTCATATGTGGTATATATATTGTCACAAGTCAAAGGACATAACTAGATCTCATCCATATAATCAAATTACCAATCAACTATATAACTGAATCAAGTATAAAATGCTTAATAAGAACAAGTAGTTGGGTAGAGACAAATCCACAACCAACTAGAATATAAGAGAACCCACATAAGTACATCTAATGAACAATGAGGCTCGAAGAGAAGACCTCCTTGAAAGAGAGATAAGTAGCAAGTCCTGATTCGTGCTCCTGTGAATAGTCAAGATCGTCTACACCTGGAAAGGGACCAGGTCCTCAAAGGGACGTAACAAGATACATAGAAGCATGCCAATTGGATACAGTAAACATGTATAATAGACAAAAATATATATAAGTACACTGTACTAGACAATCTATATGAATATGCATAATGAGGACAACCACATTGACGTATGGGTAGGTATAGGATACTCTATCTATCTCACAACTCACATACACGTCCATGAACATCATCAGCCGTCATACCGCGAGGGTAGCGACCATCGTGACACCATCAACCGACATACCACGAGGGTAGTGACCATCGCGACACAACTCCCATAGTGCGTGCTAGTTACTGCGGTTTACCAGAGTGGGTAGCCCATACGTCTACTGATTGTCCTCCCCTCCCATGATACTATGTGTCAAGTGTGTATCAACATATATATAGTATATAATTATGACTGAAAGAACACATATATAATAAATATATAAAAATATAATAAGCATGCAAAGTACTATAAACAATTTGGCAAGTTATCTTGCCTGACAAGAAAGCTACGAAGTGTAAGTGTCCCGACTTCAAGCACAAAAGATCAGAACTATGGCATCAGAATGAACGTCTCTGGACGCTGAAATAAATATTACCAACATTCCCAGAATAAGTGAGATAGTCAGAAAAGCCTACCCTTTTGTTCAATTTGGACACAGGAACAAAAGGGTAATTTCGGGTCATAGCGGGTCCATATGTGGGCCACTTTGCACCAAAAAATGTGTCAGAGGTAAAGGTCTCTAAATGGGACAAATTATAGGTCAAATTTTTTTTAAATGTCGATACGAATTCAACGGTATGTCCAATTTAGATTTCGGTGAGCCGATCACAAATTCGTCCTTCAAGTCAACCCGTGGGGCCCACGAATAGGTGGCTTGGTCAACTGTCTCAGAATTGCGTGAAACTTGGGTCACAGGACCAGCGTGATACCACGAATCCAATGGCGTAAGTTTCGTCGCATTCCGACAAGCATACACAAAATAGGGTGATGTTTTACAAAAGTCGCGATACGGGAACTTTTTACGGATACATGTTGATTCCGATGCGCACACACGTCCGAATCAACTTTCGTGAAAGCCCACACGTCAGGACATCCTTTACGCCCCTTTTGGTGCAATTGATACGCGATGAGGTGGTCCCGTTTGGCGGGGCACACTACGTATCACAAATTCTAATATTTTAAAAATAATTTTTTCTGAGATTTCTACTTGATTTACCTCTGGTTCTGACATAACATAAAATAAACTAATTAACAGGAAATGATCTTGGTTATATAGGCTTTACACAGCAAAAAGTAGATTTCGATTTGGATGTCTATTGTTGGAAGATATCGGCCTCGAAACATAGGTCGTTGGGGCCGTTCGTAACAGTTTAAAAATATGGTTTTTTTCTCAACTTGGCTTTGATTTCTACCTGGTTTTTAATACTGTACAACTGAAACTAATTAACGAGGTTTAGAGAGGGATAGGTTATGATCATACCGGCAAAGACGAATCAGAAATCGGTCGAGACAAGAGACAAAAAATGGCGCGTGAAGAGGCGGTCGTCGCTGCCTGCGGGTGCTGCGGACGCTTGCGCTGTTTGCTGTCGCGGCCGGGCCGGCGGCTCTCCGACAACTCTCTGGCGGCAACGTGGGAGTGCAGGGGTTCTCCAGTGGCGCGGGACTAGGGGTTCTCCGGCGTCGGGTGATTAGGTTAGGGTTTATGATATGGTATATATATATATATATATATATATATATATATATATATATATATATATATATATATATATATATAGAGAGAGAGAGAGAGAGAGAGAGAGAGAGAGAAGGAAGCGGGGGAGAGGACCTGGGTTGCGCGGGGGGGTGGGGAGATCCGCTGCTGTGGGCGGGGGTGTTTGGGCTTAGGGGTTTAATGGTTAGGTTATTAGTCTTTAGGGTTTAGGAATTAGATAGGGGATTAAGATTAGGTTTAAGGGTTTTAGTATTTCTTTTTCTTTTCTTTTCTTTTCTTTTTCTTTTTCTTTTGTATTATTATTACTATTACTATAATAATAATAATTTTTATTATTATTAATTATATATTTATTTATATATAATTACATATGTAGATGAGGTAAAAAATTTAAAAATAATATTTTCACACAAAATAAATTCTAGAATATTTATCACCTTTAATACGACTCCAAAAATAATAAAAAAATTATTTTATGGAATATTTCTAAATGAGTATTTATCTAGGTAAATAAATAAATAAAATATATTTTCTAATTAACTAAGAAATAATATAAATAAATTCAACGATTAATTAAATAAATATAATATTTAAAATTACTGGGTTTTATAGTTAGGTTCTATTCCTAAGTTTCTTGGACGAAACTTCCAATTAGTTGGTTAGGATGTGGTGCCCCGTTCCCCCTATTCGGGGAGCGCAGCTAAGAAATACAAGACGGTTGTTTGTGGTATTAAATGAAAGAATGAAAATGTATTCAGGATAGGGTTTATACGAGGCTCGCCTTCTTTGGTTTACAAACAAACTTGTACAATTTGATCCTATACGAGGATATGGGAGTACAATTTATTTAATCTGGGTAAATATTGCTATAGGTGTCTGATCTGCAGTCGATCACTTTAGCCCTTGGACCACACGATGTTGAAGAAGTGCCGTAGAAGACAGGAAGCAGCTTCGAAGGTTGCAGAAGAGGGTGGATGCACGATGCCAAAGTCGTCGATCCCTACTCTTTGCCTGAGCTCCGGATTCTTCTCTCTCTCTCTCTCTCTCTCTTGACCTTGGATCTGATATTGGTTTCTTGACCAATTTTCCGACCTTGTTCGATTTTAAAATCTCGACCTTGTCCTCTGTTGATAGAGGTCTCTATTTATAGAGTTTTAGTGACAGTGACCACTCCGTCGGTGTAGAAATCGAGGAGTGAAAAGTACAACACCCTTTTACACAACGGTTAAAGTAACCAATGCCTGCGTATAGATGATCCTTTGAATGAGCGTGTGACGTGGGTCCAACTAAGGGACAAAATGCGTATAATCGCTACGAAGATCACGGCGTAGAAGCCACGTAGGTAGGTATCCATTGTGTAGAAGAGGTTGGCATAGAAGCCAAATGTCTGTCATCATGGCATAGAAGCCAAATAGTTATTAAACTGACATAGAAGCCGAATAGGCGTAGAAGCCGAATAGGCATAGAAGCCGAGTGGTCATAGAGGCCGAGCAGGCGTAGAAGCCGAATGGTCATAGAGGCCGAGCAGGCGTAGAAGCCGAATGGTCATAGAGGCCGAGCAGGCGTAGAAGCCGAATGGTCATAGAAGCCGAGCGGTCATAGAGGCCGAGTAAGCACAGGAGCTGGATGGGCGTAGAAGCCGCTGCATACCGTGCCAGAGTGCTGATGTGGACGTCTTAGCCGGAATTACGGCTTCTGAAGATATAATCAAATATCTTACATTAAATGCCGAGATTCGCTACCATCCTGTGCATTAAATATGGAGGCATGTTTTTGGAGGTCCGTAACCCCTCCTGCGCATCAGTCGCAGAGACGTGCCTTGAGAAACTGTCACCGCTCTGTGCATTTAGACGTAGAGACGTGCCTCGAGCAACTGTCATCGCTCTGTGTATTGGACGCAGAGACGTGCCTTGAACCCCGTACGGAGTACAGCTTTTGATGTGGCAGGCGGTTTGTCTACTGCAGAACGTAAATAGCTAGTGTCTGCCTGTGTAAAACAAGGCAGTGTATCCCTTCGTGCTTTGTAAAAGCAGTTTACGCAAAGGGGATGGTGGTAAATGGCAGCCTGGGTCGCAGTGCTGTGCCATCATCATAACCGTCGTCTGGGTAGTCGAGCCGTATCCCTTTGTCAGAAGTCCAGACGTCAGGTTCATTGCAGGATCTTCATTGCAGGGTCTGACAGGTTCACTTTGGAGAATACGAAGCGTCTCTTGTACACCTCAATGCTGCGTCTGAAAGAGGACGAGTTTTACGCCCTAGAGGCGATGAAGCACCCCGTTTACGCTGAAGTGGTTTGGGCGTACTGCCTTACGCGGATGGCCTTTTGAGCTTTTAATATTTCACGCTGGGTTTAGCAGAAAAAGCTCTGTTGCACGCTTGGTGGCTTTGAAGGCTTCTGCTTATGCTGCTCTGCACCAATATGCCGCGTATAGCCATCCGGCGTATTTTTCATGCTTCTACAAAACCCCCTTCAAAGCTTTCAAATTCCTCGGAATTTGGAACGCTTTGAATAAAGCATGAACCGCTCCTCGTAACTCAAAATTTTTCTGAATGGAGCGTTGAAACGGTCGATGCTGACTTTATGGCAGATTTATTGGGGACCGGTGTGACCTCTTTCGCCTATAAAAAGGCTGGGGAAGTTAACCTGTTCTCCCCACATTTCCATCACCACGCAGAGATGATCGCCGGAGTTCGTCGGGTCGATCTGAGGAAGAAGGAGATCATGTTCTTCCAGCGTGTAAGGAGCCAAAAAAGACGGCGTCTTCGAGCAAGTGTCCACTACAACGATGGATCGTGGAAGGATATCTTAGCCTCCCTTGCTCGGGATAATCAGCAACTTTATATGGCTGTTCTTCAGGAGAGGGGAAGGGTCGTATTTGACCACACAGCTTGCAAGCGGCACCTTCTCCCGTTACCTCTGGTGACGAAAGGCAGACAGACCTGCTAGAGTGGCGGCGGTCTATAGAAAAGCAGAATTACCCTACTTTCCTTCTGTTGGAGGATGGGTCATATGCCCAGTTTTGTATCCTCCTGCCACTGATCATCTTCTTGGAAGAACAGGAAGACCGTCACCAACGTGAGAACCTGTCAAAACAGCTTCTCGGTGCGATCTTCAGACGACGATGGGGAAATCCTTTGTAGACGGAGTTTCCCTCATATGTAATCATGAAAAATGAAGAAAAACCCCTTGTAGATGGGATTTCCCTCATATGTAATCATGACTTTAATCTTTAATAAAATCGTCTTTCTTCTCCGCATATGATCGTTTTGCCATACGTTGCTGTGAAGTCTGAATATGTGTAGTTTCGACACGTCTGATTCTTTACGCCGACTCTGTATAGAAAGAGTGCTAGGTCCAATCTTTTATGCATAGCGAATAGTCCATAGAACATTGTTTGAGCATTTTAAACATTTAGAAGAACTGTTCTGTTGCTAAGACTGAGGAACCGCGTAGAGTTTTTTACTTCTGATGAACAAAATTTTTGTTCAGACTTCGTCTTCAAGAATGACTTCTCAAAAATCCCTTGGAGCAGGGTCGAAGAATGGCTGTCGAGCTGAGTTTGCCATTTTGATAGACGATATATTCAGACTGGAGCCTGGATGAACCTCCAATTGACCCGAGAAGAGTAATTTCTCAATGTTTGAACTCTGTATGCTTCGGGTACTTGGGATATTTTGAGGTCGAGAAGGAGTATCTTCTATGTGAACTCCTGTAATCGACCGTCTTGAGAACTGTTCGGATATGCGGAAAGTCAGAGATCCGTAGTGTAGATGAGCTGAAAATCCTGAGTTCGTAGTCTATTGAGCGTAGAAAGCCACCGAGCCTGAGATCGTAGATTCGTAGCTGCTGAGCGTGAAGTCGTAGGTTTGTAGCCTCTCGAGCGTAAAAAGCTACCGAGCACAAAGGCATCCGGGCATAAAACCATAGACTGATAGCTTGCGAGCGTAAAACCGTAGATCTGTTGCTGTCGAGCGTAGAAAGCTCCTTAGCGTAGAACTGTAGATTTGTAGCTTATGAATAAAAGATATCTTCCGAGCGTAAGGTTGCGGATCTGTTGCCTTCGAGCGTAAACTAAACGCCACCGAGCGTGAGATCATTGATTTGGTATCTGCTGAGCGTAAAGTCGTAGGTTTATAGCCTCTTGAGCATAAAAGCTACCGAGCACAAAGACATCCGGACATAAAACCATAGACTTATAGCTTGCGAGCGTAAAACCGTAGATCTGTTACTGTCGAGCGTAGAAAGCTCCTTAGCATAGGAACCGCTGACCTGCTTTTACACGAAAAACTCTTCGAATTTGCTGACTGTCCGTCTTTCGAGAGTAGTGGGCTGACGTAGTACCCAATCATAACCAAATATTTAATTTGTGAGATTTGGTTGGGGTTTCGAGGAGCCCGTCCGAGGGTTCGAGGAGTCGACCCGAACTCTATATATATCCCAAACTTTTGAGAGAAAAACTTTTTATCCGTCTTCTGCGAAAGAGAGCCTTCGATTGTTTGAGTTTTTTTCCCCTCGTTCTTTCTCCGAGCACTCCGAGTTTTCAGAAATGGCGCCGAAACAAACCCCCTCCGCTAAGGGAAAGAGCACAGGCTCTTCTTCTCGTTCTTCTGCCCCGGCAAGAGAGTCTTCGGTCGGGCAAGGTGAACTTCTTTCTGAGCGAAGCATCCTGTCGACGAGTAGCGCACCCGGCCTTAGAGGTATATCCTTTGGGATGACAGAGAACGACAAAAAATCCTTCGCACATGTTGAACGTGACCGCGCTAGGTCATCTTCTGTGCTGATAGCCTCTTTGAGGAAGATGACGCACGGAGACATTTTTATCTTTTACGCCCATATTTCTAATGTGCCAGCGTAGAAACTCCATATTTTCACAGTTTTGAGCGTAAAAGCTCTGACTGCCAAAAACTTGGTGTATACTATAAAATTTTAGTTTTACGCTTGTGGATGGGACCTCCGGCGTAGTAACTAGAATTTTGGCAGTCTGGCGTAAAGCACGGACAGTATACCGCCAATTACGCTTCATGATGTGACTTCCGACGTAAAATGACCAAATTTTGTACTGTCTTGGCGTAAAGCACAGACTGTCGTTTCTTGGTCTTTATGTTGCAAGATTTGTAATGACGTATTTTTCTTGCACTTTCGCAGTTAACTTGCATGAGTCTCCACTGGCCGAGGTGATGGGTTCCGCTGCCGGGATGCTGCACTCGAACTATCTGGAGGATCTGTCGTACGTGACATTTCCTGTCTCCGGACCCCAGTATCCCGAAGGACGAGGGATCTTGATATCGGCTCAGGGCGAGCGGACATTGCTGAATATGATTAACGGAGAGCCCCTGACGTACATAGACGGGGACCAGTACATCAAGCCGGCCTTTCTCTTTGGGGACATGATTGACAAACAGTCCTAGATGAAGCCCAAGAGAGAACCCTGGGTTTTCTCCGCCGAGAGTGTGGTCTTGTATCTGCCCACGATGCCGAGAGATTATCCCATCTCGGCTTTCTTTCATGCCACATATTCCAGGAGGATATCGTGGACGCTGACTCCCGATCTTCATGGCAAGCCGGGGAAGATCTTTCATCTGAAAGGAGCTGACCAGGGGTCGTTTGTTAGCCGTCCTTCTGGCGTCGTGACGTTGTTCAGGGGACTGTGCCTGGGCAGCGTCCCGAGTGAAGACAGTTCAGTGATCCAGCCGGTCCAATTACCGACTTTCTACAACGACTTCATGGTGCGAGGGAGGGTATACCCCAAGGAGAATCCTCGGTGCAATGGGTGGATTACCCCAACAAACCTCCGATGGACTTGCCTAGTTGACTGGGCCTTGAAACATTTTCGGAGAGAGCTGGAGGTCATCGGACTGTATGCTGCTGTGAGTGCGATGAGTGTTGGGTTGCTTCCCAACCCTAACCTGTTTCTGGCACTGATGGAGCGATACATTTCACTCACCGGGACCTTCGCCACTCCACTGGGGGAGTTGGGGTTGGCCCTCCACGAAATGGCAGTAATCTGGAGACTGCCGATGGGGGACACCCCATATGAAGAGTATGTTCCCACCAACCGAGAGTTGGAGGACTCGGACCCTCGGGTTATGGAGGTGTATCAGGAGCTGATGTGCTACTACTTCGCGTGCACTGCTTTTTATAACGAGCCTTCTGATTTGGCTCACACCACTAAGTGGATGTCCTACCTCTTCTTCCACCGGGCCAGGGCCGTCAAGTCGGAGAAAGTTTTGGGGGGCAAGAATGAGCCCGTGAACTGTTTGGGCGTGCTCAATGCCCAGGTCGTCGAGGATCTTATGGAGGAGGCTAAATCTCCAGATCAGATTCTCAATGACGGGGTAGGAAGGTACCCTGAAGGCACCAAGGCCTATAGTTACTTGAGGCGCTGTCGCAGGCCTTTTACTGAGGAAGCCCGGCTGGCGGGCTTTCTCTTCCTATGGCTGCGTCGAGTAGTGGTGCCCGGCATCGCGTCCGTGGACCGCATTCACCGAAACATCTTGTGGCCCACCGTTCGTCTGGTATTCGGGGCAAGACTGGGCTTGCTCCCTGCCATGGTGTGCCGTATACAGGCTGGCCTGAGGGCCATGACTGACGGACTGCTCGTTGATGAAGCTTGGCGTGATAGCTTTCCCCGGGTAGAGTTACCATACCTGTACTTGATGGGATGGTTAATTCTCCACAACCCCCGGGTGATGTCTCCCGGCCCTGGCAGTAGTTCGGGGGGGGGAGATTCTTGCTGAACTACAAGGACTCCCTCTGGAACGTGAACACAGTCTTAGACTGTCGGCTGGTGCTGAGCCTCGGTCATTGCTGGAAGCTCCTCTGCACTGTCCCCTCTGTGTATCGCAATCAGTCGGGGATTAGGCTTGAGGATTTAGGTGGAGAGAAGACCAATCTTTCTCCGGAAGCTTTTAATTGGTTGGTCTACATCAGACCCTCCCATTTGCTGTACAGAAGCGAAGATCATTGCTTCTTCGAGCCTTACTTGCCCAGTCGGTTCGCCAGGCAGTTTGGGTATGATCAGCTGAACGTGGGCAATGCCGTCACTAGCTTCAGGTCCAGGGGCGGACTCATTGATGAAGCCAGAGGATGGCGATATTTTATCATGGGTTGTACGGGAGCAATCTTTATCGTGCCGGTCGTCACCCTCTCTACGGAGCTGCGCATCCTCTATTCGTATGCCCAGTTCTACGTGGCGATCAACACCTTCTATCGTGATTTTGATATACGTGGAAGCTTTAGGGTGCCTTCTTCCAAGCCTGGGGGAAGAGTCGAAGTCCCCTCGGTTTTATTTGACGAGGGTGAGGAGTCCCTCACTCCGGATGAGCCTCTGGTGTCGGTGCCGAGGTGTGAAGTGACTCCGCCTGCGGGGGCTTTGGCAGTCTCTGGGAAGCGAAGGGCTCCTGCCCCGAAGCAGACTTCCCCTCGCAAGAGGAAGAAGAAGACGGTTAATCGTTCTCTCCGGATTCCTGGCATTGAGGCTCCTAGAGAGGAACCTGCTGTCTCTCCTGTTGGGGATGTCTCTTCGATTGGAGGTTCCCCGCCGTTTGGAGAGAGACCCTCAGTTTCGGCTGGTGGTACCGGAGAACTCCTGCTTGAGGCTGCCGTTGCTGCCACTGCCTCCGGTAGTGGAATGAAATCGCCTGCGTGGCCGAGGCAAATGGGAGAATCTTTTCCTAGACCAGCAACGGATAAAACTCCTGCCGCGTCCGTGAGCATGACTAGCGAGATTTCAGCTGACGAACCTCGACTGCGTCTTGGTGAAGGCTTGGTAGAGCTCCTGGCGATGTCGGTTGGCCCACCTCCTTCTCCAGGTATGACAGTTCGTATTGCGTCATTAAGGCGTGATATAGCTACATCGGCTGCAGACGCGGCATATATACCGTTGGCTACGGGTAAAGGTCATCTTTATGTCTCCTCTTAGAAAGATTACTATCATATTGATATCAACTTTCTTATCCTCTTCTCAGGGGATGGCGTCCACGAAAAGTATAGCGTTGAAGCGCCTTTTGGCTCTGCTCGGGCTCCTGGCGATGATACAGAGGCGTTCGACTTCGAGGAGGAAATACCTTCGGGGGCCAGCTCGCCCGGAGTAGTTTCGTCACCTCAAGAGGAGGACGAACCCGTTATCGTGACCTCGCCTCTTGCGAGTATGCCGATGACTTCGACCGTCGTTGTCGCACCTTCTTCGGTCGCACTACCCGTCGAGGCGGCGGCTGTGGCCACCTCGTCTACAATCATTCTTGGAGGGGAATTTGCCAATATCGTAGCCACTCCTGGCGTTCAACCAGATCTGGTTGCGCTGACCGAGCTGTATACCAGCCTCTTTTATACCAGTTTGAAAATGCTGATATCAATTGTGTTGGCGAAGAATCTGGATTTCGAGCGTCTGAAGAAGGCTTCCCAGTTTTCGATTTGGGCGGTCAGGGAGTTCGGCGATTCTGGGGTAGCTGACGCCCTGGAGGCGATGGTTAATGGGTTGGAGCAACCCATTAACGAATACTTGCAGCTGACTCGGGGCAGTTTTGAAGCTGAGGTCCAGGCCAGATATGACTTCATGACTGCGCGGCTTACCAAACAGTTGGAGAGCCTAGATAACTCCATCAAAGCACATAAGCTGGAGATGGATAAAAGAAAAGCTGTCGTGGAGGAGGCTCTTGCTCTTCAGATGAAGTGCCAATCCGAGCATGAAGGGAATGTAGCGAGGGCCCGCAAGTTGAAGGAAAAACTCGCCCTGGCAGAGGAGTGGGCTTCTCAGTCGTTGGCAGGTCTAGATGTAGCGACTGGTCGACTGAGTAGCTCTGCATATTAAGGCAGGCACGCCGGGATCTGGAGCGTGCAGAAGCTGTCCGAGCTGGCTCTCTTCGGGCAAGGGCCGAACTATCCTTTATGAATAATCCCGAGGCACGACTGGAACAGGCCCGCGCTGATGCCTTTGTTTCTAGGGATGAGAGGGTAGCTGCACTGGCAAAGCTAATTCGCGATCTGACCGCTCCCCCACAATGATGTACCCTTTCTTCTTTTTGCTTCCCCGATGTAATTTTGCTCTTTTCGGGAATAAATAAAGCGAATCCTTTCTGACTTTGTGGATCCATCATTTCAGAATGTAAATGACAGGTTTGGGCGAGAGTGATATCAGAGGTAGTATGGACGTGATAGACTCTCGATAAACTTTTAGCAGGACATACCTATTCAGAGGTCGTACGGACATGATAGAATATGACCAAACTAGTTTCATTTTGGAAGTAGTTTTGTCAGAATTGAGATTCTCGCTATATTCCACTTGAGTAGAGGAGGTTTAAGCATAGTACCTCTTCAGAAATTTACCGTTGATAGGAGCCATGAACAGGTCTCCATTAGGCTGGGCTAACCTGTAAGCGCCGTTCGAGAACGTTGTCTCGATCACATAAGGGCCTTCCCACTTGGGCTAAAATTTCCCTTTACTCCTGTGAGTAAGAATCATCGGCCTTCTTACGGCTAAAACTAGCTCGCCGACTTTGAACACTCTTTCCTTTACTTTATGATTGAAAGCTCCGGAAATGCGTGCTTGGTAGAGCGCGATGCGCTGTTGAGCTTGGAGGCGTTTCTCGTCTAATCCCTCTAGCTCTTGAAGCCTTAAAATGTCATTATTTTCTTGAGTCAGCTCATTAGTCACGGCTATCCTGAGGGACGGGATCTGGATTTCAATGGGGAGAACTGCTTCGCTCCCGTAGACCAGTAAAAATAGGGTACAACCTGTTGGTGTTCGTACCGTTGTGCGGTACGCCCAGAGACATTCGCCCAGCTTCTCATCCCAATCTCTTTTGTTTGAAGATACAAACTTCTTTAAAAGTTTGATAATGGTTTTGTTGAAAGCTTCCGCTAAACCATTAGCAGCTGGATAATATGCCGTAGAGGCAATATTATGTATCCGATTTTTATCGCAAAATCGATGAAACGCTTGGCTGATGAACTGAGGTCCATTGTCATGGATTATCCTTCGGGGAATCCCAAAGCGATAAATGACATGATGCTTGACGAAGTTGATTATATTAGATGCCTTTACCTTAGCAAGAGGGATCACCTCTGCCCATTTGGAGAAGTAATCCGTGATGGCCAGTATGAACCGGTGACCTCTGAAAGAAGACGGGTGAATAGGACCAATGATATCCATACCCCATGCTTCGAAAGGCCAGGACGCAACCGTAGGATGTAGATAATCAGACGGTTGGTGTATGAAGTCTGCATGAACCTGAAAGGCTCTGCATTGTCTTGCATAGTTGATCGCGTCCGTGATCATAGTGGGCCAGTAATAGCCCATTCTCCTTATACGATCCTGTAGCTTGGGACCGGGCTGGTGTGCTCCGCATACGCCATCATGAGCCTCCCGGATAATCTGCCGTACTTCGTCGTTAGAGAGACATCTCAATAGTAGTCCATCGTAGGTCCGGCGATATAGACATTGTGAAGATGCATCGAAGTAGAAGCGTAATGATCGTCTTTTGACGGATACTGCTTCTTTGGGGTCCTCCTAAAAGATTCCGTATGCGAAGAAGTCTATTAAGGGACTTCTTCATTCTCTTCTAGGGGGATCTGTATTCACAGCATAGCTGCGTTCTATGTGAAAGTTGTTCTTCACACAAAATAAATCTCTGTTAAGAAGGATTACCGAATCCTGCCTTCTTATAGGAGTGGCTAAATCCGCAGCTAGACTGGCTAGGGCATCAGCTTCCAGATTCTGAGATCGAGGTACAAGCTCTAGGAAGAACCCTTTAAATGTCATGGCTATCTCGACTGTTGCTTGGTGATAGGGGATGAGGTCTGGATTCCGGACTTCATATATTCCTCTGACTTGATTGACGATAAGCAGAGAATCATCGAAAGCTTCCAGGGAGACGACCCCCAGCTCTTTGGCGACTTGGAGCCCGATTAGCAGAGAGTTGTACTCTGCCACATTGTTGGAGCATGTCTCGCTAAGAGAATATGCTCGGTAGATGACGAGTTGATCAGGAGTGACCAGGACGATTCCTACCCCCGAAACCACTTTTCCCTGGGGACCAGTCCTGGAGGCGCCGTCGAAGAACAGTTGCCATGCGTCACTTTCCATTGCGGAATTATATTCTGCAACTTCGTCGGAAATGTCCTCGTATAATTTGGAGGCCTCCGGGATCGGATGAGCAGCTAGGAAGTCAGCCAGTGCTTGGCCTTTGATGGACTTCTGTAGGACGTATACCATGTCATATGGTGTTAACAGCATCGCCCAAGTCGCGAGTCGGGAATTAAGAGCACTTGGCTTGCTCATCAGTACTCGAAGAGGGTTGATCCTGGAGATGATATGAATAGTCTGGCCGGCGACATAGTGCCGCGTCTTCTAGATAGCGAACATCAGAGCCAAGCATTCTTTCTCCACTGGGTTGTACCGGTATTCGTCTCCGACCATCATCCTGCTGAGGTAGTAGATAGCCTATTCATGACCCATATCGTTCTTCTGTGCGAGGAGAGATCCTAGCGAATGATCCATTGCTCGAACGTAAAACAAGAATGGTTTTCCCATGACGGAAGGCACCAGAACTGGCGGACTGGTGAGATAGCGCTTGATATCTCCGAACGCTTGTTGACAGGTTTCGTCCCATACGAAGGATACACCTTTCTTCATGAGATGCGAAAAGGGATGACATCTTCCCGAGAGGTTGGATATGAACCTCCGGATATAAGCCAGACGGCCTTGAAATCCTCGGAGTTCCCTCAGATTACGGGGCGATCGTATTTCTACGATGGCCTGGACTTTGTCAGGGTCCACTTGGATGCCTTTGGCGGTGATGACAAATCCCAGGAATTTGCCACTGGATACACCCAGAAAGGACTTCGTAGGGTTCATCTTGAGTTGATGTTGGCGCATTAACTCGAATATCGTCCTCAAGTCTTGAATGTGATCATCTTTGATGTGGCTCTTGACGGCTATGTCGTCCACGTAACATTCTACTGTTTTGCGTAAATGCTCATGGAATATGTTACTCATAGCCCGTTGGTATGTAGCCCCAGCGTTCTTCAATCCGAAGGACATGACCGTATAGCAATATACTCCCAACGGTGTCCGGAAGGCAGTGTGCTTCTCGTCTTCGGGATGCATCTTGATCTGATTGTATCCGGAGAATCCGTCCATGAAAGACATGCGTTCAAAACCGCAGGTGTTGTCGATCATGATGTCCGTGATGGGAAGAGGGAACTCATCCTTGGGGCAGGCTGTATTCAGATCTCGGTTATCGATGCAGATACATATTTTTCTATTTTTCTTTATGACTGGGACAACGTTGGCGACCCAGTCGGGATATTGTTCTTCCCGGATGAATCCGCAGGCTATCAACTTCTTGACTTCATCTTCGATGACGTCCATCATATCCGGGCGGAACCGGCGTTGGTGCTGCTTCATAGGCTTCGAGTCGGTCAATATATTGAGTTTATGAGTAGCCACCTTCGGGTCAAGGCCCGGCATGTCCTCATAATTTCACGCAAAGACGTCGATATATTCTTTTATCAGCTGGATAACTTCTTCCCTTTCAGCTGGGGAAAGATTGTTACTGATGAATATCGGCTTTGGCGAAAGTTCACCCCCAACATCAACCTGGATAACTTCGTCTTTGGTGGGAGGTTCCCTTTGCTCGAAGCAAAATTCCCACTGCGTATCCATTTGTTGGGCCCAAGAGTCATTCTCAAATGGCTCAGGATCCTGTTTATCTATTTCAAAGGGATCTGCCACTACCATATTCACTGATAGTGTTTGTTCGAGAGCATCAGGTGAGTCGGAGGGCGACGAGTTTGAGATGACAACCGATGTGATAATCGATAGCCAAAACCAAGAAGGTTTGTTCAGAGGTAATATGAATATGACAAACTTTTGGGATACAATTCTATCGGGGATGGAAGTGTATATCTGCTTAGAGGTAATATGGACATGGCAGTCTTTGTGGACCTAACACTACTGGCGTACTTAGAGTTAAGTACAGGCGCTAAGTTGAGATGACAACCGATGCGATAATCGATAGCCAAAACCAAAAAGGTTTGTTCAGAGGTAATATGAACATGACAAACTTCTGGGATGCAATTCTATCGGGGATGGAAGTGCATATCTGCTCAGAGGTAATATGGACATGACAGTCTTTGTGGACCTAACACCATTGGCATACTTAGAGTTAAGTACAGGCGCTAAGTTGAGATGACAACCGATGCGATAATCGATAGCCAAAACTAAGAAGGTTTGTTCAGAGGTAATATGAACATGACAAACTTCTGGGATGCAATTCTATCGGGGATGGAAGTGCATATCTGCTCAGAGGTAATATGGACATGGCAGTCTTTGTGGACCTAACACCACTGGCATACTTAGAGTTAAGTACGGGCGCTAAGTTGAGATGACAACCGATGTGATAATCGATAGCCAAAATCAAGAAGATTTGTTCAGAGGTAATATGAACATGACAAACTTCTGGGATGCAATTCTATCGGGGATGGAAGTACATATCTGCTCAGAGGTAATATGGACATGGCAGTCTTTGTGGACCTAACACCACTGGCGTACTTAGAGTTAAGTACGGGCGCTAAGTTGAGATGACAACCGATGTGATAATCGATAGCCAAAACTAAGAAGGTTTGTTCAGAGGTAATATGAACATGACAAACTTCTGGGATACAATTCTATCGGGGATGGAAGTGCATATCTGCTCAGAGGTAATATGGATATGGCAGTCTTTGTGGACCTAACACCACTGGCATACTTAGAGTTAAGTACGGGCGCTAAGTTGAGATGACAACCGATGTGATAATCGATAGCCAAAACCAAAAAGGTTTGTTCTGAGGTAATATGAACATGGCAGTCTTTGTCTAGAGAGACTTTTTAGGGACTCTTCCTTGAGTATTTTTTTTTGAAAAGAGCAAATTGTTATGTAAGAAAAGAATGGAAATCCAATTGGTAAGGACCGTCCCCTTGTTTACAGATTCAAAGTGATGACCTTGGCCTCGATCATCTCCTGAATTTTCCTTTTTAGCACATAGCACGCCTTTGTGGGGTGATGAGTGTACCGGTGGAAGAGACAATAATCTGGGTCATCCACTTTGCCAGCCCTCTCAGGATGTCTGATGTTGGGTAGCTGAAGCTTGCGCTCTTTCATTAACATATCGAAGATTTCAATGATGTCATCTTCGTTGAAGGAGAAAGTTCCTTTTGGTCTTCGGGCTCCTGATGCCTGAATTTTACGGCCTTGCTGGGAGATCGTCGTTGTTGCATCATCTTCGGATCTTGAGGGGATTCTACCCCCGGCCCTGGACGTCACTTTGTTCTGTCGGGGTAAGTTATTCCTAAACATGCCGTGGCCTCTGGCCACAGAAACTGATTTATCAGGAACTGCCTCTGGTTGTACAGGATTGGATTTCAAAATTTTGGGTCTCATGAGAGATGCAGTATATCCCAACCCTAAACGAGCTTTTTGATGGTGAGATTACTACGCACCGGCGTTCGTCTACCTTTCCCATAGTTGAGACCTTGTTTCAGTTCCAAGTCGTAACCCATGCTTTGCATAATATTTAATGCTTGTGGGCTATATCTGTGGGTTTGTATCCTGCCAGTTTCAGACTCGCGTGATTCCTCCTGTACGATTGGGGTGTTCCGCCTACTACCGAAGATTATCGAACGCTGATCGTCATGGGTTGCTGGAATAATAAAGATAGAGTCTTCCTGTGGTCCACCTGTTATGACGACATTAGACGTTGACGTATCTTCCCATATGATCTCCCTGTGTTTGACTGTTAGAGGAACGGAAGTCCGTTTATGACTCTTGTTTTTGTGTTTCTGGATTAGATAATCCCGCAGGTCAGGAGAATTTACAGAAGAAGACGAAGGAGACTGCTTGTTTCTTCTGTTCCCATCAGTAGGCATGCGGAGATTGGGCACCATGGTTTTCCCTGTGCCACCTGTGTACAACAGGTTGGCCATATGGGTGGCGGATAATCCCCGGGGAGGGTGTCTTTCCGTAACCTGAGCTTGCTTTACGCCATGGGACTTCGCCTGGCATAAATTGGAGATTTGCTCAAACTGACGTAAAGCTGAAGAAGTCCTCAGTCGGCCGTCGGCTTCCCGCGTAATCCGGAGGGTAAGCAGATTGCTCCCTTGCTGGCGTAAAGGCCGAGAAGTTGAGTACTGTGCTGCTTGCTTTCTCTTGCAGAAATCACAACGCTCATCTGGTTTTCCGTAGAGGTCAGATGTTGTCTTGCGCACGGAGCGTGATTTGTACTTCCAATTTGGCGCTGAGGCATCATCAAAAGTTTGGTCTGTACCGCGCGTAGCGGGAGACTAGTTTCTACGCGTAGAGCGCAGTGGATACTTCTGGATTAGCGCTGAGGCTTTGCCCGAAGTTTTGTCTGTACCGCGCGTAGCGGGAGACTGGTTTATACGCGTAGAGCACAGTGGATACTTCTGGGTTAGCGCTGAGGCTTTGCCCAAAGTTTCGTCTGTACCGCGCGTAGCGGGAGACTGAATTTTACGTGCAGGGCACGGAGGGAGCAAGGCTACAACCTCATTAGTCGGAGAGATCGGAGAGTCCACAGGAATGGTAGAGGATGTCTTGGGCATCCAGATCTTGCGCAGCTTCCTGTTGTCTTGGAAGGAGAGAGGGTGAGAGCTACCCCCGGTTCGAAGTATGTCTTCGTAGGCAGACTGGTCGAATTGGACGACCAGTGTCTTCTTCACGGTTCCTATAGATACCGCATCGTGTTGAGCAATTGCTTCCTCGTCAGACGAGAAAGATGTCCCCAGCAGAGTCGCCATCTTGTTTGTGGTATTAAACGAAAGAATGAAAATATATTCAGGATAGGGTTTATACGAGACCTGCCTTCTTTGGTTTACAAACAAACTTGTACAATTTGATCCTATATGAGGATATGGGAGTACAATTTATTTAATCTGGATAAATATTCCTATAGGTGTCTGATCTGCAGTCGATCACTTTAGCCCTTGGACCACATGATGTTGAAGAAGTTCCGTAGAAGACAGGAAGCAGCTTCGAAGGTTGCAGAAGAGGGTGGATACACGATGCCAAAGTTGTCGATCCCTACTCTTTGCCTGAGCTCCGGATTCTTCTCTCTCTCTCTCTCTCTCTCTCTCTCTCTTGACCTTGGATCTGATATTGGTTTCTTGACCAATTTTTCGACCTTGTTCGATTTTAAAATCTCGACCTTGTCCTCTGTTGATAGAGGTCTCTATTTATAGAGTTTTAGTGACAGTGACCACTACGTCGGTGTAGAAACCGAGGAGTGGAAAGTACATTACCCTTTTACACAATGGTTAAAGTAACCAATGCCTGCGTATAGATGATCCTTTGAATGAGCGTGTGACGCGGGTCCAACTAAGGGACAAAACGCGTATAATCGCTATGAAGATCACGACATAGAAGCCACATAGGTAGGTATCCATTGTGTAGAAGAGGTTGGCATAGAAGCCAAATGTCTGTCACCATGGCATAGAAGCCAAATAGTTATCAAACCGAGATAGAAGCCGAATAGGCGTAGAAGCCGAGTGGTCATAGAGGCCGAGCAGGCGTAGAAGTCGAATGGTCATAGAGGCCGAGCAGGCGTAGAAGTCGAATGGTCATAGAGGCCGAGCAGGCGTAGAAGCCGAATGGGCGTTGAAGCCGAGCGATCATAGAGGCCGAGTAAGCACAGGAGCTGGATAGGCGTAGAAGCCGCTGCGTACCGTGCCAGAGTGCTGATGTGGACGTCTTAGCCGAAATTACGTCTTTTGAAGATATAATCAAATCTCTTGCATTAAATGCCGAGATTCGCCACCATCCTGTGCATTAAATGTGGAGGCGTGTTTTTGGAGGTCCGCAACCCCTCCTGCGCATCAGTCGCAGAGACATGCCTTGAGAAACTGTCATCGCTCTGTGCATTTAGACGTAGAGACGTGCCTCGAGCAACTGTTATCGCTCTGTGTATTGGACGCAGAGACGTGCCTCGAACCCCGTACGGAGTGCAGCTTTTGATGTGGCAGGCGGTTTGTCTACTGCAGAACATAAATAGCTCATGTCTGCCTGTGTAAAATAAGGCAGCGTATCCCTTCGTGCTTTGTAAAAGCAGTTTACGCAAAGGGGATGGTGGTAAATGGCAGCCTGGGTCACAGTGCTGTGCCATCATCATAGCCGTCGTCTGGGTAGTCGAGCCGTATCCCTTTGTCAGAAGTCCAGACGTCAGGCTCATTGCAGGATCTTCATTGCAGGGTCTGACAGGTTCACTTCGGAGAATACGAAACGTCTCTTGTACACCTCAATGCTGCGTCTGAAAGAGGATGAGTTTTACGCCCTGGAGGCGTTGAAGCACCCCGTTTACGCTGAAGTGGTTTGGACGTACTGCCTTACGTGGATGGCCTTTTGAGCTTTTAATATTTCACGCTGGGTTTAGCGAAAAAAGCTCTGTTGCACGCTTGGTGGCTTTGAAGGCTTCTGCTTACGCTGCTCTGCACCAATATGCCGCGTATAGCCATCCGGCGTATTTTTTATGCTTCTACAACGGTGTTCGATCGGGATAGATTGAAACAAGAATCCTTCCTCGTTATGGATTTGCTTCTTCCGAATCGATTCCCATATTCAGTGGACCGTGCCCCCAGGATCGACTTAGCGGCAGAGTCAGGAGGGACCTTTCCGCTGCTAGTTTTCTTGCCTAGTTTTCGTTATCGCTTTGTTGCTTTCGTGCTTTGAGTTGGTTTTCGGATTTGCTTGCGTTTTTTTAAACGATTTTGATAGATTTTATTGTTTTCATTCGTTGAACTGTAGTTCAATTCCAAGATTGGAAAGAGTGAAAGATGTATTGATCAGTTGTTCGTGGCAATGCAGGTGAACGAGCAGTAGGCGACGCGCGAGCGGAGTCCTGAAGCACCTCTTTCCTTCCTTCCAACCAACTTGTGAGTGGCTTATATTTGATTCAGTTGACCCTTCTTCCAAGTCTTCACATCTAAAATATTTTATTCTTGCTTGCCCCGATCAAACGATACCAAGTAATAACTAAAAGATGTCAAGATAAAAAGGAATAGACTTGGATTATTATTATGCTTGTCAATCAACTTGTGAACGCTTATCTTATTGCATCCTAGTTCATTTGGAAATGTTCTAACATGCTTCAATTTTAGTTAGAATGCATACTTCTTCTATAAATTATGCTGAGTATAGAACACACCTTGTTATGTAACAAACTGATCAGGGAGACTATACAAAATAAATCATATCATACTACTTGTCTCAAAATCTTATTGCCTCAATCGCATCAATGGATAACTAAATATCAACGCCATTTGATCACGTACAACTTGTTCACAAGGTCAATGGTTCCTGCGGACGGTTGCTGGAGCACTGGTACCGATCCGATCCGGACGGAACTTCACGATAGTCTCATGCATCTGGACGGGATGGTCTGTAGCCACCAATGAATCATTGTTGCATGCCATCCTTGTTCAAGACTATAACTCATCCTTTGTGGCATACGCTAGTGATCCCCTCGTATATTTAAACTTGTTGCAAGCTAACTTATATCTTCATGACAGGGAAGGACATGGTAAGTATTGTGTAGGTGGTTCAGACGGACAGGTAAAATCTACCGAACGGTAGCAAGTTCATTTCAGTAATTTCCATATAAATGCTTGCTTGTAAAATAAACTAAGACAAGATAGAAAGACCACAATAATATGCATGCTTTATCTAAACAACGTGTTGATTGGTATAGTTGGGTTAGCTCATCTTCATAAGTACATTTTGATGTACTGACCCTCGTTAAAATAGGTTCCCCGTACTAAGAAGATCTGAACGAGGAGCTGAAGTAGTCTTCCCAATCCAGTCCAGCTGTCGGCGCATCCAGATCGTGCCATCTTTTGAAGCATTTTGAAACCAAGAGCTAGCAACCTAAACTCGATGCAGCTCAGAGGAAAAACTATCATCCCGCCTGGAGGTCCCTTATTTTAAAGTTCTAGTAAAGGATGTAATGTACATAACTGCTATCTCATTTTGTGTCAATATTTTGTAAGCCCGTGCGGCAACCTTATGACTCGTTCAAGAGTTTGTAACTATATGTTCATAATCAATAAAGAGAACTTTTCCATGTTTTAACTTGTGTTTTAATTTATCTGCGTACTCTGAATATGTGCTCGCTATGCAAAATACCTTAGCCTTGTGCGGTACGCAACCTAGGCCCGTACGACGTCACGCCCCGGGGACGACTATCGATTCCACAGAATTGGGGCGTGACACAGACCGACGGACAAGCAGAGAGAACCATCCAGACCCTGGAAGATATGCTACGAGCCTGTACCTTAGAGCTTGGTGGATCTTGGGAGAATCACCTTCACTTGGTAGAATTCTCGTATAACAATAGTTATCAGGCCAGCATTCAGATGGCACCTTTTGAAGCACTATACGGCAGGAAGTGTAGATCACCGTTGGCTTGGGACGACATTGGTAAACGAAAGATGTTAGGCCGTGAAATGATCACGCAGACAGTAGAGGTTCTCAAGCAGATCAGAGAGCGACTTCGGATTACACAAGATATGCATCATCATTAGGCAAATCAGCATCGTAGACCTTTAGAGTTTTATGTCGGCGACCACGTGTTTTTACAGATTTCGCCAACCCGTGGGGATCATTAGATTCGGGGTTCGCGGAAATCTTAGTCCGAGGTATGTAGGTCCGTTCGATATTCTCGAGCGGATAAGCGGTGTTGCTTATCGTCTTGCCCTTTCATCGTTTTTACGTAAGTTACACGATGTATTTTATGTGTCTTAGTTGCGTAGGTATGTTCCGGATCCGTGTCATATCCTCGATCACCCTGAATTAGTCGTTGGTACCGACTTAACTTACGAGGAGCAACCCGTATCCATATTGGACCGAAGGTGCTCAAGAACCGGACTATTTCTCTTGTCCGGGTTGCTTGGGGACATCACACTCCTGGAAAATTGACATGGGAGCACGATGACAATATTCGGTCTCGGTACCGACACCTGTTCGATACGGAAGGTATATTCTACCTTATGCCTTCGTATCTAGTTTTTCTGATCACCTATATGTTGTGATGATATTGCTTGCTTGTATAGTTGCTAGTAGATTTATATCGTCCTTGTCCTGACTTCTCTAGCTATTGCTTAGATTCGAATTCTGATGACAAAATTTTTCTAAGGTGGATAGAGATGTCACTCCGTGTTCCAGATATACGTATTTGGAACGTATTTTTATTTTTAGCATGGTTGCATGAGCATAGAGACTAGACCCATTCTTTGGTTTAACCTGAATCATGGTTTATTTTGTGGGTTGGTTCAAGTCATGAGAATCTTTGGTTCAACCCTCAACCTATCATATATAACCGAACATTTTCTCTCTCTCTCTCTCTCTCTCTCTCTCTCTCTCTCTCTCTCTTCACTTCTTCATACTTCTCCTTCTTTACTTTTCTTTCCCAATTTCCATAGGCAAGTACACCTTGCATGAGAATAGAGAAACCCTCCTTATTATTGTTCTATTATATTTATTATGTGTTTCTAAGCACTTTTAGTTATTGGAATTTTTTGTTTTGATGGATGTATTAGTGTAGATCTATATTTCCAAACTTAGGGTTTTATGGATTTCTCGAGTTTTTTTTGTTTTGATCTATTAAACTTGTGTCTTTGAAAACCAGTTTTTACTACATGATAGAATTTTTAATTTAGAGCGTTTTGGCTTTTGGTTCACCCGATTTGGATTTAAAATGAGTATTTTGTGAACAACAAAATTTCAGTTTTTTTAAGATTTTCCACCATGGCCGAACCTGCTGTTAGAGAAGACGAAGTTACCATGCAGCTAGTGAGCATATGCGACTTAGAGTGCCATACAGCCCGAGAGGGTTATGCGTCCTAAACTCTTGCCGTATACTGATAGCATGCGTCCATCTTGTTGGACGCAAGACTACTGTTTACACAAGTGTCTTTGAACACCTTGTGCTTTCACTCACTGAACAAATAAGAATTTCGCTATGTTTGAGAGAACTTCATGCGACATCGAACTCCATGCGGCACTGACACCCATGCGGCCTGGAGAGCATGCGGACCCCTGTTTTCTTGGACGCATGGCTCTGAACCATTGGCACTTATTTCTATAATTTGTCTTTTCTTTCTGACACACTTTATGGCTTGTCATCTCAGTCACATCAGTCACTTTATGTCACATTACTGACACTTTATTTATTTGATTGTCACTTTAACACTTGTCCCAAGGAGTAGACCTTAACCATGAGCATGCGACCAGGATTGCCATGCAGCCTGAATTCATACGGCCTGACTTTTCCTGCGGCCTGACTTCATATGCGGATAGGATTGTCATGCGGCCTGACTTCCCATGCGGCTTAGAGACCCATGCGGCTTAGAGACCCATGCGGCCCTGCTTGTTGATTGAATATTTCTTGATTCATGTGACCCAATGTATAATTGGTAATTGGACTCGAATACTGTATCCGTGATGATACCCCTATTACCTGATTATTGTTCATAATATAATGTGCGTCGAGGTGCGACACATCCTGTCACGTGTTAAGTAATTATATTTGGGTTGTGCATCGAGAATGCCTCCAAATTCTTGAATGCGTAATATTATGAATATATATATATATATTGTTTCTCCAGCACGGGCATAATAAGCGAGTCAATTACCAAAGCGTGGCTAGGATATTGATTGTCTGAATATTGCATACACGTTCAGATGAATCCAGATTTGACTTTCATGGATTCGTATCTAGCGTGCCCATACTTTGTACGACATCTTAAAATAAATTCTCATGTGACCATGCCTTAAGATTTTCAAACAAAACATAGGGCTAATTAAGTAACTAAAAGTGGTAGTAACATTTGGAGGGAACGATATCCCGAGATCATGCCAACGAACCTTCCCACAGAGATTCATTTTAAGTGCGCTATGGGCTGGCCACCACAGATATTGTATATCATATACCTTAGTGGAGTACAGTATCTGACTACTATTATTATGCCGAGCCACTGTTTCACTATAGAAATACTGGAACCGCAAATACCGTATTTTTAGCGCAGTGACCCTACGGGGGACTGGTGCATCCTGTAAGTGCCTGTTTTATTTATTTGGTTCGGTTAGCTCATGTTCGGCACTGGCGTGATCTGAGGATACTTATTATGCATTATTTCTGAGATAGCCTCAGACTCCACAAAAATAGCAAGCCGTACTAATGATTGGCCGATTTATCAAGAAATAGATTTGGTTGTGATTGTATTATTCAGCTAGTAGCCTAGAAAAGTGGACTATCATAATATGATGGTTCAACCATTGTCCTTGTTTAGTTGTAGGGTTGGGCATTCGCGCTAGGATATGCCATGGACCTAAGTTACAACACTGAACCTATGTATTATTAAATATTTTCTTTGGATTTTTGTTTCTCCATTTCGTGCTCCTTTGTGGTACTTGCTATTTGGGGTCTAACCCCACTGGTTTTGCATGAACAGGTTTTGAGCCAGCACCTGAGAATCCAGCGTACTTTTACCTAACTCATGGCGCGTACCAGGAATATGGTCACAAGGGATAGCAAGTGAGTTTTCTTCTTTCCTGCTCGTCTTGCACATTTACTTCTTTTTGATGTTTCGCCACCGACACCTGTTAGCCGGCTCGTTTGGACATTAGTTTTCTTACATGATTGTATTAAATCAGACTTCAGCTGATCACTGTCATGTACTTATGTTACTCTTCCAGCTTCTTATTTTGCACAACTGGATTCCAGAATATTTTGAGAAAGCATTTGTGACGTCTTATTGCTTATCATATATGCTTTATGCTTATTGTTTCTTGTTTGAATGATTGAGACATAGAAGTTCTTGACCATAGGATACTTGATTGTAGTATGCACCCCCTCGTCTTATACAGCCGTGATCGTCGTACGATGTATAGTACCTTGTATGGGGTAGCTGGCCATGTCCGTCTCCGTATTCCGGTACTCAGACGTGACAACCCAACATTAAACTTTACTAGTTACTTTCACGTGCATTGCACGTAAGAAAAAATATTATTAAAAATAGATAAAAAATTTAAATAAGAAAAAATATTATTAAAATTAGATAAAAAGTTTAAATTATGATAGAATATTTTAACATAAACTAGATATGAGCCATAGTGCTCATATTCCTACAAAAGCCATGCACATGTATAAATAGAGTGTACAAGTGCACATGGGTGCACATGGGATGTAGGAGTCTATTCATATTGGTCCATATGTGCATGACTCATGTAGGAATATGAGCACTATGGCTCATATTCTGTTTATCCATATTTTAAATATAATTTGAATGTATTTTAATTATGATTGATTTATAAATAAATTTTTAGAAATTTGGATATGTATTTAATTAGATAATATCATTTAGTTAGTTTAAACATGATTTAAATATTGAATATATTTTTGGATTTATAATTTAAGTAGTTAGAAGAATTTAGGTTTTATTTTAACTACGAAAGGAGAGAAATATGGTAATTAAAAAGATTTTCAAATTTTTTAGATTAATTAACGTGAGAGAACTATGATAGTTAATTTTTTTAATTAATTTAAATTAATTAGTGATGATATACATATGACTTAGATGACTTATTTTTGAATCGTTTCTAAGCCGCATTATAATAGTAGAGATATTATAAATCCAACAAACAAGTAGAAGGATACTGGACAAGGAATTACTAGGGCCAATATATATTTTTGATACGGGGCATCACAATTTTGGCAGTCCTGGATATGCACAAGACGGTCAAAATTTGGATAGTCCTTACTATATCTTGGATTGTCCAAATTTTATCAAGGTGTCTATTGGGCCAGTCCGGGACGGCCCGTGGCCAGGGTCAACCGGGTCCGGGTCGGGCTCAACCTGAAGAGAGCGGCGGGCCGGGCTGGCCCGGTCAACAAATAATCTGACCCAACCAAGGCCCATGACCCAGTCAGGGTAGGATCAGACCGAACCGGTCTAGGTCCGGGCCGGTTGTCACGCCCCAGTCCCAAAATAACGAGGGACTAGCCATGTGGTAATGGCCAGCAGCACAACTCCAATGGACAAACCCAATTTAATGGACCCGTTAGAGTGCACTTAAGATGTAATAAATATCAATGCAGTCTACACCATTTATCAAAGAATAATTCTAATCTCATCCACACACAAAAATATAACTAAATATGATAGACTAATCAAGATAATAGATACAAAAAATATAGTCTATCAACAAGTCCAAATAAATAGTGTCTCGAGGAACAACCCGATAAAATAAGTTAATACATAGATCCATGAGTCTAGATATGAAATAACTGAAACCATAAATAGCTGAGTATGAAACTAAAATACTCAGGAAAAATTATCTGGCACAATCTCATCTTCTGGTGCCAGTACTGCTCCAGAGTCAGCTCTTGTCCCGTAAATCTTGGTATAATCCCCCTCTACTGTACCTGGGGACATAATCCGGATCCAAGATCTCAGGGGACATAACAAGGTACAAGAATTACTCAAGCCATATAAAATACAGTAAATAAAAATAGATCCTCAGGGCAAGCTATGTAACCAGCTATGTGAAATGTAAGTTGAGAGCATCACTAGTACTGTCACGACCCGCACCCAAAAATTGGGCATGAGCCATGGGTACGTCCAGCCTACGCCGCAGAATCGGCGGTAGAACGCTGTAAAGGTCCGTTCTAGGTCAACCATATCTATCTATATCTCACAGAAAAATCCGGCATGACCTCTCCAAAAGGAGGGCAACCACGCAATATATATATGTGAATAAAATCCTCTCCAAAAGGAGGGCAACCACGCAATATATATATATCAATAATCTCAATCATAAAATCTAGAGAAAGAATATAAGCACGATATGATATAGACAAAGAAACAGAACCAAGAGAGCAAGAAAATCCAAAATAATACAGTCCAAGGCCATAATAGCTACAACATCACAACATCAAAAGAATAAGTACAGTCATCCAAAATACAAACCACTGGAAATAACCCAGGAAACCCACCTAGCTAACTAGGATGCTATAGGCGTCTCCTCGGCGCACTCCTCCTCGGTCACGGGGTCACAACAGTCGTCAACACCCGGCCCGTAGAACGTCGGGCAATAGTCCTCAGGATCCTCTGGAAAAAATATGCCCAGTCAGGACTGGAGCGAAGTACATAACTCTGAAAGCAACTCCAAATACATGGTAAGGTGTATATGACGAGCAATAGAAAAGTAATCAAGATGCACAGGAAATAAATATATGCTGGAGCACAATAAGTAGCTGCAATGTAAACTGGAGAACAATACAAGTAGTGGAAAAGTAACTGCAGGTGAGAAACATGAATACTAGCTAAGTGCCTTGAGCACAAGTTCGTTATGTGATCGGCTTAGGTTGCACATGAAAAATACTACGATAACTCCGTTATGCGTGAGTTGCATAACCGACATACACATGAATACTGTTTGGCTTTGATCACATAACCAACTCCTACTCCCCTCCCCCACTAATACCATTGGATCCAACCACAACACGCTACGTACATAATAATAGCTCGCGCACACGAAGGCGAGAGCACAAGAAGCACATGATAGCACATGAGAATCAATACCCGAAGCACATGATGAAATACACGTGATAGAGTACCGCTGAACACGGTAAGGGGGATAGCATCTCATGACGGGATCCACTAGTACCAGCTCGTGTAATAATGTGTCAGAATCAAGTATTACAGTTCTAGAACAGGTGATATAAACGCTATCATGAAATGGAAACTATCAGAGGTAGGTACTCGCTTGATGTCCTGAGCAACTGATGAGGATCGAGATCCGGACCGGTGTTACAAGGACCTAATGCGAAAAGCAGAATTAAACAGGGTTCTAAGCATTTAAACTGATATAAAATAATTAAAAACAGGCTTCTAGGGCTATTCTAGGTCGAACGGGTCAAACCGGTGAAAATCGGGTCAAAAAGTCAACCCGGGATCCAAAAAGTCAACTCTAGGTCAAAACTAGGTCAAACGTTGACTTTTACGGTCAACGGGGACAATTATGGTCAAATCTAGGTCAAAATAGGGTGCCCCTGAAATTCTAGGTCAAACCGAGCTCATTAAGCTACTAAACTCACAAACTCGCCTAATCGAGATATCGGGATACCCTCGGTATCCGATACCTCGCCCTAGGCCACGCACCCCGCCTAAACCCGCTAAAACCTATGCTAGCACGAGTAAATATATATATATAAACATACAAAAATCACTCCAAAGCATTTCCTAGGCTAATGCTCAAATACCCCGCTCGAAACTCAATACCTTGAATATCTCAAGGTATCGAGATACCTCGGTATCTCAAGGTATTGAGGTTTCGCTCTAAAACCCCTCTAACTAGCTATCTAGCTACTAATTATGCACCTAGTTATTAATCTAGGCTAGGTAATATATATATCTATCACATATTTATATATCTAAGTAGGTATATACCTATGTATATAGCTATCCACACACATATACCCCAAATACCCATTTACCTTACCCATACTCATATATATATATTACTAACTATAATATATAGATATCTATATCTTAGATAGATATATATATCTAAGTATCTAGCTATCTACTTATCTAGTATCTATCTATCTAAATACCTAACTATCTATCTATTAATCTAGCCATCTAACTATCTATTTATCTTATCTACCTATTTAGGTAACTATCTATCTATTGATATATCTATCTATCTAACTTATTATCTATCTAACTATCTATCATCTATCTAATCTATTCTAATGATCTCTCTAACAAACTACATAACCACCTATCTATACCCAAACTTCGCTGCATGTTGGAGCTTGCACTGCTGCTGCTGCTGGCTCCTTGCTACTGCTGATGCTGCTGCTTTATGCTGCTGCTACTGCAGCCTTGCTGCTGCTGCTGCAGCTTCCTGCTGCTGTGCAGGCAGCAACAGCTGCTGCCTGCCTGCTGTTGGCTGCCCCCCCTTCCTCTCACATACACACACACACACACTCCCATATATATATATATATATGTATATCATCCTATATATATATATATATACATACATATATATATCTATATATATATAACTAGATACATATATATATACACCTATATCTACTCTAACACACTCACTAACACATACCCACACACTCACAAACACACTAATACACACACACACATACAAATATATACATAGCTCTATATATATATAAATACCTATATTAATATATATATACACACACACACACACACACACACACATATATATATATATATATATATATATATATATATATATATATATATATATATATATATATATATATATCAACACACACACACACACTCTAAGATATATATACACACAAGCACACTTACACATGTACATATATATATATACACATAGATATATACACCCACAAGCACACTAACACAACACAACATACAACAACACACAAACCACACGCCCCACTCACGCCCAACGACCCCGACACTCACCAACACCCTAAAATATATAAAATATAACTCGAAAACTCTAGCACACACTACCCGATACTAACCCAACGCGCGCACAAGCCCGAAACGAGAAAACCAAGTCGAAATGGTCGTTCGGTCATTTCGACGAACACGTGGTGCGCGGCTCGGAAAACCTCCTGAAACGCACACCAAACGAACTCGGAATCGGCCCAAAATTTACCCACGCGCTCTACACGATGTCTAGATCCTAGAAAAAATGGTCCCACGTCGATTCTAGGTCCGTGGCGGAAACGCACACGCACTTAGAATCGGCGACGACGAAAAGCCCCAATTTCGCCCGAAACGCCCGTTTCTCCGCGACGCGGCTTCCCGTGTCCAAATGGAGACACGCACTCACTCTCTAGACACCCGACAATGTCTACCTAGGTCCATCTAACCTAGGACATCACCCAAAATTGGGCCAAATTCGGATTACACCCGAATTCGACACAAAACCTAGTGTCAAAGTCTCTAAACTCACCCAAACTAGTTCCAACTTCCTCCTACGGGTAGGGTTAGGGTCTAGGAAGGTTCTATAACACTAATTACACTACACAAAAATAATTAGAAAGGGGAAAGTTAGGTTTTACCTCTTGGGAGTTGGAATCCCAAGGCCAAAGTCTCACAACCCCTAGAAATCACCTCCCTCAAGCTCCAAGCCACCAAATCTAGCTTCCACACTAGATCTAAGCTCCTCACACCTAGGTTAGGGAAAAAGCAAGGTTAGAGCTAGCATAAGGAGAAGGAATGGATGAAGAAAGAAGAAAAATGGAAGGAAGAACTCACCTTGGAGAAGAAGGAAGAAGGAAGAAGAAATGGAGAAGAAGAAATGAAGAAGAAGTGGAAAATGAAGATGAATACAAAGAGGGGAGGGGGCTGCTGCTGGAATTCGGGAATGGGGGGTAGGTAGGGGCCGGCTATGTAAATAAATAGGGGTTTACATGTACAAAGGTCCAAAATGCCCTCCTAACTCGGTTTTGGGTTTCGGGTTCCAAAAGCACTCAAACTAGCTCCAAATCTCTCCCACTAACCTCCTAAAAATAAAATAATAAATCTAAGCCCCAAAATAATTCTCACAAGGGTGTGGGCTGGGTCGGACATGGGTCCACTAGGGTCTGACATGGGTCCAGGCTAGCCAAAATCCTAAAACAATCATTAAAAAAATAATACAAGCACTAAATAAATATAAATATAATCAATTAAATACAATCCACTATTTATCAAATAAAAAAAAAACCCTATTTTCTAGAATTGGCTAGTGACAAGTACTCAGGCTGAAACCACTACAAGCTCTGTGTCAGGGAGCCGGTAGCAGTAATATCACGTAATGGGCCAAGATCTGGAACAGAGACTAAAGCAACACAACGCAATAATATAATATATATGTATATAATCAGCCTATAGCCTGTGTGTCTCTTCCCACCCAATATAATCACACGTCTCATGTCAACGTCGTCTCATATCCATAACACGCAAGATCATGACCTCTAGCTAGTACATCGAGTCATAATGATATCTATGTATATGCAAGTCTTATGTCACGAATCCTGTAAGCCTATACAAAATTACCATGAATAACTCAGAAAAGATTTTGTCGCATGAATAGTATCAAGTGTCCTATGGTGTCACGCCCCAGTCCCAAAATACGTAGGACTAGGAACACGTAAGCATGCCAGCCATATGTATATGACAACTCTAATATATGGATACCATAATACACACGTACGCTGTAATATGTATAATAATTCATAAGTGGTATATAACTATCACAAGTCACAGGGCATAACTAAATCTCATCCACAGAATCAAATAGAAATAAATAACCAATCTATTATATAATTGTATCTCAAGATAAAGTATCAAAAAATGATAGTCGGGTGGAAACAAATCTACTGCCAAACTAGAATATAAGAGAAACCACATAAGAACATCTAATAAACCATGAGACTCGAAGAGAAGACATTCTCGAAACAAATAAGTAGTAAGTCCTGATCTGTGCTCCTGCGAATAGTTAAGATCGTCTACACCTGGAAAGGGACCAGGTCCTCAGAGGGACGTAACAAGATACATGGAAGTATGCCAATTTGAATACAGTAAACATGAATAATAGGTAGAAAATATGTAAGTATGCTGTACAAGACAACCTATATGAATGCATAATGAGGACAACTTTTTGACGTATGGGCATGGGTAGGCTACTCGATCTAAACCTCACAACTCATACACATTGCAGGGATATTAGAAATTGACATACCTCGGGGGTAGCGACCAGCGCGACACCAGAAATTGATATACCCCGGGGGTAGCGACCAGTGTGACACACTACCGTAGTGCGTGCTAGATACTACGGTTTACCAGAGTGGTTATAGCCCATACGCCTACTGATTGTCCTCCCCTCCCATGATACTATGTGTCAAGTGTGTGTCAACATATACATAGTATATAATTATGACTGAAAATATACACATGCAATAAACATATAAAATATAATAAGCATGCAAAGTACTGTAAGCAATTTGACAAGGTATCTTGCCTGGTAAGGAAGCTGCAAAGTGTAAACGTCCAGATGTCAAGCACCAAGGTCAGAAACTACGACCTCCGAATAAACGTCTCCGGATGCTGAAATAAACATTACCAATACTTCCAGAATAGGCGAGATAGCTAGAAAATACTACCCTTTCGTCCAATTTGGACACAGGGGCAAAACGATAATTTTGGGTCAAAGCGGGGTCCACATGTGGCCCACCTTGCACCGAAAAGCATGCCAGGGGTAAAGGTCTCTAAATGGGACAAATAATAGGTCAAACAAATTCTAAACGTCAATACGAACTCAACGGTATGTCCAATTTTGGATTCCGGTGAGCCGAACATAAATTCACCCAAAAAGTCAACCGTGGGGCCCGCAAATAGGTGGCTTGGTCAACTATCTCAGAATCACGTAAAACTTGGGTCACAGGACCAGCGTGATACCACGAATCCAATGGCACAAGTTTTATCATATTCTGAAGAGCGTACACTAAATGGTGCGATATTTTGCAAAAGTCACGATACGTGGCCTTTTACGGATACGGGCTGATTCTGACGCGCACACACGTCCAAATCAGTTTCTGCGAAAGCCCACATGTCTGGACATACCATACGCGCCTTTTGGTGCAACTGGTATGCGACGAGGCAGTCCCGTTTGGCGGAGCGCGCTCCGTATCACAAATTTTAAAGTTCCAAAAATAAGTTTTTTATGATTTTTAACCCAATTTAGTTCTGCATATAACACCAAATAAAATAATATAATTAACAGAAAATAATCTCGATTATATGGTCTTTATATAGCAAAAAGAAAATCTAAGTTTAGATCTCTGTGGTGGGAGATACGAGTCCTTAAACATGGGTGGTTGCATCAGTTTTTCTGAAGTTAAAGTTGTGGTTTTTCTCCAAGTTGGTCTCGATTTTTACCTAGGGTTACGCATTGATCGGAGAAAACTAATACACATTGTTGGAAGAGGGATAAGTCATGAACATACCGGTGAAGACGGGATCGAATTTGGTTGCGAGACGAAGCAGGAATCTACGCGTGAACAGGGGTACGCTGCTGCAATTTCTGCGGGTGCTTGCGTGTCGCGGACGCGGCGCGAGCGGCGGTGCTGGGCTCCTCCGGCGGCGGAGGCGGAGGCGGAGTCGAGGAGGTGGTCGGCGGCAGCTCAGGGTAAGTAGTTTAGGGTTTAGGGTTAGGGTTTTGGAAGAGTATATATATATAGATATTGAGAGAACGGGGGGGGGGGGGGGGTTAATCCGCGCGTGGGGGGGGGGGGGGGGGGTGGTGCGGGGGGTCTTCAGAATGCTGCTGCTGGGCTATTGGGTTAGCGGGTAGCTTAGGACCGGGTTTGGGTTCTTAGGGTTTATAGGTTTTGTTATTTCTTTTCTTTCTTCTTTCTTTCTTTCTTTATTCTTTTCTTTTATTCATTCATTTCTTTTTGTTTTCTATTCTTTTTATTTATTAATAGATTACTTATATATATATATATATATATATATATATATATATATATAATTCTAGAAAATTATATTTGTACATAAAAATAATCTATCATCCGTCCACAAGGTCTCCTACATAAAATAAAATAAGGTAAAATAATAGTTTGCTCAATAATTATCCAGCTAAATATTTACCTAGTAATTAAATCCAATAAATTATATTTTCTAATATACAATTAAATAATACAATTCAATTAAATAATTAATTAAATAATTAATATTGTTTTTAAAATTAGTGGTTTTATATTCTACCCAACTTATAAAAATTTTGTCCTCGAAATTGACACTAACCCATATTCATAATAAGTTACTATAGCTATTACCCTTCATTGCTATCTAGCAGTGATTCCTAAAAGTCATGGTCAGCCATTCTACCACTATTCTATGATCCTCTAACTCGTCTATACTACCCAACTTACATGAGTTCTACTAGTAATCACAGTCTCTTGTGGCTATTGTCTAGGTGCTAGGACAAATTCATTCATTGGATCAAGAATTTTGGGATACCTGTCTGGAATCTCATAACCATGATTTTTCTTTATAACCATCAAGCATTGTAGTCTAATACTGCCATGCCACCTGACCAATATGTCTGCAAATACTTTGACTACTTTACTATAACGGTCTAGCTGCAGCTGTCGCTACTTCGCCAGTGATTTGTCATAGTCGTCAGTTCGTAACAAGTGCCTTCAACTCTTCCTTAAGCTTAGTCTAAGTTTTAGGACAATAATTAAGGTCTTGACTAACTTATAAAACTATTAGAAGTATAAAACTAATTCAACAATCCAACAAATTTCTATTAGGCTAAGGGATGCTATACATGGTTTTTTAAAATAATAAGAGGATACAAATATTGCTATAGTGCATATACATAAGGGTTATCATTATGTACTCATCTTTTAGTTATTAATCATTTACTAAACCATTTATGTTTTTAACTATGAAAATAAGGATGAGGTTGAAGTAATTCAAACAATTCATAATGGCACGGAAGGATACGACTATGATAGGAAGAGTTAAGCACGAGATAAGGAATGGATATAGAAGAGAAGATGAGCCACCCTAAGGGGTGAGATAGTGATAAGGAAAGAATACTACTACTGCTACTCGCGTTATCTATTAGCATCACGTGTATGCCATATGGGTAGAATATCGACATATCCTCATAACTGCTAAACCACCATATATATAATTTTATGTCTACTATGCACCTAAGATCTCGTGTCATATAGGGGGTCATGAGTATGAAATAACAAATATAACTAAAGGTCGTACCTTTATCTACGACTTCATGTGTCTGCGCTCCCTTATTTGTCATCATGAGTGCTTGGCCTATAGGGTATATCTAGTACTATCCGTGTATCAAACTTATAATAAGCACGAACGTTCGTCTTTCCGAAATAGGGAAAGACAAAAAATAAAAATAAAGAATTCATGGAGGAGGTGATAGAATACAAGTACGAGATTCAAAGGGATTAGAGAATTTAAAAGGGAGTTGTCAAGGCAGTTGTGGATTGAAATTCTATTTTGGTAGATTCCTATTGGCATGTTCATATCAGGACAGTTATGTACCTGACATGATATGCTCTGACCAGTCTAGAGGGCAAGTATATTCGTCTAACAAGTTGAGTCTACTATATCTCAATCCACGTAAAGTAATGATACGAAGATCGAACCAAGCGCACTAAGGTTGATCAGACCATAATGCACTGATTCTGATTTAGACAATGTATTAGTGTAGGCCCCCAATAATACATATGTCATGAACAAGCTCAATAAAAGAATAAGCTTGCAAAACTAGGCCATAATAGCAGCATAAGTCGAGGTAGTAAAAAAAAAGTACACTTGATTATGATGGAGGAAGGTACAGAATAATTTAAGTTCACCAAGAGGATCAGTGTTGTGCCTCTACAGTTTCCATAATAACTCCTTGTCAAGGTCTCTAATCGACCAAATGGGTGTATGGGCCTATAAGTTCTACAGTCTAGATAAACACTAAAGTTTTATAGTCTAGATAAACACTATCTCTTATGCAAGCCTATAATTGGTGTCATTCGATTATACTTCATTAATGGGTAAAAAGGATTATGTGATACTAGGTTATGAGGCATACTACCCGACTTACAATAATTTAACTAATAGTGTTATTGAACAATAGAGTGTATATACCTAGTACAAGTCACCTTCCCAACCCCTATCAAGCACGAAAGAAAGATAAGATTGACGTTGTGAAAGGATCAAGTAAGATGTAATGCAAGCAATCAAATAAGAATGCGAAATAAAATAAAGGGAGGTGATTAAATAAGTGGATGAGATCCTATACTCTAATCCTATGCGCAGGCTTGCTCGGTACAGTAACGTAATCGAGACAATATGCTCTAGACCTACATGGGCCACCATAAAAATATGTCACGCCCCAGTCCCAAAATACGTAGGACTAGGAACACGTAAGCATGCCAGCCGTATGTATATGGCAACTCCAATATATGGATACCATAATACACACGTACGCTATAATATGAACAATAATTCATAAGTGGTATATAACTATCACAAGTCACAGGGCATAACTAAATCTCATCCACAGAATCAAATAGAAATAAATAACCAATCTATTATATAACTGCATCTTAAGATAAAGTATCAAAGAATGATAGTCGAGTGGAAACAAATCCACTGCCAAACTAGAATATAAGAGAAACCACATAAGAACATCTAATGAACCATGAGACTCGAAGAGAAGACCTCCTCGAAATAGATAAGTAGTAAGTCCTGATCCGTGCTCCTGTGAATAGTCAAGATCGTCTACAGCTGCAAAGGGATCAGGTCCTCAGAGGGACGTAACAAGATACATAGAAGCATGCCAATTTGAATACAATAAACATGCATAATAGGTAGAAAATATATAAGTACGCTATACAAGATAACCTATATGAATGCATAATGAGGACAACTTTTTGACGTATGGGCATGGGTAGGCTTCTCGATCTAAACCTCACAACTCACACACACGACAGGGACATCAGAAATTGACATACCTCGGGGGTAGCGACCAGCGCGACACCAGAAATTGACATACCTCGGGGTAGCGACCAGCGTGACACACTACCGTAGTGCGTGCTAGATACTATGGTTTACCAGAGTGGTTATAGCCCATACGCCTACTGATTGTCCTCCCCTCCTATGATACTATGTGTCAAGTGTGTGTCAATATATATATAATATATAATTATGAATGAAATAAAAATACACAAGCAATGAACATATAAAAATATAATAAGCATGCAAAGTACTGTAAATAATTTGGCAAGGTATCTTGCCTGGTAAGGAAGCTGCAAAGTGTAAACGTCCAGATGTCAAGCACCAAGGTCAGAAACTACGACCTCCGAATAAACGTCTCCAGATGCTGAAATAAACATCACCAATATTTCCAGAATAAGTGAGATAACTAGAAAACACTATCCTTTCGTCCAATTTGGACACAGGAGCAAAACGGTAATTTTGGGTCAAAGCGGGGTCCACATGTGGCCCCACCTTGCACCAAAAAGCGTACCAGGGATAAAGATCTCTAAATAGGACAAATTATAGTTCAAACAAATTCTAAACGTCAATACAAACTCAATTGTACGTCCAATTTTGGATTCCGGCGAGCCGAACACAAATTGGCCCAAAAAGCCAACCGTGGGACCCACAAATAGGCGGCTTGGTCAACTATCTCAGAATCGCATAAAAATTGGGTCACAGGACCAGCGTGATACCACGAATGCAATGACGCAAGTTTCGTTGCATTCTGACAAGCGTACACTAAATGGTGCGATATTTTGCAAAAGTCGCAATACGGGACAATTTACGGATACAGGGTGATTCTGACGCGCACACACGTCCAAATTAGTTTCCGCAAAAGCCCACACATCTGGACATACCATATGCGCCTTTTGGTGCAACTGGTATACGACGAGGCGGTCCCGTTTGGCGGCGCGCTCCGTATCACAAATTTTGAAGTTCCGAAAATAAGTTTTTCATGATTTTAACCCAATTTAATTCTACATATAACACCAAATAAAATAATGTAATTAACAAAAAATAATCTCGATTATATGGTCTTTACATAGTAAAAAGAAAATCTAAGTTTGGATCTCTGTGGTGGGAGATACGAGTCCTTAAACATGTATGGTTGCAGCAGTTTTTTTGAAGTTAAAGTTATGATTTTTCTCCAACTTGGTCTCGGTTTTCACCTAGGATTACACGCTGATCGAAGAAAACTAATACACAGTGTTGGAAGAGGGATAGGTCATGAACATCCCGGTGAAGACGGGGTCGAATTTGGTTGCAAGACGAAGCGGAAATCTACTCGTGAACAGGGGTACGCTGCTGCGATTTCTGCGGGTGCTCACGGGTCGCGGACGCGGCGCGAGCGGCGGTTGGCGGTGCTGGGCTCCTCCGGCGGCGGCGGCGGAGTCGAGGAGGTGGTCGACGGCGGCTCAGGGTAAGTAGTTTAGGGTTTAGGGTTAGGGTTTTGGGAGAGTATATATATATATATATATATATATATATATATATATATATATATATTGAGAGAACGGGGGGGGGGGGGGGGGGGGGGTTCATCCCGCGGGGGGGGGGGGGGTATTGTCTTCAGAATGCTGCTGCTGCTGGGCTATTGGGTTAGTGGGTAGCTTAGGACCGAGTAGGGTTTATAAGTTTTGTTATTTCTTTTCTTTCTTCTTTCTTTATTCTTTTCTTTTCTTTTATTCATTCATTTCTTTTTATTCTTTTTGTTTTCTATTCTTTTCATTTATTAATAGATTACTTATATATATATATATATATATATATATATATATATATATATATATATATATATATATATATATATATATATATATATATATATAATTCTAGAAAATTATATTCGTACATAAAAATAGTCTATCATCCGTCCACAAGGTCTCCTACATAAAATAAAATAAGGTAGAATAATAGTTTGCTCAATAATTATCTAGCTAAATATTTACCTAGTAATTAAATCCAATAAATTATATTTTCTAATATACAATTAAATAATATAATTCAATTAAATAATTAATTAAATAATTAATATGGTTTTTAAAATTAGGGGTTTTACATATGGTATGACGTACTTGGTAAAGCAAGCATGTAAAAATATATTGGATCGTGATATCAACTCTCTAAGTGACGTTACACGACTCCGCGTACGACGTCGACACCCGAATCTTGTTCGAACACTAAGCAACATCTCACGGTCCTAGATTGAACAGGTACATCACAGAAGTATATGGAAAGAATACAAGCAATTAATAGCACATGATCTTCTACAAGTTAGCAAGGTACACTTGCTTGGGTTCTGAGCTCCGACAGTTGCTCCAATATAAGTGAAATCGCCAGGTACGTCTCCGGATGCTGAAATAAATATTACCATTGCTCTCAGAATACTTGAAATAGCTAGGATTGACTACCCATAAGTCAAATTTGGACATAGGGTCAGAATTGACAGTTTCGGGTCAAAGCGGGCTCCACATGTGGCCCACTTCGCACCGAAAAATATGCCAGAGATAAATTCTTCAAATTCGTCAAAATTAGTGTCTATGAATCCAGAACAATGATACAAACCCAATGGAAATTCCAAAACTGGATTTCAATGAGTCGGTCATGAAATTGCTCGTCAAGTGGAACCGTGGGGTCCATAAAATGGGGTTTCGTCAACGTTCTCAGAATCGAACCAAACTTGGGTCACAGGACTAGCATAACGCTATAAATCCGATGGCGTAAGTTTCGTTGTAAAATGACAAGCACACACAAAATTATGACGAGTGTCAGAACAGGCCGATACGAGATTTTTCGATAGATACGTGTTGATTTCGGTGTGCACGCACATCCAAATCAACTTTCGCAAAATCTCACATGTCCGCATTGACGATACACACCTTTCGGTATAATTCGCACACGACGAAGTTGCTTCGTTTAGCGGGACGCACCCGTTTCAAGAAAATTCGGATTTAGAAAACCAAGGTTTTGGTCAAAATCAACAGCGAATAAATCACAACATACAACGAATTAAAATAAACTAAATAAAGAGATTAAAACTCGGTTATATTATCTAAATTACTGTTTAAGTAAAATTTAAAAATATTAAGTAAGTTGAAAGAAAAATAGACATGAATATAGGTGGTTGGGACAGTTTCTGAACTACAAAATTGGTCATTATTTTTCTTGTTTTGTGTCGCGAATTACGACCGACACAGGACACGATAGGCCGAACTAATTATACAGAGTTCAAGAGGGTCATGTGGTCTTCGCATAGGATTCGACGGGTCAATATTTAGTTAACTGTGCAGGGAGATACAAGGGCTAGAAGTAGCATACCTTGCTGTGTGCTGTTGCTTAAAATTTGGGCGGCTAATTTGCAGCGGCGTGCGACGGCGGTCCGGCGATCGTCGGAGGCTGTGGTTGGTCGGGGTGGTAGAGGAGATGATGGTGGTGAGGGACGGCTCGGATAGGGATTATATAGGGGTGTACATGGGGGGTTACAGGGAGCGGAAGAGAGGGGGTCGGGGAGGTTTCAGGGAGGGGAATCGAAGGTGGTGCGGGGGTTTACAACAGCGGTTACTGTAGCAGCGGGTATGGGTTTGTGGGTTTTGGGTTATCGGGTTAGTTTAGGATCCGGTTGGTTTAGTTAGGTTTGGGATGGTTCGGTTTATGTTGGTTTGGGTTGGGTTTATATAAAACAATGCATATATGACCATTAAAAATAGTTTTGGACCCCAATAAATTCTAAAAAATTTATACGATATTCTATTATTAATTATATACCCAAAAATATATTTTTTACACTATTTTAATAATTAATTTAATATACAAAAATATAAATCCATGAAGAAAATTTATTATAATTAGCTAAAAATTACAGAAAAATCTTCCTTAATCTCAAAAATTCATAATTTCAGTAATTAAAATTCTAAAATTAAATTCTAAAAATCTGGGTGTTTACAATCTACCCATCTTAAAAGAATTGCATCCTCGCATAAGAAAATAAAATATAATCGGTCAAGAATGGTTTGCTCCCGAAGAGATGATGTGATTGCAAGACATGTTTGTTGAAGCAAGACACAAAGGATAAGGGACCATGAACAAAGAAAAAATTGAGAGGAAGGGTGAGGGTTTTCTTCAAGCAGAACACGTAGGGAAGAAATGAAAACTTTTTCCTAGGCAATGAAAGATAGGTAACTCAAGAGTAAATGAGCCTGGTTATAGTGAAGAACAACTACAACTTATGAAAACTTGGGTACCACTGACATATTACTAATCTAGACTAACAAGTTCATGCTAACATAATACTAGGTTTAGGCTAGGGAATGAAACTAACATGCACATGCTAAAGTATTACTAGGAATATTCGCTATTATAGCTAGCTATGATAAAACTAAATCTTACTCATATTTACTACTCCTCGAGTATGTGCCTCCTCCACTGTCATCACAAAAGTCTATCCATGTCCCTGTGGTGGTGCCCTTTGCTGTTGCTGGGCTTGCTGAAAGAGTGCTGCCTGTGGTGCCAAGGGTGGTCTCGGCTGATATTGTCACGCCCCGATCTCCCGCAGGATATTTCGGTCATCCCCGCTAGGCGGGAATCACCCTCGCCAGCGCTCCCGCAGGACGATCGCTTTGACCCATCCGGGCGTGATGCCGCACGAGCGTGAGCCACGCCCGTGCAAGGCCATGGTTCATTGGCTGGCGGCAAGAGTTCTAAGCCACAGAGTCGCACAGATTGTCCGAGTGCAGCGGAGTCACGAATGCATAGCGATTTGGTAACAGGTTCACTGAGTCGACAATATAGCGGAAGCATTGAAACACAAGTTTGAAGTAAAAAAACTCTTTTATTGATATAAACATGTATTACAAGCAGCGTATAGCCGAGATTACAAGTCGCTCAAGCCTCTCTCTCTCTGAAACAGTAAAAGCGTGCCAAGTGGCTACAATTATGGAATGATTGTACAGGCGATGTTCAGGCGATGTTCACAACTTATGTCTTGTATATGTGCTTCAGTTCCGGATGCACCGTTGCGAGGCTTCAGAGGGAACTCCTGGCCTTAGCACGCACGAAGGAGGCATCCGCACCGAACGAGGTTCTCCCGCACCCTGCAGACAAACTGGTGGATTATCAGTACATTGAATGCACTGGTGGGGAAGCTACTCGCCCGCTCGACAAATCCAAACACGTAATACAGGTTTCGTGCACAACTATTAAGTTGTCTTTCTAGTTGCCTTAGGATCAGTTTCATGCAAACATTGAATAGCCTAACGTGTCGGACAGTGCGCCGTACAACATGAGAGGAAACACGGCAAGACTTACCAACTTACCATCTCCTTCCCTGTTTGAGGCAAACATTGAGGCAAACATCGTTAATTCAAGCACGGACAAGTATAAACATTCAGGGGCATAGCATATGCAAACACGAGGGTCATTTTAACATGATCGTTCAGGTGTTCAGTTGTTCATTTGATGCAATGCAGTGACTCGCACGCGGATAGCCGCTAAGCGAGGATGACTTATCTATATGAACATGAGTCGCTGGCATAGCCATTAAGGACACTAGTCTTAAACGAGAATGGTTTGCAACGAAAGTACAGTGGGCGCTATAAGCCATCTCGTTTAGTACAGTAGACTACACAGTAGAGTTCAGCCATGGAGCGGATAGTATGCAGCGAAAGAACGGTAGGCGCTGCACACTATCTCGTCCAGTACAGTTGGCTGAAACAATAGAGTTCCATCCGGATTGGAGCGGCCCCAGTGTCCCGGAGACCGTCCGTGGAACTATGCCTCGTTTCCGAGTTGTCCGCGACATGCAGGTCAGGGTCTTTCCAATTTCACGAGATACACGAGTACTGTGGAACAGGAGTACAGTGGTACAGTAGAACAGTAGTACAGTAGTGCACGAGTACAGGAGTTGCTTGAATCATGATTCTGTACAGTGATTAACTTGTCTTGATGCATTCCCCTGGTTCGGGGATTTGCCTTGGGTGACCTAACGGTCCCGGATACTTGCAGGTTCATTCAGGCACGGAACGACTACGTAATAGTCTCCCGGGGTTTGGATGAAAATACGGTAACAATCAAGCAGACAATCATGCGTTTCTAAGGAACATAAGCAGGTATGTTGCTCGGACCCGAAGGTAAGCCGAGAGATGAAACCGTTAAGGGACTTAGCATGCGAGGGTCTGAACATATATAAGCAGTATTTTAATTTCCATGTTCTAGCATAAGCAATACAAGTTGGGATTATTCCCTTAGCTAGGTGCGTTGGATTTGTTAGCATGTAGGGGGTGAATCACCTAGCAACTAGCATGAACATTCCAGATTTTATGTGTACTGGCTAAGCAAAGACAAGTTCACCGTAGCCACCCACCTTAGCGATGATTCGCCTCGGTAGAGCGATACGTCAAGCGAGCCTCTGAAAGCCTAAGCCAGATTCCTGTAGGGACAAGTCTGGATATCCTTTGCATCCTCTTTGAGGCAAAGCGGGTCGGGACAGCTGCACTATTGCCGTTTGAGACAGCAGTCCGCTTGAGCGGAACGGGGTGTTACATCCTACCCAACTCAGAAAAAGTCTCGTCCTCGAGACTTACTAAGGACAAGCAGTGATCTAGGGTTGAGGCAATCATAGACAAGTCGTTGTACTTGTTCATTTGGATGTTCACTTGCACAAGCGTCGAAATCAGCATATCGCTTAGACTGGATCGTGCGCACTTTCGAAGTACACTTCTAGCGTGAACACGTCAACCAGCTTAGTGATAGCGAAGTCTTAGCACTCGAGTTTCACCTCATCTTAAGTCTTGGATGGTGCACTAGTTCAAGGCGACCCTCGAATAGATGCATTCAACCAAACTTAGAGTTAGTGAAATCAGACAAGCTACTAGCGATACACTCAAGGGTTCGCACAGGTTGGCACAAAGGCCACTCGCAGAACAACAGCATACAAGCAAGCATATCATTCAAAACGCATTTTGAAAGTATTTAGACTTATTGTTGGAACATCCCATCGAGGCATTGAGAGAGAGCGTGCACATAACCAACGAACGACCTTTCGAAACAGAGATATCGAATCAAAGTCCAAAGGCGTAGAAGCCAGGCTCTGATACCAACATGTCACGCCCCGATCTCCCGCAGGCTATTTCGGTCGTCCCCGCTAGGCGGGAATCACCCTCGCCAGCGCTCCTGCGGGACGATCGCTTTGACCCATCCGGGCATGATGCCGCACGAGCGTGAGCTACGCCCGTGCAAGGCCATGGTTCATTGGCTGGCGACAAGAGTTCTAAGCCACAGAGTCGCATAGATTGTCCGAGTGCAGCGGAGTCACGAACGCATAGCGATTTGGTAACAGGTTCACTGAGTCGACAATATAGCGGAAGCATTGAAACACAAGTTTGAAGTAAAGCAACTCTTTTATTGATATAAACATGTGTTACAGGCGGCGTATAGCCGAGATTACAAGTCGCTCAAGCCTCTCTCTCTCTGAAACAGTAAAAGCGTGCCAAGTGGCTACAATTATGGAATGATTGTACAGGCGATGTTCAGGCGATGTTCACAACTTATGTCTTGTATATGTGCTTCAGTTCCGGATGCACCGTTGCAAGGCTTCAGAGGGAACTCCTGGCCTTAGCACGCACGAAGGAGGCATCCGCACCGAACGAGGTTCTCCCGCACCCTGCAGACAAACTGATGGATTATCAGTACATTGAATGCACTGGTGGGGAAGCTACTCGCCCGCTCGACAAATCCAAACACGTAATACAGGTTCCGTGCACAACTATTAAGTTGTCTTTCTAGTTGCCTTAGGATCAGTTTCATGCAAACATTGAATAGCCTAATGTGTCGGACAGTGCGCCGTGCAACATGAGAGGAAACACGGCGAGACTTACCAACTTACCATCTCCTTCCCTGTTTGAGGCAAACATTGAGGCAAACATCGTTAATTCAAGCACGGGCAAGTATAAACATTCAGGGGCATAGCATATGCAAACACGAGGGTCATTTTAACATGATCGTTCAGGTGTTCAGTTGTTCATTTGATGCGATGCAGTGACTCGCACGCAGATAGCCGCTAAGCGATGATGACTTATCTATATGAACATGAGTCGCTGGCATAGCCATTAAGGACACTAGTCTTAAACGAGAATGGTTTGCAACGAAAGTACAGTGGGCGCTATAAGCCATCTCGTTTAGTACAGTATACTACACAGTAGAGTTCAGCCATGGAGCGGATAGTATGCAGCGAAAGAATGGTAGGCGCTGCACACTATCTCGTCCAGTACAGTTGGCTGAAACAATGGAGTTCCATCCGGATCGGAGCGGCCCCAGTGCCCCGGAGACCGTCCGTGGAACTATGCCTCATTTCCGAGTTGTCCGTGACATGCAGGTCAGGGTCTTTCCAATTTTACGAGATACACGAGTACTATGGAACAGGAGTACAGTGGTACAGTAGAACAGTAGTGCACGAGTACAGGAGTTGCTTGAATCATGATTCTGTACAGTGATTAACTTGTCTTGATGCATTCCCCTGGTTCGGAGATTTGCCTTGGGTGACCTAACGGTCCCATATACTTGCAGGTTCATTCAGGCACGGAACGACTACGTAGTAGTCTCCCGGGGTTTGGATGAAAATACGGTAACAATCAAGTAGACAAGCATGCGTTTCTAAGGAACATAAGCAGGCACGTTGCTCGGACCCAAAGGTAAGCCGAGAGATGAAACCGTTAAGGGACTTAGCATGCGAGGGTCTGAACATATATAAGCAGTATTTCAATTTCCATGTTCTAGCATAAGCAATACAAGTTGAGATTATTCTCTTAGCTAGGTGCGTTGGATTTATTAGCATGCAGGGGGTGAATCACCTAGCAACTAGCATGAACATTCCAGATTTTATGTGTGCTGGCTAAGTAAAGACAAGTTCACCGTAGCCACCCACCTTAGCGATGATTCGCCTCGGTAGAGCGATACGTCAAGCGAGCCTCTGAAAGCCTAAGCCGGATTCCTGTAGGGACAAGTCTGGATATCCTTTGCATCCTCTTTGAGGCAAAGCGGGTCGGGACAGCTGCACTATTGCCGTTTGAGACGGCAGTCCGCTTGAGCGGAATGGGGTGTTACAGATATCCTCCCGTTGTTGGTAAATCTTGTCGGTTTACCATCGGTGCTCGTCGGTGAACTATCGGTGTTTTTCCTCGATGCTCCGTGCAATTTTTGGTTGAATGTTGTCTGGATCCGCAAACCAAGCACAATCCCAATCTGTGTCGACATTCCTTGGCGAGATGGCCTATTTTGCCACAATAATGACAAGTAGAGAGTCCTGGTGCTGGTGCTGGTAGGGCTGGTCGATGAATCATCAGTGCTCTCTCTCGACGCTCAGGGCAATCCCTGGCTGAATGCTGTTTGGATCCGCAAGCTAAACATAATCCCAATTTGAGTCTACACTCCCTCTCAATATGACCTACCTTGCCACAGTAGTGACAAGTAGGAAGGACTAGTGCTAGTGGTGTAAATGCTCTCTGTGGTGGATTCATCTGTGGTCACTTTGCAGCTACTTCCTATTGTGCTCGGTCTGGTGCTAGTGCATACGGCCGCTTCTGGCTGGACTCTCTCCTGATAATATGCTCCATGCGTCGGGCTGCAGCAAGGACGTCCGTATAAGAAGTAGTTGCAACGGAGCTGATTAATCTCTGTAGCTCAAAGCTAAGTCCGTCAAAGAACTTCTCCGCCCGGCATTGCTGGGCCTCTTGATGAACCTGCTGTTGTGCTTGCATCATTGCGTAGAATATTTGGAACATCTGCTTTCCATCCATAGGCTGTCCTGATGGAAAAACGGGCATTGGTGGAGTAAACTGCGATGGTGGTAGAATATCGTCTCGCCGGAACCTCGAGACGTGCTGATCTGCTTGATTGCTTTATTGAGTGGATGGATCTCCACTTAATGGCGTCACTCCATCGTCGTAGGTGACCATAACACCTTATAGTATTCTCGCGAAAGTCTCGTCGCTGGCTCGTAGATCCATTACTCTTCATACAAAGTAAATTATGAGAGGCGCACAGAGGAATCAAGGCAGGATGTAAGTCAAAAAATTATTTTGAAGTCGATATAGAGGTCAAGAACATATCAACAAGTGGATGAGATCCTATAATTTATCCTATCCTAATTGTAGGCTTGCTTGGTTCCTTAGTTAAAACTGAAGCAACATAGTCGTAGACATGCATGGGCCACCACAAAAACTATGTCACGCCCCAGTCCCAAAATAACGAAGGGCTAGCTACGTGGCAATGGCCAGCAGCACAACTCCAATGGACAAATCCAATTTAATGGACCCGTTAGAGTGCACTTAAGCTGTAATAAATATCAATACAGTCTACACCATCTATCACATAATAATTCTAATCTCATCCACTGAAAGAAACATAACTAAATATGATAGACTAATCAAGATAATAGATAAAAAGAAATATAGTCTATCAACAAGTCCAAATAAATAGTTTCTCGGGGAACAACCCGATAAAATAAGTCAATACATAGATCCATGGGTCTAGATATGAAATAACTGGAAGCATAAATAGCTGAGTATGAAACTGAAATACTCAGGAGAAATCCTCTGGCACAACCTCGTCTTCTGATGCTAGTACTGCTCCAATGTCAGCTCCTGTCCCGTAAACCTTGGGGTAATCCTCCTCTACTGTACCTGGGGACATAATCCGGATCCATGTCCTCAGGGGACATAGCAAGGTACAAGAATAACTCATGCCATATAAAATGTAGTAAATAAAAATAGATCCTCAGGGCAAGCTATGTAACCAGCTATGTGGAATGCAAGTTGAGAGCATCACTAGTACTCATGCTGAAACCACTACAAGCTCTGTGTCGGGGCGCCGGTAGCAGTAATATCACGTAATGGGCCAAGCTCTGGAACAGAGACTAAAGCACCGCAATAATAAAATATAGATGTATGTAATAAGCCTATATCTTATGTGTCTCTCCCTACCCAATGTAATCACACGTCTCATGTCCACGACATCTCATGTCCATAATACACAAGATTATGACCTCTAGCTAGTACAGTGAGTCATAATGGTATCTATGTATATGCAAATCTTATGTCACGAATCCTGTAAGCCTATACAGAATCACCATGAATAACTCGGAGAAGATTCTGTCACATGAATAGTGTCAAATGTCCTATGGTATGACGTACTTGGTAAAGCAAGCACGTAAAAATATATAAAATCGTGATATCAACTCTCTAAGTGACGTTACACGACTCCGCGTACGGCGTCGACACCCGAATCTTGTTCGGACGCTAAACAACATCTCACGGTCCTAGATTGAACAGGTACATCATAGAAGTATATGGAAAGAATACAAGCAATTAATAGCACATGATCTTCTGCAAGTTGGCAATGTACACTTGCTTGGGTTCCGAGCTCCGACAGTTGCTCCGATATAAGTGAAATCTTCAGGTACGCCTCTGAATACTGAAACAAACATTACCATTGCTCTCAGAATACTTGAAATAGCTAGGATTGACTACCCATAAGTCCAATTTGGACACAGGGGTAGAATTGACAGTTTCGGGTCAAAGCGGGGTACACATATGGCCCACTTCGCACCAAAAAATGTGCCAGAGATAAAGTTCTCCAAATTCGTCAAACTTAGTGTCTACGAGTCCAGAATGATGATACGAACACAATGGAACGTCCAGAAATGGATTCTAATGAGCCGGTCACGAAATTGCCCGTCAAGTGGAACCGTGAGGCCCACGAAACGGGGTTTCCTCAACATTCTCAGAATCGAACCAAACATGGGTAACAGGACCAGCGTAACTCTACGAATCCGATGGCGCAAGTTTCGTAGCGAAACGACAAGCACACGCAAAATTATGACGAGTGTCAGAATATGCCGATACGGGATTTTTCGACGGATACGCGTTGATTCCGGTGTGCACGCACATCCCAATCAACTTCGGCGAAATCTCACACGTCCGCGTTGACGATAGCGCCTTTCGGTGCAATTCACACATGACAAAATCGCCTCGTTTAGCGGGACGCACCCCGTTTATAAAAAAATTGGGTTTAGAAAACCAAATTTTTGGTCAAAATCAACAGCGAATAAATCATAGCATACAACGAATTAAAATAAACTAATCGAAGAGATTAAAACTTGATTATATTGTCTAAGTTACTATTCAAGTAGAATTAAAAATATTAACTAGGTTGGAAGAAAAACAGACATGAACATGGATGGTTGAGACAGTTTGTGAACTACAAAATTGGTCATTATTTTTTCTGTTTTGCGTCGCGAATTGCGACCGACACAGGACACGATAGGTCGAACTAATTATACAGGGTTCGAGAGGGTCATGTGGTCTTCGCATAGAATTTGACGGGTCGATATTTAGTTAACTGTGCAGGGAGATACATGGGTTAGAAGTAGCATACCTTGTTGTGTACTGTTGCTCGAAATTTGGGCGGCTACTTTGCGGCGGCATGTGGCGGCGGTCCGGCGATCATCGGAGGCTATGGTTGGTCGGGGTGGTAGAGGAGCTAATGGTGGTGAGGGTCGGCTATGATAGGGATTATATAGGGGGTGTACATGGGGGGTTACAGGTAGCAGAAGAGAGGGGGTCGGGGAGGGGAATCGAAGTGGATGCGGGGGTTTACAACAACGGTCACTGTAGTAGCGAGTATGGGTTTGTGAGTTTTGGGTTATCGGGTTTGTTTAGGATCCGGTTGGTTTAGTTAGGTTTGGGTTGGTTTAGGTTGGGTTTATATAAAACATTGCATATATGGCCATTAAAAATATTTTTGGACCCCAATAAATTTCAGAAAAATTACACAATATTTTATTATTAATTATACACCCAAAAAATATAATTTTTGCATTATTTTAATAATTAATTTAATACACAAAAATATAAATTCATGAAGAATGTTTATTATAATGAGCTAAAAATTACAGAAAAAGCTTTCTTAATCTCAAAAATTCATAATTTCAATAATAAAAATTCTAAAATTAAATTCTAAAAATGTGGGTGTTTACACCGGTCCACGGTGGGGCCGGGCTGACCCGATTTATATATATATAACTAAAACGAAATAATTTGTCAAAAATTTGAAATCACGAAAGCTTTCGCCATCTTTGATGGCAAAAATATGAAATAATAATTTTTTTCTATATTTGTCAAAATTTTGCCAACCCAAAATTTCGCGAACCGAGTTGACGAAAATTGGACAATGATTTTTTTTTGATTTTTTTTTGGGTTTGTTTTGGTTTGTTTTTTTTAGGTTTTTTTGTGTTGGGTTCTTTAAAACAAACAAACGGGAGAGCCAACTGGGTTATTTTTCTAGTTTGTTTGTTTTTCTTTTTCTGTTTTTTTTAAATTTTCTTTTGTTTAGTTTTATTTAGGTTTAGTTTTTTTTTTTTTTAAAAGTTGTTGTAATAATATTTTTTTTTAAATAAATTTAACATCCAAAATAAAATATGCTATCATTGATCAACCAAAAATAAAAATAAAAAATCTGTCGTAAGAATATTACGTCTGCCATCGAGCAGACTTCGAGCAGCCATAACTATTTGTTTTGAAATCGTTTTTCGTCAAACAATATGTCGATTTGTATGTTTTCGACGAGAGTAACCCAATTCGTGTACAAAGAATTTTCATCCGAAACAAGATGCACATGTTACAGACAAAAATATAAAATTTAAAACTTTAAAGTATCATAACTTTTGACTGAGAGATCGAAATAAGGTCCAGTTTGTGCCAAAATGACCGTATCGAAAAGTACTACGGGATAAATTATTTCACTGTTTGGCGGACTTCAAAAAATTTTAGAATCGCAAAAAAATAATGTTTCGACCTTCAAATTTTACTTTCGGTAAATTTATTTTCGAATTTTTTTATTATCTATACTAATTTGTTATTATCTATACTAATATGAATGATAATTAGTTTGTTATTTGTTTTACTTATCTATACTAATTTTTGGAAGTCGAAAATTAAAAAAAATTAAATTAGTATTGTGATTTCAATTTTTTGACAAATTGTTTCCTTTTAGTTAATTTGTTTAAAAATATTTTTTGTACAGCAAATTTTCTGATTAGTATTGTACTACAATTTTCTGACAAAATATTTTTTGTACAGAAAAAAAAAACAGATTAGTATTGTCAAAATTTTTAAAAAACCCAACAAAAAAAACCTAAAAATTAACCCCCCCCCCCCCCCAAAAAAAAAAATCATTGTCAGATTTTCGCCAACTTGGTTGGCAAAAATTTAAAAATTTGGCAAACCTAAATTTTCGCCAACCCAGTTCCTGAAAATTTAACAAATATAGAAAACAAAATTATTATTTCATATTTTTGCCATCAGAGATGGCGAAAGCTTTCGTGGTTTCAAATTTTTGACAAATTATTTCGTTTTAGTTGATTTGTTTAAAAATAAGCTTTCGTGATTTCAAATTTTTGACAAATTGTTTCGTTTTAGATAATTTATTTAAAAATATTTTCTGTACAACAAATTTTCTGTATAACATAATAGTGTTAACAGACTATTATTATAATTAACTCTTCTTCGATCGAAGTTTGTAATGTTATTTCTTTAATATTGTAGTATATTGATTTAATATATTTTGTTTCTACTTTTATAAAAGATCATAAAAAAATATATAAGACAATTTAACAGGAAAAAAAAAAAAAAATCACGACACTCTCAAAACGAATTATTCTGCATTCCTGCAAAAAATAATAATAATTCTGCATTAATATATATCGTTATTTTGCCTATATATATATCCAATTATCGTCCTTAAACAAATAATTTCTAAGCAAAATCTTTTACCAGTTACTAAAGTAAAACCCTGGCTCTACCACTAATTGCACTGATCAGTAGTATAACAACTTCGTATTAATAAAACTTTATTCTCTCAAATCTCTTGGTCAACAAGGTCAGTCATGTCTGAGAAATACTTTATTCAATTATCTCAGACCTTAATTTTTTTTTCTTCTTCTTATCAGCTAAACTGGTACAAATAAATAGAAGTTGTTATATTTCTTAATGAATTATATTTTCTTACGTTCTATTTATTTGTTACCGAATCAGCTGATAAATTTTTTTTAACCATAAATAATTAAATAAAATATTTCTTTTCATGCATTTATTTTTTGTTCATTCACTAAGGATGAATACAGCAGTAGACATAATAAAAAAATAAGTTAAAAAAAATAACTGGAGTTGAAAATAAAAAAAACTACTTTTTTTAACAGATTTGTGCTGACCCCATTTTCCAAGGGAAAAAGAAGAAGTTGTTTTTCTGTAGGATGTGAAATTACTTATACCAGTACAAAAAAATTGTTAAAATAAATTTGGATAAAATTTGAGTCCACTTTATTTATTCATATTCAAGATGTACCCAACACAATAATTACCATAATATATCCTCCATTTTTGACGGAAACTGTTGACCAAATTATTTTCACTTTTGGGGGGATGGAGGTAGCGGGGTCTCACAAGGAAGAAGACATAAATATTTTGGTCAAAAAATGTTGGTCAAAGAAGTTGACTTTCAATCGTTGGCAGTTTTCGTCAAAAGTTGTTGGGGGTCATGGTTTATGATAATTGAGTGGAGTACACCTTGAATATGGATAAATAAAGTGGATACAACTCAAAATTTTTCAAAAATTTAAATATAAAATTATTACAAATATTGTAGTTCCAAGAAATCAAACTAAAGCAACCAAGAAAGATACCTCCCCATTAACCACTTGAGCTAGAATTGTTTAGCAGTAATAAATAATATTTGATAGTTAAATAATTAGTTTTTTTTAACAACAAATTACTGTAGCGAAATTAATTTATATTAAATTAATGCAAACAAAATAAGTTTACTAAATTAAAAAATAAAGAAACAGTCCGCCAACTCAGTTGGCGGAGAACAGACCTCAGCCGACACGTGTATAGCAAAAGGCAAACGTAGGTCCCAACCTGGACCCACTGCTCAATTTCTGCCAACTGAGTTGGCCGAAATTGTACTTCCACATCGGTTGGACCACTCCCCCTTTTTCCTTTAGTCCCACATCGGTTGAAAGAATGTGTTAGTTGTGTTTGAGCAAAAGCTCAACTTCCCTTTTTCCTTTAGTCCCACATCGGTTGGACCACTCCCCAATTGTATGTATATATTAGTTCTTCTCCATTACTCTCTTAAAGATGTTGTGTGGGAAACCCCTTGGACCACACGCGCGCGCCGCCGTCCGGTCCGGCCCGGTCCGGCTCGATTTGGCGCGCGTAACGGTTGCGGGTACGTGCCCACACCTGCCGGCGCCGAATGCCGATCCAATTTACTCTTCGGGCTGAGATTCAAAATTTTTTTTGCTCCCTTTTATTTTTTGAACCGATTTGACTCATTCAAATTTTGAACGTTGAGGCTCTATGTCCAGGTTCATTGAACACTTGTGACAGTTTCTGTAACAGCTCTTTTGACAGCAATTCTCCCACATTTCTTTCCTTTTGTTATTGTTCCTTAATGGCCTGTTTACGAGCCATTTACTATCCTGTCCGTGGCTGTGTTTAGGAACTGCCTATATATATATTGTGGTCTCCTCCTGTAAACCCCCTGAATTTTCAAAATTTTGAAAACTGGATTTTTCACAATTTTCTGGAATTTTCTGGGATTTTTCTGTAATTTAAAAACAGGGTTTTAATTATTCAATGATTTTTAATTGATATTAAATGATGTTAAAATATTATGAAAATATTATTTTTGGATGTAAAATGAAAAACTGGACTTAGGGCAATTTTTCTGGAATTTATTGGGCCTCAGACCTATTTTTAAATGCCTAAAAAGTATTTAATTATTTATTAATTAAATTACTGATTTTATTATTATTAATATTATTTTAAAAAATAAAATAAAAGAACCCCGGCCCGGCCCACTGGGCCCAAACCCAGCCCGGGCTCACGACCCGGCCCAGCCCCTTACCGGGTCGGGTTGGATCCACCAGACCCGACCCGCCCATGCCTGAACCCGTCTCCCTCCCCCGCTCTGCACGACCCGCTCCGCCCGCGCGTGCCGCCGCTTCCCCCGCCTCCGGCAGCGCCGCCCGCGTCCCGCGCGGCCACGTCCGCAACCGCCTCCGCCCATCTCGGCCCCCTCGGCCACGACCACCTCCCCACCGCCTATAAAACCCTCCCCATCCCTTGCCGTCGACTCCCCCGACCACCTTGCTCCACCGAACCCCTCCGCCGTAAGTCGCCGCCGCCGCCCTGAGACGCCACCGTCCGCAGCGCCGCTGCCCAGCTCGCCGGACGCCTCCCTCGTCTCCCCCTCCGCCGGCAGCAACAGCAGCGAGCACAGCAGCAGCCGCAGCTGCTCCCCGCGCCGCCCTCCGGCCGCCGCGTGCCCCCAAGCCCGCTGCGCCGTCTCCGCCTGGCCGCAGAGCGCTGCCCCCGGCCGGCCTCCCCCGCCCTGGGCCGCCGCAGAGCCACCGGAGCTCAGCCGAGCCCTAACCCTAACCCTAATCTCTGCCCTGTGTCCGATACGAGTCGGACACGTGTCGGACACGGTTCGATCCTGGTTTCTGGGTTCCCTTCAGGTGCGTGTAACTTTTTATTCGTAGCTCCGTTTTCGATTTCGCAAATTACGTTGCGAAGCCTGTATGACCCTCTCGGTGTCCGGACAAACTGTTCGGGGCATCGCGTCCTGTGGTGATCGCACACCACGATCCAAAAACAGGAAAAACCCAGACCCTGTTTCGTCCCGGAACTGGGTACGCCCCGCCAAACGAGATGACTTGGTCGCGCGCGGTCTTCACAGATACGTGCGCCTCGTCGATACGGACATGTGGGATTTCGCGGAAGCTGATTCGGGTATGCGTGCACACCGGAATCAACGCGTATCCGCGGACATCGCCCCGTATCCGTACTTTCTGGAACGCGCCCTAACTTTGTGTACACACGTCGGATCGAGACAAAACTTGCGCCATCGGACTCGTAGCGATACGCTGGTCCTGTGGGTCAAGTTTGGTTCGATTCTGAGAACGTTGACGAAATCGCGTGTCGTGGGCCCCACAGGCCCCGCTCGACGGGCGATTTTGTGATCGGCTCATCGGAATTCAATTCTGAAAGTTCCGTTGGGTTCGTATCAGCGTTTTCGACCTGTGGACACTAAGTTTGGTGAATTTGGAGACCTTTGACCCTGACGCGTTTTTCGGTGCAAAGCGGGCCCGCATGTGGACCCCGTTTTGACCCGAAACTGCCGTTTCTGCCCTTGTCTCCAAATTGGACCCAAGGACAGGCGTTTCTAGCTGATTGATATTTTCTGGATCTGATGGTGATGTTTGTTTCAGCAACCGGAGTACCGCCTGCAAATCCAACTGAAGTCAGAACTGCAAACCGAGCCGGAACCACAGGCAAGTGTACCTCGCCAAAACTTGCAGTCTTTGCTAAATATTCCTTGGTTTAGTTATATATCAGAGGGCAAGTGTACCTTGCCAAACCCTGCAGCTTGCTATTTATTTTTTATTGACTTGTTTATACATCAGTGGGCAAGTAAAGCTTGCCATTAGCAGTAATTCCTGTTCTAGAACTTGCCTGAATTCTTGTTTAAATGCATATAAACCTGTTTAACTGTTAAAACCCAGGACCGAGTGGCATACTTAGCGTTCGATTACCAGTCGGGTGCCAACTCCGTACGCGGAGTTGTGTAACGTCACATAGAGATGGATTTCGAGACCCGATAATTCTCGTACTTGTCTTCTCAAGTACTCCAGAACCCAGGACACTTGACACTATTCAGGAGACAGAGTCTTCCTGAGGCATTCATGGTGATTCTGTATAGGATACAGGACTTGACAGTGATATTTTATAGACATTATGACTTGCTGCATTAGCTATAATCCCGCTGACATGGACATAAGACGTTATGGTCATGATATGCGTGATTACATTGGGTGGGGAGAGTCACACAGGCTACAGGTTGATTTTATATTATGCCGGCGTCTTAGTCTCACTACGAGCTAGACAACTACATGATATCACTGCTACCGGCTCCCCGACACAGAGCTTGTAGTAGTTTCAGCCTGAGTTCTTGTACTGCTCTCATGTTGCATATCACTTAGCTGGTTACATAGTTTACCCTATTGCTTATTTAATTCCTGCACTGCATTTATTTTGGCTTGTATTTTCTGTACCTTGTTATGTCCCCTGAGGACCTGGAATGGATTATGTCCCCAGGTATAGCCGAAGAGATCCACCCAGAGCTACACCGTACAGGACCACTTCCAGGAGCTGTACCAGGACCTGAGGACGAGATCGCACCAGAGGACTTCTCCTGAGCATTGGCTGTATAGAGTCAGTTATCTCTGTTTCTATTTCCAGTTGTTTATTTCCTGCCTATTTGCATGGTTGTACCAGACATATTCTCGAATTTGTTTCCCGAGAAATTTATTGAGATTTGACAGTTATTTCTAATTACATTACTCTGTCTTTTAATCTGTGATTATCTGTTGTGGATGAGATTAGATTAGTCTGTGACCTGTAACAATGGATCTATTTTCTGCTAGACTACAGCTTAAGCATGCCCTGATGGATCCATTAAATTGGATTGTCCATCGGTGCGTGCTGCTGGCCATTGCTCACGTGCTCAGTCCCTCGTCATTTTGGGACTGGGGCGTGACACCTCCTCCTTCATTTTTAGATAGAAAAATCTTCCTACGTGAAAGCTCTCTCGAATCACATTTTGTTCTCTAAATTCTTGCTCTGGGCAGAGCTAAGTTCGGTCTCTCTCTCCGAGTTGTGTGCAACGAAGAGAACCCGGTAGTCAGGGGATTTTACCACTAGGAGCTTCCGAGAAACGTCTGCACATAGACCTCGGATCAACTTTTTGGACAGTGCTTCGTGCACGACTTTTCCGGAGGCCGGTAACAATTTTTTAGTTTCTTTGTTCTCTTATCAATTTCTGAAAAATATTATATATTTATTATAAATATTAGCATCACTCTAAGAGTTGATCAAGGCTTTTTATGTTAACGAAAATAATTTTCTTCTTACTGTGAAATTTTTAGTTTCTCACTTGCTGTCAAGTATACAGACTACCTATACATATTGCTTTTACCTAAAAATAAATATGGTAGCATAAGCAATTTCCATCGAATACAATTGTATACATGAAAGTACTGTTCATTTCTATTAGAACAAATTTTGGTACTGTTCATTGTTTGACTAATAAGAAGAAAATTAATATTGTTGAACTTAAATTTTGTGGGTACTGTTTATTGTTTAATTTTTGATTAACTTATATTGATTAAGAATTAATATTGTTAACAAACGATTAAGTTATTAGCAGTATTTGTTATATACCAAATTGTGTATTGTCCAATTTTGCTACATACCATTTTGCTTATATACCAATTTTGTTATAGTGCTGTCATTCTAATTTGTTACATAATAATTTGGCATACTTATCAATTTTTTTATTAGCAATATTTGTTACATACCAATTTGTATTATCCAACTTTGCTACATATCACGTTTATGTACTATCTAATTTTGCTATATACCAATTTGGTAATTCAATTACTGTAGCATTTTTTTTATTCAATCAATAAATTAGTATATTTTTAATTTTAATACCTTTAAGTAAATCAGGTCAAATAAATAGTCTAGTGAAATTGCAAATCCCTTTTGAATCTAAAGTTTTTAAAAGTAGAGATTAACTTGGGTACAAGCCGAAAGGGTCCTTCTGTCAACCGGGTGTAAATAGCCCTAAGCGACACAGTATTTAAGTATCTTCGGACCACCGCTAGCTGGAAACCGGCCCCTACAGCTAACCAAAGTTAATTTACACTTGATAGACTAAATATTTTAAGATTGATTAGCAAAATTACTTGAACTATTATTCTAAATCATTGGACATTGTTATTGAGTAATTACATATCTTTCAGTTTTAGATTTTTTCATTAGCAATTATGACTGGCAAGGATGGAACTTTCACTGCTAAACCTACAAAGTTCAACGGGACATTCTTTAAGAGATGGCAAAGTCAAATGATTGGTTCCACACCAATCACAAATGACTCTGATGACACTGAGTCTGACATAGGTGTATCCAAGTCCTCTGGCCCCACTAGACCAAAGATGCCTAAGGAAATAGACTACCATTGCTTCCATAGAATTCTAAGCGCTTTGTCTGAATCACTATATGACATATTCTTTGAATACAAAAGTACTAAAGAACTATGTGATGCCCTGGAAGATGAATATAGCTATGATGATGCTGGAATTGAAAGATTCAATTTCTTCTCATTCAACAGATACTTTATGGTAGATAATAAACCTATAAATGATCAAATACATGAATTTCAAGAATACCTTAGGCATATTCAAGCCAAAGGCACTTTCTTCTCTACTGAATATAAAATAGCCTGCTTAGTAGACAAGCTTCCTCCTTCTTGGTCTGATGTCAAAAAAGACCTTATTCATACTCAAGGTGACCTTACCTTTGCTCAAGTCTTAAAGAAAATTAGAACAGAAGAACAAATTAGGCTAAGGTCTAACCTTAAGTCTGAGTCTAAAGCTAAGGTAAACCTAGTAAAATTTCAAGGCAACCCCAAGCATCATCATCACCATAAACCCAAAAGGAACCTCTTTAAGAAAAAGCAGAACCCTCAGCCTCACCACCAAAACCATCATCACCATAAACCAAGAAACTTTAGTCAAACTCAAGATCAAAAGAGATTTTGTTTTGTGTGTGGTAAAATAAATCATATAGCCACCAACTGTTTCCATAGGAAGAAGGAAGCTGTCCAGACTTCTTACAAAGGAAAACGTCCAGCCAAACCAGAAGCAAACATACTTCTCAACGGCTCTTCTAGTTCCTTTAGGTCTGTAAGCTATCAACCCTTAGTCAATATTTTCTACCATTCTGACGATTGGTGGTTGGATTCTGGAGCTAATGTTCATGTTTTCTTTCATCGCTCCTGTTTTTTAAACTATCAAGAATCAGGTGGAGGAGGTGTAACTCTAGGAGATAGCTTAGCGGCACAGATTATAGGAAGAGGAAGAATAGATCTAAAGATGACATCAGAAATTTTTTTGACTCTTCATGATGTGTTACATGTGCCGTCTATTAGAATAAATTTAGTTAGTGGGTCTCTTCTTGTAGCTTCAGGGTATAAGATTGTTATGGAAGCAAATAAAGTAGTATTTTCTAAGAATGACTCTTTTATTGGAAAATAATTTGTAAGAGATGGTCTTTTTATTTTGAGTACCGTGAATAAAATTTCAGATCCTTTCTTTGTTGTTTCCAATGTAGAATCTTCAAATGTGTGGCACAGTAGATTGTGTCATATGAATCTAGGTTCACTAAGAAGGATGATGAACTTAGACCTTATTCCTAAGACTCCAATAGATGATAAACACAAGTGTGAGATTTGTGTTCAAGCCAAACACACTAGGCTACATTTTAAATCTATAGAAAGAAACTCTGACCTTCTAGAGCTAGTTCATAGTGATGTGTGTGACTCAAATAGGATTTTGACCTGAGACGGTAGAAAATACTATGTTACCTTTATAGATGATCATTCAAAGTATTGTTATACATATCTTCTCAAAGCCATAGATGAAGTTCTAGACAGATTTAAGGTCTATAAATGAACCAATTAGAGAGAAATATTAAGATTCTTAGATCAGATCGTGGTGGAGAGTATACATCAAATGATATGACCAATTTTTGTGAAGAACACAGAATAATCCATGAGGTAACTACTTCATATTCACCACAGCCCAACGGAGTTGTTGAAAGGAAGAATCGCACTCTATTAGACATGGTGAATGCCATACTCCTCAGCTCAGGTGCTCCCGATAATTTGTGGGAAGAAGCATTATTATCTGCCTGTTATATCCTTAATAGGATTCCTAGTAAGTCTAATTATAAGACTCCCTATGAATTATGAAAATGTAGAGCTCCTATGATCCATTATCTCAAAGTTTGGGGATGTCTGGATAAAGTAGGAATTCCTGAGCCTAAAAAGAGGAAGATTGGACCTAAGACTATAGATGCTGTATTCATAGGATATGCCCTAGATAGCAATGCCAATAATTTTTTGTTACTCACTCAGAAGTAAATAAAATATCTAACAATACTATTATAGAAGCAAGAGATGCAGTTTACTTTGAGAATATGTATCCTTTCAAAGATAGAATTTCTTTCTCTCCCTCCAACTCCTCTCTTGCTCCGTCCACTAGCTCTCATGTTCAAATATCTAGTTCACAACCCGAACAAAATATAGAACCTAGAAGGAGTAAAAGAGAAAGAATTAAAAAAAACTTAGGAGAATGTTTCTTCACTTTTTTGATAGAGGGTGATCCCTCAACTTATGAAGAAGCAATATCTTCTCATGATGCCCCCTTTCTGAAAAAAAGCCATTAACAGTGAGTATAACTCCATCATAGAGAACAATACTTGGTTTCTAGCAGACCTACCTTTAGGTAGTAAACCCATATGTTGTAAGTGGATATTCAAAAAAAAACTTAGAGCCGATGGTACCATAGAGAAATACAAGGCTAGCTTAGTAGCCAAAGATTTTACCCAGAAAAAGGGACTAGATTATTTTGATACATACTCTCCTGTAGCTAGGATCACCTCTATTAGAACCCTTTTAGCCTTAGCATCTATTCATAATATGTTAATTCATCAAATAGATGTAAAGACAGCATTTCTAAATGGGGACCTAGAGGAAGAAATCTACATGGAGCAACCTGAAGGTTTTATTACTAAAGACCAAGAAAAGAAAGTTTGCTGATTAGTTAAATCTCTTTATGGCCTAAAGCAAGCTCCCAAGCAATGGCACAACAAATTTGACATAGTCATCTCAGAATATGGTTTCGTGCCAAATGAGTATGACAAATGTATATACTCCAAAAATTTTAGATGAAAGTTGTGTCATCTTATGTTTGTATGTAGATGACATCCTTATTTTTGGATCATCACTAGAATTGATAACTAATACCAAGGACTATTTATCCAGCCAGTTTGATATAAAAGATCTAGGTGAAGCCAACTTGATTCTAGGCATACAACTGTCCAAATACAAGGAGGGCTATACTCTATCCTTAGCACACTCTATCGAGAAAATGCTAAGAAAATTTGAGTATTTTGATAAGAAACCTGCCCTTACTCCTATGACAGTATTGTTGTTCTCAAGAAGAATGAGGGTTCTCCCATGGAACAACACAAATATTCTCAGATGACAGGTTCTCTCATGTATATATCAAATAGGACCAGACATGATATTGTATTTGCTATTGGGAGACTAAGTAGATATACTAGTAACCCAAATCAGTTACATTGGACAGCATTAGAAAGAGTATTTAGATATCTTAGGGGTATTCTAGATTATATGTTGTACTATACTAGACACCCTGATATCATATAAGGTTATTCAGATACAAACTGGATAACTGACTCACATGGTGTAAAATCTACGACTAGATATGTTTTCACTCTAGGAGGAGCTGCAATCTTCTGGGGCTCATGTAAACAAACTATCATAGTTAGGAGTACAATGGACTCCGAAATGATAGCCTTGGATACTACATGTACAGAAGCCGAATGGCTAAGAAACCTTATTATGCATATACCTGTTTCTATTAGCCTGTTCCTGCAATTTCTATAAACTGTGATAATAAATCTGTTATGGGACTACTAAAGCATGATTCTGTGAATGCTAAGATGAACATGCACTTTCTAAAGCATGATTCTGTTATGGGACTACTAAAGCAATTTCTATAAACTGTGATAATAAATCTGTTATGGGACTACTAAAGCATGATTCTGCAATTTCTATCAAGTCTATAAAGAGCCTATTGGGCAAATATGTGATTCTTGACTATATAAAGTCAAAAAAGAACCTTGCAGACCACTTGACGAATGGTCTGTCTAGAACTTTGATCCTAGAATCATCGAGGGGGATGGGATTAAGCCCATAAGTAAAGTCACCAGCAGTGGCAACCCAACCGAGTCTGACTGGAGATCCCAAGAAGCCGGTTCAATGGGTAGGAACAAGCTGGACTTAGGTGACTTTTATGGAACACTGACCCGAGATTAAAATCTCATTCTATAATGTCCAAGTGGCTGTACATGCGTACAATGATTTTCCATCCCTGTGATGACAGTGTTCTTGAATGATATGGTTATGATGAGTTTTAAAACTCTTAATAGGTCCAAGCTGATATGCGGGGTTAAAATCTATCACCAACCCTTAAAAACTTATCAATTTCTTGAAAATATTATATACATATTATAAATATTAACATCAGAATGAACAACTATACTAGTTTTGATTGAGAAACAAAAAATGTACCAACTTGAGGAACAAAAATATATCAAATTGTATATTGAGTACTTGCAAGAGAGTCATTGGGTATTAGATAATGACAAAGCAACTAACCATGCCATGCCATCAAATTCTTAGTGGCACTCTTTCAAGATATCTTTCGGCTATAATATTAATAGTTGAATATTCTTTAAAGTATGGCTATCAATATCATCATGGCATAATGATAAAAAGCTTGAACCCATGACACTTGAACCGCAGCCGAGATGACAAACAATGACAACACTACAATGTAGACACATGTGTCATTAGTGGTCCTTGACGACTTTAATTATAGCCGAGATAACCAATCTCCTCTTCTACAATACCTCCATTTTCTTTCTTTACTGGGCCGTTAGGGGTGAGTATTCGATTTATTACATTTAAATCGAATCGAAATAGTCAAAATCGAATAAACCAAAATTCAAAAAATTTAAATTCGAAATCGAACTGAAGTTAGCCAAAATCGAAACCGAACCGAATAAGCTATTCGGTTTGTTCGGTTGAACTATTCCTATTATCTAATAGATCAAATCCAATATTGAAATCGTAATTAAATTATAAGTTTATACATACATTTGTTGTATTTTAAAGTTGTGCTTCAAAACATATATATATAATTGTTGTTTTCAAAATATAAACATTTTTAATCACAAAATATGCATAAAATTAGAATATTTACATAATTGTATAAATCTTATTTGATTTTCGGTTTTGGACCGAACCGAAATTCAAACTGAAACCGAATAAAAAAATTTAGTATTTTTAAAACCTAAATCGAACCGATTTTTTTTCCAAACCGAATTGAATCTCAAATTCGGTTCGGTTAGATTTTTGGTCCAAAATCTAATTGTGCTCACCCCTACTTGACAAATCTTCATTTTCCTCCTACTACTAAGCTATTTGTTGATTTTTTTTTACACATTTTCCCAAAATGAATTACTGAAAAAAATGGATAAATCGCAGATGAAGCTTATCGTTTCAGAATGGCTGGCCTCGACCAATTCTCCCCCGAAGCCTTTTACTCTTTCTATGTAGAATATATCTTCAAGACCAAATTAACAAAATTGGTTTTTTTGCCTAAACTACCTATTCTCCCATTCTCTTTCAACCCAAGGTTATAAGAATGTATCTTCAAGACTTTTCACATAAATCAAACCGAATCGAATCGATCCGATCCGTATTAAATTTCGGTTCGGTTGGATTGACTTTTGTGGATGGATTGGACTTTTGGCAAAACCAACCAAAAGTAAAACCGAATACATTAAAAAAATGACTATCTTTGTTCCTAATTTAGCAAACAAAAACATAAAAGACTTCAAATATAAAAATATATTATAGAAATGATTGTGACTACTTTAGCTAAAATTGAATTGAAATTAGAATAAAATACGGTTTTGAAAGAAAGTTACTATCTTCAGCAAAACAAATTGGATGGATGACATGACATATCATAAATTTATAAAAATATGGATAAAAGAGATTATATATAAAACAAGAAAACTTACAAAAAATCATAGAGATTAATTTCAAACATCTATAATTCAGTTTTATGTTCGGCTCGGGTCCCAAATTTCAAATTCGAACTCCGAACAAAAAAAAAAACCTAAAATCGAAGTAGAAAACGAACCAAATCACTATTTCGATTCTTCTGTTAGAATTGGTTTTCATTTTAAAACCGAGAAATGCTCACCCCTACTAGACGATGCTCTCAACATATTGCAACTTTATTAGGTACATGATGATCTTTTCTTATCACTAGGATACTCGAAAAGCTTAGCGGGACGACCTTCTTCTCGCTATCTTGAGGTTGTTTCTCCTTGTCTTCCTGCACACACGAACAAATTGAGAGGGGGGGCATGATAGGTCTCCTGGGGCCATTTCAACACTGAAATTAAATTAGCTAAAGATTTGAGGTGTGTACAAAATGGACGTAATTTTGGGGTAAAAGTGAGCATATCTCTAAGAGATTAGTCATGAACTATTTATAACCTATACATATTTATTTGCATGTGGAGTTAATGTTTATACATGATGACAAGATACACGACAGGATTGAGTCTAATCAATAGATTTTGTGGATTTGTGGCTAACGAACATGAGTCTCGGCTATGTAAAGTCTAATAAACTCAGACATGGACCCATGGACCAAGCTCTCGGATATGTATCACCAGAAGCACCCCCAAGTCTCCATTCGAAGTCAAACAATGGCTTCAGATGACGCGACATTAGTAGTATACAGGGAGGGAGGGAGGGGCAGGCTCAGACACAAGCCTGGGGTCCGTCTCTCGTGTCCCCTCAATTTTATTGTCTAATTCTCAATGTCTCCCATCGAGGGTTTAGCCTTTGAGAACCGGGGCTTTAATCCCTGAAAGAACCGAGGCGGCTCTTTCCAAAGTGGAAAATTACTTTTAATACCAGAGTTGATTCAATTATATATATATATATATATATATATATATATATATATATAACAACCAGAGACAACTGTTGCTTGCTCGGACGCGTGCTTCGTGTGCTCCTTTTATGTGCGAGTTACATGTACGGTTGCTTGCTCGGGCGAATGCTTCGAGTGCGCCTTTTATGCGCGAGTTACATGCACAGTTGCTTGCTCGGACGCATGCTTTGTGTACTCCTTTTATGCGCGAGTTACATGTACGGTTTCTTGCTCGGACGCATGGTTCATGGAGCCATGCAGCCAGTTGTCCATGCAGCCCGTTGCCCATGCAGTCAGGGGCGTATGCGGCCAGGTACCCAAGCAGTCCGGTGCGCATGCGGCCAGGACCCCATGCGGCCAGAGGCCTTGCGGCCTAGAGCTATGCAGCCAGGCGCTATGCGGCCAACAAGTTCGCTTGAGCGAGTCAAGTGTGGAGGGGACAGAGACTATTATTGGCGGCTCGGTGCGGCGATGTCTGCTCTGTGCAGTACAACGCGCAGACGGCGCAGGCGGCTCGTGTCTCTCTGTGCCACGCGATTGCAGCTTTCGGCGCCTGACGGCGCTGTCTGCTCTGTGCAGTACAACGGCGTAGGTGGCGCATGATGCCTGATTTTTTTTCTCAGGCCGCATATAAGCTGAAATTCTCTTTAAATAGAGGCTCGCCTCTTTCATTTGGAAAGTTAAAAAAAATTGAGAGAGAGAAAAAAAAATTTGAGAGCACCAGCAGGATCTGCGGCAACAATTAGTATCATTCCAAAAGAATCTTCGGAGTGATCCGAAGGTGACCAAGAGCGTTCCAGAAGTTCTCGTGTGAACTTGTTGGATCATGGGGGAAGATCGTTGTATAGCGCGAATCTTGCCTTGAGCCCTGGTGGTTTTGATCACCCCAACAAGAGTTTCCTTCTTTGTATTTCTGTTCTTGTTCACGTTCTTCTCGGTGAAGCGTCTGCGAACGTAAAGAGAAGAACAGTTTTCTGATTCTTGTTGTATTTGCATTTTTTTGGGTTGTTATTTTGTAACATGTTCCTTGTTTAGTACTTTTGTGGGGTTGTGTGTCACTGTAGAGGAACTCTTATGTGAATCTCAGTGCACCAACTTCTCTTTTGGAGTTTGTAGAGACGAACTCTTGTGTGAGTCTCTACTTTGTGGCTACCTCTTGTTCTTTGATCTGACTTCAAGACTAACAATCTCAAGGCAAGAATCGAGTTAGAATGGACAACCGTTCAAACCTTCTCGATACTAGCTTTCACAAGCTTGAGAAGTTTGATGGCGAACACTACAATATTTGGAAGAGAAAAATCTCCTTGAATCTTTGTCTTGTCAAAGTTGTTTATGTATTCGTTGATCCTGAACCTACCATTCCCGAAGATGGAGGAGAGCTTGTAGTTGGTGTGACGCATGATGCGTACTCCAAGTGGAAGGTGTAGTGCCTCAAATTTTGATCCGACCGGGATGCGCACTATATAATTGGGCTTGTGGCTAGTCTGTCTGAGTCATAGTTTGGTGTTTAGATCTTCGGCATCCTCTTACCAAGGACGAAATATGATGATCCTTTCCAACTCATGGATATGCCTCAATTGAAATTTAGGTTCCCTATGTTTTAATTACCTAAAAATTCTAGAAAATTCTCCAAAAATCTAAAATAGCCTAAAAATAATTCTAAATAAATATTTATATAAGTAAATATACTAAAAAAATTATTTTCTAATTAAATAAGAGAATACTCTAAAGAAATTCAACATCTATAATAAATATAATAATATAAAATACACACAAAATACCTATTTTGGGTGGGGGGTTTACACAAACGCAGTCTCCTCTCTATATCCTCTAGCCAGTCGTCAGCGTAGAGTATCCCTTCGATACCCTTGAACTCTTGAGGCATCATCCTCTTAAAGTCCACTATAGTGCCTGCTCTCTGCTGTTGCTGCTGGCCAGGAAATTGCTGGACAACTCTCTCAACTGCCTGGAGAGCCACCTGATGAACGTTCTCCATGCTCTCTCTCATCAGCTCTGTTTGTGCCTGGTGCCCTTCTGCCTGCACCCTCTGAGCCTCAGTTTGAACTCGCTGAGCTTCTGCCGTCACTCTTTGGGCATCTACCATGCCCTGGATCAAGGTAAACATCTGTGTCCCGTCAACGGGCATACCTCCGGGAAGCGAAGTTGGTGGAGGAGGAAGGTTCTCCGTTACAGCTGGGGCAACCCTCGGAACAAGTGGGAGAGGAGGAACTCCAGATGTCTGTCCGTCAGGTCGAGAGGTGGCAGACCCCTCTGAAGTTGATGCTCCCACTCTCATAGATCTTGTCTTCGACGGCATCCTGAAGACAGACCGAAAAAAATCAATTAAGACAATAGATACGATGTCATTAAGGGAGGACAGTAAAAATTCTAAAGGAAGCAATATTCAAAAGGAATAAGGATAGATTAGAAATGTTCCTAGTTGTGATTGAGTATTCGCTCTCATCCTAGTATGCTATATCCTAGATCTTATCGCAGGCACGCAGTAGTACAACTAAGACGTCGCACTACCACGACATCGCACAACTTGCGAAGTCAGACCTGCATGGGCCACCACTAAAAATGTGTCATGATACGCACCCAGAATTTGGGATACGAGTGTGTGGGTACGTCCAGCCTACACCGCAGCATCGGCGGTAGAACGATGTCTTGGTCACAATACTAGCTAATCAATCTCACACGAGTATCCAACTCCATAAGGAGACACAGATATCACAATATAATATATAAATACTCAATCACAGAACTAAAGCACGATAAGATATCGAAAAAAATAAACGAAATGCAACACAAGTCTAAACAAAATAGTCTAACTCAAACAATAACATCAAAGTCTCAAAGTATGCCGGAAACAAATCCGGTTCCAATAATCTGCTAAAAAAAACTAACTGAATAACTAGTGATCCCGACTAGACCTCCCGGAATCACACTTGGCTACAAGGTCCAAGGCTGCAGCTACTCTCCCTGTGGTCCATAATATGTCGGACACCAGTCCTCTAAGTCGCAGTCTGAAAAAATATTTTCAGTTAGGATGGAGCGAAGTACAACCCAAATAACAGTTCCAGTTATTTGATAAGGACTATAAAACAATAAATAGATAATGTTATATACTGAGAGAAGACAATAAATAAAAGCAGTGTCAAGCGTGCGTCTAAATGCACGGGTGTCATGTCCTTGATTACTGTGCATAATCAAACAGTCAATCACTAACACATGTCTAGCCAGTACGTCGGGGTACATAAGGTAGTCGATTTACTAATACTCAGGGTCACAAAGTCATATGCGAATACGGGATATCCACAGTTAATACTTAGGGTCGTACAACATATATAATACAGTCATACCTAGTACTAGCAATCAATTTCCATGGAATATATTTATATTTATATATTATACGCATACACGCACGCACACGCACACTAGCTACTAGGTTTACTAACACAGGGTCACGATACCACATTTAACAAACTCCCATAAACTAACATGCTAAACCTAATACCATTCACACATGTACATAAAATCACAAGAGAAGGCAAGCTTCGAACCTGCACGTTAGCGTGCACATGCACGGGATCGAGGGAGACTGATGTAGGTCGTCTCCTGCGAGGTGGGACCGGTCGACGATGACGACGACGATGATGATGATGATGATGGTGATGATGATGATGATGATGAAGGTGATGATGATGGTGAAGACGACTGTCGGAGGCTGCCGGAGGAGAGGCTCGTCGACTGTCAGGGAGGTCCGGCGGTCTGAGAACTACGCTCAAGCGGGGGAGATCGACGTTGGGTGAGGCATGGTGGATGGTGGGAGTTCAGGCGAGAGGAGTCGACTGGGTGGTGGTGAAGATGAAGTCGGGGTCCCGCGGGATGGTCGGGGAAGATGGGTCGAGTCGGGAAGGAGATGGTGGGCAGGTCATGGAGGAGCTAAGGCGAGGCTGTTGTGGGGAAGTCGACGCTAGGAAGTCGGGGATGATGCGGACAGGGCGGAGGATGTCGTGGAGGAGGACGGTGGAGTTGAGGAGGAGTCCGGTGGATGCGGGGTTGTCAGGCGGCCGGGTGGAGGAGATCGGGGTGAACGGGGAAGTCAGTATGGTCATGTTCAGGCCGGGCTCGTCGAGTTGCACGGCGGGGGTGTTCAGGCGAAAGGAGGAGAGGAAGGCTGACAGGCGGTCGGCTCAGACAACTCCGGCGGGAAGGTGGCCAGAGGAAGGAGGGAAGAAGATGATGGTTTAGGTTTAGGGTTGATGTAGGTGGAGGTGATGAAAAATATGTAGAAAAACACACACACACACACACACACACACACACACACACATATATATATATATATATATATATATATATATATATATATATGTGTGTGTGTGTGTGTGTGCATGTGTGTGTGTGTGTGTGTGTGTGTGTGTGGAGAAAATAGGTTGATGTTGTCCTAGGGATTTGGGCTGGTTTGGCACTCCTTGGGATGGGGTTTGCATTGGAAAAGGGGTTAGGACGAGGGATTATATATATATATATATATATATATATATATATATATATATATATATATATATATATATATATATATATATATATATATATGAGAGGGTGTGTGGTGAGAATGTTGCTCCATTTGAATGGATGGCCAAGATTAAACATGAAGGGAAGTGTCTAATCAAAAGGGAAGAGAGTTGAACCGGTCAAAGAGGGAGGGGTTGGTTCTTCATGTGTCTTGACCAATAGGATGGTGACACCTCATTGCACTTTTGCACAAAAGTCCTCAATAATTGAAAAATTGCACAAAAATAAAAATTTGGATTAAATGAGGAAAAGTACCATGTTTGGTGTGATGTAGTGGCTAAAAAGGGTGTGTGATGTTTAGTATGAGTCTTGAGGATGTGATTGGGGGTTTGGTTTGGTGTTGGATTTAGTTTTGGGTCAAGTTGAGTCCTTACACCAATTTAATTAAAATTAATGCAATTGGTGTTCTTAAATTAATTGGAAGTACATAGGTTTAAAATTAGGTGGGACACAAGTATCATGGACATAGAAGACTCAGAATAGAATATTGTCATAATTTGGGTTGCACAAAACGGGGCGAGATTGTGTCTCCAATTTAGATTGGAACGCACAAAGATGCAAAGTCAAATTTATTTGAAATTTAAAAATAACGTTTGCGATGAATATTGTGCGACTAAAATAAAGCACAAGAGAGGGTATTTATGAGTTACACAAGGGTCAGAATGGAAGATGGGCACGTCTAGGATAATGGTGTAAAATTTGTTGGAAGACAAAAGTTAGGATAGTGCTCTAAATATCGAAGCAACGGTAAGATACAACAAGTAAATAAAATCACAATAATAAATTATAACCCTAAATAATTAATCCCGAAATAATACAAACTAAATTCATAACCCTATATTTTGGTCAGAGGTTCAACTAGTGGGCTTCTAGGTCTAGTCCACTAACTCATGCATTAAAGAACACTATATATATATATATATATATATATATATATATATATATATATATATATATATATATATATATACATATCATGCAATTATTTAAAATAAATACACACAATATTTATAAATAATAAAAAGACAAAAATACCCCTATTTTAGAAGGTAGTGACACACGGTCCTGGGTTGAACATGTATATCTCAAGAGTATATATATATATAGAAAGAACTGAAGCAAATAATATAACAGGACTACTGCAAGTTGGCAATGTACACTTGCCTAGGGTTTGAACTCCTTCAATTGCTTCGGTGTATGTGGAATCTTCAGGAACGCCTCCGGATGCTGAAACAAAGCGGGGTCCATAGGTGGCCCACTTCGCACCAAAAAATGTGCCAGAGGCAAAGTTCTCCAAATTCGTCAAACTTAGTGTCTACTAGTCCAGAACGATGATATGAACGCAACGAAATATCCATAACTGGATTCCGATGAGCCGATCACAAAATTGTCCGTCAAGTGGAGCCGTGGGGCCCACGATACGGGATTTTGTCAACGTTCTCAGAATCGAACCAAACTTGGGTCACAGGACCAGTGTAATGCTATGAATCCAATGGCGCAAGTTTCGTTGCAAAACGACAAGCACATACGAAGTTACAACGAGTTTTAGAATAGGTCCGATACAGAATATTTTCGACGGATACGCGTTCATTCCGGTGTGCACGTACATCCAAATCAACTTTCACGAAATTTTACACCTCCGTATTGATGATACGCACCTTTCGGTGCAATTCGCACACGACGAATTCGTCTCGTTTAGCGGAACGTGCCCCGTTTCAAAAAAAATGGATTTTAAAAGCCAAATTTTTGGTCAACTTTACCCGCAAATAAAATACAGCACACAACAAATTAAAATAAACTAATTACAGGATCTTAATCTCGGTTAGATTGTCTAATTTACTGTTCAAACATAATCTAAAAATATTAATCAGGTTAGGATAAAAATGACCGTGAAGATAGGGCTCCGGGACAGTTTCTGAACTATAAAATTATGTTATTTTTTTTCCTGTTTTGCGTCGCGATTTGCGACCGACACAGGATGCGATACCCTGAACTAATTATACAGGGTTCGAGAGGGTCACGTTGTCTTCGTATAGGATTCGACATAACAAAATTTGAATCTATGCACAGGGAGATACGCGAGCTAGAAGATGGGTACCTCGCTGATGTTCGTGACATGTGCGATTCGCGGCGAGGCATGGTGGTGGCGGCGGCGGTTGCTGTGGCTGTGACGACTGCTGGGCTGCTCGGTGTGATCGTGGTGGGTCGGGGAGGTCGCCGAAGGAGTCGCCGGAGGTCATGGGGAGCTCGGGGTCGGTCGGCGTGGAGGGGCGGTGGCCGGAGTCGCGTGGAGAGGTGGCTGTGATGGTGATGGCGGTGGCGGTGGCGGTGGGGTTGGGTTTTATAGACGAGGGGGGTGGTTATGGGGGTGAGGGTCGCCGGGGGTCGTGGGCCGCAGAGCGGGGGCATCGTCGGGAGTCGCGGGGGTCGTGGGCGGGGTCGTGCGGCCGAGTCGGGGGCGGGGGAATCGTGGGGGTCGTGGGCACGGTGAGGGAATGGATTTGGTTGTCGGGTAGGGTAAGGTCGTGTCGGGTTGGGTAGGACCCGACCCATTAGGGTTGGGTTTGTTCATTAGGGTCTAGTTTCGGTTCGGTTCAGGTTGGTTTAATCCGATTTATTCTGGTTCAATCAAAAACAATATTTTTCGCTATTTAAAAATAGTTTTTGAGCCCAATAAATTTTAGAAAAATTACACAACATCCAATAATTAATTATACACCCAAAAATATAATTTTATAATATTTTAATACATAATTTAATACATAAAAATATTAATCCCTGAAGGAAATTTATAATAAAAAATAAAAAATCACATAAAAATCCATAAATTTATTTTAAATTTTTTAAAAAAACAGGTTGTTACAATAATTTGTTTTATAATTATTTTTTTAATAATTAAAATTATAAATAATATTTAATTTATTAATAAATAAGATAAAGTTAATTTTTTATTATATTTTTTTTGGTTAGTATTACGAACTTCCATGACGACATCAAGGTCTAAAAGTATGGATGTGTCCATACTTTCTAAATTTTTGACAAAAAATTTGGATTATTTAATTATTTGTAACAATCAGAGGTTCGTGCTATCACACATGTATCTCTAGACAAATTATTTTAGCGTGTAATAATTATTTTATTTTTGGATTTACAAACTAGAATGATCCGACTACAAGGCCTACAAGTTTAGATGTGTTCGAACTTTCGATATTTTTGTAACAACGAGGGGTCTCGATAGGGTTGTGAATAATTGGCATATTCTATAGTATTTTTTTTAACAAACTAACTCATTTTAGTATATAAATCCAAAAGTAAGATATATTATAATTTTCGACTCGAGTATGTTTGGATTATTTAATTATTAGCATTTGCTTAATAAATAAGATAGTTAGTTACTATTTTAGTTAATTTATTTTATTATAATTAGAATAATTAATTAGTTAACCAAAATATTTTATTAAAAATAATTAAATAGAACTATTATTTATATTTATTTTTTAAAAAACAATTTATCATAATTTTTATTATTACAACTAGTACTCGTATATATCCACGTGCGTTGTAAGTATTTTAACTGTCTTTTAATTAACTTTTTTGGTACTTGAAAATAGCAAAAGGGACCAAAATCAAACTACATCTCCCTTTTTTTTTTTTCTTATACATAATTACCTATCTGCTCTTATCAAATTTAATGAACAATTTTAATTAGTAAAGTTAGATAAAGCATATTTGAAAAAAAAATACGGTAAAACCAATTTATCTTATTATATAGTAGTTGTTGTAAATATGGATTATTCACCATTATTATTTTGTATCTATAACATATGCCTTTTGGTTATCCATAATCTATGTCGTTTGACATATTTTCTCTTAATTGTCATCATGATGTTAACCTCCATTGTAAGTCTATATAAGGAGCTCTTCTCAACTTGATTGAGACAAGTGAATGAAGAAACAATTTTTAATATTTTTATCTCTTTACATTTCTAGGATTATCTATATTTTGCTACTTTATAATAGTAGTATAGATAAATTATTTTTACCCTCTATTTTCTCTTCTTTTTTTTTATGTAATCAAACACATTTTCTTCGTACCCATCCGTAACCAAAAAAAAATTCTAGTTACTTTTACCAAACAAGGCCCTACAGGTCAAACAAAGCATACGAGTCCTCTAATTCCCAACGGCTATATCCGCCCATCTATTCAAACGGTAGTTACAAGATCCCAGTCATCAAACACTCACTCCCGCCAATATCTCCCAATCATCAACCGAACCCCACCAACGGCCTCAACAAAACAAAAAAAAGCCGATCCCCACCATTCCTATTATAGGCACAAGGAAGAGAGGAAGAAGACATCTTGAGCTCTTCCTCCTCTCCTCCACCTCCCCATTCCCATCCCCATCCCCATTCTTCCTTGCCCGATTTCGCGACCCGGGCCTTCCCGGGCTAGCTACCCCACCCCCCCGCTGTCGATGCGCCTTGACTCATAGCAGCCTCTAGTCATGGGTTGCGTGTCGTCCAAGCGGGCCGCGACTTCGTCGCCTCCTTTCGAGCCCTCCGCGGCGGTCTCGGCCGCCCCGACCGGGGGCTCGTTCTGCAGGAAGCGTACCGGGAAGGAGCGGAGCGAGGCGGGGGAGCTGGGCAAGGTCAAGGTGGCTGCAGGCACCAACCTGCAGAGCATCCGGCTGGGGAACTTTTACAAGTACATCGAGGGGGAGCAGGTGGCGGCCGGGTGGCCCAGCTGGCTCACCGCGGTTTCGCGGGAGGCCATCTACGGGTGGGTGCCGCTCCGGGCCGAGTCGTACGAGAAATTGGAGAAGGTAATATCGTGGTGGTGACAAGAATTGTCGATAATTTACAATGTTTGCAATTTTTGTGTTGCGATTTATTGACGAAGATTCGTACATTACAAGTAGATCAAGGAAGCACGGACGCCCCAGAAATGTGAGCCATGTCGTGTCAGATACGGTATAGATACTTAGCAGAAATAATCTGGACAGTCCAAAATATACTATGACACACCAAAATAGTTGATGTGTCTATGCTTCCTTCTCATTATGTGTCGTGTCGTAAAAATAAAAAAAAATTACATGATACAAACTGTCGAACAAAACTGGAACCATATGCCGGTTACTTGATGTTTTCCATGGCTAGAATCTCTATCTTTGGTTGGTAAGGGTCCCTGATATATCTTGGTCTTCCTCAACGGTATGTTCATCAATTTTGGAGAGTTTTTGAGCCGTTTAAAAAAATTCATGTTTGATAATTTGTTTTGAGGTACCGATTTTGGTCGACTAAAAAATCTTCCAATACTGATATAGTGTAATTTTTGGTATCTTTATAAACATCCCAAATTTATGAATTTGAATTTATTTTATTATTTTATTTCAATTATATTCTTAAAAAAATAATTATAACTAATAACTTCCTACCATCTTTCCTATTTCTCATCTAATTTGTTTCTCTTTTACTTTCTCCAAAATACGATTACTTTTTGCGATTATTTTATTTTTGTAAAAAACTTTCAGAACCGTTTATTAATGAATTACCAAACATGAGTCCTACTGATTTAAAACCGGTCAACTAAAAAACCAATGTTCATGCTCTGCTGCGAACATCCAAATAACAAGAAAACATCACCAATGTTCACAAGGTTAATAGTCTTGGTTCGCAAAAGTTGCTCCTCCCCTCACCACCGAAATATATCTACATAATTTATGAGGTTAATTTGTCTCGAGTGTTTCCTCTACTTCGTTCTATAATTGGTTTTTTGTTACTTCTTTTCTTCTTGTTGTAATTGCATGTAAATTAAGATTGGGCAAGGCACCTATAGCAGTGTGTTCAAAGCTCGTGATCTGGACACGGGCAGGATCGTGGCCCTGAAGAAGGTGCGGTTCGACAATTTTGAACCAGAGAGTGTTAGGTTTATGACACGAGAGATAGTGATCCTCCGCAGGCTCGACCACCCCAACATCATGAAGCTCGAGGGCCTCATCACTTCTCGGAGGTCGTCTAGTATATACCTCGTTTTCCAGTACATGGAGCATGATCTCGCCGGACTCACGTCGTCGCCCGAAATCAAGTTCAGCGAATCACAGGTATATATATATATATATCTCTCTCCGTGTTCTTGAAACACAATAGGCTTAGGCTGTGTTTGATTGGACTTTTTTTTTCTATTTTTACTTGTAAAATAACTCCGTAGAATTAATTTTTTTCCAACTTGCAATCAAGCGACACATTCACCTTGAGTACCACTTTCTTTCCATATGCAATCGCAGGTGAAGTGTTATATGCATCAGTTACTGTCTGGGCTTGATCACTGCCACTCCCGTGGGATCATGCATCGCGATATCAAGTGCGCGAATCTCCTAGTTAACAACGAGGGGATCTTGAAGATTGCGGACTTCGGTCTGGCGAATTTCTACGATCCCGAGGTCAGGCAGCCGCTGACAAGCCGCGTCGTGACGCTGTGGTACCGCCCGCCGGAGCTGATTCTCGGCGCGACGGACTACCAGCCGGCAGTGGATTTGTGGAGTGTCGGCTGTGTGTTTGCTGAAATTTTTATCGGAAAACCTGTACTACAGGGAAGAACCGAGGTACTTAAATTCCCTTCTTCTTCTTCTTCTCGACATCCTCTCTTTTCCCTATTTTTCTTGATCAATGCTTACTTTTTGTGAACTATTACTTGTTCTCCTCGCAAACAACAAAACAAACAGTATTTAGTATCAATTATGTAAACAAAACAAACCTCCAATAAGAAGAAGAAAACATCAATAAAAGGAAAGACTAAATTACTTTAATGGCACCCCCCAACTAAAGCAATATTTTTGATATCTTAATTTTTTAATGCTCGATTTTGGCATCCCACATCTTTCTTCAATTTTGAAGCATGTAAATCAGCATATCTTGTAATACAAAAGCGCAATTTAAATACTTGTGTTGCCAGATATTCTCTTGAAGTTGTCCCAACGAGCTTTAAAATTGACGAAAAGTGTTTCGAAAGAATAATTTATAAAGTTGAGTGTCAAAATCCAGTAATAAAAAATTAAGGCATCAAAAACATCCGAACGTTATAGTTGAGATACAATTAGGATAATTTAACAATATTTCAACACTCTCAAATCATCTTCCTGTCCCTTAAAATCACTCAGAACCAATACTACGATCTCCCGTAGTGTACCTACGTTGGAGGCTTAGGTGGGTTCCAACCCATCCCATTTTTTTTTTCCCTTATAAATGTATATTTTTTGGATTTTTTTTCATGTAAGTTAGCCCACGCTTAGCTCACCATAGTCAACTTCAGCCCATCCAAACTCGAATTTCTGGTTCTGCCCTTACTTTGCATACTTGTTCCCATCCTCCCATGTATATATATATATATATATATATATATACCTGTCCGAAAAATAACGTTAGCACCAACCAATATCATGCATCAAGTTATGTTCCTATATATAATGTTTTTGGTGCCTTTAATTAGGTGGAGCAAATACATAGAATCTTCAAGCTCTGTGGTTCGCCACCAGATGACTATTGGAAGAAGAACAAACTGCCTCACGCAACGCTGTTCAGACCACAGCAACCTTATGAGAAGTGCCTGAGGGAGAGATTCAAGTACTTACCGGAAAGTGCTTACAACTTGTTAGATACCCTTCTCTCTGTCGATCCATACAAGCGCGGCACTCCCAAGGGTGCTCTTTCATCTGAGGTGATCTTTCAGTCGATCTAATTAGTATATACTTGGTGTTTTTTTTTACTATTTAACGAGTAATGCTATTAATTCTTCCAAAGTGTCCCTCTAAACCATCTCCTTATGTGACAGCCAACATGGCGGTTAATGTTAATATTAATGTCAAATTTTTTTAATGTTAATGTTAATTTTAATAGCATACATTAACCACCACGTGTTGACTGTCCCATAAGGAGGAATAGTTTGGAGGAACACTTTGGAGGGATTAATAGCATTGATCTTATTCTTGAGAATTAGGCGGGTGTTGTGATGATACTTCATGCATTATTCTTCGATTGCCTCCAAGTTCTAACTTAAGAAGGTTTCTTCTGCTTATGATTGGATCAGTATTTCAAAACGAAGCCTTATGCATGTGAACCGTCAAGCTTGCCTAAATATGCACCTAACAAGGAGATGGATGCAAAAAACCGTGAAGATGTACGCAGGTGAGAGTTAATAATTAGTATTAACTATCTATCTTGTGCTCTTTCAATTTCCAAAAACAATGGTACAACTATAAGGTGGATATTTCAGCTTAGTTTCAACATAACATTGTTTTCATTGTTATTATAATTCCAGTTTTCAGACCTTGGTATCCAGTTATAAGGTGATTATATAACTTACTGATATGTAATAGTACTGTTTCATAGCTGGTTTGCTAACATGTTGTTACAATGTCATTTCCAGGAGAAGATTTGTTTGCAGAGAAAATGGACAAGAAGCAACTAGGAGAGTACCTTCAAGAACACAAACAGCAAAACAACCAACCTGTCAAAGTAAATTACCTAGACCGGAGGTTCGTCCAAAACAACTCTTAATTGTATTAATGCTCTTTTTTGAGAAAAATCCATTTGTCGACATAACTAGGCTCAATCAAGAACATCTCAACCAAAAGGAACTGGTTCGAGTCCGTTTATAATATAGATTACCAAAATTAAGCATGTGAAATTTTGTTTGGAGTACCACTATGGCCTCTTTCCATCAGCCTTGGCAATGGAGGAGGCAGATTTGAATTGGCCATGAGATTTGGGAATTTGATCGAACAATAGCACAAATTGGGGGAAATTCTAGGGTTTTATTGAATTATAGAGACACCAATGAAGAAAGGAGAAGAGATTACAACTGCTAAGAGTGGAAAAAAAAACTGTAATTGCAAATCTGCTTGCCATTCTCTCCCTCTAATCTCCTATTTATAGACTTTGCAGAGTATCAGTTAGTCTGATACTAACTCTCTATTGCTGAGTTGGCATCAAAGTTGTAGCTGACTTGGCATCCAAGTTACATCTTGACTATCTTGCTGACTGGACTTGGTACCTTTAATGTGCAGCTAAGATCAGCTTCTACTCTCTGATACTAGGGAGTACAATACTGCTCACTGATACTTACTGAAAGTACTGTTCTTCAGTTGGTATTGGTTGCTAACTCCCCTCCACATTATCTGGTTGCTACTAGCTAACTGAACTACTGCTAATTGCTCATTTCTGATACTATGTTGCCTCCTGCACACCACATTGCTCCCTGCACACTGCTTTTGGCCATATACTTATTGCTACTGAGCTGAATTATTCAGTGTGATACCACATTGATCATTTAGGCTCATATCACTAGCTAGTTTTCTGTTCATGTCAGTGTGGTGACAGGAAATGTGATCAATTTCTTCATTAGTTGGCAATTCATTCAAACTCATTTTAATCCTATATATGCAATCGATTCTTGCAGGACAAATGGAAAAAGACATACAGTGCCAACTACAATGGCGTAAAGCAAGACTTACCTGGAAAAAATGAAGATAGAAGATTATTTGTCGATCTGCAGCCAAAGCCATCGATCTATGTCCAGAATGAGGCTCATGCTCAGTCGAAACAAACAACAACTCAAGATGTTGGTGTCGGCCCTTTCTCTGGTCCCTTGCCTGCTTCTAACTTCAGCGGCCTCATATGGGCAAAGAAACAGAAAGAGGATCACACTTCCAGCAAGGCCTACAGCAGTAAACAAACATCATCGTCGTCATCAAGTGTTCGACTGCAGCCTAAGAACACTAATGATTTCAAGTCACAAGCTCATGCAGATGCCGAAGCAATACTGAAAAAATGGATAGAAGCTGGAGAACATCACAGAACTGATCAATCATCAGAGCGTTAATCATTGATATAATACTAGTTCCTGCAGTAAGCAGTACCATGATCAATTAGGAAACAACTATAGGCTGGACCATAAGTTTAAAGAATTGTAAAGTTCAGGCTTACAAATTTGGATCTTTTACATTTACAGAGTACATATATATATATAGAGAGGGGGGTAAAGATTTATCTTGAAACCATAGTTTGCAGTATCGGCCGATACCTGATCAATACCGATCCGATACAGCCGATACCAATACGGTTTAGCATGTCCCAATCCGTATACGATATTGACCGATACCGACATTGGGGATCTCTTTTCCGGTCAATTCAACAAAGAAAATTGAACGAAAAAGACCAGACAATCAGGGTGTAAAAGTATAATAAGTTTGTAAAAGGTAAAAGAAGAAAACTTATTTATCACATGTAAACCAATAGGCAAGGATGACTACTATTTTATTCAATTTCAAAAATACTAAAAAATAACACTGAAAATATTTAAAATTATGCCTAAATGTATAAAATATATTTTCTAAAATTTTAATAATTTATTAATAATTATTTGATTTCCGATACCAAAAAAAATGATACTTTAATCCGAAACTATCTATACTACCGATACAGATACTCATAGGAATGGTCCGACACCGATTCCGATATTGATACTGTGAACCTTGCTTGAAACTTAAACAGTGCAATACTTTATCCCTTCCCTCTACAATGGGATCAAAGGGCCAAAAAAAAAAATTTAGCAGAATTTTTTTTTCTCTAACAGTAGGGGGATGAGCATTCTGAAGATAATTGTTCTTTAGACAAACACTGGAACCCAAATTTCATTCATAGTAGGTTGACAATGAAGATAATTTCAAGTGATGCATCCGAATATTCAAGTGCACTGAGGTTGACATATACAATAATTTCTCCTCCAGTGGTTGGATCTGCGACTTCACTTTTGCTCGGGACTTGATCCCATTGCTTCGTGTAATTGTGTAACATGGGTAACAATCTATTTTGACATTTCATGGAATACAAACTTTTTAGGAGAACTCGTGAGTTTCTATTTTTTCAAACTCGACCATGAAGAGTCGTTAGATTATATTTCATCTGATCTAAAGAGAAAAATAAGTACACTTTCAATATTAGTAAAATTCAAGTAATATTAGATGTCAAGTGTTTATAGAGTTAATTAGTAGACAAGTTTTTGTGTTTATAGAGTTAATTAGTAGACATGTAATTTTTGTAACTACAGTTACTCTGTTCTACCAACTGAGCAATGGGTTGGATACATATTCACTCAGAACTCTGAACCGACCAAAAAGATTCTGGGCTCTAAGTTTGGTACTCTGAATCTTACCATAACTATAATGAAATTTGGCTTGGATCCTTGCAAGTTCTCCAATAACCACTGTAATATCCTTTTTTTTTCAATTTTTAAAAATAAATTTTCTGGAATTTTCGATAATTTTTAATTAATTATTAAAAATGTTCTTCAGGGATCAATATTTTTATGGATTAAATTAAGTATTAAAATATTACAAAAATTATATTTTTGGATGTATTATTAAATATTGGATGTTGTGTAATTTTTCTGGAATTTATTTGGCTCAAAAATTAGTTTTAAATAGCTAGAAATTCCCGTTTTAATTAAACCATGTTGAACCGGGCTCAAACCGGACTGAACCCGGCCCAATTGAACCGAACCGGACCGGCCTAAACCCTACTGAACCCAAATCCTAAACCTTACGGATCGGACCCGACCCGACCCGATCCCGACCCGCCCCCAAACCCTCACTCCTCTCCCCACGACCCGTCCCCCCCCCCCCGGCGTTTCCCGGCCACGACAGCGCCCCTCCGCCGGCACGACCGCCACGACCCCGCCTCCTGCGCCCCACGGCCCCACGACCCCTCTCCTCGCCTCTCCCTCTCCCCTTCCCTATAACACCCCCCCCCCCCCCCCCCCCGTCGACCTTCTTCGCCACCACCATCACAAAACCCGCTCCATCGAGCTCCGCCGCCTCCCGACGCCCCTCCGCCGCGAGCCCGACCTCCGACGACACGCCGTCGACCCTCCCCGAGAAGTCCAACGCTGCCGCAGCACAGCAACAGTGTCGCCGCCGCCGCCGTGCCCCGCCGTGTCGCGTCCCTTCGCAACAGCAAGGTACCTGTCTTCTCAGCCTTGTATCTCTCTGTGCATAGACCCATTTTCCATTCTGTCGAATCCTGCACGTAGACCGCGTGACCCTCTCGAAATCCGTGCAACTCGTTCGGGGTACCGCGTCCTGTGTCGGTCGCAAACTGAGACGCAAAAACAGAAAAATAAATCATATTTCTGAAAATTCAGAAATTGGTCCCGAACTCCCCAGTTGGCGACCGTTTTGCGACCAGTCTGTTAACTGTTTTTAAAATCCACTTGAACAGTAATTTAGACTATATAACATAGTTTTAAAACCCTATGTTTGTTCAATTTTTGGTGTTGTAGATTATGATTTATTCGCAGATAAAAATGGCCAAAAACTTGATCTTTTAAAACCCTGATTTTTTCGGAACTGGGTGCGCCCCGCTAAACGAGACGACTTGGTCGTGTGCGAACTTCATCTAAAGGTGCGTGCCGTTAATACGGACGTGTGAGATTTCGCGAAAGTTGATTTGGATGTGCGTGCACACCGGAATCAACGCGTATCCGTCGACAATGTCCCGTATTGACCCTGTTTTGAAACTCGTAACTTCGTGTGAACTTGCTCCATCGGACTCGTAGTATTTTTCTGGTCCTGTGACCCAAGTTTGGTTCGATTCTGAGAACATTGACAAAATCTCGTATCGTGGGCCCCACGGCTCCACTTGACGGGCGATTTTGTGATCGGCTCATCGGAATCCAGTTCTGGACATTCTGTTGGGTTCGTATCGTCGTTTTGGACTTGTAGACACTAATTTTGACGAATTTAAAGAACTATGTCTCTGACACCTTTTTTGGTGCGAAGTGGGCCACATGTGGACCCCGCTTTGACCAGAAACTGTCACTTTTGTCCTTGTGTCCAAATTGAACTTATGGACAGGCAATTATAGCTATTTAATGTCTTCTGAACCTGATGGTAATGTTGATTTCAGCAACCGGAGGAGTACCTGTAGATCCCACTGATACCAGAGCAGCAGTTGAAAACCAAACACCAGGCAAGTGTACATTGCCAACTTGCAGTGATTCCTGTTATAGTATTTGTGTCACGCCCCAGTCCCAAAATACGTAGGACTAGGAACACGTAAGCATGCCAGCCGTATGTATATGACAACTCCAATATATGGATACCATAATACACACGTACGCTGTAATATGAATATAAACTCACAAGTGGTATAAATATAGTGTCACAAGTCACAGGTATACTAATCTCATCCACACAATAAGTCACAGAAAGTAAATAAATGAACTGGAATAAAGAGTCTGAATAATCCATAAATGATAGTCGGGTGGAGACAAATCCACTACCAATGACTATATCAATACTAAAATGAGAGAGGAGGGTAAATCTCCAATATAAAATAAGGTGATGATAGAAGTGTATCAGCAAAGAAGATTCATCGCTAAGATATAATCAAAGATTCTCCGAAGGTAAGACCTCCTCGGAAGAGATAAGTGGTAAGTCCTGATCTGTGCTCCTGCGAATAGTCGTGAACATCTACACCTGGAAAGGGACCAGGTCCTCAGAGGGACGTAACAAGATACATAGAAGCAAGCCAATTTGAATACAGTAAACATGCATAATGTTTGAAAATATATAAGTACGCTGTACAAGACAATCTATATGAATGCAAATGAGGACAACTTTTTGACGTATGGGCAAGGGTAGGCTACTCGATCTAAGCCTCACAACTCACACACCCGTCTAGAACATCATCAGCCGATATACCGCGGGGGTAGCGACCCTCGTGACTCCATCAATCGACATACCGCAGGGGTAGCGACCATCGGACACGACTACCATAGTGCGTACTAGTTACTACGGTTCACCAGAGTGGTTAAAGCTCATACGCCTACTGATTGTCCTCTCATGATACTAAGTGTCATGTGTGTGTCAACATATCTAATATATAGTAATGACTGAAAGAAACTACACATGCAATGAATATACAGAAATGCAATGAATATACAGAAATATAATAAGCATGCAAAGTACTGTAAACAATTTGGCAAAGTATCTTGCCTGGTCTGAAAAAGAATGAAGTCCCAACTCAAGGCGTCGTTCGATCTACCCGTCACATAAATTAAACAAGTTAGGTTACAAAAGTGGGTGAATAGGTTTCTCCATTTTAATCTATTTTAATTCTGAATAAAATAACCTAAAATAGTATTTTAATCTTATTATAATCTAATTTTATTGTTAAACCCTAATTTTGGTCCAAAGAAAGTCAACTTTACGGATTTGTGATCCGTGGCACGCAAATCGAGGCAATTTGTTGACCAAAAAGTCAACTGACTCAAATCCTGGATTTGTGTATAAAATCCTATAGATTTTAGCGCTACATGAACTCTGGAATCGACGGTTTTATAAAATCATAAGTCGGTAAAGAGTTATGTCCATAAGGGCGCACAGATGACAGTTTTCGGTGATTTCCTATTTACGTCTACGTTGCACAAATTTTACAGTAGATTAAACTTATATGTTAAATTCTGGAAATATTATTTTATGTAAGTTTATCATGTCAACTTTCCGAAACTTCAAACGGTTCATAATTCCGAATTCGGAATCTCCCGAAATCTCCAAAATACGAAAACGCGTCTAATTTCGGACAGCTGGCACTTTTAGAATTTTTTGAAAAAATAGGTTCATAAATTATTAAAATAATTTATATATTCAGAAAACTAACCTTGATATTGTTCTAACAAAAAAAACTGGAGCGCGTTTGGAGTCCGGAGATAGGAGATATCATTTTTTTAAGTCGTCATAACTACTAGAAAATAAGGCTGAATTTATGACAAATTTTGACTATTTTTGGACGAAAAAGAGAGAAATTTGGAAAAGAAAAATATGAAGGAGGAGGTATTTATAATGGTGGACACTACTTAATTGAATACGACTAGGATTTGCTAATTTGGATATGATTAGGATCAGTTTAAATAATAATAGGATATGCATGAAGTTGTTTTCCTAGTAGGCTCAGGATTTAAATTAATTTAAAATAGAGTTTGATTTTATCTCAATAATTTATAATCTTAAATAAAATTAAAGATAATTCAAATAATTTATATATAATCTTATTAATATCTATTAACACTAAATTATCATCTATCTAATATTAAGACTATATATATCCAAATAAATCCTAAATAATTTCAAAAATCTAAATAAATTTCTTAAAATTCTAAATAAATTATAAAAAATATAATTAAATATTTTAACCTAAAATAAATATTTGGTAGAAATAATATGCAAGTATGGACTCATAATAAATTATGGAAGTCCTAGAAATTTAGGTTTCCTATGTTTTAATTACCTAAAAATTCTAGAAAAATATCCAAAAATCTAAAATAGCCTACAAATAATTCTAAATAAATATTTACATAAGTAAATATACTAAAAAATTTATTTTCTAATTAACTAAGAGAATACTCTAAATTAATTCAATATTTAAAATGATCTATAATAAATATAATAATATAAAATATACACAAAATACCTATTTTGGGTGAGGGGGTTTACAATTTGCTTGAGTTCTTTGTACATATATATATACTCTTGATATAAATGTTCAACCTAGGACCGTGTGACATTGCTTAGCGTCTGAATAACATTCGGGTGTCGACGCCGTACGCGGAGTCGTGTAACGTCACTAGAGATTGATATCGCGATACTATATATATCTTCGTGCTTGCATTATCAAGTACGTCATACCATAGGACACTTGACACTGTTCATGAGACAGAATCTTCTGAGTTATTCCTAGTGATTCTGTATAGGTTACATGATTCGTGACATAGACTTTATTGCATATGCTTAAGCTATCATTAAGACTCGCTGCATCAGTTAGAGGTCATGATCTTGCGTGACATGGACATGAGACATCGTGAACATGAGACGTGTAATTACATTGGGTGGGGAGAGACTTACCATACGAAAGGCTGATTATATATATATATATATATATATATATATATATATATATATATATATATATATATATATATATATTACATTACTGAAGGTGCCTTAGACTATGACACAGAGCTTTGGCACATTTACTGGCCCTTCGAGAAAATGCTGCTATGGGTTTCCCCGACACAGAGCCTATAGTAGTCTCAGCCTGAGTATGATTAATGCCCTCAATTGCATATCACGTAGCTGGTTACATAGTTTATCCTATTGTTTCATTTATTATTGCACTGTATTTATTTTGGCTTGAGTTATTCTTGTACCTTGCTATGTCCCCTAAGGACCTGGATCCGGATTGTGTCTCCAGGTTTAGCAGAGGAGATCTATCCCAAGGTGTACGGGGTAGAAGCATACATTGGAGCAGTACAAGAACCCGAGGACGAGGTCGTGCCAGAGGATTTCTCCTGAGTATTGGCTTTATATACTCAGTTATTTTTGTTTCTAATTACTTTATTTCTTGTCTATTGAATTGATGTATCAAACTTACTCTCGGGTTGTTCCCCGAGACACTTTTATTGAGACTTGTTAGATTATATTTTATTTTGATTATTCTGGTATTGATCTGTGATTACCTTCTGTGGATGAGATTAGAATAGACTGTGACTTGTATCATAGACCTTTACTGTTGTTTTACAGTTTAAGTGCACTCTAATGGGTCTATTAAATTGGGTTTGCCCATTGGTGTGTGCTGTTGGTCATTGCCACGGGTCCAGTCCCTCAATATTTTGGGACTGGGGCGTGACATGGTTTTTGTGGTGGCCCATGCAGGTCTACAACTAAATTATTTCTATTTCAACTATGAAACTGAGCAAGCCTGCGACAAGGATAGGATAAGTTATAGGATCTCATCCACTTGATTGATTCATTCTTGACCTCTATATCGACTTTAAAATAATTTATTGACTTGCATCCTGCCTTGATTCTTCTGTACGCTTCTCATAGTTTATTTTGGATGCAGAGTAATGGATTCACAAGCATGCGACGAGACTCCCGCGGGAACACGACAAGTTGCAGTGGTCACCTACGACGATGAAGTGACACCAGTGGGTGGAGGTCAATCAGCTCAACAAAGCCATCAAGCAGGTCAACCTACCTCAAGATTTCGACGAGACGATATTCTACCACCGTCGCAGTTTTCTCCACAGATGCCTCCATTTCCACCAGGACAGCCTATGGATGGTCAGCAAATGTTCCAAATGTTCTGCGTAATGATGCAAGCTCAACAACAGATTCATCAAGAGGCTCAGCGTCACGAGGCAGAGAATCTGAGAAATAGCATAGTGACTGCACTGGAGCAGGCGAACCTACCAGCTCGACGGCCATCGATGGGCTCTATCACCGATTTTTGCCAACTGAAGTCCCGCACCTTTTCAGGCAAGGAGGAGCCCACTGAAGTTCATGAGTGGCTCACAAACACTCAACTTCAATTAGAAGCAGCTGAGCTTCCAAGAGAACGTTGGATGATTGCCGTACGGATGCAGTTGACGGGCAATGCACATCACTGGTGGCTATCTGAGGAGACACGGCTCGGACCAGGCCGAGTCACTTGGGAGAAGTTCTCCAGACTCTTTCAGGAGATGTACATTCCATCTACTGCTCGATCAAAACTTCGGGACAAGTTCAATCGCCTCACTCAAGACAAGATGACAGTGGAAGAGTATAATGCAGAATTCATCCGTTTGGGTCGCTTCGCCCCTACTCTGATTCCGACCGAAAAGGAGAAGGCTGAGAAGTTCTTCGACGGACTAAACTTTTAGCTACAGAGATTGATCGGATCCGTTGCACCTACTTCATACACGGACGTCATTGCTACAGCACGACGTATGGAGCGCGTCACCAGGAGAGAATCCAGCCTTAAGCAGCCATTCCCGTCGGCACCAGCCAGAGCACCGCATGGAGAAGCTACAAAGAAACCTCACCTGCATCAAGCACCACAAGGAGCTGCACCCAAATCCCTAACCCTTCCTACTTGTTACTACTGTGGCAAGGTAGGCCATGTTGAGAAGGAGTGTAGATATAAATTGGGATTATATTTAGCTTGTGGATCCAATCAGCATTAAGTGAGGGATTGCCCTAAGCCTCGAGAAGGAGCACCGATAGTAAATCGACAAGCTTCACCAGCACCGAAAGAATATCAGCCGAGGCCACCCTTGGCACCTCGAGCAGCACTCTTCCAGCAGGCCCAGCAACAGCAGAGGGTACCACCACAAGGACGCGGACAAGCTTATGCGATGACGATGGAGGACGCACAGACTCATGGAGTAGCGAATGCGCGTAAGATTTAAGTTAATCATAGTTATATATTCCTAGTAATGCCATAGCACGTGCCTGTTAGTTCATGACCTTAGCCTTAAATCTAGTATTTTGAACTTGTTGGTGATTGATAACCTAGCTTTTCTAAGCTGTAGATTTTCTTGCTCTATCCAGATTTCTTTTACTTATCTCTCATTGCCTAGAAAAATATCTTATTTCCTTCCCTACATGTTCTGCTTGATCTTTCTCTCGCTCTTCTTGTTCATGATTCTTAATCCCTTGTGTCGTGCTGCACGCATGTCTTGCAACCGCGTCATCTCTGTTGTCGGTTATTTTCTTAATTGCGAGGATACAATTCTTTTAAGGTGGGTAGATTTTAACACCCTGTTTTTTAAAAATTTTAAAAATAAATTTTCTAAAATTTTCGGTAATTTTTAATTAATTATTAAAAATGTCCTTCAGGGATTAATATTTTTATGGATTAAATTAAGTATTAAAATATTACAAAAAATATATATTTTGGTGTATTATTAATTATTGGATGTTGTGTAATTTTTCTGGAATTTATTGGACTCAAAAACTATTTTTAAATAGCTAAAAATTCTCGTTTTAATTAAACCAGGTTGAACCGGGCTCAAACCGGACTGAACCAGACTGAACATGGCCCAATTGAACCGAACCGGACCGACCTAAATCCTACTGAACCCAAATCCTAAACCTAATGGGTTGGATCAGATTCGGACCCGACCCGAACTCGACCCGCCCCCAAACCCTCACTCCTCTCCACACGACCCGCTCCCCCCCCCCCGTATTTCCCGGCCACGACAGCTCCCCTCCGCCGGCACGACCGCCATGTGTCACGCCCCAATCCCGAAAGGGTCTTTCGTCCTCGCCGGATCCTTTACGGAACCGATTCGTCCTCGCTAGGGGCGTGATGTCGTACGAGCCTGGGGTTGCGCTCGCACAAGGCAAGAACTTGCAGTTTTAGGAACCCATTTTCGAAACACATTATAAAACACATTCACAGAGATTTGAGCACAAATGTGAAAGAAACATGCTTTTTCATTGAATATTCAGAGTAATTTACATAGAGTTTACATTGATGCGCCTTCTCGGCTATTGAATTATATTACAAAAGATAACTCAAAATGCAGAGCGCGCTCCGTCAGATAGTCCACGTCGTTTGCACATTACGCCCTTGTATAGATTGAAGTCTCTGCCTCCAAAATGAACTGACTCCAGCTATACTTCAAAATAGAGGTGCTCCTAACGCCTCCTCGCTAACGCACTAGCGTTGCACCGTCTGATTGCCTGAAATAGTTGCCCACAACGTGGGTCAGTACTCGACTTGTACTGGTAAGCGGGATGAATCCCACTCGACTAAATCGACACTAGCTTGTTAGGGGCGAGCATGCATTAAGATAGCTTCTATAAGGAAGCAAGTGAAATCAATTCATATCAGTTGCATATTTTGATAGGAATGAATATATAGCATTGAATCCAACCAGTACACCGATTGCTTACTCAATCGATGCACGCCTTCCCTGAAACGAAACCACAAGTATACTTACCATCTGCACAAGACAATAAGTTAGCATGCGTTCTATTCTATGCGGTCATTGGTGTGATCGACACCTTAGGGACATATTTCAAGCTTAGCGGCGCGCCCTATCAGCCCGGGTAGCAAGCCCTGCTGGAGGTCCCGCTAGGCATCGTGACGAGCACGAATCAAATATTTTCCTCCGGATCGATACGGTTTCAGTGCCCCGGAAAGCCGTTTCGAGGAAATGCAAACCCTGTGCACAAGTTATCCCAGACCATGCAAATGCATGAAATAATTCGTATTACATACAATACATCGGATTAAACAGAAGAAGTTAAGCAGCAACATATATATATCTTATGCAACAGTTCATATTTTCTCAAGCGGTGTTCCGATTCGGTTATCCCATAAGTCCAACTCTATCCGAGGCACCAGGCTGCCACCAACAACCAACTCTTCCTTATAAACAAGCTCAAATTATAAGGTGTGCAAGCATATGATAAATTAGTCTACAAAATCCCATGTTCCTTTCTTAGTGGCTGGCATGCCTGTGGCTAAGGATTTCCTAGGCGTCCAACCGGGCATCATCGAGTGAACGATTAAAACTTAGAGATGTTGGCATAAAGAAGTAGGAAAGAAGGGACCAAACCACTCACTGGTTAAGGAAAAGAGGCTGAAACTAGGAATCCCGCTAGCGACGATCAAACGTCAGTTACGCGGACCTAAAACAGCATAAGCACCGAGTTAAAAATCTTGCCTATCCTTTCTTGCCGAACTTCCCAGAACCTCAAGTTCCAAACGATAAAACCAGCAGCAAAAACCAAGCAAATCGAAAGCAACAACAAATCCAAAACCTCAAAACGGCAATCAAGAAAACCAAGCAACCAAAACACGAAAACTATTGGACTCGTTTCAATAGAGGCCTTTCCATGAGTTGAAAAGGATCATCGCATTTTGTCCGTGGCAAGAAGATGCCGAGATCTAAGTTACGACTCAGACGGACTAGCCACAAGCCCAATTATATAGTGCTCGTCCCGGTCGGATCGGGATTTGAGGCACTACATAATATACCACTAAGAAAAAGTTTCAACCCGAAACATAAGAACAAGCCCTACCTCCGACTCAATGAACAACGAAGGATACTTCTCCTTCATCTCCGATTCGACTTCCCAGGTTGATTTTCCAACTGTATGGTTCCGCCACAGCACGCGAACCAAGGACATCGTACGGTTGCGAAGTACTTTTTTCTTACGATCCAGAATCTGCGCCGGCTCCTCCGAGTATGACAAATTCGTGCACAATTCTAGCTGTTCGAAGCTAACTACATGACTCGAGTCATGCACATACTTCTGCAGTTGAGAAACGTGGAATACGTCGTGCACTCCAGCCAAGGCGGGAGGTAGTGCAATTCGGTATGCCACAGCTACCACCCGTTCTAGTATTTCAAAGGGGCCGACAAACCGGGGACTCAGTTTGCCCTTCACGCCGAAACGCATCACTCCATGCATCGGCGTCACTTTCAAGAAGACATGATCCCCGACCATAAACTCCAAGGGCCTACGATGAGTATCAGCATAGCTTTTCTGTCGGCTCTGCGCAGTGCGGAGTCTTTCCCGAATTAAGCGAACTTTCTCGACTGCCTGCTCCACCAGCTCTGGCCCGAGTACCTGTCGCTCGCCGACTTTGTCCCAACAGATTGGAGATCGACACTTGTGCCCATAGAGTGCTTCGTACGGTGCCATCTGGATGCTCGATTGGTAGCTGTTGTTGTACGCAAACTCCGCCAACGGAAGGTGCGTGTCCCAACTAGTCTTTAAATCGATCGCACACAGCCGTAACATATCTTCAAGTATCTGATTTGTCCTCTCTGTTTGGCCATCAGTCTGGGGGTGGTATACTGTACTGAACTGTAGCTTGGTTCCCAAAGCAGACTGTAGGCTAGTCCAGAAACGAGATAAGAAACGTCCGTCACGGTCAAAGACGATAGAAGCAGGCACTTCGTGTAATCGAACAATCTCGTCTATGTAGATCTGTGCTAACCGATCGACGCTCTACGCAACTTTTATGGGAAGAAAGTGGGCTGATTTGGTCAAACGATCAACTATGACCCAAATTGCATCATGCCCCTGTGGCGTCTTCGGAAATCCCACAATGAAATCCATAGAGATGTTGTCCCATTTCTACTCGGGAATAGCGAGGTTCTGCATCTCCCCGTCGGGCCTCTGATATTCAGCTTTTACCTGTTGGCAGGCCATGCACTGTGACATAAAGGTCGCCATATCCCGCTTCATACCTTGCCACCAGAAGGTACCGCATAAGTCCTTGTACATCTTAGTGCTCCCCGGATGCAAAGAATACTTAGCGTAGTGCGCTTCCGCCATAATTTCCCTCCGGAGTTCAGGGTCGCTAGGGACGCATAGCCTTCCTTTCATCTGTAAGGCCCCATCTTCGCCTACCACAAAATCAGACATCTTCCCTGCCGAGATCAATCCGCGTACCTTCGCTAAGTGCTGATCTCCCTCCTGAGCTGACTTGATTCTATCCCGTAAACTCGGTTCAAGATGGAGTGGTGCCAGCTGTACGCCTTGATGCCGAACTCGAAGCTCGATGCCCATCGCCTCAAGATCTTGAAGTAAACGGTTGTTTATAGATAACGAGCCCACGTGCTTTCGACTCAGAGCATCAGCAACGACGTTTCTCTTGCCCGGAGTATACGCGATCGTTAGATCATAGTCCTTAATAAGTTCTAGCCAACGCCGCTGCCGGAGGTTCAATTCCCGTTGGGTGAAAAGATACTTGAGGATCTTGTGATCTGTGAAAATTTTGCAAGCAACACCATAAAGATAATGCCTCCACAACTTCAATGCAAATACAATCGCCGCCAATTCCAAATCGTGTGTCGGATAGTTTTTCTCGTGCGACTTCAGTTGTCTGGAGGCGTACGATATTACCTTGTCCCGTTGCATGAGTACACATCCCAATCCGAGTCCTGAAGCGTCACTGTATATCTGAAACTCTTCTACCCCATCTGGGAGTGCAAGAATCAGAGCTGAAACAAGACGCCGCTTCAATTCACTAAAGCTGGCTTCGTATTCTTCACTCCAGTTGTATACAATCCCTTTCTGAGTAAGGCGAGTCAAAGGCGAGGCCAATTTAGAGAAATCCTTCACAAACCTACGGTAGTATCCTGCTAGGCCGAGAAAGCTTCGAATTTCGCTGGCTGACGTAGGTTGTTTCCAGTCCACCACCGCCTCTATTTTCTTCGGGTCTAAGGCGACGCCTTCTGCCGAGACGACATGACCAAGGAACGCCACGCTGTTCAACTAGAACTCGCACTTGCTGAGCTTAGTGAACAACTTATGTTCTCGTAATGTCTGCAACACGATCTTCAGGTGTTCCTTGTGTTCCGCCTCGTTCTTGGAATATATCAGAATGTCGTCGATGAATACGACGACAAACTTGTCTACGTACGGCCGAAACACGCGGTTCATCAGATCCATGAAAGCTGCAGGAGCGTTTGTTAAGCCGAACGACATCACGAGAAACTCATAGTGTCCGTAACGGGTTCTGAACGCAGATTTTTGAATATCTTCGGGTTTGATTTTCAACTGGTGATACCCTGACCTGAGATTAACTTTAGAAAAAACTGTTGCACCTTGCAGTTGATCAAATAAGTCATCTATCCTTGGCAAAGGGTACTGATTCCGAATGGTTGCCTTATTTAATTCTCGGTAGTCAATACACAGCCGCATGGATCCATCTTTCTTTTTCACAAACAGTACTGGAGCACCCCACGGAGAAATGCTTGGACGTATGTATCCTCGGTCCAACAGATCTTGTAACTGAACCTTAAGTTCTTTCAGCTCTGTTGGGGCCATACGATAAGGTGCCTTCGATATCGGTCGCGCATCCGAAAATGTGTCGATGCTGAATTCGATCTCACGATCAGAAGGCATTCCAGGCAGCTCGTCCGGGAACACGTCGAGGAAATCTGCTATAACATCAGCCTGAGCTGCATTTGCACTTTCCTGTCGGGTGTCTCGAACTGAAGCTAAGTACCCTTCACAACCCGAATGCAGCATACGCCTAGCCGAAATTGTTGATATCACCATTGCCGTCTTCGGTGCAGCGCTGCACGAATAGTAAAAGTCTGCCTCGTCGGGTAGACGAAATACGACTCGCTTCTCCGCGCACCCGATTGTTGCATGGCAAGCACCCAACCAGTCCATCCCGAGAATAATATCGTAATCCTTAATGTCTAGTACAATGACATCTAAGGAAAGCTTCCTCCCTCCGATACAAATATAACCATCCCTACAGATCGCACGGGCGGGCATGTCGACTCCCGAAGGTGTGCTTACGCAAAGATTCATAGTTAAGGGAGTAGAAGCTCATTTATGCTCAACAGTAAAATCAGCAGATATGAAACTATGCGTAGCACCTGAATCAAATAAGACTCTAGCGGACAATTCTCTGAAAAGTAATGTACCTGTCACGACCGTTTCAGAGACAGATGCCTCATCCCGAGTCAAGGCATAGACTCGGCCTTGAGCACCCTGACGTTGCGGGTTTACTGGCACAGCATTGGCATCACTTGCTGGAGGCCCTTTATTCTGATTTCCGTTGTTCTGATTCGGCTTACCCTCTCGATAGTTAAATTATTTATGGCCCAGACGACCACATTTGAAACATCCAGTAACCCAACATTCGTTTACTCGATGCCCTGCCTTGCCGCACCTGGTACAGTTCGGTGCCTGAGTCTGACCCCTGTTATCCGACGTGTGCTGACGCTTATCTGCTCCAGACCCTTCCGTTTCCTGAGGTCATTTGTTGTTGTTGGTACGGGGGGTTTGCACTTCTGCCTTTGGGGGACAACGCCCAAAGATCCGCTCGCTGCCCAGGGCTGCTTCGTAGCATTCCCTGTAGGTTTGACATTTCTGATTGATGACGTCCCTATGCAACTCATCATTCAAACCTTTTTGAAAGCGATAGCACCACGCCTGCTGGTTAGGCAGGAAGTGCCCCGCAAACTTGGCCAGCTTAGCGAACACAGAATCATAATCGTCCATAAACAAACTTCCTTGGACCAAATTGCTGAAGTCGTCTTCCTTTTGTTGACGCACGGCCCTGGGAATGTATTGTTCAATGAAGGCTGATTTGAACATTTCCCAAGTTATTTTGCAGTTGGGATTGGCATCGTAAATCCCTTGCTTCGTTGCCTCCCACCAATCATGCGCACGCAGTTCCAGCTGAACCGATGCACAGGCAACTCGCTTGGATCCCCAGATGCCAACCAGGTTGAAGAGTCCCTCCAGCTTAGCAATCCATCCCAACACAACGTCCGGTTCCGCTCATCCGTTAAACGTCGGTGGATGCATCTTTGTGAACTCCGCTGCTCGGCAGGTGTTCCTAGCTGAAGGTTGCGTCGCTTCTGACTCATCCTCTACCGCCACGGCCGGCGGTGGGGAAGGAGTCACAGTGGCAGTCCCGTTGCTCGATACCAAGGATGCAATCAGTTGCATCATGGTATCCATTTGCTTCTGCTGAGAAGCAAATTGTGCCTGTTGCGTAACGGCTTGTTGTTGCTGCACCTCCATGAGATGCATAAGCCGTTCCGCCATACCGGTTGAACCCGCTCCTCCGGATTCTCCAGAACTTGTCGGATCGCTCTGGATGGGCTGAGCACTGCTTGCAGCGGCAGTGTTTTTCTTAGCCATCGCTACAAAAGAGAGTAGCTTGTTAATACTCCAAAATCGATAGATTTTATATCTACGGGCTCATTGTATAGGCGACTCATCTGATGCAGCGGACGCCGAACGCAACTCAATTGAGAGGCGCATCAAACTTCTTTATATTCTTTTGAAATCCCAAGGAAGTACAGCCGTGCTCTGATACCAATATGTCACGCCCCGATCCCGAAAGGGTCTTTCGTCCTCGCCGGATCCTTTACGGAACCGATTCGTCCTCGCTAGGGGCGTGATGCCGTGCGAGCCTGGGGTTGCACTCGCACAAGGCAAGAACTTGCAGTTTTAGGAACCCATTTTCGAAACACAAATTATAAAACACATTCACAGAGATTTGAACACAAATGCGGAAGAAACATGCTTTTTCATTGAAATATTCAGAGTAATTTACATAGAGTTTACATTGATGCGCCTTCTCGGCTATTGAATTACATTACAAAAGATAACTCAAAATGCAGGGCGCGCTCCGTCAAATAGTCCACGTCGTTTGCACATTACGCCCTTGTATAGATTGAAGTCTCTGCCTCCAAAATGAACTGACTCCAGCTATACTTCAAAATAGAGGTGCTCCTAACGCCTCCTCGCTAACGCACTAGCGTTGCACCGTCTGATTGCCTGAAATAGTTGCCCACAACGTGGGTCAGTACTCGACTTGTACTGGTGAGCGGGATGAATCCCACTCGACTAAATCGACACTAGCTTGTTAGGGGCGAGCATGCATTAAGATAGCTTCTATAAGGAAGCAAGTGAAATTAATTCATATCAGTTGCATGTTTTGATAGGAATGAATATATAGCATTGAATCCAACCAGTACACCGATTGCTTACTCAATCGATGCACGCCTTCCCTGAAACGAAACCACAAGTATACTTACCATCTGCACAAGACAATAAGTTAGCATGCGTTCTATTCTATGCGGTCATTGGTGTGATCGACACCTTAGGGACATATTTCAAGCTTAGCGGCGCGCCTTATCAGCCCGAGTAGCAAGCCCTGCTGGAGGTCCCGCTAGGCATCGTGACGAGCACGAATCAAATATTTTCCTCCGGATCGATACGGTTCCAGTGCCCCAGAAAGCCGTTTCGAGGAAATGCCAAACCCTGTGCACAAGTTGTCCCAGACCATGCAAATACATGAAATAATTCATATTACATACAATGCATCGGATTAAACAGAAGAAGTTAAGCAGCAACATATATATATATCATGCAACAGTTCATATTTTCTCAAGCGGTGTTCCGATTTGGTTATCCCATAAGTCCAACTCTATTCGAGGCACCAGGCCGCCACCAACAACCAACTCTTCCTTATAAACAAGCTCAAATTATAAGGTGTGCAAGCATATGATAAATTAGTCTACAAAATCCTATGTTCCTTTCTTAGTGGCTGACATGCCTGTGGCTAAGGATTTTCTAAGCGTCCAACCGGGCATCATCGAGTGAACGATTGAAACTTAGAGATGTTGGTATGAAGAAGTAGGAAAGAAGGGACCAAACCACTCACTGGTTAAGGAAAAGAGGCTGAAACTAGGAATCCCGCTAGCGACGATCAAACGTCAGTTACGCGGACCTGAAACAGCACAAGCACCGAGTTAGAAATCTTGCCTATCCTTCCTTGCCGAACTCCCCAGAACCTCAAGTTCCAAACGATAAAACCAGCAGCGAAAACCAAGCAAATCGAAAGCAACAACAAATCCAAAACCTCAAAACGGCAATCAAGAAAACCAAGCAACCAAAACACGAAAACTATTGGACTCATTTCAATAGAGGCCTTTCCATGAGTTGGAAAGGATCATCGCATTTTGTCCGTGGCAAGAAGATGCCGAGATCTAAGTTACGACTCAGACGGACTAGCCACAAGCCCAATTACATAGTGCTCGTCCCGGTCGGATAGGGATTTGAGGCACTACACCATGACCCCGCCTTCGGCGCCCCACGACCCCTCTCCCCGCCTCTCCCTCTCCCCATCCCTATAACCCCCCCCCCCCGTCGACCTTCTCTGCCACCGCCATCACCAAACCCCCTCCACCGAGCTCTGCCGCCTCCCGACATCACCCCCGACGCCCCTCCGTCGCGAGCCCAGCCTCCTGCGACACGCCGTCGACCCTCCCCGAGCAGTCCAGCGCTGCCGCAGCACAGCAACAACACCGCCGCCGCCGTGCCCCGCCGCGTCGCGTCCCTTCGCAACAGCAAGGTACCTGTCTTCCCATCCTTGTATCCCTCTGTGCATAGACCCGTTTTCTATTCTGTCGAATCCTGCACGTAGACCGCGTGACCCTCTCTAAACCCATGCAACTCGTTCGGGGTACCGTGTCCTGTGTCGGTCGCAAACTGCGACGCAAAAACAGAAAAATAAACCCTATTTCTGAAAATTCAGAAATTGGTCCCCAACTCCCCCAGTTTGCGACCGTTTTGCGACCAGCCTGTTAACTGTTTTTAAAATCTACTTGAACAATAATTTAGACCATATAACCTAGTTTTAAAACCTATTTTTGTTTAATTTTTGGTGTTGTAGATTATGATTTATTCGCGGATAAAAATGGCCAAAAACTTGGTCTTTTAAAACCCTAATTTTTCTTGGAACTGGATCCGCCCCGCTAAACGAGACGACTTGGTCGTGTGCGAACTTCACCGAAAGGTGCACGCTATTAATACGGACGTATAAGATTTCGCAGAAGTTGATTTGGATGTGCGTGCACACCGGAATCAACGTGTATCCGTCGACAACGTCCCGTATCGGTCCTGTTCTGAAACTCGTTGTAACTTCGTGTGTGCTCGTCGTTTCAAAACGAAACTTGCGCCATTGGACTCATAGCATTTTTTTTGGTCCTGTGACCCAAGTTTGGTTCGATTCTGAGAACGTTGACAAAATCTCGTATCGTGGGCCCCACGGCTCCACTTGACGGGCAATTTTGTGATCGGTTCATCGAAATCCAGTTCTGGATATTCCGTTGGGTTCGTATCGTCGTTCTGGACTTATAGACGCTAATTTTGACAAATTTGGAGAACTTTGTCTCTGGCACATTTTTCGGTGCGAAGTGGGCCACATGTGGACCCCGCTTTGACAAAAAACTATCACTTTTGCCCCTGTGTCCAAATTGGACTTATGGACAGGCAATAATAGCTATTTGATGTCTTCTGAACCTGATGGTAATGTTGATTTCAGCAACCAGAGGAGTACCTGCAGATCTCGCTGATACCAGAGCAGCAGTTGGAAACCAAACATCAAGCAAGTGTACCTTGCCAACTTGCAGTGATTCCTGTTATAGTATTTGCTTGAGTTCTTTGTACATATATATATACTCTTGATATAAATGTTCAACCTAGGACCGTGTGACATTGCTTAGCGTCTGAATAACATTCGGGTGTCGACGCTGTACGCGGAGTCGTGTAACGTCACTAGAGATTGATATCGCGACACTATATATATCTTCGTGCTTGCATTATCAAGTACGTCATACCATAGGACACTTGACACTGTTCATGAGACAGAATCTTCTGAGTTATTCCTGGTGATTCTGTATAGGTTACAAGATTCGTGACATAGACTTTATTGCATATGCTTAAGCTATCATTGAGACTCGCTGCATCAGTTAGAGGTCATGATCTTGCGTGACATGGACATGAGATATCGTGAACATAAGACGTGTGATTACATTGGGTGGGGAGAGACTTACCATACGAAAGGCTGATTATATATATATATATATATATATATATATATATATATATATATATATATATATATTACATTACTGGAGGTGCCTTAGACTCTGACACAGAGCTTTGGCACATTTACTTGCCCTTCGAGAAAATGCTGCTATGGGTTTCCCCGACACAGTGCCTATAGTAGTCTCACCCTGAGTATGATTAATGCTCTCACTTGCATATCACATAGCTGGTTACATAGTTTACCCTATCGTTTCATTTATTATTGCACTGCATTTATTTTGGCTTGAGTTATTCTTGTACCTTGCTATGTCCCCTGAGAACCTGGACCCGGATTGTGTCCCCAGGTTTAGCAGAGGAGATCTATCCCGAGGTGTACGGGGCAGGAGCATACATTGGAGTAGTACCAGAACCCGAGGACGAGGTCGTGCTAGAGGATTTCTCCTGAGTATTGGCTTTATATACTCAGTTATTTTTTTTCTAGTTACTTTATTTCTTGTCTATTGAATTGATGTATCAAACTTATTCTCAGGTTGTTCCCCGAGACACTTTTATTGAGACTTGTTAGATTATATTTTATTTTGATTATTCTGGCATTGATCTGTGATTACCTTCTGTGGATGAGATTAAAATAGACTGTGACTTGTATCGTAGACCTTTATTGTTGTTTTACAGCTTAAGTGCACTCTAGTGGGTCCATTAAATTGGGTTTGCCCATTGGTGTGTGCTGCTGGCCATTGCCACTGGTCCAGTCCCTCGATATTTTCGGACTGGGGCGTGACAATCACCTCCCTCTCCCCCAATGGACGGCCGACATTTGGCGGTTGTAAGTAAGTTGTATGACTTGGTTGTAATTGTAGCATTACCCTTTTAGGTATCTCTATGACTTTTAACTTTTTCCAAAATCTTCAAAATCTCCTTCCTATAGCTCAAGTGGCAAGGAGGTGGAGTTATAAACTTCATGGTTTGATGGATTCGATTTCACGGAAAAGCATATTATTCCTTCCATTTAATGGGAAGAGTTAAAAATAAAAATATTTTTTACTTATACACAAACAATAAAAGATATGTAAAAATTAATAATAATTCAAAGAGATTAAAAACAATGGACCGATCGAATCCAGGTTGGGCCTGCCCAGGCCCAGTCAACAATTCAGCCCGGTCCGACCCACCTTCAGCAATTTTTATTTGGGGGGGGGGGGGATATTTTTTTACAAAATATCCCAATTTTCAACAATTTATAAACGTTAGTAAAGGATATTTTGGTCATTTTGCTAAAATACCCCTATAACAACTATATTTTAAGATATTTGTGGTCATTTGACACCCGATTTTTTTTTATAAATAAGGATTAATTCATCAAAATTTACCACAACAACATGTATTCCCTCTCTTATAATACTTCCAATCAATCTTGTGTTCTGTATGGTAAATTAGCGTATTTTCATAGTCATGAAAAATGAACAACCATCGCAACAACTGTAATATCAGCAACATCAAGGGGTACAAGACAACGGAGGAGGAGGATCTCATCACCGGAATTCGTCCGAAATTTGGGAATACTTTAGTGGATTTTATTGTGAGAATGTTTTGGAGAAAGAAGTGGGTGAAACTCATATTCAATGCATACATTGTGGAAAACGAATCAAATGGATACATGACCGTCGCATGGGAATACTGCGTAGGCATCTAGATAGTTGTATCTTGTATCTTATATCTTGAAGAGATGTATACTTTAATTTATTTTGCTATTATTACTAGGAACTTAGGTAGTCGCAATTGTCATATATCAGTTTGAAGAATTAGTTGTAACAATTCTTTTGTACTTATTTTATCATATTTAATATATTATTATTATTATTATTATTATTATTAAATAGGTATTTTATATTTGTTGATATGAATTATATCTTACGTTTGGGCTTTTAATCTCTTTATAAACTTCCTTTGTAGTACTTAAAAAAAACTTGAAGAGAGGTTAAAATTTCGAACACAAACATGTCGTATTAGCAAACATCTATCCAAATAGAATAGTATATATTAAAATATCTCAATTAAATAAAGTTTTTTACTAGTGTTTTTAAATAATGAAATTAGTTTTTTGTTTAGACAGTGGTCTCAAACTATTTCTTTAGTTTTTTTTTTTAGATTGTACATATGTTTTTTTAGATAGTGGCCCTAAAATTATAAGTAAAACAAAATTTTTTTTGTTTAATTTTATTTTACTACTAGTCAAATCGGATTTTTTTTTTAAATAATAGGCTCAAACCTTAATGGACATATTTTTTCAAAAATTAATTAATTAATCAACCGGTTCAGACCAGGTCAGCCCGCATCCAAACCGAACATATCCCAATCTACCTCGGCCAGGCTCAGACAGGGTTCTAGACCGGACTAGATTTGGGATTTTGACTAAAAGCATAGCCTGACCCGACCCACTTCTCCTAGCCTCCTGTCCCGCTCACACTGGTCGAAACTGGTCAACTATGGGCTAGGATCGGCCCGTCCCGGCCCGCATTACATCTATATTGGGCCTAAAGTGGATCCACCCAGAGATCTCTACAAAAATTCCGATATAAAAAAGTTTTATATTTAAAAAATACTGGTGATCCAAAAAATACCGTGTTTCATATTTAGTATCCAAATATGACCAAATTTATTGGGCTTTTCTTTCTTACATCCAGACCCAAATTTTTGTTGTTTAGAAACTCATTGAGATTCTTGGTAGGGGTAAGATCGGTTCGGTTCGGTTCGGTTCGGTTCAAAATCGAACCGAATAAGGAAAATCGAATTCAATCGAAAATCGAATAAGCAAAACCGAAATCGAACCGAATTAGACCATAACCGAACCAAACCGAACCGAATTAAATCGGTTCGATTTTTAGTTTATTTGCGGGTTTTTTTAATATATATATATATATATATATATATATATATATATATATATACTATATATTTTTATTCGGTTTTCGGTTTTGGACCGAAACCGAAACCCAAAATCGAATAAGAAAATTTAGTATTTTCAAAACCGAAATTGAACCGATTTTTTTTAAACAGAACCGGATCTCTTATTCGGTTCGGTTCGGTTCAGTTCAATTTTTGGTCCAAAATCGAATAATTTTCACCCCTAATTCTTGGTTACCATTGACAGACATATCCCAAAATGCACTCTATAGTTTATTGAAAATTACAAAAACTTATTAAGGCCTCATCCCTAGAACTTAGAAAACAATCTTTAGGAAGCAAAATTTGTGTTTTCAGAGCCTGTGCCATGTGCCACACTGGTTATCCCTGTACTGAGAAGTAATAGTATAATTAACAGTTTTAAACGCCATGAATAAATATAGTTTATCCATGCAATCCCATGCTCATTGATTTCATTTCATCATGGGACAAGTGACTTCTCCTTTTGAGATGTAGTTTAAATGACATTATGGAGTTTATACTTTATTTTATCCTCTCTGACAAGTACAAATAAAGTTCATGAATGGACACCTTATTGAAATTATCTATCCATTGTTATTGCTTATTATGTCAGGGGATTAAGATGATATGCTTCCTAAAAGCCATTCACTCTCGTGATTCTGATCACTTGGGTGTGTTTGGGCGGAGAAAAAAGTGGAAGAAATTTTTTTTTTTTTTCGATATGGAATAAAAAGTTGATGGAAAAAAAATGGGAGGATTAGTTTTTCTTTAACCTAATTTCTCCAAAAGTGGAAGAAAAAGTGAATACTTATCTTAATTTACAATTATATCCTATATAAATTATATTATTTTAAAGTAGTCCAATAAAGTCAAATAGTAAATAAATATTGTTAATTGAGGATATAATTGGTAAAATTTATATTTATATTTATTTTCTTTTTTTTTTCCTTCCATACAAAAAAATAAAAAAATGTATCACTTTCATTTTCCTTCCATCCTACCCAACACAAAGGAAAGAAATAGTTTTTCCTTTCCATGTCTATGAAAAATATCTCCTTGCTTTTTTTCTTCCTCCCTTCCACTTTTCCATCTTTCCTAAAATTCCATCTCCTTTTCTTTATTTCTTTTTCCTTCAACTAATTCATCCTAACAAATAAATATTGAGCAGCAAAAAATTATCGAAACTCCATAATTGACACTCACTTCATCCCACCCAGAATCTCACTAATTGTTTATTCACAAGAAAATATTTTCTTTGTACCTTAGTAAAGTGACATTTCTCCAACACCTATAAGAGAGGAATTGACAACTTATTCTCAGCCTCTTTTAGATTTGAATGTATCTAAATCAGAAGGAAAAAGAAATAACTGGTAGGTGATCAAAAACAAACTGGTCTTAGTTATTCCTGGCGCAATGAAGAATGACAATTTTCTGTACTCTATAACAGAGAAAAGTATGGTAGGAAATCCTATTATGACAAACATGGCCAGAGATGTCCTTATTTGGAGCAATGACCAAAACACCCACAATCAATGTACATCAAATTCCTCCATTGCAAAAATTGCACATCCATCATTGTTACACTGTACGTTAACGCCATCAGTAGCCATTAAAGTTCTCTGCACATATAGTAGAAATGACTCTTTTTCTTATCACAACTTCAACTAGCACACATTACTATTTGCTTTAACATAAAGGAAACAACTCTGTGATGGTATTCAAAGTGGATATATTTATCAAATAACAATTATGGACAACCTTACTTTGTAATATACTTCTACTTTATTGTTTCATCAACATACGAGTAATACAAGAATTTTGAAATGGGTTTCGCCTACGATCTTTTCTTCTGGCTTTACGGTAGTTCCTTCTGCAATCGTCCTCGCTACTGCCTTTCCTCCATTTGGATTCATAAATATTACAACATGCTAATCTTCATTGAGCTACCATGATTGTCGACAACTTTTCATGGTTGGCGAAATCTATCTTGTTCAGCCTCACGCAAGAGAGCACATGCTCCGGTAATTCCTCCTGCCTCTGTGCCTGCATCATAAATCCTGTGAGCGAGCATCTTGCTGTAAGAAGATGACAATAAAGTCTCGTATCAACACGGCATGCTAAGGATGATGATTGCTTGCTATATATCTCCTCTCCACTCCCTTCTCATTGTTAAAATTGTCGACTAAACTGTTTGGTCAAAGCCTGTCATCTTTGATTCAGGACAGATCACTCGGTTTGATAATTACACGGCCCAAATATGAAGATGTAACTAAAACGGACAGGCAACTTCAGTAAAGTCAAGAAGTCTTAGATTACTGTATCAGACATACAAAGTGGGTGTAACTTAGGATTTCCGGCTACAGAAACAGTAACAGAGAGCACGCTTGTTTCCTTCAGGGTTGCCTTTCTAATACTATTCTGATAAAAGTACAGATTTCCTAGTACCTTTCGCTTGTAATTTCTGTGTATTTCTGCATTTATTGCCATATTCAGTTTTAAAGTAATCTTGCACATTATTATATATGAAAGGAATAAGATACATGTCTAATGTTGTCCCCTCAACATTTGTGTAAAGGGATTATAAAGAGTATAAGGTGGTTCCTCATTCTCTCCATTATTGGTACTAAAGATATCAGGTTTATGTAAAATAATATTCCCAGAGCTCCAAGAAATCGAAAGCTGTTAAAAGTCTCTTAAAAACTTACCGATCAAATTCTTGGTAACACGAAATAGGAGCTCTTACCAAATCCATCTCAAGTTTGATCTCTAAGATGCGGAAGGCTAATTTAAAAGCAGCGAAACAATACAAACGCACCATTCCTCTTCCTTTTGGTACTCACTAAGAGTCAACTTTTGTATCAGTCAAATAACTTGTACAAGGAAGTGATCATACAATTCCTAAAGATAAAGAAGAAACTAAACAGAGTAGTACTCAATTTCAGCGAGCAGTAGTCAAGAATGCAGAAGTTCCGAGTAACAGCAAGTAGTTATAAGCAAGTACAAATTGTCAATTAGATAGAAGAGAACAGTAGAAATACTAAGCAGTATGCCAATTTTTCAATATAGACAGAATGCATTGTTGTATATTGTTGCTATGAAAAGGGAATTTTATGTTAACCACAGTAGCTGCATCAGTACCTCATGCTCCAAGATAATTTCACACTAACAATTTAAAGAATAAGGTGAGTGCAATGAATATAACCTGGATCGTCAAACCAAAATCCAGAATCCCGTGTTTCAAACGTTCCCGGAATGCTTCTAGTCCCTTTCTCGATATGTAGCTGAAGCGATGAATATCCAGGTCGATCTCAAAGTAATTTGAACCCTGCACAGGTAGTTAACCATAAATCCACCAAAACAGAGTAACTCAAAGTATCAAAGAAAATACAAGAATCTATTAATTTCTCCTCAACAGAAGAAGAACGAAATGCATGTACTAATCACTTAAAAGATAATATTATTATGTATCAGTAAGTGTCCAAAGGAGGGAAATATTTACGTCTAGAAACAAACAAAATGAAGTAAAAAAATGAATTGTTTGGAAATGGTTGTTGGTAATAGAATGCTTATAAATTACAAGGGTTTAAAAAAAAAAAATTTAATCAGAGGTAATACTAAAATCATATGCTACTATGCTGCCAGTAGCCTTACCCGGTAAAAGTTATGTTGTGGGCGTGAGAGCACTGGCTTCTCATTATAAGCTTGCAAAAGCTTCCTTTCTGCAGCACTCAGATGGAGGTCCTCCGGATTAACCACCCCAGCCATAATTTTCAACCGTTCTCGAAAAGGAACAGTTGAATCCAAGGGGAATCCTTTGACCTTCTCGATTTCATCATCTACCAATCTCTGAGAAGATTCCATAGCATCAGTTGACACGATTACTTAAATGGTTCAAAGGAAGTCATCCAGACTTACCCTAAGGCTATCTTGGAAGTTAGGAGGAACTTCCTTGTCATACGTATCAGATATTCTGAAGTACAATACGAGACTCATTCCCTCCCCATCAGTGTCGCCAAGAAACATTGCAGCCGGATAAGTAGGCAGCTGACAAGAATCAATGGATATCAGAAATTTTATAACTGATGATAAAGAAGAAACAAATCAAAAAGAATATTGCATTACTGGTCAACTGAGAGAGTTTGGAAGAATACTTGAATATTAACAATTAGTAGTGAGGGAGCTTTCTCATGTGCCTTCACAGGTGGAAGCTCAATGTGCTGAGCAATATGATGTACTTTCTGGGGACAAATAAATAGATCCACACCAATTGGAGTATATGGGGAATAGTTTGGCGCAAATGCTTTCTTCTTGTCTCTGGATAATGACGAAACCAAATTTCACCAGGATGCATATTAAGATGTTTGCAGATTATCAGTTTCATCGCCAAAAGATGGTATGGACGAGCAAAAGAATGATCTCAATCTAAATAATCATACCTGAAATAGCTCTCCCCACGTAGATTAAAGGTTGAAGGTTCAAGAACAGACCAACATCCTTGTGTTAGTTTCTCCCCCTTTGAACACGGAATTGATAATCCAGCTCTAGGACGGTATAAAAAACTTCTTGTGGTGCCTATTGAATTAAGGTTTCCAATATAATCATCAATTCTCTGTGAAATATATATACAAGATAATTGAGAAAGAAGACTTTGAACCATAACAAAAATGTAAATGGATTGGCAATTGAGATAGTGTGAATGAAGTACTGCAACTTTTTATTAAATTCTAGAACAGTTTCCGTTGCCACTATTTGTAGCTGATGCCAATGAAAACATCAAGTAAACACGGTAAAAGGGAAACAAACTTGGCTTACAAATTTCTGTAGATTCATCTGCATCACATGATCTTTTCTTAAATGAAAGTCTGATAACAGCAGATGTTCTTCTTGGATATGGTGGGCTTGCACCTGGACCATGTTGCAGCTTATCATTAAAACTCACAGAAGGAGCTAAACTATGTACACAACATGATGTCAACGGCTTCAGGGTGGTCTCATGAGCATTTTCCTCCAGGCCATGCCTTGCCCCTTCTAAATCTTTAAAGATACCAAGCGAATCCTCAGAAATTATCTTTGTTTTACTACGGATTTCAGTACCTTCGGAACTTTGCAGGCTTATAGTACTAAATATATCTGCTTCTCTGCGTTCACCTTTATGAAGAAGATTTTCTATTTTACCATCATCTTTCCTTAAGAATTGTTCAACAGCCAAAGCTATTGGCATGCTATCACCAATTTCCTCAAAGTTACACATAGCATCTACAAAGCATGAAGCATTTTCGCACTGCAGCATCTGAGCTCCGATTGTATTGCTTGCATCTGGAAAAGAGTAACGGAAAATATAAGAACATAAAATAAATAAGATACAGATTAAAAGAAAGAAAAATGATGCGACTGTTCAGGGTAACTTACCTCCGTGCAGATTATTATAGTCATCATCAGAATCAGACCCCAAAACACTTCGAGAGTCATACCATGCCTCATCCTGACATATCCCTACAATGCATCCAGTTTTATTGGGGTAAGATCGATTGGATAATATATAAAATTAGAGGTACAGACAAAAATGAATTATCAATTACTAAATGGCAGGATAAGTTCATTTGTAATTAATAAGATCTTCGGCTGGTTTGTATAAGCTTGCAGGAAATAAGAACAACTCTAAGGTCTATATGCATAAATATGATAACAATTTAGAATGTGGCAATTGTTTGTTTCATGGAATTTGAAGTTGCAAAGGAACAGCCGACAGGTAAGTAAAAAAAACACTGCACAAATGTAGCATACAGATAGATAGTAAGTGGTTTGGAAATGAACAAGTTAACAGAGTTGTAGCACCATATTGGTCAAAAACTGTACTTGTATGGTTGAAACATTAAAGTGATTATATCTATGAGCAGTAAAAAAATCTCATATCCTCTTAATAGTATGACAAAGGGAGATTTAAAATACCATTTGCATCCATCTGGCCGTGATGCCATTGCAACTGCGTGAGATGGACTGTTAAATTAGAAACCTCTGATTTTCGGTGATTTGTTGGATCAGTCCCAACACGAACCTCTCTAAGAGCAATATGATTGCCATAATTGCTAATTGGGGGTTTTGGTGCATCAGAAACTGCAGCAGAAACCTTTCCGCAATGCTTCAAGGATCTTAAAGAGCACTTCCTTGATCTGGTTGCCGCACTTGAAGTCGACAAGCAAGCACCCATGATGATGACTCAATATTGAGAAGCTCAAATATTAGTAAACTACTATTCATACACTATGCCAGCACTTTGAAAATTCTGGCCTAACTTGTTTGAAACGTACACCTGCATTCACATGCTGGAAAAGGTAAGTATCAGAACTGGACAGCACCATATCTCACTCATTAATTAGTAGAGCACATTAAGATAAATACTTAATATGATATCGAGGACAAGGAAAATATCTAACTGTTGCATTACCTTAAATTAATGATTAATCATGTGCCTCATGAACTCTCAACAAAATTTTGTCCATCAAAACATGCCAACACGAAAGATTATCTGTCTTCCAGTAAGCTTCATTTAAATACATTACGATTGTTATCAAACACACATAGGTTCATGTAGAGAACCCTGATTGTCGATTTAACTCAATACCCAACTTGCTAAACGTAGCTGCAAGCTTAAAGCCCATACAGTTTGTTCTTCTATAAATACAAGAAATTGACAATACTAAACAGAGATTTGACAACATTCTAAAACACTCATCTCATTTCCTTCTTGTGGCAACCTAGCTTCATGGTTTGAGATCCTTTATCATGCCCTCATGGTGCAAGGTTCTGTAAGACGACATAATTAAATTTAAGTTAGGCCGCTGCAACCTCCTAGTAGAACACTTTGGAGAGTAGATACAGGGTTAAGATTCAGATGCTCCAAACAATGGAATATGTACCATCGTGTAGACGGAATAAAACCAACGGGATGCTAGAATTGTCTGTAGAGTAAGGCTGGGTTTGGGATGGTTTTTTGGAGGTTGCTTCTGCTTATTTTTATTGGAAAGCGGTCCAAGGATGTTTGGTAACAACTTACCAAAAAACTTCTCAAAAATTAAAAAAATGAAGGGCATTTAGTAGTTTCTTCTATTTATTTTCTACTTTATAGCTTTTGAAGGTTAAATTCAGTTCTGACTTCTGACTCTAAGAGGGTACTGATGCAGTGCAGTCATGCAGCATTTGATGGTGAATTTTTTACTCTTGAGACAAATGGGTTGATGATGTTGCCCTTTTATTGGTGAAAATTTTATTTTGTGTAACCATCATTTAAGTGTTGTTGATCCTTCAAGTGACTTGGTGCATTTCTGTTGAATAAACTATCGAAAGAAAACAGAGCAATTCGAATGTCAGACTATCATCACAGCATATAATTTGATGATTTGATCTAGTTGCCTCCATGAAACCTACGGAAGGATGAAGAAGACATAATCCAAGGAGTCTTATACAAGAAGGAACAAAAATCCCAAAATCCAGTTGTTGTAGTCAGGAACAAGTTGGCATTCAAGTGTTGCTTTCAAATATATTGCTGTCTTCTTCTTCTTCTTCTTCTTCTTCATTGAAAATTGAGGTTCATTTCCGCTTTATTGTTTCTTAGGATTCTGAAGGTATATTTTGCTTCATGGATCTCATATCTCATGCAGAAAGCATATAATTATCTTTTGATCTGCTATCTCATGATCTTTGGATGTGATTCTCAACTTTCCCAAATTACGAAATCATAGACTAATTCAGAGTTTAGAATGCCTCACATTAAACCAAAGCTAGAAATAGAGGAAGAAAACCTTAAATAAGGCTTACGAAATCATAGACTACTTAACAACAGCATATAATTCAACCTGAATTAATATGCCAATAAAAACTAACAATGATATACTTGCTTTCCATATCTACAGAAAACATTTAGAACAAGAACCACGGAGTTCTAGAGATCAGAAATTACCATAATCGATCACAAACACATCTTCCACGACACGAACTACGACAAACAATTCATGAAGACTTTTTTGGAATTCGTTTTTGTATCCCAAGAGGCACATCCACTTAATTAGTTGCTTCTTTTTCAATCATGCACAATCTACCTTTTTTTGGTGGGCTATATAAGTCACATCCACTTAGCTGCTGGTTGGGACTTTTTTATACAGAAATTTTGTAGAGAGAAAGGAAGTTTGAAGAAATAGGCGGAGGAGAAAGAATTTTGGCCAAATTAGCAGCAACAAAACATTCCGCTAGACCGGCCGCCAGTCCAACTGGCGGAATTCGAACCCAAGTATTAAGATGGATCCTTGGTACCCAGAGGGAAGTTAAGTAAGCCAAAAAGAAGGTTAAAGGTATTTGGAATTGCAGCTAGCTCTAGTCATTAGCTCTCCCATACTTCAGCTAGCCTGAGCACTAGATTATGGCCACTTTTTGCCATTGGAACATCATTGAAAGTGCACAAATAATTTAAAAACTAGAGACATGAACCAATTGTAGTAAGTCTAAACCTGTGGTTGATATAATATAGAAGTGTTAAATTTGCTGTGTTACCCATATCCGAGGTGGAAACCCAATTCCAAAAGTCCCAACCTTGCTTGAATTCCGCCAGTTGGGTTAGCAGAATTTATTGTAGCTGCAAATTTTGGCAAAGTTCTTTCTCCTCCGCCCATTTCTCCAAACTTCCTTTCTCTATACAATTTTTTCTGTTTTTTATACACAGGATAGACTCCAAACTACAAAGCCGAATTCCGAGTGAGTACTCACGGGACACAAAAAAAAAAGGACTTAGATATCCTTATATTCATAAAGAAATCATCAATGCCTACCAACTACAAAGCTAAGTGGATGTGACTCTTGGCCCACCAAAGGTTGGCAGATTTTGCATGATTGAAAACAGAAGAAACTAGTTAAGCCATTGGTGAGGGGAACTAGTAAAGACTGAAAATTTGGAAGCATAAAAAGTCCAGTGGTATATGAATCCAAAGTTGGACTAATTTGGTTTTTTTTAACATTGGAAAGGAAAAGGAAAGAAGTAATAAGGTTTAAATATAAAGTTTACATTATTTTTCATCACAAAAAACATAAATTTGCACCAATTTCAAATGATGGGAGTTAAAATAGTCATGAAAATTAATGCTGACAGTTACATATCAAGTTTAGAAGATTGAAATACTGAAAATCATTGAACGGTCACATCTGGTTGGTGGCATTAACGATTCAACAAAAAAAGAGTAAATATAAAGAAACTAATAATATGATTAGTACACTGGGAAGGAAAAGGAAATATCTTAGAAACCAACTTTTCATCAACATCTTTGAGTAAACTTGAAATCAAAACAAAACACACAAAAATTCACCAAAACACAAAGATAACAACTGAAGTAAGCAAAGAATAGCCAGTAAATTTGATAGTGACAGTTAAATTAAGTTTAAATGGTTAAACTACTGAAAAATCTTTGAAATAAAATTTCAGTTTGCATTATTTTATCAGGAACTTCTAGTGATCTATGATCTTTTTTTTAGTGAGCTATAATCACAACAAAACATATGGGTAAAAAAACAAAATCCCACAATGACAGTATATAGAAAAAGAATAATAGAACATTACTAACAAATTTTCCTAACTTTGCATTTAAATCACAATTATTAAACTTTTTTTCTCAAAAATAAAATGTTGGTAAGGAAAAGGAAGTAGCAATCTTCAAATAAAAAAAAAGCTCCTAAAATCACAATTATGCCATCAAAAATACCAGAAAATTGGCAGAAAAAAATCGACTTTGACTGTTAAGCTAAGATTAAATAATTGAAATAATAACCATTGGTGGGTCAAGAATCTGGTTGGTATCTTTAAAAATTCAACAAAAAGGGCTAAATTTTATGCTAAAGATCCCAACCTTAAACTAAAATCACAATAATATTACTAAAAGTTTCGATTCAGTTGAGAAAGGAAGCAAAAAAAAAAAAAAGTTCTGGAAAGAAAATTAGTAGAAATTCAGCAGAAATTAGAAAAAAAAAAATGTCCCTACATCACAATGATGCCATCTAAAGTAGCAGAAAAACAGAAGAAGAAGAAATCGACTCGACTGTTATTCTAATATTAAATAATTGAGAAAAAAAAATTGCGGAAAATCAATGGTGGTCCAAAATCCCGTTCGTGTCTTTAAAATTCAACAAAAAGGGCTGAGTTTTATAATAAAGATCGCAACTTTAGATGCAATCACAACAACATTAGTAAAATTTGAACATTTAATAGAAAAGAAACAGCAACAACAACAAAAATCAAAGTTTAGGGAAGTAAATTGAACAATAGTGTAGAAATTTGAAAATAATAATAATAAAGGAGTCAGCTTTACAAGAAAGTAGAGTAAAGTAGCGAACTTTATTCAAAGATCCGAAATATCGGAGGGAGGTGTTACCGTAAGCCGATATATCGCCGGATATTTCTCTCCTCTCTCTCTTCCGGCGGAGAAGACTGAAGAAGAGGAGTTGACGAGCAGAGAGACTTCTACTTAATTGTTCTCTCTCTCTCATGTTAAAGACAAGAAATAGTATAGGATTCGAGGCACGTTTCCGGACGATCTATTCCCGAGATACAACGAATCCTTCGATTCACTTCACCGTGCACCCGGTGACGAATCCCACGAACGATCACAACCTTGTCCGAAGAAGAGAGATTGGACGGAGGAATTTTTGGAGGAATTAAGATTCTGATATTTTCCTTTTCTTTTTCGTCTCTGTAAGATTGTTGTTTCGTTCCGAACAGAGAGCGAGAGAGAGAAGGAAAAACTGATTTTCTGTTTTTCAGATCTCAGGATCGTGTCCTGGATATATCTCTCACGTAACATTTCCCACTCTTTCCGTAACGGGATTACGTGAGAACAGTTCTGCGGAAGACAAGCAACCCACCAGACCAAATCAACGAAAATAAAAAATAAAATAAAATAAGTTATGAAATTACCTTTGTACCCGTGTCCGTTCCGCGGCGCGCACGCGCGCAAAGTGCGCGAATAATAAACGCGTAAAAATGCGCATTAAATCGCGCACCCGCTCGCGGGTTGGATGAGATCTAGCCCATCCCCTACAAAGCCCACTTACCCACTAAGAGGGGTAAAGCAATATATGGAAAGGAGAATGACGTCTCATTTTCCATGTGGGACTAAAAGAAATGAGTTGCTTTGTTGAATCATATGGTTTAAATAAATCTAACAATCCCCCACATGATTCAACAAAAGAAAAAAGGAAGGTATAGCACGATAGGACATATAGGAAGGAAAAACATCTCATCTATACAGACCCAAAGTGACTTAAGTCTTGAACTTAGGATCTTACTTGTACAGACTCAACATACACACAAACACATTGTAGGCATTTGATCGTATCAACAGTTGTGCACTTTTCGGCCATGTGCTATCTCGATTTCTTAAGAGCTCGAGAGAACAGCCCGAGTTCCCATAGAAAGTGGCCCCACTTTCACTCTTAAATAGGTGAATCTTTCTAGGTATTCTGTAATTTATATACCCTGCTTTACAAGCCACAAATTCATTGAGATTTTACAATCACCCTTTTATTTATTGCAGATCAACACTATACATTAGAGGAATGGTTCTTTACAATTACTACCATATAGTGTTTTCAGTCACACATCAATTTTGTTGTTACACATTGAACCTTTTCTTGGCGCTTCCAATCAAAGGTTGGGTTGCCTTTGAGGTGACTCAATCTATGGGCTTTAACCCCATTCCTCTTGCCGTCTCCAACACAAGTCTCCTTGAGAGCCCTTTAGTTAGAGGATCTGCTAGATTGTTCTTTGATCTGACGAAGTCAATTGCAATTACTCCACTGGATCGCAATTGCTTCACCCGATTGTACCTCAGACGTATATGTCCGGATTTTTCATTATAACTTGTCCTTTGAGCCTTTGCTATTGCAGCTTGGCTGTCACAGTGTACAGGGATAGCATGAACTGGTTTGCTCCACAAAGGAATATCTATTACCAGATTCCTAAGCCAGTCTGCTTCCTCACTGGTGAGGTCAAGAGCTATAAATTCTGCCTCCATAGTAGATCTAGAAATACAGGTCTGCCTGGTAGAGTTCCACGCAACAGCAACTCCACCCAATGTGAATATATATCCACTTGTGGCTTTGGTCTCATCTGTATCGGAGATCCAATTCACATCAGTATACCCTTCTAATACAGATAGGTATCCTCCATAGAATAATCCATGGGATATCGTGCCCTTTAGGTATCTCATTACCCGTTCCAAGGCAGTCCAATGTGAACTATTCGGATTGCTAGTATACCGACTAAGCTTTCCTACTGCATAGGAAATATCAGGTCTGGTACGATTAGCAATATAGTTCAGGCATCCGATTTGCTGAGAATGCTTCAACTGAGCCACACTGTCTCCTTTATTCTTCTTCTACCTGATACTTGCATCATATGGAGTACTCACATGTTTAGAATCAAAATAATTAAATCTTTTTAGAACTTTTTCTATATAGTAAGATTGGGAGATACCAATTCCCTCATAAGTGCGACTTAGTTTAAGTCCTAAAATTACATCAGCAGGTCCTAAATCTTTCATATCAAAATTTTGAGACAGAAATAATTTAATATCATAAATAATATCCATGTCAGTACCAAAAATAAGAATGTCATCAACATACAGGCATAATATTACACAAGAGCTACCAATAGTTTTGCTATATACACATTTATCAGAATCATTAATAGCAAAACCATATGATAGAATTACCTTGTCAAATTTATCATGCCATTGCTTTGGCGCTTGTTTCAGCCCATAGAGAGATTTAATTAATTTGCATACCTTGCGTTCTTGCCCTGGAACAACAAACCCTTCAGGTTGTTCCATGTAAATATCTTCTTGTAAATCTCTATTCAGAAATACAGTTTTTACATCCATTTGATGAATAAACAGTTTATGAACAGATGCAATAACTATTAACATTCTAATTGTAGCAATTCTTGTAACAGGAGAGTAAGTGTCAAAAAAATCTACCCCTTCTCTTTGTTTGAACCCTTTAGCCACTAACCTGGCTTTGAATTTCTCAATAGACCCATCAGGTCTTTACTTTTTTCTGAAGATCTATTTGCAACCTATTGGTTTGTAACCTACAGGAAGGTTAACTAAATCCCAAGTTCTATTTGATATAATAGAATCCATTTCACTATTTATGGCCTCTTTCCAAAATAAGGAATCGACTGAGGACATAGCCCCTTGATAAGATATAGGATCCTCTTCAACGAGGTAGCTAAAAAAACCTTCACCTAGGTTTGATTCTCGTCTTGTTCTTTTACTTCTATTAGGTTCTACTGGGGTAATCTTCTCTGGTTGTGAACTAGAGGTTACAACAGGGACTTGTGTAGAAATAGAAGAACTAGAAATTCTATTTTTCAATGGAAAAATATTTTCAAAAAATGTAGCATCCCTAGATTCCATAACTGTGTTAGCATCAATACCATTTATCTCACTCTTAATTACAAGAAATCTATAAGCAATACTATTTTTGGCATATCCAAAAAATACACAATCTACGGTCTTTGGTCCCAATTTTCTTTTTTTGGTAGGAGGGACAGAAACTTTAGCAAGGCACCCCCACACTTTAAAATATTTCAAAGATGGCTTTATACCTCTCCAAAGTTCATAAGGGGTCTTATCAGTCTTTTTGAAAGGAACTTTATTTAAAATATGACATGCAGAAAGAAGGGCTTCCTCCCACAAATAATCAGATAAACCAGAGCTACCTAACATATCATTAATCATATCAAGAAATGTTCTATTTTTTTCTTTCTGCTACCCCATTCTGTTGAGGAGCATAAGGAGCAGTTACCTTATGTATAGTGCCATGCAATTCACAAAAGGAGTCAAACTCGGCAGAGGTGTATTCACCCCCACGATCAGACCTAAGAATTTTAATTTTCTTCTCAAGTTGGTTTTCAACTTCAGCTTTAAAAGATACAAACTTACTGAAAGCTTCATCTTTAGTTCTAAGCAAGTAAACATGGCAGTATTTTGAATAATCATCTATAAATGTAATAAAATACCGTTTACCACTACGAGTAAGAATACCGTTCAATTCACAAATATCGCTATGAATAAGCTCCAATAGTTGAGAACTCCTTTCAACAGAATGAAAGGATTTTCTGGGCTGTTTGGCTTGTGTATATATCTCACATTTTTCATTCCTGCTCATGTCAATCTTAGGAATCAATTGTAACTTAGACATTCTCTTTAAAGAGATAAAATTGACATGTCCCAAACGACCATGCCAAACATCACAATTATCAGTATTATAAAAGAGAGCATTTGAATCAGAGGTAGAAGTAGATGCAATATTATTTAAACATGAATTTAATGTACTGCAAGGCCTGTCCACAGAAAGTTTAAACAGACCCCCACATACAAAGCCTTTCCCAATAAAGTTACCGTTCAGGGAGATTACAACTCGATCAGACTCAAATACCAGTTTGTAACCATGTTTATTTAGCAAATAACCAGAAATTAAGTTCTTTTTTACGTCCGGTACGTGCTGCACATTATGCAAAGGGAGAATCTTGTCCGAAGATAACTTGAGGTTCACTCTTCCCTTTTCATGCACTCTAGCAGCACTCGAGTTTCCCATAGCTACTGATTCGCCTTCCTCAACCTGTCGGTAAGAGAAAAAAGAATCAATATTAGGGCATACATGGACATTTGCCCCTGTATCAACCCACCAGTCAGTAGGCTGATATGAGGACTCAAAAACAGAACATACGGTTACAAACCTCTGATCATCGGTACCGATAGATTTGGTCCCGGCTATGATAACATGAGCCTGTGGAACAACAGTAGCGTCTGCAGGAGTTCGACGATCAGGATTGTGAAATCCCTGACCCTTCTTCCTGTGGCGGCATTGCCTAGCAAAGTGACCAGGCTTACCACAGTTGTAACATTCCCGCTTAGGTCTGTTGTCTTTTCCAATCACAGCTCTTGGCTTAAGAAACTGTTTCTTTGCAGGGTTCCTGTTTTGGGGGTTGTTCCTCTGTTGATAGGGTTGGCCCTTAGGCTTTTCCTTGGTTTCAACAAGGTGTAACTTTGCCTCGAATTCAGTACTTAGAGGTTCCTTGTCTCTAGTTCTACCTTCTTCCTCAATGCGGAAGGATACAAACAGGTCGTCTAAAGACATGGGTTTCTTATTATATTTTAGTTTTAAACCAAATTCCTTCCAGGATGGGGGAAGTTTATTAATGAAGGCAGCAATTAGAAACTTATCAGCAAATAACATATCTTTCTGAGACATCTCGTGTATGATAGTTTGAAGGGTATTAGTCTGTTCAACAACAGACTTCTCATCTACCATTTTAAACTCTAAAAATCTGTCAACAATATAAATCTCAGAACCCGCTCCTTCATTGGAGTATTTTTTATCGAGAGCTTCCCAAAGCTCTCTGGACGTAGAGGTAGTGCAGTATATATTATAGAGGGTGTCAGAAAGACAACTGAGAATTTTACCGTGACAGATAAAGTCTGTCTCATTGTAGGACTCTAATTCGTAGGTCCTGGCAGGTTCGTGTAAGTCAGGTTGGATTTTCAGTTCTTTGAGAACCTTAACCAGTTTCAAGCAAGTCAGCCAGTAGGTCATCCTACGCTGCCATCTCTTAAAATTCAAGCCATCAAACTTCTCCGGTTTGGAGGAGTTATGAATGTTGGTGGTCAGTTCTTCTACGGTGTTCATCTTGTAGATAGGAATTTTTTTTTCAACCAAAAAATAAAAAGTAGACAGAAGCTACATGAGAAAATTCTATTCTAAGATTGTTGGTAAAATTTCTAAATAATGCAAATAGGAAGATGTAAAATTAAAGACAAAAAATAGTATAGGATTCGAGGCACGTAACACGTTGTCCTTAGAATAGAATTTTGCCCCACGAACAGTGCAATGGGTTCCTGACGATCTATCCCCGAGATACAACGAATCCTTCGATTTACTTCACCGTGCACCCGGTGGCGAATCCCACGAACGATCACAACCTTGCCCGAAGAAGAGAGATTGGACGAAGGAATTTTTGGAGGAATTAAGATTCTGGTGTTTTCCTTTTCTTTTTCGTCTCTGTACGATTGTTGTTTCGTTCCGAACAGAGAGCGAGAGAGAGAGAGAAGGAAAAACTGATTTTCTGTTTTTTAGATCTCAGGATCGTGTCCTGGATATATCTCTCACGTAACCTTTCCCACTCTTTCCGTAACGGGATTACGTGAGAACAGTTTCGCGGAAGACCAACAACCCACCAGACCAAATAAACGAAAATAAAAAATAAAATAAAATAAGTTATAAAATTACCTTTGTACCCGTGTCTGTTCCGCGGCACGCAAGCGTGCAAAGTGCTAAGTACGCGAATAATAAACGCGTAAAAATGCGTATTAAATCGCTCACCCGCTCGCGGGTTGGATGAGATCTACCCCATCCCCTACAAAGCCAACTTACCCACTAAGAGGGGTAAAGCAATATATGGAAAGGAGAATGACTTCTCATTTTTCATGTGGGACTAAAAGAAAGGAGTTGCTTTGTTGAATCATATGGTTTAAATAAATCTAATAGCCACTTGGAGGAAGCAAGCAATGTTGGTAACGAAAGTGCACCTGCGAGAGAACCGCATAAAACGCACAAATCAAAAACGTCAAACACAAATCACAGACACAGAAATTTTTTACGTGAAAAACTCTTGCGATAAAACCTTTTTACGTAAAAAAACTCTTGCGGTAAAAACTACGGTACGATCAGAGTCCAATCCTGAAAAGCATCCACTACTGGAGTAAAAAATACACCGACTCCTTACAAACTTTTCATCGATCCAAACGGATCACCACAACTCTTTTGGAACAAAAAATAGATTATAAACACGAAAAAGAAAGACAACGAGAAATACTCAAAACTGATCTCCTTCTTTGAAACGGACTTCAATCCTTCATTCTCCTCTCCAATATTGAATGTTGCAATGGCACTCTTGCCTCCTTTTCTTTCCTTGTTTTTTTTTGAAAAAGGGATATATTTTAGGGTCAGGAGACAACTATATATAGCCTCAAACCCTCAACTAACATTCCTATTATATATATGAATATCAAATCCAAATCCATTGACATATTTCTATTATATGTAGGAATATCCAATCCAAATCCATTGAGATATTCCTATTATATTTAGGAATATTCAATCCAAATAAATTGAGGTATTTCTATTATAGGTAGAAATACTCAATCATACTCCGGGATATTTTTCACATAGGTTGGGAAGCCCACCCACTCCAACAAATCTTCCCCTTCATAACTTTGTGGAGGGGTCGTCATCCTGACGATCCGTCTGCAGCACTCAAATTTTTTCCTTGGTAGAACCTTTGTGAACATATCTGCTCCGTTGTCATCTGTATGAACTTTCTCAAGCGATGCTTCCTTCTTGTCAACTACATCCCGTATCCAATGATACCGGAAATCAATGTGCTTGGACCGGCTATAAAATGTCTAATTCTTCACAAGATGAATAACACTCTGACTATCGCAAAGCAAAGGATACTACTCCTGCTTTAGCCCAATTTCCTGCAGCAGCTCCTTCATCTACATTAACTCCTTGTAAGCCTCCGTCGGTGCAATGTATTCTGCCTCTGTCGTCGATAAGGCAACACACTTTTGTAAATACGACTGCCACGATACTGCTCCACCAACAAACACCATCACATAGCCCAAAGTCGATCGCCTCGTCTCTATATCTCCAGCCATATCAACGTCGGTGTATCCAACCAACTTCGGCTCGTCACCACCAAATGAAAGTCTCCAATCGGCAGTACCCTGAAGATATCGTAGAATCCACTTGACCCCACTCCAATGTACCCTTTCAGGATTGGAAGTGTACCTGCTAACTATGCCGACTGTGTGAGCAATGTCTGACCTCGTACATACCATAGCATACATAGGACTCCCCACGGCTGAGTCATATCGAACTCGCTCTATATCTTCCTTCTCGTCCTCGGTAGATGGACACTGCTCCTCAGTGAACTTAAAGTGAGCCGCAAGGGGGTTACTCACTTTCTTCGACCCGTCCATCCCGAAATATTGAAGTACCCGATTAATGTACTTCTTTTGGGACAAGTGTAGCAACTTGGACTCTTTCTCTCTCGGCTGATCTCCATCCCAAGAATAGTCTTTGTTGCGTCCAAATCCTTCATAGAGAAGGTTGTGCCCAGTTGGTGCTTCAAATCTACTATCCTGGTAGCATTCCGACCCACCAACAGCATGTCATCAACATAAAGCAACAAAATAATGAAATCATCCTCGGCGAAATACCTCACAAAAATACAATAATTCGACGTCGTCCGTGCATAGCCATGCTCCACCATAAACGACTCAAACTTCCTGTAACACTGCTTCGGAGCCTGTTTTAGACCATAATAGCTCTTCCTCAACTGACAGACCAAATGTGACTTGCCCTTCTCACATAATCCCTCTGGCTGCTCTATGTACAACTCCTCTTCAAGATCACCGTGGAGGACTGTCGTCTTCACATCCATTTGCTTGACCTCCAAGTTGAAACTGGCTGCCAATGCTAGCACCACCCGTATAGATGACTGCTTGACGACTGGCGAAAAGTTCTCTTCATAATCTACGCCTTTCCGCTGACCATAGCATTTAACTACCAGTCTCGCTTTGTATCGAGGGCAAGTAGCATCATCTGTCTACTTTACTCTGAACACCCATCGATTCTCTAAAGCCTTATTGTCCTATGACAACCGCACTAGATCATAAGTAGAGTTGGGCTCCAAGGAACTCATCTTCTCCTGTATGGCCTCCATCCACTCATGCCTGTGTTCGTCTTCCATAGCCTCTGCGAAACTTTTGGGTTCTCTCCCGTCAGTCAGTAGCTCATACTCACCCGGTGAGTATCTCGTAGATGGTCGACGCTCTCTATCGCTCATCCTCAATGGAACCACTGGTGCTGGCTGTATATCTACAGTCTCCTCCACTCCAGGAACTGCCTCCTTGGCATGCTCATCCTCCTGAGGGTCACCCTGACCACCATCAGTAGGCTGATAATCAAGGTTGGGAGCAACTCCATGTACTGGCTCTCCCATAACTGGATCCTCTACAATGTCCTCTGAAAACTGCTCGAAACGAAATGACTCTAACTCAGGCAATTCCTTAGCCTCAGAAGACATCTGGAAATCCTGAGTGTTGGTCATGGTCTGATCCTCGACGAATACCACATCCCTGCTTCTGTAGAGCTTTCTTTCCACTGGATCGTAGAGTCTATAGCCAAACTCATCCCGACCGTGGCCGACAAAGATGCACTGCCTCGTCTTTGGCTCAAGTTTGGATCTTCCGTCCTTCGATACATGCACGAAGGCCTTACAACCAAACACTCGCAAGTGATTGTATGACGGCTCTTTGCCGTACCATACTTTGTCAGGCACATAAGCAATTGTGTAAAGTGCCGCACCCCAATAGCTTTCTGGCAAGTTTGCTTCTGACAGCAAATACCGTACCATCTCCATTAGTGTCATATTCATCCGCTCCGCTACACCGTTGAGCTACGGTGTCTTTGGTGGAGTCTTCTGGTGTCATATCCCTTTTTCTCTATAATAAGCATCAAAGGGATCGATATACTCGTCGCCATTGTTCGACCGAACACAAAGCAGCTTCTTGCCTGTCTCACTTTCAACAGAGGTCTGAAACTCCTTGAAAGTGGACAGCACATGATCCTTAGTCTTTAAGGTATAGACCCAAACCTTCCTAGAGCAGTCATCAATAAATATTACAAAATAAGAAGCACCACGAATGGATTTTACCTTCATAGGATCGCAGACATCCGAGAGTGAATCAACTCGAGCAACGCCGATTTTCTTGAACTTGGATGACTTTGGAAAGATACCATATTTTTTTTCCCCGCCAAAGAGTGCGTGTACTTCTCCAACTATGTAGACTTTAGCCCTGGAATCATCTTCTTGTTCACCAAGTAGATCATCCCCTTTTCGCTGATATGGCTGAGCCGCTTGTGCCACAACTCAGTAAATGCATCAGTAGCTGCGTTAACCTCATGTAACCTGTCACGCCCCAGCCCCAAAATACGTAGGACTAGGAATACGTAACACGCCCAGCCATATGTATACGAACTCCAATATATGGAAACCATATACACACGTACGCTGTTTATGAATATCCAATCCACCAGTGGTAATATACTGTCACAACAAGTCACACAGAATCTATATCTCATCCATTGCACAAATAATAAGTAGAAATAAAGAGCTGAATAATATCTAAATATCAAGATGAGTATCTAGTCTGATAGTAGGGTAGAAACAAATCTACTACAAAACGACTATACTGAAGTACTAATATGGATCTCTAAACAGCGATAATAAAATCACAGATACTCCGAGGGTAAGACCTCCTCAGTCAGGTAAGTAGAGTCAGGTCTAAGTCCGTACTCCTGCGGATACTCATGCTCGTCCATATCTGGAAAGGGACCAGGTCCTTAGAGGGACGTAACAAGATACATAATAACATGCCAATAAGTACTGAAATATAAATATCCAATGGGTTGCCTAACCGTCTAAGTGAATGCAGTTTGAGAACAACTTTTCAACACGTGGGCTATCTGGCCATAAATGGGATTGGCATGATTCTCTCGGAGAATCAGGGGCCTACAAGCATACCGTCTTTTGAACGACAGAGGCCGCCTGTAATATATGGGTCATCAAGACCGCGTATCTCCAGTGGAGCATATGGGTGACATAAAAGGAAAGTGTAAAGGAGCCCAAACGCCTTACTTGTTGTTCTCCCCACCCTATGCTCTAAGCATGTCACATCCATGACACGATCTGGTTTATAGCCTATCCTTAGTACCCTAGCCAATCCTACAACCAAACAAGGACAAGGATTGGACCACCATACTATAATAGACTATGTCCATGGACCTCTAATAACTGCTAAGTCTTCTATCATACAAAGTTTCTATCACCGGTCATCCCTAACGCACGGCCATACGTAGAGGAGGCCAGGCCTGTCACGCAGCCCGTGATCTATATGAGACTCACAACTCGTGTAACAACTATGTCACGGCCAATGAATCTAATGATGCTCCATAATACTGGGGTGGTCTCATAAAGTAGGTCCAAAAATCTACATAAATAAATATGATACGACGACATCGTCGTTGCACCCAAATTTCCTTGGACGCACAATTTATTTAGCAATAATTGAACTAAATAAGCAGAAATAAATATGCATGCATCAGCTGGAATGTAAATAATAGTACAATGGCAAGGTATACTTGCCGAGCAAGAGTTCAGTATAGTGCACGCCCAAAACAGTGTTAAGTTAGTGTAAGAAGTGGGGTTATGGTTTGGGAGAGTTGTAATATATATAGAGATCAAGAGGCGGTGGATGCTGCTGCCGTTTCTTTCTTTCATTGGTTTTGGTTTCGGTTGGAAAGATTTTAGTAATAATAGATTAAGAGGCGGTGGAATGAGGCGGTGGTGTTGCTGCCGATATTTTTCTTTACACGCGCGGAGAAGGGAAAAGCAAAGTTGGTTTTTCCTACTGCTGTGGTTGATATTTTTGCTTCTCCTAACGGGTCCGGGTAGGGGCTACACGGGTAGTGGGTTCAAGCGAGTAGGGTAGAGGCTAAGGGGTTAACGGTTTTGGGTAGAGATCCAATAGAAATTATATATATATACACATATCCATTCATAGAAAATTCTAAAAATTATATTGGTGCATATCATTAAGCTAGCAACTGTCTAAAGGGTCTCCTACATGGAATAATTTAGGAAAAATTTATAAAGACTCCATAAATCCCCTAAATGCACAAACACCTCAAATAAAATAAAATAAAATCTATTTTCTCTATTTAGCTCATAACTACTATAATTAAATAATTAATACGGTTTATAAAATTAGGGGTCTTACATTCTATCCAACTTATAAAAATTTTGTCCTCGAAATTAAAATAGGGTAGGATCTCTTTATCTAATCTCTCTTGATCATAATTTAAAAGAATTCATCTCAAGTTTAATAATGTAATTTCTACCCAACTTAGAATTTACCCATCTATCACTTAAGGCTATACGTCTAAGAAAACTATTCCTCAAATCATGTTATTCAATCCTCAAAGTTTACACAAAATATATTACCTATTATATACTCTTAATTTCGGGAAGTAATCATCAAATAATGTGATTGGCCAATGAGGTATATCTAGTACTATCTGTATATCATACTTATACCAAGCACGAGGTTTCGTCTTTCCGAAGTAAGGGAAGACGGAGAGCAATAATAAAGAATTCCAGGTGAAGGTGATAGAATACAAGTACGAGGTTCAAGGAGTTTTAAAGAATTCAATTAGAATCATCAAGGCGGTTATGGGTTGAAATCATATTTTGGTAATTCCTATTCATATGCTCGTATTTGTACAGTTATGTAACCGATGTGATATGCCAGACATGTCTAGGGGCAAGTATATTCGTGTACTAGTCAACTATGTATCTCAATCCACGTAAAGTAGTATTGTGAAGGACGAACCAAGCGCACTATATCTAGCTAGACCATAATACACTGATTCTGATTAGACAATTTGTATTAGTGTGGTTGATCAGGCCCCAATAACACATATGTCATGAACAAGCTCGATAAAAGATTAAGCTTGCAAAACTAGGCTGTAACAACAGCACAAGTCAAGGTAGTTCAGAAAATAGGAATGCACTAGATTATGATAAGAGATGTTACAAAATAATTCAAGTCACAAAGAGATAAGACTCTACAGTCTCTACAGTTGTCATACTAACTCCTTGTCTAAGTCGCTAGTTGATCAAATAGGGTATGGACCTCTAATTTCTACAGTCTGAATAAACACTATCTTCTTATACAAGTCTAAAGTTGTGTCATTCTATTACACTTCATCAATAGGTCAATAGGGCTATGTGATACTAGGTTGTGAGATATACTACCCAACTTATAACAATAAACTAATACTGTAATTGCCTTAAGGGGATTCTTCAGAATAACCTGGTCCATGTAAATAAGGTTGAACTCTTGTTAGGGTATACGAGAAAAGATCTTGGTACTCATTAAGGTCTCCTATTGCATTATATAGGTAGTGGTCATCTTAAGTCTTAATTATAGTGCTTATAGGACAAGTGTCAATATTGAGAATGGAATGGTTATTGGCTCTCAAGTGAAATAGGATATAACTTGTATCGAGTTATGGATACAAATTACGGGATCTACAACTAAAGGATAATGATCACAATCTAAATGAACAACTCAACTTTCAGGCTCTAACTACTAAGCATATAATTTTAAAATTCAAGATTACAACTATAACCTAACTTAGAATAAAATCACTTGATCTATAATCAGCTCGATCTACAATCAGAAGTGTCAGGTGGCACGAGTTAAAATATGAGAATAGAGGAACATGATTAGTTGTCGCACAACTAGCGAGCGCTAAGGGTTTAGAGGAACAAGTCATAAAGATAGAAAGGCTCTAGATAATGTTATGATTTCTTGAGGAAAGGTGGTTTGCTAATCTCTGTGTTCGAGGTATGATTAAGAGAAATGTTCTAGTCATTCCCTTGGCTTCCTAAGATACTGTCTGCTAATATCAAGACAAGCATCTAAATGTATAGTTCTATAATACTATCTCACTATAAAAGTTAGGGTTGGTCCTAATATTCGACCTTGGATTTCTAGTGGTCCCTCAATACTAGGGTCAAACAATATGGCTAAACTTCTAACTAATTCTAGTAGTGTCTATACTACTCTCAAGTTTTCATAAATACATAAAGGGGTAATGGTAAACCAATCTATAGGTAAGGGACGCTAGGGTTCATCAAGTGTTCTGAACTCAGTGATGTGTCAATACTCTAGTTGTATTCTTAATAGGAAGGTTAACCTACTTAGTATCTAACAACAGGGACTTCTATATTCTAGGAGGGGTTATACTCAAGGAACTATTAGGAAGATACAAGAATAAAGCAGGATGCAATTATTAAATAGAATGTAGAAGCATGAAATATGCTGGGAAATTGTCCGCATATTTTACAGTCAAAAACCCCCAACATACATGAAGTCCCTCCCTGCGTAAAACAGGGCTTCAAGGTTGTAAAACAGGTTGCTGAGTTGTCCGCGTAAAAAACAGAGATTCAAGGAAATTTGGTGTAACACAGAGATTCAAAGTAGTCAGCGTAAAACAAAGATTCAAGAAAGTTTTGGCGTAAAGTAAGACTTCAGAGTTGTTCGCGTAAAACAGAGAAGCGTAAAGTAGGGCTTCAGAGCTGTCCGCGTAAAGAAGAGAAGCGTAAAGTAGAGTTTCGGAACTGTCTGGGAAAAAGTCTGCGTAAAAGTCTGCCGGCGTAAAGTTTGCGTAGAAAATCTGTGCGTAAAATATCTGCGCGTAAAAGATCTGCTGCGAAAAAGGCTGTGCATAAAATCTGCATAAAATCTAAAATACGTTGCAGCATAAAGTCTGTCTGCGTAAAATCTACGTAAAGGTTTCCGGTGTAAGGTCTGCGTAAAAAGTCTCCTACGTAAAGTTTGAAATATGTTGTTTTCAATGTAGTATAAAGTTATACGAGAAACTCTTCGTATTCCTCGGATGAATTTGTCAAACAAATTAGTGAACCTGACGTCTGATAACAGTACTGCACGATGATCGAGAGGACGGCTGTGATAATAATTTTGCACAGAGACCCAGGTTGTCGTTTAGTGCCATATTTGATACAAGTCGTTTTTACGCATTCAAAAGGAAGAATAAAGGAGTCTTCTAAATACGCTGCCTTCAGAAACGAGATTTTACGCTAAAGATAAGACAAAATCAACAGAGATGAGTTTTTACGCTTAAGATCAGACAAAATCGACAGAAATGAGTTTTTACGCTCAAGATAAGACAAAATCAGCCGCCACGTCAAAAGCTGTTTCTTGCACAGGGCTCGAGGCATATCTCTGTATTTAATGCACGAGATTGGTAATGACTGGGAAAGCTAAGACTGTGACAATACGCTCATATCACTATCCTTACATTTTACGCCAATCAGGCTACTTTACGTTGGTTATCTATTATTCATGAATCATCAAGTTTACGCTGGGGTAGTTACCTACGTGGCTTGCATGACGTGTCATACGTAGATTTATAAGTCTAAGGGAACGTGGGTGGCAGTTGTCATAACCGTGGCGTAAAGGAGGCAATCTTCTGCATAGTTTGGCTTTTACGCCAACAAGCTAGTCATTTGGCTTTTATGCCAAAAATAGTCATTTGGCTTTTACGCCAATAAGGGTAATAGGGTCTGGTCACAGGGTAAAGGGCTTTTGGCGTAAAACTTGTTTATCCAAACATAGGATGGTTGAAAGGAAGAATGAGGTTTCAGTCAAGCATGGATGAGATCCTTATACTCTATTCCTATACGCAGGCTTGTTTGGTACAGTTACGTAACCAAGACAATATATTCTTGACCTGCATGGGCCACCACCAAAAATATGTCACGCCCCAGTCCCAAAATACGTAGGACTAGGAATACGTAACACGCCCAGCCGTATGTATACGAACTCCAATATATGGAAACCATATACACACGTACGCTGTTTATGAATATCCAATCCACCAGTGGTAATATACTGTCACAACAAGTCACACATAATCTATATCTCATCCACTGCACAAATAATAAGTAGAAATAAAGAGCTGAATAATATCTGAATATCAAGATGAGTATCTAGTCAGATAGTCGGGTGGAAACAAATCCACTACAAAACGACTATACTGAAGTAGTATCATGGATCTCTAAACAGCGATAATAAAATCACAGATACTCCGAGGGTAAGACCTCCTCAGTCAGGTAAGTAGAGTCAGGTCCAGGTCTGTACTCCTGCAGATACTTCTGCTCGTCCATATCTGGAAAGGGACCAGGTCCTCAGAGGGACGTAACAAGATACATAATAACATGCCAATAAGTACTGAAATATAAACATCCAATGGGTCGCCTAACCGTCTAAGTGAATGCAGTTTGAGAATAACTTTTCAACACGTGGGCTATCTGGCCATAAATGGGATTGGCATGATTCTCTCGGAGAATCAGGGGCCTACAAGCATACCGTCTTTTGAACGGCAGAGGCTGCCTGTAATATAGGGGTCATCAAGACCGCGTATCTCCGGTGGAGCGTACGGGTGACATAAAAGGAAAGTGTAAAGGAGCCCAAACTCCTTACTTGTTGTTCTCCCCATCCCATGCTCTAAGCATGTCACATCCATGACACGATCTGGTTCATAGCCTATCCTTAGTACCCTAGCCAATCCTACAACCAAACAAGGACAATGATTGGACCACCGTACTACAATAGACTATGTCCATGGACCTCTAATAATTACTAAGTCTTCTAGCATACAAAGTTTCTATCATCAGTCATCCCTAACGCACGGCCATACGTACAGGAGGCCAGGCCTGTCACGCAGTCCGTGATCTATATGAGACTCACAACCCATGTAACAACTGTGTCACGGCCAATGAATCTAATGATGCTCCATAATACTGGGGTGGTCTCATAAAGTAGGTCCAAAAATCTACATAAATAAACATGATACGACGACATCGTCTTTGCACCCAAGTTTCCTTGGACGCACAGTTTATTTAGCAATAATTGAACTAAATAAACAGAAATAAATATGCATGCATCAGCTGGAATGTAAATAATAGTACAATGGCAAGGTATACTTGCCGAGCAAGAGTTCAGTATAGTGCACGCCTAAAACAGTGTTAAGTTAGTGTAAGAAGCGGGGTTATGGTTTGGGAGAGTTGTAATATATATAGAGATCAAGAGGCGGTGGATGCTGCTGCCGTTTCTTTCTTTTATTGGTTTTGGTTTCGGTTGGGGAGATTTTAGTAATAATAGATTAAGAGGCGGTGGAATGAGGCGGTGGTGTTGCTGCCGATATTTTTCTTTACACGCGCGGAGAAGGGAAAAGCAAAGTTGGTTTTTGCTACTACTGTGGTTGATATTTTTGCTTCTCCTAACGGGTCCAGGTAGGGGCTACACGGGTAGTGGGTTCAAGCGAGTAGGGTAGAGGCTAAGGGCTTAACGATTTTGGGTAGAGATCCAATAGGAATTATATATATACACATATCCATTCATAGAAAATTCTAAAAATTATATTGATGCATATCATTAAGCTAGCAACTGTCCAAAGGGTCTCCTATATGGAATAATTTAGAAATTTTTTATAAAGACTCCATAAATCCCCTAAATGCACAAACACCTCAAATAAAATTAAATAAAATCTATTTCCTCTATTTATCTCATAACTACTATAATTAAATAATTAATACGGTTTATAAAATTAGGGGTCTTACATGACCCCTGTGTGCTCCCTTCCATATAGTAGAGTCCGGATCTCTTACTTCCTCTGGCAATCACCATCGAACCTCAGGAAAGCTTCCACTGATTGTTCCCAAAGAGACTGAAGATACCCTCGTCATCTAACCTTCCAACCGACACCAGGTTAAAACGGATATCAGGGACACGACGGATATCTTTGAGAACAAGAACTGCACTTGTCTTTGTCCTCAAATGCACATCTCCAATGGCAACCGCCTTCGACATATCTCCATTTTCCATCTTCAATACTCCACAGTCACTTGTTGTGTATGTAACAAACAGTGCCCTGTTGTGGAATACGTACGCTGAAGCACCTGAGTCCACCAGCCAAGAGTTGTCATCGTATGCGAGGTTCATAACTACCTCATCACCTACAATGATCACGTCGTCTTCATGTGCCAAGGCCGCCGCTGTAGTATTCTCACTTTGCTTCCCCTTTTTGCCCTTCTTCTCTCTCTTCCAAGCGAAATAGTTCCGCTTGATGTGGCCCTTCTTGCCATTGAGACCTGCATGGGCCACCACTAAAACGTGTCACGATCCGCACCCAAAATTTGGGCATGAGCCGTGGGTACATCCATCCTACGCCGCAGCATCGACGGTAGAACGCTGTCTAGGTCTCAATACTACTAAACATAACTCACAAAATAACTTGTCAATGATCTCAACTCCATAAGGAGGACAATGAATAATGCATTGATCAACAATTCATAATGTACTCAATCATAAAACTATAGGAAAGTAATGACACGATAAGATATAAAAGATAAGAAAGTATTGACATAAGTCAAGCACAACAACTCAAATACAACAATAATCTAGAGTCTAGCTATCCAACATAAATAGTCTCAACAATAATATAATCAAAGTCTCAAGTTTAGAACAGTAATACATAAAAAGAATTGTCTAAACGACTGCGGGTGGTGTCTCCTCGAAGGAGAGTGACTCCTCTAGAATCTCCGGTATGTAGTCTCCCTTTACTCCTGGGCCATAGTGAGTAGGACAGAAGTCCTCAAGGTCCTCTGAAAAATGTTATCCAATGGTAACACTCCGAGTCCTCGTACCGACCCTTGGACCTTCCCCTGCTTTTGTCTCTGCCATCGTCTGGACCCCTGCTTTTACCGCTTCCGCGGCTCTCTGAAACAAGCGCCTCTGAGTGGGATGTGGATGAAGTGTCCTGAGAACGTCTTCGCATCTCTTCATTCAATACCCCGCTCTTGGCAAACTCCAGATTGACCACGCCTTCCAGAACAGAAGCGATCATAGACACTCGTACGGTCTCCCACGAGTCTGGCAATGTACACAGCAGCCATAGTCCCTGAACCTCGTTGTCGAACTTGACTCTCATCGAGGCTAGCTGGTCAACCTCGCCCTGAAACTCACTCAAGTGATCCGTAATAGACGTCCCATCTTTGTAGAGCAGATTACAGCTTATCCCACAGCGTCCTCGCGTACTCAATACTGGCAACGTGGTTGTACACGTTCTCGTCAACGAACTGCCTGATGTAACCACACATCTGTATATGCTCGAAATTTCAGTCCTCTTCGGATTTGTCACTGGGCCTCTCGAAAGCAAATACCGGCAGATGCAGCTTCTTGACAAATAACAGATCCTTCATCTTGCTCCTCCAGTAATGATAGTTGGTACCGTTCAGGTTTACCATGCGCACCGGCTTCACGTCCATCGCTCCTCCCTGGTTTGCCTGTCAACTCCTGACACCCTTCTGAATTTCCAGAACCTGGCTCTGATACCACTTTGTCGGGAACGAAAGTGCAGAAACCGTTATCCAAACCAGAGAGTACCTGCGAGAGAACCGAGCAAAATGCACAAACCAAAAACGCTAAACACAAATCGCAGACACAGAATTTTTGACGTGGAAAACCCTTGCTGGAAAAATCACGGGACGATCGGAGTCCAACCCTGAAAAGCCTCCACTCATGGAATAAGAAATACATCGACTCCTTACAAACTTCTCACCGATCCAAACGGATCACCGTAACTTTTTTGGAACAGAAAATAGATTATAACCACGAAGAAGAAAGGCAAAGAAAAATATCCGAAACTGATCTACTTATTCGAAACGGCCTCCAATCCTTCTTTCTCCTATCCAATGTTGCAATGACATTCTTGTCTCATTTTCTCTCATTGTTGCTATTTTTTTTTAGAGAGATATATTTTAGGGCCAGGAGACACCTATATATAGCCTCAAACCCACAACTAACATTCCTATTATAGATAGGAATATCCAATCTAAATCCAAATTCATTAACATATTCCTATTATATGTAGGAATATCCAATACAAATCCATTGAGATATTTCTGTTATATTTAGGAATATCCAATCCAAATAAATTGAGGTATTCCTATTATATGTAGAAATATTCAATCCTATTCTGGAGTATTTTTCACATAGGTTGGAAATCTCACCTACTTCAACAAGCAACACTCTTCCCACTTTCTCTCTCTAGAATTTTTCTTAATTTTTTTTTTGTCCAAAAAAATGATGATATATTTGCTTTTGCTTTGTCACTGTCCATTTGAATCCCACTTACATTATGTAAGTGGATTGAGTATTTGCTTAATTAATCCTCCATTGTTTCCTTAATTAACTCTGCACAAGATACAAGTATAATTATAAAGAGAGTCAGACTGAACGAAGTATTTGTTTTATAATTATTTTCTATCAAATTAAAAAAAAAAAAAAATCATATGTCATACACACTCATGGTAAAGAATTTTCATGGCGTACACGGCACAAAGATTGTGGGAGGGGTAAGGAATCGAACAAGATTTTTATTTTTAGGTAACTATTTTATATATTTGTTTGTTAAAAGGTTATAACTTTTACTCATAATGTTCAAGTGCATAAAAAAATATTATAAAAATTAAACACAAATTTATTATAAAAAAAATTATTTCTAGAAATTGAACTCAAGCAATTAAAAAAATATTTCGTACCTTAACAACTTGAGTTACAATTATTTAGTTATAAATATATTATATTAGATAGTTAGATGTTTGATTTTTTTTTAAATAATTAGTGAAGTATTTAGATAGTTATTTAGTTATTAATTTATTTAAATGATGATGTTATACGGCTTAAACGGTTCATTTTTGAACCTTTTTTAAGCCGTATTATAATAGTAGAGGTTTATCACTTTCAGCGAAAGGTTATTTAGGTGATAAAAGGGTTATTTGATTGCTAGTAAACAAAAATCTCCTAAAAATAGTTGTTGTAATTGGAGTTGCAACTGTTTTAACTGTAACGAATGTGGTAGGATTTGATAAATTTTAGTACAAATAATATAATTTTTGTTAACATTTATACTTTTATATATATATATATATATATATATATATATATATAAAACTATTCGGATGGTTTGATATTATGAAATCACTTTATTGTTATATAGGTTGAATTTGAATTGGGTGGTTAAGATTAAAATGTGGTAGAATCAACACCTTTTAATCTCATCCATCCAATTCCAATCCAACTCATGTAACATATGGTGGTTTTATAATATAAAACCACCCGAATGGCTGTATAGCATTATCCTTCTCTCTCTCTCTCTATATCTATATATATATATATATATATATATATATATATATATATATGTTTTGCTACAACTTTGAGGATTGTCAAGTGTAGCAACAAAAGTTATAATAACATCATTTATAAATAACCAAATAGACCTATAAGTGGATAGAAAGTGGTATATAATCATATATAAAGCTTGACTACTTATTTTAAATGAAGAAATAGGAATTCTCCACTACGTCTTTAAAACCTTGTGTGAATGGCACCATGCTTGAGAATTTTTTGATTCTCTTTTCTTCCTACTGCTTTTGGCATTTGTGCTTGTAGGCCTGTATATATCTTATCCAATATTAATGTACAGTGTAGATCAATGAATATGGAAATTTGATGTATTGTTGCTCGATGATTTTTTTTCTTCTTCTTTTTTAGCATTGATTTGGTGGAGTTGACTAAACATGGAAGACAAATTTTTAAAACATGTATAAAATTTTAGGTCAATTCAGAAAATTTTATTCTTTCTTCTATCCGCATTAAATTTATATTATAATTTTGCTTCAGATTCTGCTAGGAATCAATAGAAAAATTCGATTTGGTTATTGATTGAGTGAATTAATATGTCAATTTTTTTTTTTTTGAAATCTCTTTTCTGATTCAAAATTCTAGTATATTTTTTGTGTTTCAATCATGAAATAGATGAAATAAATCAAAAACTAAAACCATATCACATCTAAATATGATGAAATAGAATAAATTGAGTCGGTATTTTATAAATATATAATTAGCTTAGATATATCAACCATTTCTTTATTTTCGATCGTCTATAGGAAGGAAAAACCTCTAGTTTTTTTTTTTCAAATTTTTATGATCTCTAAGTAGACTTTTAAGTAAGATTATCTCCTTTCGTCCTTGCAGCACCGGACATGTGTCAAACTCTATACATCATGTTACCACTTAGGAGTCATGTCTTTTTAATAAATAGTCGCTATCCTCTTGATATGTATTGCTTTTCTAAAAAAAGATAGGAGAACATCCCTTCTTGCAAAGTTACCTGATCATTTTGTCGAATTTCGGAATCCATATGAAGTTCTAGTCATATTGTTAGCCTACCTAATTATAGTTAGTTAGTTATCATAGATTGTGAATATCTCTTAGTTGTTAGCCTACCTAATTATAGTTAGGTAGTTATTATAGATTGATTGTGAATATCTCTTAGCATATTTATTGTTAGCAAAGTCTAACTAAACTCTTGTATATATATCTCTGTTGTTAATATGAAGAGCACGGGTTTTAATCTTCTTTATGGTATCAGAGCTTCTCGACTCCTAACCTTCTCAAATGCTTCCGCCGTTCTCTTCTCATTCCTTCCTTTCATGGCGTCTCCAACAACCAATTCTGCTGCCATGATGGAATCCACCAACAACAAATTCCACCCAGCACTTGCCGTCTCCAACATCAAGAACTCCATCCCAATTCGTCTTGAATCAGAAAAAGGCCCCTACGCCTCTTGGGTTGAATTATTCCAAATTCATTGCCGTGCCTATAACGTCTACGAGCACATCATCCCGTCACAACCATTATCGGAGAAAGAAAAATATCCTGCCTTTGATAAGGATCTCTGGACCCGTCTCGATGCCATCGTCCTAACTTGGATGTACGGCACGATCTCCTCTGAATTACTCATCACCATCTTGAAGCCTAATTCCACCGCCAAGGCACAGTGGGATCGACTTGCGAGCATTTTTTTGGATAACAAACACGTGCGTGCATCGACTCTCGAAACCAGGTTTGCCAACACCTTTCTTGATGATTTTTCCGACGCCTCCTCTTACTGTCAGGAACTCAAAGACTTATCGGATCAACTTACAAACGTTGATGCTCCGGTTGACAACCATCGGTTAGTTCTTCGCCTTATAAATGGATTAAATGAGAATTATGACACAGTAGCTTCTACTATTTCTCAAATGGATCCTTTGCCGGAATTTTACGCCGCTCGGTCTCGTTTGCTCTTGGAAGAGACGCGCAAATCCCGCCAGGCGGAGGTTACCGCTCGCGTACCATCACAGCAGGCTCTTGTCGCCCAGCCCTCCAATGACGCAGCCCTCCCTCCAACCTCCGGGCCCGGAACGAACTCAAACCGACATCAACAAAACAAAGGTTCGGCCAATTCATCAACCCGAAATCAGACCTCATATCGTGGAAAAGGGAAAGGTCGAGGTCGTGGAGGATCGAATCATAATGGAGGATCGTCTAACGGGGGCGGGTCGCGCAACCATCCGCCACCTCCTTTTTGGCCGCCAAATCAGCACCAATGCCAGTAGTACTACCCACCTTGGGCTGCTCCGTGGAATCAGACTTGGACTCCACCTCCACCGTGTCCTTATCCCACTAGCGGGTGGTCACGCCCTCCACAACCATCCAGGCAGTCCGGAATCTTGGGTCATCGTCCACCACAAGCTCACACCACACAGTTTCAACCAACAGATTTGGAACAGGCTTTTCAAACGATGGCTTTAAACCCCCCAGATAATAATTGGTACATGGACACGGGTGCCACTTCTCATATGACAAGCGATGGAGGTAATCTTACGGCTTATTTTAATTTGAGCAAAAATAAAAATATTATTGTCGGTAGTGGTCAGGAAATTCCAATTCATGGTTATGGACAGAAATCCCTTCCTACGCCATTCCCACCCCTTCGTTTAACAAATGTGCTTCATGCCCCGAAACTTATTAAAAATCTTATTTCTGTTCGTCGTTTCACGACTGATAATAATGTGACCATTGAATTTGATCCTTGTGGATTTTTTGTGAAGGACATTCAGACTGGGAGGCAAATCATGAGGTGTAATAGCACTGACGACCTCTACCCCATCACCAACACCAACACACGCCAACAAACCACCTCGCCATCCACATGTGCTGCTTTGTCGCCTACTCTTTGGCACAATCGATTAGGACACCCAGGAGCTTCTATTTTACATTCCCTTAAGAATAAGAGGGTTATTGATTGTAAGCCCATCTCCCATTCTAATACTTGTCAATCTTGTATTTTTGAAAAACATGTGAAACTACCTTTTTATTCTTCTAATGCTTGCACTTTGTCATCTTTTGATATAGTGCATAGTGATGTGTGGACATCCCCTGTGTTAAGCTCTGCAGGACATAAGTATTATGTGTTCTTTCTTGATAACTATAGTGATTTTTTGTGGACTTTTCCTATTGGCAAAAATCGCAAATTTTTCCTCTTTTTTCGGCCTTTAGCACATTTATACAAACCCAATTTCACAAACCCATAAAAATATTCCAATGTGACAATGGGACAGAATTTTCTAATAACGCCTTCAAATCTTTTTGTCAACAAAATGGTCTTGAATTCCGTTTCTCTTGTCCCTATACTTCTTCCCAAAATGGAAAAGCCGAACGCAAAATCCGCGCTATTAATAACATCATGCGAACTCTTCTTGTCCACTCTTCAGTCCCATCCGCTCTCTGGCATCACGCCTTGCAAATGGCCACATATTTTCTCAATATAATTCCTCACAAAAATCTTCAGAACCATTCTCCCACGGATATCCTCTACTCTAGAGCCCCTTCCTACGATCACCTTCGAGTTTTTGGCTGTCTTTGTTTTCCATTATTTTTCTCCCAAACAATTAACAAAATCCAAGCTTGTTCCACTCCTTGCGTTTTCTTAGGATATCCACCAAATCATAGAGGATACAAGTGTTATGATATTTTTTCCCAACGAATTATCATCTCTCGACACGTCCATTTTGACGAAACTCGTTTCCCATTCGCTAAGACCAATCCTTCCACAAATTCGTCATACTCGTTTTTGGATAATTTCTTGCATCCAAATATTCAACCCCATTTCAAATTTCCCACGCCCATTGCCCCTGTCTTTGGGCCGCAACCACCTACTGAGCCCATCCAGCCGCCTCCGGCATCTTCCATTGGCCCGCTCCCAATGGCCCAAACTTCTCCCCTCCAAAATACCTCTGGCCCGTCCACTCCCAAGCAGTCTGCTACGACCAGCCATCCATCCCTACCACTAAATCCCACTCGTACTATTATCACGCGGAGTATGCATGGGATTTATTGTCCCAAACGCCAATTCAATCTTTCTTCCTCAATCACACCATCACCTCTTCCCCGCAACCCAAAAGCTGCCTTGTCCGACCTAAATTGGAAATCCGCCATGAACGACGAATTTAATGCTCTTCTTAAAAATAATACATGGGATTTAGTTCCACGTCCATCTAATGTGAATGTCATTCGTTCTATGTGGATTTTTCGTCACAAAAAGAATTCTGACGGTTCTTTTGAGCGGCATAAAGCCCGACTTATAGGTGATGGCAGGTCTCAACAGGTTAGCGTGGATTGTGACGAAATATTTAGTCCCGTGGTAAAGCCCGCTACTATTCGTACTGTTCTCAGCATCGCCTTGTGTCATTCTTGGCCGATTCACCAATTGGATGTCACAAATGCGTTTCTGTATGGCCGCCTTAACGAAACAGTATACATGCATCAACCACTGGGTTTTCGGGATTCTACACACCCTGACTACGTATGTCTATTGAAGAAGTCGCTTTACGGTCTCAAACAAGCACCCCGTGCCTGGTATCAGCGGTTTGCCGAGTTTGTCGCTACCATTGGTTTTGTTCATAGCAAATCGGATCACTCCCTGTTCATTTACAAACAAGGACCCGACCTAGCCTTTCTTCTACTTTATGTTGATGACATCATCTTGACGACATCATCCACAGCCTTACGTTCGTCTATTATGTCTCTTCTGGCTTCAGAATTTGCTATGAAGGATTTGGGACCTCTTAGCTATTTTTTGGGAATTGCAGTTACACGAAATTCTTCCGGACTTTTTCTGAGTCAATCAAAATACGCGGAGGAGATTCTCGACAGGGCAGGAATGACGACATGCAATTCTTCTAATACACCTGTTGACACAAAAACCAAACTCACTCATGATTCAGATCCCCCCTTCGACGATCCGACTCATTATCGGAGTTTAGCAGGTGCATTACAATATCTCACATTCACCCGGCCGGATATATCTTATGCAGTTCAACAGGTATGCTTACACATGCACAATCCTAAAGTCGTGCATATGCACGCTTTAAAGCGGGTGCTTCGGTATATTAAAGGCACACTTGACCTTGGCTTGCAACTCTATAAATTATCAGTTTCAAGTCTCATTTCATACACCGATGCAGATTGGGGTGGCTGCCCTGACACTCGACACTCGACATCTGGTTATTGTGTTTTTCTTGGCGAAAACTTACTATCTTGGTCCTCCAAACGTCAACCTACTCTCTCTCGTTCCAGCGCCGAAGCCGAGTACCGAGGAGTCGCCAATGTGGTTTCTGAATCATGTTGGTTACGTAATTTGCTTCTTGAGCTTCATTTTCCGATTAAGAAGGCTACCATCGTTTATTGCGACAATGTTAGTGCGGTTTTAATCTTCTTTACATATCTCAAATAAAAAAGAACCAATATACAATACACAAATAAAAATTTCAAGGACTATAAGTATACAATATATCAAGGTAAAGTAGTGGACTTATTAACTAGTGTCGATCTCTAGTTTAATAGTACAATTTTCTATTATTTTAGTTCGTAATTACTTTGGATTGTTTAGTTAAAAATATTTTTAATGAAACACAAAGTGAGATTTTTTTTGATTTTTCTTCAGATTATCTCAAAACAAAACAAAAACCATTCCCTAATATAATGATATATTTATTCTAAAGAAATTCTATTTTATTATTTAGAGATGTAAGAATAATTTTTTGTTTGCAATTTTTACTTATTATACTTTTTTTTCTTCTTCTTATTTTCTTTGGCTCTAAATTAAAATAAAATAAAATAAAATAGGCAGAGTAGTAGTAGCAACTTGCACGCCAAGAGAAGGCTAATGAAAGAAAAGCATATTTCACTTGGAGGTGAGAGGAAAGTGATTCTAGAACTAGAAAGTGCAAAACAAAAATAACATCAAACTAAAATCTGGATTTTTTTTTCTAATAAAAATGAGATCTAAAAACCTCTAATCCGTGTCAAATTGATGAATAAAATATAGAAAATTGGAAGGGTTTTTTTTTTTTTTTTTCATATAGAGAGAAATTACTGTATAAAAGCATAAAAAGAGACAATCAAAACACAATAAATTGAACTTTCCAAGCATAACCAGATTAGAAGTCTTCTTTCTCCGTCAATTTTAAATGGATTAGAATAAAAAAAAAGAAAAAAGAAAAGAAAAATCTAGCAGCCTTTCTTGAGTCATTCTTTAACTTCTTCAGTTCAGCTTTGTCGAACACGATGCACCATTCACATATCAATTTTTGAATTATCATAGAAATGCATATATATATATATATATATATATATATATAATCTAACGATTGTAAACAAACCGGATGCATATTGCATCCGTACATAAAATAATTTCTCCACATCAAGTGCACTTGGCTCCCCGGTTGCAAGAGGCGCGAGCGCCAACAACTTTGGGAGGCATAAGATGGAGGAATGAGGATATGCTGCTGCTGTAAGTGGGACTCAAAGAGAGACTGAGAAAAGGAAAAAAAACTCATTATGATAATAAAGATAAATAGTAGCAGCAAACATAACTATAACCCATCTGCTCTACTCCAGCATTGAAGTGAAGGTAAAAGGCTACTACGTATCTATCAATTGTGGGAAATTCTCTCATGCTTATATTTTATTAGGATATTTCTCTAAAGTGTTTAAAAAAAAAAAAATGAATTGGTCGTTCCCCATAACAAACCGTTCTCTCCTAACTTAAGCCAGCACCAAATGACTTAGTTGCTAAGTTTACTATCAAATGCTTACAACTTTCTTACAACCATCTCTTTTCCAGCTATATGGGCCACATCCGGTCCCACCTATCTCTCCAATAAACCGCTGTTACGTGACGTTCCTGCCACGTGACGGCCATCCGGACAGCCATCGGATTCCATCTCTCCCTCATTTTTTAATGGCCACGTGGACGTCACCTAACGGTTGTAAACAAAGGCGGATCTATTGGTTGGCTGGGGTGGGCTCCAGCCCACCCACCCAACCCAGCCAACCAATTTATTTTTAGTATACAAAGACCTTACAAAAACTTTACCCACCCTGTCAACTGAACAACCCACCCAGTTTCACAACTTTCAAGGGATCAACATACATAGATAATGGCAGCAACCCTGGAGACTAAATGCCCAATGGTCCATGGAAGCAACCTCCGGTTCTCTTTATCTCTCTATCTCTATTACGAGTTCAACAGCTAGCCTGGGGTCAGTCCCATCTGCGGCACAACCGCGCATTGAGGACCAGTCCCATTGGCAGCGAATCTAGGGCCGGCCTTGTTGAAAGTTAAGGCGATCCCATCTCTCACCTTGTGATTTGGGAGGTTTGGTTCCTCTACTCATGTAATTTTCCTCTATTATATTCTATTCTATCGACATCCTCCTCCGGGACCTCCCCCTATTTTTTTCTCTTGGTCCCATTCATCTGCCAACCCATTCACAACATCTTCTTCCTAACCTTCTGCCACCAACAGAGCTCAAGAAAGAAAGAAGAGATTGCCAGTGATGGAAATGTGTTATCTTTGGAGGATGTCTCAAAGCACAAATTAGGTCCCATATTTTTCTTCTTCTTTTTCTTCTTCTTATAAAGTTTGTTACTTTGCCTATTTCCACCAATACATGTTTAAATATGTTCTGATCTTTGATTTGTGGGTTCTGATTGAAGTGTTTTAATTGACAGTGAGAGAAAGCTGTGATCTTTTATGTGTAGATATTGACAGACATGCAAAAAATTCAATATTTTTTTACAAGGTCTTAAATCGTTAGTAACATATGCTTCATTGCTTTCAAAAAAGTATTGCTTAATGGGAGGTCATCTTAATTAGTTGTTCATCTATTGCGGGTTCATATATTGAATCTGTTATGTAGCTGAAACGTCTTGGCATCAGATCTTTGATTTATGGGGTTCTAATTGAAGTTTTTGATTGGTAATGAAAGAAATGTGTGAACAAATTAAACTTTTTGACAAGTCTTAGTTTGTTTCTAGCTCATTCTTCATTTCTTAAAAAAAATACTTTTTAACGGAAGAACATCTTACTTAGTTGTAAATCTTCTTAATTAATGGTTGGATATGTTGTGTAGTTGAAGCATCTGGCCTAGACACGACTGTACATTGTTCAGATATGTTACGATATAGACACGATAAGATATGGACACGATGATACCGATATAACATTAATTTGTTCGATTTTTTTTAGGATGTTTTAAGTTCAGCCCGGGGTAAACTAATATCCTGGCTCCGCCCTTGGTTGTAAGAGGGTTGTAGACATTTGGTTGTAGTCATCACATAGCCCTTAGATTAGGATAGTAGTACTGCATTCAGTTCATTCATTCATTCATTCATTCATTCATTTCGTACAAACTGACAATTTATTTCATTTATCCGGATGAATATCAATGTTATGAGTATGCATACCAATGCTGATACTCAAACTGAGATTCATACATGTATACTTTGTAAGATGAGAGGAGTATTTTATTCTTGGAATGAATAATTTTTGTTGTTATGTTCAACCTCAACTTGGCCTTTAAATAGCCATTTACAACTCTAACAGAATGCATAAAGATAGCACCTTCTAACCATTTTTTAACTAACAAATCAAAACACATTAGCCGCATAGAACAAACAAAATTCCTAAAGACTAGGAATTTGTTGAAATCCAAATAGCAACCGCTTCAACCTCCTCAACAGGATTAAATCTAACAATTCACCCCCTAAGCCTGTTGCATGAGATTCACCTCTATGACGCCAAGATTATGTCTCATCTCAATGAACCTGACTCGCCCGAACGCCTTGGTAAGAATGTCTGCAAGCTGCTCTTTAGTGTTGATGTACTCGACCTCAACCTTCCCTCTCTCGACACACTCCCAAATGAAATGATACCTTGTATCAATATGTTTGCTTCGGTCATGGAAGACGGGATTCTTGCTGAGGGAAATGACGGACTTGTTGTCTACCTTGAGCATGACGCTGCCGGTCTTCTTGTTCTTCAAGTCACCACAGAATTTTGTAAGCCAAATGCCTTGGCATGCCGCCGTTGTCGCGGCAATGTACTCGGCCTCGCACGATGACAATGCCACGACCTTTTGCTTATGAGATTGTCAGCTAATGATGCTACGACCGAGGAAATATAATACGCCAGTGGTGCTCTTACGGGTGTCGATGTCACATGCCATGTCACTGTCGCTGTAGCCGATCAGCCGTGGTTCCTCCACTTTCTTTGCGTAGAGACAACCAAAGTGACGTGTGCCGGCGACGTAGCGAAGGATGCGCTTGACGGTAGCAAGGTGTTCGGTTATCGGGTTCTCCATGAACCGAATCACGTAGCCCACCGCGTACGAGATGTCTGGGCGCGTTTACACCAAGTATCAGAGGCTCCCGACGATGCTTCTGTAGGATATGGCGTCAGTCGAAGGGGCTGAGCTTACCTTGCTTAGCTTGAACCTCAGTTCCATAGGGACGTGGCACGGGATGCAATCCACCATGCCACTCTTCTCCAAGATTCTGAGCGCATACGCCTCCTGACTGAGGGTGATGAAGCCATTGGACTGCTGCACCTTGATGCCGAGGTAGAAAGTGAGCAATCCCAAGTCACTCATTTTGAACAAGGCCTTCATCTCCTCCTTGAACTTGGCAATATCTTGTGGGTCTGTTCCGGTGATGATGAGATCGTCGACGTACACACCCACAAGTAGGCGAGTTGGACCTTTGCCGCGTGTATACACAGCGTGCTCCTGTGCACTCCGGTGGAAACCAAGTGACAGTAGGCAACTGTCAAGCTTGGTGTTCTAAGCCCTCGGTGCTTGCCGCGGCCCGTACAGTGTCTTGTCAAGTTTTAGCACTTTGTGCTCCTGTCCTTCGATAACAAAGCCGAGAGGTTGGGCGACGTACACCTCCTCCTTGAGGTCGCCGTTGAGGAACGCCGTCTTCACGTCCATGTGGTGCACCGCCCACCCCTCATGCGCGGCGAGTGCGATCAACAAACGGACGGACTCGAGGCGAGCAACCGGCGCGAACACTTCCTCGAAGTCCATTCCTTGCCTTTGCACATAGCCTTTTGCCACTAGTCGTGCCTTGTGCTTGAGGATGGCGCCGTGCTCGTCCTTCTTGAGCTTGTAGACCCACCTCAAATCGATCGAACGATGGCCGGGTGGGAGGTTTACGAGGTGCCATGTATGGTTCTCCTCAATGGAGCTCATCTCCTCGAGCATCGCTTGGCGCCAACATCGGTGTTTTTCGGCTTCAAAGAAAGTGGCAGGTTCCTCGTCAACCATGAGGAGCAGCTCGTCGACATCGAGCTCGCGGACAGTGGTAGTGTCAAGCAAGCTCGCCAAGGTCCTGTACCTGCGTGGCCCGTCGTCATCGGTGTCGAGCATGGCCGAGGCATTGGTGGGTGGCGAGACAAATTCCACTCCACATTGTACCACCGAGTCGGATGTTTCTGCCCCGGATGCCGGCGTCAATGGCCTTGGACTGGGTGCCACTGGTGTTGATGGATCGCCACCCCCGTGCACCGGCGTGACTGCGTGTTCAACATGTGGTATAGTATACTCAACAGTAAATGTCTCACCTACGTTGTCTTGCACGCCCCAGTCCTACTTGGCTTCCTCGTCGAAGACAACGTCGCTTGTGACGTGCACGCGCTTGCCGGCGGGGTCGTATACCCGGTACGCCTTGGTACCGGGCTCGTAGCCGATGAAGACCATGTGCTTGCTGCGATTTTCTAGCTTCTGTAAGTTCGGCTTGACCACCTTGACGTGTGCGACACAGCCGAAGGTGCGGAGGAAGTGCACGCTTGGCTTGTGTCCGTGCCATGCCTCGTACGGCATCTTGCCGTCGACGCTCCGTGTCGGCAAGCGATTAAGGATGTAGACAGCCGTCGTGACCGCCTCGCCCCAGAACTTCCCGGGCATATCCTTTGCCTTCAGAAGACTATGCACCATCGCGACGACCGTCTGGTTCCGGCGCTCGACGACGCCGTTTTGCTATGGTGAGTACGGTGCTGTGAGTTGTCGTTTGATGCCGAGGCCCGCGCAATACTCACCAAATGCTACAGATGTGAACTCGCCCCCACGATCAGTACGGAGCGTGCGCAGTTTGTGCCCTGTCTCCACCTCGACATGGGCTTGAAAGTGTTTGATAGCTGTCGGTGCTTCATCCTTCGAACCAAGTAGCGTCAACCACATGTAGCGGCTGAAATCATCAACGAGGAGGAAGAAGTAGCGCTTATCACCAGGTCTCACCGATGTGATCAGCCCGCAGATATCACAGTGAACGAGATCTAGCAGGTTGTCAGCACGGTACTTGGTCTCCTGCGGAAATGGCATGTGGCGCTGCTTCCCGACAAGGCAACTATCACAAATTTGATTGACTTGTTCGATCAGTAGTAGCCCGTGCACCATGTTACGGTGAGCTAACTTCCTGAGTGCTTCGAAGTTGAGGTGGCCAAACTGTGCATGCCACCGCCATGCATCATCATTGAGTCGTGCTTCTAAACACACTGGTTGTACAATATCAAGAGATAGAATGTACAGTCGGTTTTGGGCACATTTTACCTTGGTGAGGAGGCATTGTTGACGATCTCGAATCGAGAGCACGCTGCCTTCGATCAAGACTTGGCAGCCGTTCTCATCGAGCTGCCCAAGGCTGATGATATTGCTTCATAGCTTCGGGATGAAATAGACGCCGGTGAGGACGCGGTGCTCGTCGTTCTGGCATGTAAACATCACCGTGCCACGCCCTCGAATATTGATGACGGATCCGTCCCCAAACTTAATGGAGCCCGTGACTCCAGTGTCCAGCTCCGCGAAGACCTCCTTGCAGCCAGTCATGTGGTTGCTGGCACCGGTATCGAGGTACCATGCTTCGCCGTGGTGGTCGTCCTCACGGCCCAGATGCACCTGAGTGTGCACCTCATCGAGTACGACGTTGTTGGTCATGCCCACGGTGGTCTCGGCGAGCGTGTACTCCTGCGCCATCAGCAGTGCGGGCTCATTGTCGTCGACTTGTGTCAGATTAGCACGCTCATCGCGCTTCGGCTTGCGGCAGTCCTTTGCCCAGTGGCCGTAGATGCCACAATTGTGGCACTTACCCTTCTTGTCGTGCGTGCCACCGGACGTGTTGCCGTTGTCGTAGTTCGTGTTACCGCGGCCACGACCTCTTGGCTTGCCACGCCCACGACCATAACTTTTGCCACCGTCGGAGTAGGCGTCACCTTCCTTCCTCTGCTTCATGCGAGCGAGCCACTCCTCTTCGGAGAGGAGAAGGCGGCTACTTGTGTCGCCAGAGTTGCTGCCAAGATCGTACCATTTCTCGACGGCTAGAAGACGACCAGTAAGCTCTTCAATTGACAGCGTCTTGAGATCCACTAAAGTCTCAATGGCGATGGCGACTTGCGTGTACTTGGATGGAACGACTCGAAGGAATTTTTAACTACCTTCTCGTCGTCCATTTCATCGTCGAGTAGTTGCAGGTCGCTGACGAGTCCCGTGAGCCGCATCGCGAAGTCCTCGACGGACTCGCCGTCCTTGAACTTCATTGATTCGAAGTCAGTACGCAAGTTTTGCGCCTTGGCCTCGCGCACGCGCTCGACCCCCATCCGCATCATCTTTACAGCATCCCATGCTTCCTTGGCAGTGTCTTTTACTGCCAGTGTCCGCAGCATCTCTGGCGGTACGGCACAGAGTATGACGGACATGGCCATCCTGTCGTCGCGGTAGTCAGCTTTCCCGGGTTCGATCGCCTCCCACAGGCCTTACGCCTGCATGTTGACTCTCATTAAGAGAGCCCAATCCGCATAGTTGGTCCGTGTCAACATGGGGTACTTGAAGGTAAATGACGTCTCCTTCATAGATGTCGACGTCGTGGGGCTTTGGTCGTCGTTGGTTGCCATAGCTTTGATACCAAATGTAAGATGAGAGGAGTATTTTATTCTTGGAATGAATAATTTTTGTTGTTATGTTCAACCTCAACTTGGCCTTTAAATAGCCATTTACAACTCTAACAGAATGCATAAAGATAGCACCCTCTAACCATTTTCTAACTAACAAATCAAAACACATTAACCGCATAGAACAAACAAAATTCCTAAAGACTAGGGATTTGTTGAAATCCAAATAGCAACCGCTTCAACCTCCTCAAAAGGATTAAATCTAACATACTTAATCTCACTGAGATTCATACATGTATACTTAATCTCACTTTGGTGATGGTACTCAAACTAAGATTGATACTCAGTTTGAGTATGCCAGGTGCATATCAATGTTGATACATAAACTAACACAAACACTCAGTTTGAATATGCATTGATGTATAGCAATATTGATACTCAAACTGATCCAGAGGACTGTTTGGTGGAGAAATGAGCCAAAGTGTAAGTGATGGTAGAATAGTGCAAATGAATGAATAGTGCACTTCCATTCTTCCATTTGTTGGAAACGAAACACGAAACAGTTCCTCCAAATCAAAAAATCTAGCGAGAGAACCGAGCAATACATCGCACAAACTAATTCGTCCAACACAACAACACAGAAAAATCAAATCGCAGACACAACAAATTTTGACATGAAAAATTCTTGCAAAAATATTAGAGGAAGATCGGAGTCCAACCATGAAGAACCTCCACTAATGGAATAAAAGATTACAACCCTAGCCTCTACAAGTTCCTCACCGATTCAAACGGATCACCACAACTCACTGGAACAGAAAATAGATTACAAGCACGAAGATAGAAAATGAGAAATACCCCAAATTGATCTCCTTCTCCGAAACGGCCTCCAATCCTTCTTTCTCCTCTCCAAAGTTGCACAAGCACTCTTGCCACTTTTTCTCTCTTGTTGTTCTATATTGCATGAGCCATAGATGTTCCAATATACGGCGCTCGATGCACAAAAAAGATTTTCCACTACTAGAATAACACATATTAGTGACATCTAAAAACGTCGCTAATAGGTAAACTAACATCGCTAAAATAATTTAGCGATGTAATTAGCGACATTTTTACGGTGTCGCGTATTTCATGGTCTCTAACAATAAAAATATCGCTAGTCGTCGCTGTAGCGACGTATATTTACGACGATGCGACATCACAGAATATACGACGATTAGCGACGTGTCGTCGTTAAATGGCGAAGTAATATGTGGTCACAATACGTCGCTACATTAGCGACATTATGAGCGACGTTTTGTTATAACAATCTGACATGGCAAGTTTTGCCATGTCAGTATGTTAGCAACGTTTAGCGACACACTAGCGATGTCTTTGGTATCAGGTAGCGACGTTTTGATACATTTTAGCGACGTAAATGTACGTCGCGGAATGTCGCAATGCATCGCTAAATTGGAAAAAAACAGAACGCAGTTTATAAAATATTTTCTAACAAAACTCTACCTGCAGTTATAAAATCACAGTTTATATAAATAGACCCGGAGCAACCCTCCGTTGAATTTTCTGGGTTAGCCTACCCCTTCGGTGGAACACTCTAACACCGATAAATTTTGATGTACAGTTAATTTGAATAATAAACTAAACTCACATAGAAAGAAATCTTTAAAGTTATATTACACTAAATATGTCCCAAGAAATCTACAAAATAAGTGTCACATTCATTTCATAATATAATAAAAAGTATGAAATAAATACATCAAAGACCTAAGAATGGGCTAATATACACAAACACACTAAAACCTGTCCAAACAAGGACTACAACTGATCAAGAGGAGCATCGCCGCGCATCTGGGATAAAAGGACTCATACTACTCCTGTGAAAGCGTCACCGATGCCGATGGAGGAGATAGTGATGGAGGCGATGTTGATGCCGGCAGACCAGGAGGACGTATCTTCTCCAATGCTAGCAGTCGAGCATTGTATGAATCTATGGCAGATACCACCCTCGAAGTATTCTCCGCCACCGACCGGCTCAACAAATACTGTGCCGCATGGATCCTCGCAAGTGAGTCGCTCATGGCCGTATGCGACCCCTCCAGCTCCGTCTGTCTGCGTTCCATATACGCGGCTATAGTTGCCAAGTGGCGCTTTATCGTCTGGCCCATAGTCCTGAGCTCCATAAGGCTATGCTCGAGCGAATCAAAATGTGCGATGATCGTTACATCGTCCTTCTGTGGCGCAGACTGTGACCGCTCCGTAATCCTCCGTAGAAACTTGTTACGCAGGCAGCAATCTGACGGTCAATGCTTTTTTGGGCTCGTACCAATGCCTGCGAAGGCTGCGAGAAATGCACACTGGCAGAGGGGGCCCTGGATGACTGCATCGTAACATAGGCACCGTAGGATCGTATACCTTAGTACGTACCCTCTGAAGACCACTAACGACGAACGGTCATCCAGAACTCGTCCGCAGATGGAGCTGTAGAGGGCTACGAGGAAGTACCAGGCCCTCCCTCTTCAGGTGCACTAGCAGTCGTCCGCTCACGTAGTTTAAGATACTCGTCCTAGATAAGTGGTTGCTAACGTTTAAGTTACTTATTACTAACGATATAGATATCTATTTGCATATTTTTTAAGTTATATTAAAACTAACACAGAGTAGTAAAATGTACATAGGTCTGCGTGGCCTTCTCATCGATGAGCTTTCTGCTCTTCTGATGGGTGGCCAGGAAGACTGTCACCATGTTGGCGTCCTCACCCCTCTGTACCTGTTAACAATTATATTATTTATTATTAAAATTAAACATCTTATCCTACTTGCATTAAAATAGTATATATTCAATAGAATACATACCAAACAACGAAAATATTTTGTCATGGGAATCGAGCCACCATACCACTTTTCTGCCTTCGACCTAGCCGCCTTTGCCTTCTCCGACCGTTCCTTGTACTTGGGTTCATCGAATCTCTCCTTCATCGCAGTCCACTACTCAGGCGTGATCCAACCGTGGATCAGTTCGTCGTTGCGATCGCGGACCTTCTGGTCATTGATCGCATTACGGATCAACTTGGCGACGACGGCAGAAAACTGCTCCTCAATCTTCTCAGCCCGTATAGTGGATAGAAATAGATTTTCTATAAGAAGTAAAATAGAGAGTTACATAATATGTATAAATAATTATTGATATTAAAAGTAAATATATTTTTACCTTGAATTTGGCAAACTAAAATGCATTCCTATCTTCAGGAGCATCTGAGTAGTTGATCCAAGGCCCACTATAGTTCTGCCTCAGAAACACCCCCAGTGCTCTCTGTACCGCCGATGGACGATATCTATACAACGATAATTAAATTCATGAATATATAGATATAATCATTTGGAAAATGATAACTATTTAACTTACTTTTGAGGCCCGTCTCTCAAAATCTCTATCCTCGTCTAGCCCGGAGGTGCGCATGGAGGATTGCTCTGATCATATGCAGACGGAGTTGGCTCGACCTCCTCCATATGCTCCTTTGTCTCCATAGTGCCGTCCGCAGAAGGAAGGCTGGACGGGGGAGTAGTCTCAGGCATAGAACTTCTGGTCCCAGGAGTACTGTCACGTACCGTCAACGGAGTCGGAGATGTGACTGGTCGGTATACTGGAGTACTCCGCGATGAGGCTCCGGAACCAGTAGCCGGTACCGGAGGAGCACTCCGTCTAGAGGATCTACCTTTGTATGATCCTCGTCGTCCTGTCATACCTGATAATAACATATGATGATAAAACAAATACACAAACTTATAACAGTTCATCAAAATATACAGACCCGGAGCAACCCTCCGTTGAATTTTCTGGTTACAAAATATCACAATAAAAAAGTATCACAGTCACACAATATAAAATTATAACAGTCACATGTAAACACCTAGATTTTTTTAGAATTTTTAAAAATATTTTTGGGCTTTTTTCTGAAAATTTTAATTTATTATTATTAATGTTCTTCAAAGAAATTATATTTTATGTATTAAATTAAGTATTAAAATATTGTAAAAATTATATTTTTGGGTGTATAATTAATTATTGGATGTTGTGTAATTTTTTGGGAATTTATTGGGCTCAAAAACTATTTTTAAATAGCTAAAACTCCTTTTTTTTAATTAAACCCAGCATTAAACCAAACAGAACCGGACTGAACTGAGCGAACATGACCCAGCTAACCCAAACCGGATCCAACCGCCCAGGGGGTTGGATCCGGACCCGCTAACCGTCGACCCGACCCGCCGCCCGCTAACCCGCCCACTCACAGCACAGAACCCCCCCCCCCCACGACCGCGTGAAATGCGGCCTCCCCCCTCTTCTCCTTCACAAAACGACTCACTCCCTCCTTCTCTCTCATAACCAACCACTCCCCCTCACTCTCCTATCTCCCACGTCCAACTTCGGCCGCCGCCCGTCGCCTCTAGCCGCCGCACATCGTCGAAAAACGGTCGCCAACATCGCCGCGTACTTGTCCAGTTTCGAACAATATCAAGGTACCCTTCTTCTAGCTCTCGTATCTCCTTGTGTATTGATCCAAATTTACTTCTGTCAAATCCTATGCGAAGACCACTTGACCCTCTCAAAATCTCGTACAATTAATTCGGGGTATCGTGCCCTGTGTCAGTCACAAAATATGACGGAAAACAGGAAAAAATCACATAATTATGTACTTCAGAAACTGTCCCGGAGCCCCATGTTCATGGCCATTTTGTCCCAACCTATTTAATAATTTTAGATTCTGTTTAAACAGTAAATTAGACAACATAACGAAGATTTAGACTCTGTAATTAGTTTATTTTAATTTGCTGTGTGCTGTGTTTTATTTGTGGGTGAAATCGACCAAAAACTTGGTCTTTAAAACCCAAAAATTCTCGAAATAGGGTGCATCCCGCTAAACGAGATGACTTGGTCGTATGTGATTTGCACCAAAAGGTGTGTATCGTTAATGCGGATGTGTGAGATTTTACGGAAGTTAATTTGGATGTGCGTGCACACTGGAATCAACGCGTATCCGTCAAAAATATCCCATATCGGACATGTTCTGAAACTCATTGTAACTTCGTGTGTGCTCGTCGTTTCGCAACGAAACTTGTGTCATTGGAATCATAGCAATACGCTAGTCCTGTGACCCAAGTTTGGTTCGATTCTGAGAACGTTGTCAAAATCTCGTATCGTGGGCCCCACGGCTCTACTTGACGGGCGATTTTGTGATCAGCTCATCGGAATCCAGTTCTGGACATTCTGTTGGGTTCGTATCGTCGTTCTAGACTTGTAGACACTAAGTTTGACAAATTTGGAGAACTTTGTCTCTGGCACATTTTTTGGTGCGAAGTGGGCCACATGTGGACCTCGCTTTGACCAGAAACTGTCAATTTTGCCCCTGTGTCTAAATTGGACTTATGGTTAGTCAATCCTAGCTATTTCATATCTTCTGAAAGTGATGGTCATGTTTGTTTCAGCAACCGGAGGAGTACCTGCAGATCCCACTGTAACTGGAGCAACCGTTGAAGTTCAAACCCCAAGCAAGTGTACCTTACCATACTTGCAGTAAATTATTTCATATTATTCTCTTGATCTATTTTTGTGATATATATGTTCAATCTAGGACCGGATGATATTTCTTAGTGTCCGAATAATATTCGGGTGCCAACGCCGTACGCGGAGTTGTGTAACATCACCTAGAGATGGATATCGCGACCCTATACATTTTCGTGCTTGCATTATCAAGTACGTCATACCACAGGACACCTGACACTATTCATGAAACAAAATCTTCCTTAGTCATTCATGGTGATTCTGTATAGGCTACAGGATTTGTGACATAGACTTTATATACACCAATAACTATCATATGACTTGCTGCATTAGATATGATCTTGCGTGACATGGACATGAGACGTCGTGGACATGAGACATATGATTACATTGGGTGAGGAGAGACACACAGGCTACAAGATAATTATATATATATATATATTTATTATTGTGAGGCCGTAGACTCTACAGCAGAGCTAGGCACATTACGTGATATTACTGCTATCGGCTCCCCTACACAGAGCTTGTAGTGGTCTCAGCCTGAGTACTAGTGATGCTCTCACTTGCATATCACATAGTTGCCCTATTGATACATTTTATATACTGTATTTATTTGGCTTGAGTTATTCTTGTACCTTGCTATGTCCCCTGAGTACCTGGATCCGGATTATGTCCCCAGGTGTAGCAGAGGAGATATATCCCGAGGTATACGGGACAGGAGCAGTACCGTTACCAGAGGACGAGGTGATAACTGGGAATTTCTCCTGAGTATCTGCTTTATCTATACTCAGTCTTTTCTGTTGTTAGACTCTTTTATTTCCTGTCTATTGAACTGCTGTATCAAACACATTATCGGGTTGTTCCCCGATATATTTTATTTGAGACTTGATGTTGGTTTATATGTTGTTATTTGGATATTGATTTATCTGTTGTGGATGAGAGTAGTTTTATTCATTTGACATATATCGTAGACCACTGTATTGTTGTTTTACAGCTTAAGTATACTATAATGGGTCCATTAAATTGGGTTTGCCCATTGGTGTGTGCTGCTGGCCATTGCCACGTGTCTAGTCCCTCGGTATTTTCGGACTGGGGCGTGACATGGTTTTTGTGGTGGCCCATACAGGTCAACGACTATATTGCTTTGGTTTCAACTAAGGAACTGAGCAAGCCTGTCATTATGATATGATAAGTTATAGGATCTCATCCACATATTGACACGTTCTTGACCTCCATATCGAATTCGTATTAAATTTTTGATTTACATCCTGTCTTGATTCCTCTATGCATTTCTTATAGTTTACTTTCAATGCAGAGTAATGGACCCACAAGCCGGCGACAAGACTCCCGTAGGTACACCACAAGGTACTGTGGTCACCTATGACGATAGGGTGACACCAGGAGGCGGAGGTCAATCAGCTCAACAAAACAGTCAAGCAGGCCAACATACCTCAAGATTCCGGAGAGACGACATTCCACCGCCACCGCAGTTTACTCCACCAATGCCCATTTTCCCGCCAGGACAGGCTATGGATGGACAACAAATGTTTCAAATGTTCTATGCAATGATGCAAGCCCAACAGCAGGTTCAACAAGAGGCTCAGCGTCACGAGGCAGAGAACTTGAGGAACATCCTAGTAACAACATTGGAGCAGGCGAACCCACCAGCTAGGCAACCATCGACGGGATCTATCACTGATTTCCGCCAGCTGAAGCCCAGTACCTTTTCTGGCAAGGAAGAGCCCACTGAAGTTCATGAGTGGCTCACAAACACTCAATACCAGTTGGAAGCAGCTGAATTTCCGAGAGAGCGATGGATGAATACCGTCAGGATGCAGCTGACGGGCAATGCACATCATTGGTGGCTATCTGAGGAGAGACGGCTCGGACATGACCGAGTCACTTGGGAAGAGTTCTCTAGACTCTTCCAGGAGATGTATATTCCAGCTATTGCTCGGTCGGAACTTCGAGACAAGTTCAACCGACTTATTCAAGGCAATATGACGGTGGAAGAATAAAATACAGAGTTCATCCGTTTGGGTCGCTTTGCCCCTACTCTAATTCCAATGAAAGAAGAGAAGGTGGAGAAGTTCTTTGACGGACTTAGCTTTGAGCTACAGAGATTGATCGGGTTTGTTGCACCTACATCATATACAGACGTCCTTGCTGCAGCACGACGCATAGAGCACGTCACCAGAAGGGAGTCCAGTCTGAAGCGGCCATTCATATCAGCATCAGCCAGAGCACCATAAGGAGAGTCTGCAAAGCGACCCCAGTAGAATCCACAGAGTGCAGCACCAAGGGTCATATCCCTTCCTACTTGTCACTACTGTGGCAAGGTAGGCCATATTGATAAGGAGTGCAGACGCAAGTGGGGACTATGCTTGATTTGCGGATCCAACCAACACCCAGCCAAGGACTGCCTTGAGCGTCGAGGAGGAGCACCAATGGTAGATCGACCAGCTTTACCAGCACCAAGGCCAGCTTATCCAGCATTGGGAGCACCACAGATGGGAGTTGGAGGAGTCAGACCACCAGCTACAGGAGGGTATTAGCAGAGACCACCTTTAGCACCACATGCAGCGCTATTCTAGAAGGCTCGTCAGTAGAGAGGTCCAGCTCAGGGATGAGGGCAGGCATTTGCATTAGATATTGAGGAGGAAGCTACTGCGAGAGAGGTTATAGTAGGTACTATATTAGTAGCTTCATTTCCTGCGGTAGCTTTATTCGATTTTGGAGCATCATATTCATTCATAGCTGCTAGCTTCGTAGCCACACATAGAGTAGCTACTGCACCCCTTTCGAAGACTAAGAGAATTCTTACGGGAGGTAGAATTATTCCAGTTAGTGATATTTGTAGATCTTGTTCGGTAGTAGTCTGTAGGAGAGAGATGCGAGCTCAATTCCTGATCTTTTCTATGCCGGATTATGATGTGGTACTTGGTATGGACTGGTTGAGTCAGTACCATGCGACCCTAGATTGCCGGCTTGGACGGGTTATATTTAGACCGCCTGGACATCCAGAGTTTGAGTTTCTTCGGGGAGCCATAGAGCAAGGTGTTCAGCCTATTCTTAGGATACTATCTGTAGAAGGGGAGTCAGGCTACCCAAGAGTTATATCAGAGTTTGTGGATGTATTTCCCGATGATCTTCCAGGCTTACCACCTGATCGGGAAATAGAATTCACAATAGACTTGAATCCAGGAGCGGAGCCTATCACTTTATCAGTATACCGGCTAGCACCTAAGGAGTTGGTGGAATTGAATGAGCAAGTTGATGATCTTCTGGAGAAAGGTTTTATTTGGCCCAGTGTTTCACCATGGGGAGCACCTATACTATTTGTGTCGAAGAAGGATGGGACAGTACGCCTGTGTATTGACTACAGAGCACTGAACGCCGTAACCATCAAGAACCGGTATCCCTTGCCACGCATTGACGATCTATTCGATTAGTTGAGTGGTGCTAGTGTATTCTCTAAGATCGATCTTAGATCCGGTTATCACCAGATTAGAGTGAGGAAGGAGGATATACCGAAGACAGCCTTCAGAACCAAGTATGGACACTATGAATTCTTAGTTATGTCGTTTAGTTTAACCAACGGGCCAGCTGTGTTCATGAGTTTGATGAACGAAGTTTTTTATCACTACTTGGACAAGTTCGTGGTTGTGTTTATTGATGACATCTTGGTATATTCCAAGAGCCATGAAGAGCATGAGGAGCATCTCAGAATCGTGCTAGAAATACTGAGATAGAAGAAGCTATATGCTAAGCTCAGTAAATATGAGTTTTGTATGGATAAGGTACCTTTTCTGGGACATATCATCTCAGGAGAAGGATTTTTAGTTGATCCGGGAAAGGTTGCTACAATAGAAACTTGGCCTACCCCTACATCAGTTGCGGAAGTGAGAAGTTTTCTCGGACTTGCTGGATACTATCGGAGGTTTGTGGAGAATTTTTCAAGGATTGCGGAGCCTATGATGCGGTTGACGCATAAGGACCAGGAGTTTGCATGGACGGAAGATTGTCAGAAGGCCTTTGAAGAGTTGAAGATGCGATTGACGACAGCACCGGTCTTGATTCTTCCTTCAGGATCGGGAGGCTTCGTTGTTTATAGTGATGCGTCAGGTAGTGGACTAGGATGTGTTCTGATGCTACATGGCAAAGTTATCGCTTATGTATCGAGACAGCTGAAGGTCCATGAGAAGAACTATCCGATGCACGATCTTGAGCTAGCTGCAGTAATATTTGCTTTAAAGATATGGAGGCACTATCTTTACGGAGAAATGGTGGAAATCTTTACTGATCACAATAGTCTGAAGTATGTCTATACTCAGAAAGAGCTCAATATGAGACAGAGACGTTGGTTGGAGTTGATGGTTGATTTTGATATAAATTTACAGTACCATCCGGACAAGGCGAATGTTGTAGCAGATGCACTCAGCAGGAAGCCCGCATCTTATTTCTTGACGATGCAGCCCCAACTATTAGAGGATCTACATGAGCTCAAGATAGAGGTTATTTTGCCAAGGCAGAGTGGATTGTTGACGAATCTTGAAGTTAAGCCATCACTAGTGGAGAGGATTAAGGCGGCATTGCCCACAGATGCTAGGTTCCGGAGACTTAAAGAGAAAACGAAAGCCGGCATGCAGACGGGACTTCGCATCCACGAGGACGGGACGTTAAGGTGCAAAAATCACCTATATGTTCCGAATGGGGAGTTGAGACATGAGTTGATGTCTGAAGCACATAGCTCCATGTATTCTATCCATCCGGGAGGTACTAAGATGTACCGAGATTTGAGGCAGTACTATTAGTGGCATGGGATGAAGAGAGAGAGATTGCACAATTTATGGCAAAATGTTTGGTCTGTCAGCAAGTTAAGGCCGAGCATCAGAGAACTGCTGGTATGTTACAGCCGCTTCCCATACCCGAATGGAAGTAGGAACATATCACTATGGATTTTGTTACAGGATTTCCACGGAGCTCCAGGGGGAAGGATGCAGTCTGGGTTATTGTGGATCGACTCACTAAGTCGGCATATTTCTTGTCGTTTAGAGTTGGACAGTCCACGGAGTTGCTAGCTGACATGTATATACGACAGATCGTAAGATTACATGGAGTGCCAGTTAGTATTGTGTCAGATCGTGACTCAAGATTCACCTCCCACTTTTGGCGAAGCATGTAGGAGAGTCTTGGCACCCGAATCAAGTTCAGCACTGCTTACCATCCACAGACAGACGGTCAGTCAGAGCGTACGATTCAGATCCTAAAGGATATGCTGAGGTCGTATATGTTAGACTTTGGAGGGTCTTTGGAAGACCATTTGCACTTGGTGGAGTTCTCTTACAATAACAACTACCAGGCGAGCATCCATATGGCACCTTTCGAGGCATTGTACGACAGAAAATACAGATCACCGATATGTTGGAGTGACGTTGGTGAGCGTCAGATACTGGGTCCGGAGTTAGTGATGCAGACAGTTGAGAAGGTGAAGCAAATTCAGAATCGTCTTCGTGCAGCTCAGGACAGGCAAAGGCATTGGGCTGACGCACACCGCCGACCGTTGGAGTTCAAGGAAGGAGAACATATATTCTTGAGGATCTCACCTACTCGAGGTACTATTCGATTTGGGAGCAGAGGCAATCTGAACCCGAGGTACATTGGACCATTTGATATTCTGGAGCGTATTGGTGAGGGGGCGTACCATCTTGCATTACCTCCATCTTTAGAGGGAGTGCATGATGTATTCCATGTCTCACAGCTAAGGAGGTACTTGACTGACCCAAGTCACGTAGTCGATCATTCTGAGATTTCAGTGGGACCTAGCTTGAGGTATGAAGAACAGCCAGTTGGGATACTTGACATTAGTAAGAAGATATTACGGGAACAGACGATTAGATTGGTCCGGGTAGCTTGGAAACATCACTCCTCCGGAGAGTCTACTTGGGAACGAGAGGATGTCATACGCCAGCGTTATCCTCACCTATTCGAAGATGCAGGTATGACCTAAGTATTCTTATAGGTGACCATATTTAGTTATCCTTAGTAGTTAATTCTTGATTACGAGGACGCAATCCTTTTAAGGTGGGTAGATTGTAAACACCCAGATTTTTCTAGAATTTTTAAAAATATTTTTGGGCTTTTTAATTAATTATTATTAATGTTCTTCAAAGAAATTATATTTTTATGTATTAAATTAAGTATTAAAATATTACAAAAATTATATTTTTGGGTGTATAATTAATTATTGGATGTTGTGTAATTCTTTTAAAATTTATTGGGCTCAAAAACTATTTTTAAATAGCTAAAACTATTTTTTTAATTAAATCGGCATTAAACCAAACCGAACCGGACTGAACCGAGCGAACCGGACCCAGCTAACCCAAATCGGACCCAACCGCCCAGTGGGTCAGATCCGGACCCGCTAACCGCTGACCCGACAACCGCCCGCTAACCCGCCCACTCACAGCACCGAACCCCCCCCCCCCCCCCGACCGCGCAAAATGCGGCCTCCCCCCCTCTTCTCCTTCACAAAATGACCTCACTCCCTCCTTCTCTCTCACAACCAACCACTCCCTCTCACTCTCCTATCTCCCACGTCCAACTCCGACCGCAGCCCGCCGCCGCACGTCGCCGAAAAACGGTCGTCAACATCGCCGCGTACTTGTCCAGTTTCGAACAGCGTCAATGTACCCTTCTTCTAGCTCTCGTATCTCCTTGTGTATTTATCCAAATTTACTTCTGTCGAATCCTATGCGAAGACCACTTGACCCTCTCGAAATCTCGTTCAACTAGTTTGGGGTATCATGCCCTGTGTCAGTCGCAAAATATGACGCAAAATAGGAAAAAAATACAGAATTCTGTACTTCAGAAACTGTCCCGGAGCCCCATGTTCACGGCCATTTTTCTCCCAACTGTTTAATAATTTTAGATTCTGTTTGAACAGTAAATTAGACAACATAACCGAGATTTAGACTCTGTAATTAGTTTATTTTAATTTGCTGTGTGCTGTATTTTATTCGCGGGTGAAATCGACCAAAAACTTGGTCTTTAAAGCCCAAAATTTCTCGAAACATGGTGCGTCCTGCTAAACGAGACGACTTGGTCATGTACGACTTGCACCGAAAGGTGCGTATCATCAATGCGGACGTGTGAGATTTTGTCATGCCCCAGTCCTAAAATATATAGGACCAGGAATACGCGACACGCCAGCTACGCATTCGACCAGACTCTGGTCCGACTCCAATACGTATAAGCTGTAATAAAAATGGTCACTATCTGAATAATCCAGTAAATAGAAACATCTATGTCTCAATCCACAATGAACAAAAATATACAAGAAAGAGCTACATGTGCTGAAGTTGGCCATCCAATAAACACACAAACTCGAATAGACCCGAGAAAAGATGAGTCTATAAAAACTAGGCTACAACAGCAGATGAATAATCAATATGAATAAAGTAACCATAATGTTGGTAGAAATGATATGAGTACCTGGTACCAATGCTTGCACAACAAGCAACTCCATCAGCAACTCCAAAGGCTCCGTAATCGTCTATGCTGCAAAATTGGCAGGGGACCAGGTCCTCGGAGGGATGTAACAAGGTACAAAAATACAACCTGCCAAAGTATAACAGAAAGTACAAGCGCAACGACGGTGTAATCTAGCATAACCACCTAAGTGAGACACAGTTTGAAGATAATGTTCGACGCGTGGGCTATCCAAAATAAAACCGTAGCTCCGAACACAGAGACACACGGGGCGTACCGTACCTCCGAGCACAGAGTCACACGGGTGATACTACTACTCCAGATACAGGAACACTACATAAACTGGATATATACATATATAAGCGCTTGCAGAGGAGCCCAAACGTCTAGTAACTGTCTTCCCCATCCCAAGCGGTCAACGATTGTGCGCTGAACTTGAACCTCTATTTGGCAGTCTCGTCGTACTGAAGTAACTATCAATCAACGCGACCCTAAGGTCGTCCCAGTCTCCGGTCATGATGTTAGTATCAGGATACATGAACTGGCACAATAACAGTGTATGGACGTGTCCTAGGGTTATGATATACACAGGTACGTACATCGAGGTATTACGAACATCTATCACTCGTTACCAGACGTTATCGACGAACGTCTGCACCCGGTTTTGACTCGAACGCGGAGTAACGATTCTAGTCAAACTCGCGCACAATGCATAAATAAAATAATAAATATCTAGTAACTGAAATACAAGATGGCAAAGTACACTTGCCTGGACCCGGCTGCTGAAGATGGGGATCTGGTACAACGTCCAAGTCCGCATGTCCCGTAGTACCTAAAGACGAGACACAAGCTCAATCAATAACTATCACGAGACTGAAATAAGATGTGACACACGTCTAATCATATATTCAAACTCAGTTACAAGTCACAAGACACTAAGCTAGAGGGTTGACCATGGTTGACTAAAGGTATGTCACGTCTGTTACGATCAATCACATATATAATATCACCAAACAAATCCTCAATCCCACTATATTTGTCGTGGTATTTTCAGTAGTTCAAGTATGTTTATTCCTCAGATTTCACCCTGGTCTTCGTAGACATTATCATGCACGTTTACACATATCATCCTCAAACAAATTAATTATCCTCGAGTAAATTAATAATTTATTTATTAAATCTCATAAATGTCATTTTATTTATTCAGATACTCTCTCCCAGATACATAGCTCATAGATACTTTTTTATATTCCTCAAACGAATTCGTCAGTAGTACTCAAACCCTTAACCAATGAACAACCTAATGATATCACACCCCATTTTATATTTATTTAACCTGCTCCTTGATAATAATCAATGCTTAATATCACAACATTATTCTACGATAATTAAATCTGCACCTCAATAATATTCAACGTTCTTAATATCGCATCATCATTCCACTACCATTTAAACTGCTCATCATCAATAAATAACATAAAGCCCTAAATATCATATATCATTTCAACCATCAATTGCATATAATAAATAAATAAACCCTAAAATCTCAATGCATTCAAATACCCTAAACTCAATATAGCATACATGAACCCTAAACTAAGTAAGCTATATATAACAAATTCACAATATTAGACTAACCAAATCAATATTACACTACAAAGAGGGAGAGAGTTCACCTTGGCGATGTGGTGGTGATGCTGGCCGGTTGCGACACGCCGGAGGGGGAGGTCGTGGGGGGTACTGATGGTGGTGAGGTTGATGGTGAAGTCGACCGGAGGGAATGGTGGTGGTGTTGCGGGTGGTGGCCGCGGGAAGGTTGGTCAATGGAGGAGGTGCTATCGTGTGGTGGTGTTGATGGTGATGATTATGAGAAGCAGGTTGGCCGGAGGGAAGTCGGTCGGATGGGAGTTGGCCGGAGGGAAGTGCAGTGGACCGGTCGAGATGGTGGTGGTGCGGGTGATGTCGTGGTCATGTGGGGTGGTATGGAGCTGCGGGCCGAAGTCGTGGCGGTGGCAGCGGGGCGGAGGAGCTCGCTGGAGGTGCGGGCTCGTCGGGGGAGAGGCTGCGGGCTCGTGGGGAAGAAGGAGTGGCCGGTGGGAAAACTTGGCCGGAGGGGGGAAGTCCGGTCGGGGGTGGGATTGAAGAGGTGAAGAGGAAGAAGAAGAGAAGAAGAAGAGAGGAAGAAGAATGAAAAATATATACGGATGGGAGTGTGGGTTTGTGTAGTGAAGAGGGAGGAGAGAGAGAGGGGGTGGTGTTTTTTAGGTTTGGGGATTAGGGCCTGCCTTTGGGAAGAGTGTGAGGTAACACTTTATAGGGAATGTTGATGGGGATAGTGGGGTGAGGATGCTCCCTATTTGAATGAGTGGCTAGGATTAATCATGGAGATTTTTTATTCAAAGGAGAGGGGTGTTGATTAGTCAAAGAATAGAGGGCTTCTTCATTTGGCTTGAACTAATGGGGTGTTGCCACCTAGTGCAACTTTTGCAAATTAGTCCCCTAAATTTGGGTATTTGTACAGACACATAAAATGATAAAAAATTTATGGGAGAATTGGTGTTTGGTATTTTGTAGGGTGAGGGGGTGTTGTGTGTTTTGCATGGACTTAATTCATGAGGCATTGGGTTAAGTTGGGATTAAAAATGGGATTAGTCAAATTTGGTATCCCCAATTTAATTAGAATAAATTATCATGTGCTCTTAAATTAAATGGGGGCACATGGGGTCTCAATTGGGAGTGACACAAAGGTCATGAAGTGTGTAGGCTTGGTGTCAGTCTTTGACCTTTTAATTGGTCCGACTCAATGGGTAGAGTTGGTGTCTCAAAATTGATGGCAACGACATAGGTGCGCGACACAGGATTAAATATAGATTTCGGTTACTGAAAGTTATGCAATTAAATTAGAGCACAAGGGATTATGATTTTGAGTGACAAAAAAATCCAGCACCTAAATTGGCGTGTCAAGTCTAGAATGCAATTACCTGTTGGAAATTATGGGCTAAAGTTGGGCTCCGAATATTTCAACGACGGTAGGACGCACCAATGGTTTAATTAAATAATTAGACATCTGCAACCTTAAATCTAAACCTCAAATACCTGATGTTAAACCAAAATTTTCTAACCCAAAACTAATCTATCTATATAAATAAATGAGGGGGTTTACAGATTTCGCGAAAGTTGATTTGGATGTGCGTGCACACCGGAATTAACGCGTATCCGTCGAAAATACCCTGTATCAGGCATGTTCTAAAACTCATTGTAACTTCGTGTGTGCTCGTCATTTTACAACAAAACTTGCGTCATAGGACTCGTAGCAAGACATTGGTCCTGTGACCCAAGTTTGGTTCGATTCTGAAAACGTTGACAAAATCTCGTATCGTGGGCCCTACGGCTCCACTTGACGGGCGATTTTGTGATCGGCTCATCGGAATCCAGTTCTGGATATTTTGTTGAGTTTGTATCGTCGTTCTGGACTTGTAGACACTAAGTTTGACGAATTTGGAGAACTTTGTCTCTGACATATTTTTCGGTGCGAAGTGGGCCACATGTGGACCCCGCTTTGACCAGAAACTGTCAATTTTGCCCCTGTGTCTAAATTGGACTTATGGTTAGTCAATCCTAGCTATTTCATATCTTCTGAAAGTGATGGTCATGTTTGTTTCAGCAACCGGAGGAGTACCTGCAGATCCCACTGTAACTGGAGCAACCGTTGAAGTTCAAACCCCAAGCAAGTGTACCTTACCATACTTGCAGTAAATTATTTCATATTATTCTCTTGATCTAAATTTGTGATATATATGTTCAATCTAGGACCGGGTGATATTTCTTAGTGTCCGAATAATATTCGGGTGCCAACGCCGTACGCGGAGTTGTGTAACATCACCTAGAGATGGATATCGCGACCCTATACATTTTCGTGCTTGCATTATCAAGTACGTCATACCACAGGACACCTGACACTATTCATGAAACAAAATCTTCCTGAGTCATTCATGGTGATTCTGTATAGGCTACAGGATTTGTGACATAGACTTTATATACACCAATAACTATCATATGACTTGCTGCATTAGATATGATCTTGCGTGACATGGACATTAGACGTCGTGGACATGAGACGTATGATTACATTGGGTGGGGAGAGACACACAGGCTACAGACTGATTATATATATATATTTATTTATTATTGTGAGGCCGTAGACTCTATAGCAGAGCTAGGCACATTACGTGATATTACTGCTACCGGCTCCTCGACACAGAGCTTGTAGTGGTCTCAGCCTGAGTACTAGTGATGGTCTCACTTGCATATCACATAGCTGGTTACATAGTTGCTTTATTGATATATTTTATATACTGTATTTGTTTGGCTTGAGTTATTCTTGTACCTTGCTATATCCCCTGAGGACCTAGATCCGGATTATGTCCCCAGGTGTAGCAGAGGAGATCTATCCCAAGGTATACGGGACAGGAGCAGAAGCAGAAGCAGGAGCAGGAGCAGGAGCAGTACCGTTACCAGAGGACGAGGTGATAGATGAGGATTTCTCCTGAGTATTTTCTTTATCTATACTCAGTCTTTTCTGTTGTTAGACTCTTTTATTTCCTATCTATTGAACTGCTGTATCAAACACATTATCGGGTTGTTCCCCGATATATTTTATTTAAGACTTGATGTTGGTTTATATGTTGTTATTTGGATATTGATTTATCTGTTGTGGATGAGAGTAGTTTTATTCATTTGACATATATCGTAGACCACTGTATTATTGTTTTACAGCTTAAGTATACTCTAATATGTCCATTAAATTGGGTTTGCCCATTGGTGTGTGCTGCTGGCCATTGCCACGTGTCTAGTCCCTCGATATTTTGGGACTGGGGCGTGACATCACACAATAAGCACAATATAAAAGTATCACAGTCACATAAATAAGCACAATATAAAGATATCACAGTCATACAATAAGCACAATAAAAGTATCACAATCACACAATAAGCACAATAAAAGTATCACAATCACATGGCTAGAGTGCTAAATGAATTTTATTTTATTTTCAACCCTCTTCTAAAAATTCATCTTCTTCGTTTTCCTCGTCCTCCTCTTCCTCTTCCTCTTCCTCTTCACTTTTATCTACTTTGTCTTCCTCTTCGAATAATTTTACCTCTTCCACATGATTAGACGTGTAATAGAAACTTTCGTTGAGTCCACATCTACAATATTTGTTACAATAGGTAGTTCATCCTCTTGATAAGCTATTTTGTTAACGTCAAAGGTATTTTTAGCTTTCGTCTTGCATACTGCCCACCAGTCCGACCTCGTTGTTCCCCGTTTAGGATAAATTATGAAGTACACGAGCTGAGCCTGACTTGATAGGACAAATGATTCATAGCCTTGATATCGTCGTCGGTAGTTTATATTCACATGACCATGCTTGTCTATTTTTTCAACCTTGATCTAGGATCGGATCGAACCAATCATACCTGAATAACACGATCTTAGCAGGCTTTATTCCATAATTATATGTCAACTCCACAATCTTCCGTAAGATGCCATAGAAATCATTGCCTGGATTGACATCTTTGTAGCTCAAAGATCTGATACACAAACAACTATTTTTCGTAGAATCGAGATCCAAGAAGCTGTCTCTTATTGTGGCTTTTATTGACTTGAACCTAAACCCATTCACACAGTAGCTTGGCCAGATTTTGACAACATAAATTGGTTCCTTGGCTAGAGTTCTAATAGACTCATTCTCGAGTGTTGTGTGGGGACGATCGACCTAAATACCAAGAAAACGATATTAAGTTCAACGTTATGTTAATTATTGTAAGCCCCCTCATTTTGGAATAGGGATAATTTGGTACTTTTTAATTTTATTTATTTATTTAATTTAATTTAATATTTTAAATTATTAATTTATAATTTTTTTATATATGACACTTTGTCATAGCTTGGATATTTGGAGCAATGCATAACATTTTTCTTTTAATTTTTTTATATATTACTAGTCTTGATTGTACCTAATATATTTGGAACATGGATGTTGCATATGTTTGATCTCCTCCATGCTCCAAAAATATGGACAAACATCTAGAACCACGATTACCGTAAAACTGCTTCCTTTTGACTAGAAATTGACCCAAACCAAACCCAAACACATGTAGGCATGTAGTGCACCCAAATACCCCCATGTATATATATATATATATATATATATATATATATATATATATATATATATATATATATATATATATATATATATATTATATTTAAATTAATTTATTTCTATTTATAGAATTTTTATTTATCGAAAGTGTCATCGTAGTTGGTCTAACTACCTAACTACCCAAGATCTTAACCAACCAAATCTCAATCCTAACAAAAAACCCCCACACATTTTTTTTCTACTCTACAACACATCCCACATATAAAATATATCCACAAAATCTGAACAAATCGATTAAAAATTTAAATTTCACATTTTCAAATTAGGAAACCCCTAGTTTGTTGCATATTCCTATATTTGGATCAAACCAAATCCTAAGTGAATATTTTTATGACAATCACCTAATTTAAATTTTAGTCCCTTACCATATTAAGACTCCATAAAATACTATCCACATATTTTTAAATATTAAATCAAATCCTAACCACCCACATATTTAAACTACATATATTTATCAACTCCCCAACACTTAAACCTAATTATCAGGTTCGACCCCACCTTTTTCTCTTCCTCATGAAAAAAAAATCCTTCCTTATATTCTCTCCCTCTTCTACTTCTTTCCCTCTTCCTCTCTCCTTCCCCACCGGCCACAACTCCACAAAAACCCCAACCGAACCCCTTTTTGGCCAAATATTGGCTGCTGGTTGTAGCAGTAGTTTAGACCCCTCTACAGAAGTAAAAAACCCCTAAAAATCCTATATTTACATCATAATTTAAGTTCTCAAGAGCCTCGTCAATTTTTGCGAGGTTTGGAGTTCGTTTGGTACTCTGTTTGACCTTAGTCGCAAAAAAGGTCCCCGCCGTAATCGCAATCGCGTAAGTTTTTCATCTTTATTTCTTTCCCTATTTTTTTCATGAATAAAACCATGTGTAAATTTATATTAATTATAGATAATGTTTATAATTAGTTTCATGTATTAGATCTATATTTTTACATACAAAAACTACCCCAAACTAATGAACAATCTTGACACAGACACATCGCATCAAGACTAGTTATAGTTCTTTGATAGTTTTTATATTTTACTAAAGTAAATAAACTCCAAAAATTAATGTATATTAATTCCAGAATATTTAATGTATTAATTTGTTATTTAATTATATTTGGATGCCAGCATAGAGGTTGTATGTCAAAGCTACGTGCCAAAGTTGGTTAGAATGACTAGTTGTTTTTCGAAGTAAATAATGGCATGCAATGACGATGTTTAGTTATTTTGATTATTTAGAAATAATTTTAGAATATTAATTATGATTAATTTAGTAATAAATGGTGTTAAAATACATGATTAAGAGGTTCCATGCATGTTAGATGAATATGATAGCAATGGTGCAATTTTTACGACATCGTTACGTTCCTACGTATATATAGGACTACGTGTAGCCAAACATATGTAAGTTCCTATATGTACGTGTGGTGTGTCGATGTAAGACACCCTCACAACGTATTTTGAGAGTGGCATGGAACGTGTATCTTGGCACGTTGTTTAATGCTACGCAATTATTGGATTGTTGGACAAGAACGTCAACTAAAAGTTGAGGTTGTGCAACGATCTTTCATGTTGTCCTAGAGTAGTTAGGGTGTATGTTTATTGATTAAAATATATTTAATAGGGCATCTTGGATATGCTACTCTTTCAGCAGAGGACGTCGGACAGACGATATCGCAGCCACAGACAACAGGCAAGTGTACCTTGCCATGATGTATCATAATTCTTTGCCTTAATTATCTTATTTAGTTATTATAGTTATTTGATATGGTTAATGTGTGTTTACCCCCTAGGGTCATGAGGCATTGCTTAGCTTCCGAACAAGAGTCAATACCGTACGCGGAGTCGAGTAACGTCACTTAGAGAGTTAATACCATGATCCCATTTCACGTACTTGTATCCTTGCACGTCAGATCGTAGGACACTTGACACTATTTCATGTGACATAATCCTTCTTAAGGTATTTATGGTGATTATGTATAGGATTATAAGACTCATGATATGAAACTTGCATATTATATACATATATCATTATGACTCGTTGTACTAGCTAGAGGTCCTGATCTTGCGTGTTATGGACATGAAATATTATGGACATGAGACATGAGGTTACATTCGGGTGGGGAGAGACACACCATACTACAGGATAATTATATATATATATATATATATATATATATATATATATATATATATATATATATATATATACTATGTTACTGGAGGTGCCTTAGACTCTGTCCCAGATCTTTCGCATATTTACTGGCCCTACGAGATATTACTTGCTGCTATAGGCTCCCCGACACAGAGCCTGTAGTGGTTTCAGCCTGAGTACGAGTGATGTTCTGATGTGCATATCACTTAGATGGTTACAATAGTTTACCCTTGAGTATATGGCATTATACTGTTTCACTTTGGCATGTTGTTTCTTCTACCTTGTTACGTCCCTCTGAGGACCTGGTCCCTTACCAGTTTTGTAGCATATATCATTATGGAGCTTGCCTGGAGTTGCTGATTTGGGTTGCTTTGCCATGTGGGCATTGGTATCAGGTACTTATATTATTTCTACCAGAGTTATGCTATTCATTTATATTATTGATTCATCTGCTGATGTAGCCTAGTTTTTATAGACTCATATTTCTTTCTCGAGTCTATTCGAGTTTGTGTGTTACTGGGCGACCGACTTTAGCACATGTAGCTCATTTTTATTGTATTATGTTCATTGTGGATTGAGGAATAAATATTTATATGTACTTGATTATCTAGATAGTGGCCATTATAATACAGCTTATATGTATTCGAGTCGGACCAGAGTCTGGTCGAATGTGTAGCTAGCATGTTATGTATTCCTAGGCCTACATTTTTTGGGTCTGGGCATTACAATTATTTTGTATAGTACATATACAAAAATATTCTTACATATGCACTCAACCAAGAAGAGAAATGAAGTCTCATTTCATGTTCTACTTCTTCATCTGTTATGTATGGTCTCATCAACCTCACCTCATCATTAAATGTGCTAAAAAATAACAAAATATTGCCTAATTAGTATAACAATATTAGCGTATACTGTCACGCCCCAGTCCCAAAATATATAGGACTAGGAATACGTAACACGCCCAGCCGTATGTATACGAACTCCAATATATGGAAATCATATACACACGTACGCTGTAAATGAATATGCAATCTACCAGTAGTAATATACTGTCACAACAAGACACACACAATCTATATCTCATCCACAGTATAAATAATAAGTAGGAATAAAGAGCTGGAATATAACTAAATATCAAGATGTGTATCAAGTCTGATAGTCGGGTGGACACAAATCCACTATAAAATGACTATACTGAAATAGAACAAAATCTCTAAACAGTGGGAATAATTACATCTATTCTGAGGGTAAGACCATCTCAGTCTGGTAAGTGGAGTCAGGTCCCGGTCCGTACTCTTGTGGGTACTCCTGCTCGTCCATATCTGGAAAGGGACCAGGTCCTCAGAGGGACGTAACAAGATACATAATAACATGCCAATAAGTACTGAAATATAAACATCCACTGGATCGCCTAACCGTCTAAGTGAAATGCAACTTGAGAACAACTTTCCAACACGTGGACTATCTGGCCATAAATGGGATTGGCATGATTCTCACGAAGAATCAGGGGCCCATCAGCATATCGTCTTTTGAACGGCAGAGGCCGTCTACAATATATATAGTAGTCAACACCGCCCATATCTCCAGCGGATCTTCTGGGTTGCAAGGGAAAAAGTATAAAGGAGCCCAAACGCCTTACTTGTTATTCTCCCCATCCCATGCTCTAAGCATGCCGTATCCATGACACAATTTGGTTCATAACCTATCTTTAGTATAATAGCCCAATCTTACAACCGAACAAGGACAAGGATTGGACCACCGTACTACAATAGGCTATGTCCCTAAACCACTAATAACTGTTGAGTCTTCTAGCATATAAAGTTTCTATCAGCAGTCATCCCTAATGTACGGCTCATACGTACAGGAGGCCAACCTGATACGTAGTCCGGAATCTATATGAGACTCACAACTCGTGTAACAACTGTGTCACGGCCAATGAACCTACTGATGCTACATGATACTGGGTGGTCTCATAAAATAGGTCCAAAATCTACATAAATAAACATCTATATAAACAGAAATAAATATGCATGTATCAGTTGGAATGTAAATAATTAGTACAAGGGCAAGGTATACTTGCCGAGCAAAGTTCTGTAGAGTGCAACGTCCAATATTTTATTTATGTTTGTTATAAGAAGAAGTGGGATTAGTTTGAGAGAGTTGTAATATATATAAGGTCAAGAGGCGGTGGAAATCACTTAATGGTTAAGAAACTACTGCTGCTGCTGTTTCTCTTTTATTGGTTTAGGTTTCGGCTGAGGATTGTTTAGCAATAACATAGAGATAAGAGGCGGTAGAAATGATGTGGTGGGTTTGTTTTACGTGCGGTATAGGAATTTAAGCGGTGGGGTGAGTTTATGCGCGGTAGTTCTACTTTAAGCGCAGAGTTTAAACTTTACGCGCAAAGCTAAAAAGTTGGTTTGTTACTGCTGTTGTTGATTTCTTACGAACGGTTGATAGGAAAGTATACGCGGGGTGATTAACGGGTTTGGGCTAAGAGTTACGGGTTTTGGTTTGATATCCAATAGGAATTGTATATATATATATACACATATCTATTCACAGAAGATTCTAAGAATTATATTGGTGCATACGGTTGAGCTAGCAACTGTCCAAAGAGTCTCCTACATGGAATAAATCAGTAAAAATTTATAATGGCTCCATAAATACTATATAAATAATTAATAATACAACAAATACGGTTTTTAGAATTTGGGATCTTACATTCTACCCAACTTATAAAAATTTTGTCCTCGAAATTAAAATAGGGTAGGGGTCTCTCTATCTAATCTCTCTGGATCACAATTTAAAAGAATTCACCTCATGTGTAATAAATGCAATTCCTTCCCAACTTTAGGATTACCCATCTATCACTTAAGGCTATATATCCAAGAAAATTATTCCTCGAATCATTTAATCATGTTATTCAATCTTCAAGGATTACACAAAATATATCACTTATGGTATATCCTCAATGACGGGGAGTAATCATCAGATAATGTGATTGGCCTATGGGGAATCTCTAGTACTATTTGTATATCAGTTTATACCAAGCACGAGGTTTCATCTTTCCGAAGTAAGGGAAGACGGAGAACAATAATAAAGAATTCCAGGTGAAGGTGATAGAATACAAGTATATTTGTCTACTAGTCAACTATGTATCTTAATCCTACGTAAAGTAGTATTGCGAAGGGCGAACCAAGCACACTATGGTTGATCAGACCGTAATACACTGATTCTAAAATTTTATTAATGTATGCATCCACTAATACATATATCATGAACAAGCTTGATAAAAGAATAAGCTTGCAAAACTAGGCTGTAACAACAGCATAAGTCAAGGTAGTTCAGAAAATATAAATACGCTGGATTATGATGAGAGATATTACAAAATATTTCAAGTTCATAGAGAAGATAAGACTCATCTACTCTTTATAGTTGTCATACTAACTCCTGTAACGACATGTCCAAGAAATAAACTCTGTCCAAAAGCTATCTAAAAAGAGCTCACATTTACTGAGCTGGCCTTGGTGCTGGTAGCGCTAGCCTCTGTGCTGGCGGTGGAAGTGCCAATGCTTGTTGCATAGGACAGTCTCTTACCAGATGATGTCCGAAACCACACTTTATACATTGACCTAAGCGGTTCCGACAATTTCTCAAAATGTGCCCGTATCTCCCACAATAATTATATTGGGGTTTCTCCGAAATCTGGTATGGTCTGGCTCTGTGTTGATACTGTTGTTGTTGCTCTAAAAGATGTCTGGTAGGTCCTCCTTGTTGTGTCCTTGCCGGTCCTTGTTGCGTCCTCAGCTGACTTCCTTTTCCCTTGCTGATGGTTTCTTGCAATCTGGCTTCGTAACTCGGCATAAGAGATCCGGGACTGCGAGCTAGTGTAGTGTTGTAGCTCCTGAGTTAGTCCACGATAAAACCTCTTAGCTTTAGCCAAGTCATCTGGTATCAAAGCAGCACCATATTTATTGAGGCGACTAAACTCAGCATCATACTCATCCACTGTTCTGTTCCCTTGCTCCAGGTGGAGAAACTGATCATACAATGCATCTCTGACGGTGTCCGGGAAGTACTTCCTTTCAAAGTACTCCAGGAACTGCTCCCAAGTCTGGCATGTACCCAACTGGCGCTCCATGGATTCCCACCAGTGATGAGCATTACCATCTAGAAGCGTCCTTACACCTATCATCTATAGTTCTGTAGGTAGCTGCGATGCCTCTAATAACTTTCGAGTGTGAGTGATCCAGTTGGTAGTTTCCTATGGGCTCTCAATGCCTTTGTACGGCCTTGGACCCATCTGTACAGAGTCTTTTACCGAACCAACTCTAGCTCGAGGTTCTAGAGCTAGTGCTTGAGCTGGTGTAGTAGTCTTTGCAGCCATCCTTTCAAGTGCTGCCAAAAATTCCTGTCTCTGCTCGGCTGCTTGTTGTCTCTGTTCTTGTATCATCATCTGGAAAAATTGGAATAGTTGTGCCTGGCCATCCTGCGGTGTTGATGATACTGGAAGGTTCCCATTAGGTGGAACAGGAAAGTCAGATGGAACTGGATTATAAATCTGTCCATCTGGTCCTGAAAGTCTAGGATTCGTTGAGGTCTCTCCTTGAGTCTGACCATTGACTCCAGGAGTTGAGTCACCATCGGTGACAGTACATCCCTTCTGCATATCCATCTCTCTGCAGGTGATGTACACAACGTTTAGAAGGAGTACAGGAATCAAATAGAGATATAAATTTGTTGACGTAAACATGGTCTCAGAAATATCTGCGTAAAGCAGAGAAGCGTAAGGTAAGGTTTTAGAGTTGTCTGCGTAAACAGAGACTCAAAGAAAATAGAGCTTCAAAACAGTTCGCGTAAAATAAGGCTTCAGAACTATCTGGGAAAAAGTCTGCGTAAAAGTTTTCGTGCGTAAAGTCTGATGCATAAACTCTGTGCGTAAAAATCTAACATACGTTGTAGCGTAAAGTTGTTCGAGGAACTTTTTATTTGTTCTCAGACGACTTTTTCAGTCAAATCAGTGATCCTGACATCTGACAAAAAGTACCGCACGATGATCGAGAGGACGGTTGTGATGATAATTTTGCACAAAGACCCAGGTCATCGTTTAGTAATATATTTAATACAAAGTCATTTTTACGCTTCCAATGAGGAAGAAAAGTTGGGGCTTCTGCATACGCTATCTACAATAATGAGTTTTACGTTCAAGATGAGACAAAATCAGACGTTAAGTCAAAAAGCTATTTCTACACAGGGCTCGAGGCATATCTCTACATTAAATGCACGAGATTTGGTCATGGCTGGGGAAACTAAAACTTATGGCAAATACGCTTACATTACCATCTTTACATTTTACGCCTAATCAGCTACTCTACTCTGGTTATCTATTTATTTAGGAATCATCAAGTTTTACGCTGTGATAGTTTACCTACGTGGCTTGCATGATGTATCCTATAGATTGAGAAGACTAAGGAAACATTGTTTAGCAGTTATTATAACCGCAGCGTAAAGTAGACAATCTTCTGCATAGTTTGGCCTTTTTCGCCAACAAGTCAGTCATCTAGCTTATACGCCAACCAGGCAGTCTTTTAGCTTTTACGCCAACAACAGTCACTTGGTTGATCTTCATAAATAGAAGTCCCTGGTCACAGCATAAAGGGTTCCTGGCGTAAAACTTAAGGAAGAATGAGATTTTAGTCAAATGTGGATGAGATCCTTATACTTTATTCCTATACACAGGCTTGTTCGGTACAGTTACGTAACCGAGACAATATATTCTTGACATGCATGAGCCACCACTAAAAACATGTCATGCCCCAGTCCCAAAATACATAGGACTAGGAATACGTAACACGCCCAGTCGTATGTATACGAACTCCAATATATGGAAATCATATACACACGTACGCTGTAAATGAATATGCAATCCACAAGTGGTAATATACTATCACAACAAGACACACACAATCTATATCTCATCCACAATACAAATAATAAGTAGGAATAAAGAGCTGGAATATAACTAAATATCAAGATGTGTATCAAGTCTGATAGTCGGGTGGAAACAAATCTACTACAAAATGACTATACTGAAATAGAACAAAATCTCTAAACAGTGGGAATAATCACAGCTATTCTGAGGGTAAGACCACCTCAGTTTGGTAAGTGGAGTCAGGTCTCGGTCCGTACTCCTATGGGTACTCCTGCTCGTCCATATCTGGAAAGGGACCAGGTCCTCATAGGGACGTAACAAGATACATAATAACATGTCAATAAGTATTGAAATATAAACATCCACTGGGTTGCCTAACCGTCTAAGTGAAATACAACTTGAGAACAACTTTCCAACACGTGGGCTATCTGGCCATAAATGGGATTGGCATGATTCTCACGGAGAATCAGGGGCCCATCAGCATATCGTCTTTTGAACGGCAGAGGCCGCTTACAATATATATAGTGGTCAACACCGCCCATATCTCCAGCGGAGCTTCTGGGTTACAAGGGAAAAAGTGTAAAGGAGCCCAAATGCCTTACTTGTTGTTCTCTCCATCCCATGCTCTAAGCATGTCGTATCTATGACACGATTTGGTTCATAACCTATCTTTAGTAAAATAGCCCTTACAACCAAACAAGGACAAGGATTGGACCACCATACTACAATAAGCTATGTCCCTGAACCACTAATAACTGCTGAGTCTTCTAGCATACAAAGTTTCTATCAGCAGTTATCCCTAACGCACGGCTCATACGTACAGGAGGCCAACCCGATACGTAGTCCGAAATCTATATGAGTCTCACAACTCGTGTAACAACTGTGTCACGGCCAATGAACCTACTGACGCTACATGATATTGGGTGGTCTCATAAAATAGGTCCAAAATCTACATAAATAAATATCTATATAAATAGAAATAAATATGCATGCATCAATTGGAATGTAAATAATCAGTATAAGGGCAAGGTATACTTGCCGAGCAAAGTTTTGTAGAGTGCAACGTCCAATATTGTGTTTATGTTTGTTATAAGAAGAAGTAGGATTAGTTTGAGAGAGTTGTAATATATATAGGGTCAAGAGGTGGTGGAAATCACTTAATGGTTAAGAAACTACTACTGCTGCTATTTTTCTTTCATTGGTTTAGGTTTCGGCTGAGGGTTGTTTAGTAATAACATAGAGATAAGAGGCGGTGGAAATGAGGTGTGGTTTTGTTTTACGCGCGGTGTAGGAATTTAAGCGGTGGGGTGAGTTTACGTGCGGTAGTTCTACTTTATGCGCAGAGTTTAAACTTTACGCACAAAGCTAAAAAGTTGGTTTGCTACTGCTGTTGTTGATTTCTTACGCGCGGTTGATAGGAAAGTATACGCGGGGTGATTAACGGGTTTGGGCTAAGGGTTGCGAGTTTCGGTTTGATATCCAATAGGAATTGTATATATATATATACACATATCTATTCACAGAAGATTCTAAGAATTATATTGGTGCATACGGTTGAGCTAGCAACTGTCCAAAGAGTCTCCTACATGGAATAAATCAGTAAAAATTTATAATGGCTCCATAAATACTATATAAATAATTAATAATATAACAAATACGGTTTTCAGAATTTGGGATCTTACATATACTATTACATTAAGATGACTTAAACGTTGACGTATTAATTACTTACCTCTCTAGCTTCTCCACTTCATCCTCGTCGCAGTTGAGTAATATATACAACTGAGTAGTCCTTAGCTCGTCGTTATTCAGATATCTCTTATTCATTTTGTCCGAAGGCTTACCGAAAGCATTGAATACTTTCAGTATTGCATCATTACATTCCTGACATCCGTCGTCGTTTCTGGAAACTCTTGTTCTATTAGTAGCAACATGCGGCTTGAAATACATCGAGCAAAAGTTTGTAATCTCCTCAAGAACATAGGCTTCACAAATAAAACCCTTGATCCGTGCCTTCTTTTTCACCTTTCTCTTTAGGTGGTTTAGTTGTCGCTCGAACGGGTACATCCACCGATAACCGACAGGCCTACCAACACGTGCCTCATAGAAAAGATGAATTGGCAAATGCTCCATGGAGTCGAAGAATCCAGGAGGGAACGCTCTTTCAAGCTTGCACAGTGTTATCGCAATATTATTCTCTTGCTTTTCTAGATGATCGATGATCAACTTTGTAGAACAAAGATCTCTGAAGAATATGCTAAGCTCAGTCAATGGATCCCAAACTACTTGCGGTAAGAATTCCCGAAATGCAATCGGAATTAACCTCTCCATGAATACGCGACAGTCGTGGCTCTTCATACCCGTCAGTTTGTTCTCCTTCGGGTCAACGCATCAAATCGGTCAACTTCCTTGTACCGATACCTTCCTGTACCAGTTGCCTTGTAGTGATCAATATCAAAAAATCTGTACACGTCTTCATCATTGTCATCTTTGTAGTACATCATGTACCCGTTGCGACATGCATCAATTTTCTCGTATCCCATCTAGAGCGATATCACCATCCTCTTAGACCGGTAGAAGTCTTTAGGTAACTTAGCCCCCGCCGGCAAGATCTCTATAATCAACTCCATCAGTCGGTTGTAGCATTCTTACGACATGTTAAAATTGGACTTGATGCTAAATAATCTTGTAACCACCTCAAACGGTGAATGATCCTCACAACCAGGATATAATAGAGTCATTACATTCTCCAGTAACTCCATAAACTTTGCAGTATCGACATTCGGTGCCTCCTCAGCTGCATCATGATTGTCCGGATCGAAACTAGGTCCGGCAACGTCAAAAACCATGTTCATGCACCCGTCATCGTAATCAGCATGGTCGCGGACATCCATATACGGCTCTACATAAGGCTCCGGCTCTAATGCTAAAGTCACAAGTTCTCCGTGTGAGGTCCACTGATAGTAATTCGGCGTGAAACCCCTCGAGTACAAATGATATGTCACATTCACTTCTGAGTGATATTTCAAGTTATGATATCTCACACATGGACACTTAATTTTGGTGTTGGCCATGTACTGAGGGAACGTCTTGGCGAACTGCAGGAACTGTTCCACCCCCAAATTTATCCCACACACTGCACATATCATCAGGATGACGGTTGTACATCCAGGAACGATGACACACGTAGTAATTCAGATCAATTTTTAGATACTTCTGAAAATATTAATAGACATCGTTCAAGTATATTATTGAAATGGATGCAAAGATGGATACAAATGTTCATCAAAGTAATTAATAACTCCTATTGATGCGTAAGTATTCGAGTTGTGATGCATGAGTATCCATATCGTGGTTCATAAGTATCCGTTTTATAATTCGTGACTATCCGAAAACTAGTAGACATGTGGACAACTCGGATTTTAAATCCTATTAAATAGGTGTCGTCACGTATTCATTGTCAGCCCTTCTTTGAAAAATAAATTTATATTTATAAGCCTTTTTGAGGATTTTAGAGTTTTATCATATTTTTGAAAAATCTGACATGGACACTTTGATGCGTTCTTTGTCTTTTTTACGATTTTTTGAAAATTGGTAGAACTCTAAAAGCTTGAAGAAGGCTTACATATGTAAATTTACTTTCCAGAGAAGGGCTGCCATGGACACTTGACTTCAGAGTGTCCAATATACACATAAGTCTTGATAACACTTTAGGTATTTGTGTATCATGTAGATATCACATACCATGGTACACAATCTCACATTGAAACTCTCTTGTATCTTGACACTAGGATATAGTTTCAAATACCAATGATACTAACTATACTTGACACTTGGTATCTTGGTACCAACATACATTCTAGGCCACCCACTCTTGACACTCAACACATATTTATACCTACTTCTATAATTGTATATATATATATATATATATATATATATATATATATATATATATATATATATATATATAGATTATTAATCCTCACACACACACACACACACACACACACACACACACACGTGGACTCTCATACACTTTACACACACAAGGTACTACCCATAATAAAAAATAATATCTTGACTAAAACACTTATATTAAACAACCTATATCATAGTTAGAAATCAACACTTATAATTACCTAAATATTTGAAAGTTAACCATGATCATATCGAACCCCAATCCAAATATCGGGATGGTATGATTGCCTTAAAGTACTAAAGAATGAGTTCTTGCATATATACTTGAAATCATTGAATGTGTGTGTGTATATATATATATATATATATATATATATATATATATATATATATATATATATATATATATATTCCGGGGGAGTGAGTGTCATGATCTTGAGCAAAAATTGCCAAAATCAGCCACGTCAAAAATTGGAGTAGCCCTCCGACCCGAGATTCATGTTTAAGAACTCTTATAGCTCACGCTCGACCAGGCCTCCAACTCAGGATTCAGGTTCAATAACCAGTACTACTTTGGTAGGTTCGACATCCAAATAAAGGTCGTACCGAGGAAGTCGGCAGGCACTGTCACCGACTTCTATGTAAGCTTTCACAACCTAGCTAGCTAACCACTCCTCCTCCCCTCCGTCGTGTTTGTGTGTGTCAGTGTTAGTGTCAGTGTGTGTCAATGTCATTTTTAGAAGAATTAGGGGTTAGGGTTTACCTGAGAATGGGGGGCGGTGGCGTATCGAAGGCGGTGGTGAGTCTATGGGATACGCCAGAGTGGGGGGGGGGGGGGAGGAGCGCCTAACGGAGGGAGGAGGGACTAGAGCCTTAGGTGGGTTGTCGGGGGCTCGGAAGGACTGGAGCCGTAGGTGGGTCGCCGAGAGCCTGTGGGGCACGGCTGAGGCAGGGGCGAGGGGTGGCTGAGGTTGGAGAGGGGGTCGCCGGGGGCTCTGAGGTAGTTGTCGGTAACGAGGGGGAGGGCGAGGGAAATAAAATTTTGGGGGAAAATAAAATAAAAATTTGAACCAGCAGAACCCTATATGAAGAAATTTAGCAACGTCAATACTGGATGTCCCTAACCGTCGCTACCTTTTAAATTTACTGCGACACATAAGATTTGGGGTCACAAAACGTTGCTATTATTAAACATTTAGCGACGTGCACCAACTCCTAGCAACGTAAGCTTTCATAATGCTAACTCTAGTCGCTACATGTCGTAGAATATCGTCGATAACGACGTATTACGACATTTTTATAGACGTCGCTAAGTTTAATAAAATTAGCGATATCGTTTTCTGGAGTTGCTAAATTCGTCGTTGATTTGACTTATTTTGGTAGTGTTTCGATATATGGATGACGTTCATCGCACTCTGGAGTATTCTTCACATAGGTTGGGAACCCCACAAACTCCAACAAATCTTCCTCTTCACAACTATGTGGAGGGGGTCGTCATCTCGGCGATCCGCCTGCAGTACTCAAACTTTCTCCTTGGTAGAACCTTTGTGAACATGTCTGCTCCATTGTCATCTGTATGAACCTTGTCAAGCACTGCTTCCTTCTTTTCAACCATATTCCGTATTCAATGATACCGGGTATCAATATGTTTGGACCGGCTATGAAATATTTGGTTCTTCACAAGATGAATTACACTCTAGCTATCATAAAGCAAAGTGTACTGATCTTGCTTTGGTCTCATTTACTGTAACAACTTCTTCATCCACATCAACTCCTTGTAAGCCTATGTCGTCGCAATGTACTCTGCCTCTATCGTCGACAAGGCAACACACTTATGCAATCGTGACTTCCATGATACCACTCCACCACTCCACCACCAAAAACCATCACATAGCCCAAAGTCGATCGCCTTGTGTCTACATCTCCAACCATATCAGCGTCAGTATACCCGACCAGCTTCGGCTCGTCACCACCAAATGAAATTCTCCAATCAGCAATGTCCTGAAGGTACCGTATAATCCACTTGACTATACTTTAATATATCCTCCAAGGATTGGAAAGATACCTGCTAACCATGCCAACTGCGTGAGCGATGTCTGGCCTTGTACACACACTATAGCATACATAAGATTCCCTACTGCTAAAGCATATAGAATTCGCTCCATATCTTCCTTTTCGTCCTCGGTCAATGGACACTGCTCCTCAGTGAACTTAAAGTAAGCCGCAAGGGGGTTACTCACTTTTTTTGACATGTCCATCCCAAAAAGCTGAAATACCTGGTGAATATACTTCTTTTGGGACAAGTATAACAGCTTGGACTCTCTCTCTCTCTCTCTCTCGGCTGATCTCCATGTCATGCCCCGCTCCTGAAATACTGAGTAAAAGCGTGGACGGACATGGCCAATTACGTCGTACAAAGTATAGTACGTTATATGACAATCACGACTGTCTGTTAAGTCAGGTATCCTAGCATGCAATACAATCTATGGCCTAAATCTGATCTCATAACCACGGACAAAGCACAATAAATCAACAGCAAGAATAATATTAAATAGAAATCATGTAAGACCAAACGGTCAAGGCACCAATGATAATCAGAAAGTCACAGCAAGAAAATGTGTAGACGAGAGTACCTTCCCTCATAATTTGTAATATGATATGGAACTGAAGTGCATCCTCCAAGTCAGGTCTGGAAAGTCCCAAGGCTCGGTCATAAGCAATCTGGGAACAATCTAGGGTTGGTTAGGCCAACCGCAACAAGTACCAGAAAGAAAAGCTCAAGGATGGGCAAATAAAACCAGCAAAAAATATAGCAGTAATAAAGAAATAGCAATAATAAGGATAAATAAATCGTATGGTACCAACACTCGATTACAGAATATAAGGCCTCAATCAACAACTACTACAGGTAAAGAACCAACTATCAATCACAATATCCTAATATCCACTAGTACCTGCATCGCCAACTAGAATCTGTGATCAGTCGTCTAGCAAGCAGCACACCATCCAATTATATAAATAAACGACCACTCAATGTCTACGGCTTGTTATCATGGGTTATCACAAGTCCTAGTTACTACACATGCAATTGAAATTTTCATATAGCCACACGCCCTGCAGACTATCCGGATCATCCAAGTCATAAGGGATATATATATATATATATATATATATATATATATATATATATATATATATATATATATAACACTCAAAGGTGTGCTGGAAGTGTGCCCCTCACGACGTAGAGCTCCAAATCCACAGGAACACTGAGATGTCGGAATTGCATGTAGCCAAGAAATTTTCCTAAATGCTTCTACCAATTTTAGTTATCTTCTTAACCATACATTTATATAGAATCTCATGCCGTAGTCACACGATCATTATCCTAGAATGACATACCGCAGTACGGATATGCTGTGTGCGAATCCATGTTGGTTCCCGTTGGTTCCAACCTAGATTCATCCATAGCGCAATGCAACAATCAATACACATCAACCAACCACGCTAGTTACGGTCTCTGGCCAACTACAGGAGTACCCGTGCAGGTAACAATATAATATACTATAATAATAGGGTCAGGGTAGTACCTCGGTGTACATGTATAACATGTAGTCGCACCTCAATACGCTATAATCAAGAATAGCACCGCAGTACAAAATGAACACAGAGCACCTCAGTGCGATAACAGGACCAGTACCTCAAAGGGTAACATGGTAGTCGATAGCACGAGTACAGGTAGTCAAGTCAGGAAACATGAACAATCAGGCAGTCAGACAGTCGATCAGTCGGATCAGTCTACCCATCAAGTTAGTCTACCAACCAAATCAATCTATCAATAATCCCCATCCTCTATAGGGTACGGATATCATGTCAGGGTATACAGTCACAAGATACCATTGCCAATTACCATGAACAATGCTAGACATCTGGCTCACAGGAATCCACCATATCAATGATCACAAACTAGCCGTCAATAAGTCCTCTAACTTCCGAAATATAGCATAGGTACCGTGTAACAAAGTCATCCATTCATAAACACAATTACTGAAAATCACTAGAGCAGTAAATCAATCACACATGTAATATCAGAAATCTCTTGACCCACCAATTTATATACACAACTCTTTGATCCACCATATATAAATATTCTCCATATATCAAATAAGGAAACAAGACCACTAGATACTATGCAAGCCAACCGTACCAGATCCCTAGAGTATACCATAATATACGAGGGTACCTGGTTTTGGGCACTAGGAAAGTCGGATAAAATCAATTATCGACAACCTTGATATTCATCTCGAAATACCCCATCGAATCAATATTTTTGAATCAACCCTGAATCAATCTCCGAAATAAATTTCCCGAATCAATATTTTTGAATCAATTCCTGAGTCAAATTTAGAATCAAGTCATGAACCAAAACCCGAATCATATTCCGGATCATAATCCTAAAAGAAATCCCTTAACCGAATTTTTGAATTCAAGTCCCCAAACCAAATTCTTGAACAATATCATGAATCAAATTCCAAAAGTCAAATTTCTGACTCAAATCCTTAATCAAATATCGAATCAAATTTCTGACCGAAATTTTTGAAATTTTTGGCAGAACATCCCTTATATTTCTAGGACCGGAACATAACCTACAAAACAAAAGAAGAATCACTCGGTGCAACCCGCCGTAGAATCCTAAGCCGAGAACACTAAGTCTCGGCCTCCCGCAGCGCTAGGCTCCAAACCAACACACAACAAGAATCGCCACGCAGGGCGCACAACAACATGGTTCGTTGTCCTTAACCAAACAATAATAAATAAGTCCAGTAATCTAGTGCCAAGCCATAACCCGACCGCGAGTCGGACACGAGGCATATAGGGACGATGCTCATAAGAAAGTCATGCTCGTGTCCTCAAAGGCATGGGTGTCCCGTCCGAGTTGTTCGATATGGGTGTCTGCCCGATACCGAACCATTCTATACTAATAACAATAATTACCATATCTATTATAAATTTACTGTTTATAAGTACAATAATTATAATAAATAAAATGCAGGACGAGAAGCACATTGGCGTGAAACCGTCAACAAGCAAGGGGTACTTGCCTAGAGGGCTCGGCTAGATACGCAAGTTTTTGGCAAACCAAGATCCAAGCGGTCACGTCCATCGGGGTCCCCAGAATACACAATAAACAATCATTAGCATTAAACAAATAAAATATAACCAAAATCATAAGAGATGGCACGAGGCTATATCGTGCAGGTCCCGTAAGCGATGCAAGGATATGGCATAGAAATTGAGGCACACAGATCGATACGGACACACAAATCGAGATGAGCACATAAACCAAGACGTGTACGAGATCCGAAGTAGCATAAATTTTGAGACAAAAAAATGAGACATGTACGTAAATCGAGACGCACACGAGGTCCGAGGAAACAAGAAGTGCACAAATTGATACGACACACAAATCGAAATACACGCACAAATTGATGCGACACAGATCACGAAAGAAGGCACAAAGGCCGAGGAATAAAGATCAAGACGACACACAAATCGACATAGCACGGTGCTCGAGGTAGCATGGGGCTCGATGCATTCCGCTACTCGAGACAACACATGAATCGAGGTGGCACGAAAAACAAGACTGACACACATATACCAAGGTGCACATTTCCTAAGAAGTTTGTGGTGGCACAGGAAATAAGAAGGGAGGAGGAGAGGGGAACGACGACGATGGTGGTGATGGTCGAAAGTGCTCGAAGTGGTGGTGGTGACGCTGGATCTAGGTCTGTGTAGGGCCGAAAGTGGTGGTAGCGGTGATGGAGGTGGTAGTGGCAGCCATAGTGGTGGCGGCGGAAGCCGAGAAAGAGAGATAGGTCGAGAGAGAGAGAGAGAGAGAGAGAGAGAGAGTGAACATGAGAGGGAGAAAAAGGTCCGAAGGAAGGGGAAGAAAGAGAGGGTCGTGAGAGTGGGGGTGAGAGTGAGAGACCGAGAGAGAGGGAGTTGGGAGAGAGAGAGAGGGTGAGACTGAGAGAGAGAGAGAGAGAAGGAGAGAGAACGGGAGAGAGCAAGAGACAGAGAGAGACAAGAGAGAGAGACAAGAGAGAGAGAGAGAGAGATGGAGGACTTGGGGGGGGGGGTTCTCCAGCGGGGGGGGGGGGGGGGGGGTTGCTGTGAGCGGGTAAGTAAGGGGATGGGTAGGTTAGAAGTTAGGGTTAGGGATTAAGGGCTAGGGTTTGGGTTAGATAATAGGATTAAGGGTGAGGGTTAAGGTTATAGATTAAATAATAATAACAATAACAATGATAATAAAAATGCCAACTCCAGCACCAATAATAACTCCAATAAAATTTAATAAAACTCAATTAATACTAACAATAAGAAATAAGAACAACAACAATAAATAAAAGTCATGCCTCAACAAATAATCAAATCAAATCCAATAAATAAAAAAATAAAATTTTAAGAATACGTAAATATTGGGAATCCTCCAAATACAGAAAAATACAGTCATATAAATATTTCAAAAAAATAGGAACATCATACTCCATCCCAAGAATAGTCTATGATATGCCCAAATCCCTCATAGAGAAGGCCTTGCCCAGTTGGCATTTTAATTTCGCTATCCTAGTGGCATTTTGACCCACTAGTAGCATATCATCAACATAGAACAGTAAAAATGATGAAATCATTCTTGACAAAGTATCTCACAAATACACAGTGGTCCGACGTCGTCTGTGCATAACCATGCTCCTCCATAAATGACTCAAACTTTATGTACCACTGTCTCGGAGCCTGCTTCAGACCATATAAGCTCTTCCTCAACCGACAGACCAAGTGTGACTTGCCCTTCTCACAGAATCCTGTTAGGGTTATATACTAAAAGTATCATTTTGTATGAACTACATTTTCTTAATTTTAAATAAGAATCATATAAGCAAATGTTTGCATGTTATATTTGTTATCATGTTAATGCAAGTGTTTGATTTATATATTGTAGATAATATGGTGTGTGATGTCACACAGAAGATCATATTATCAGTTCCCTGTGGAATATATAAATAGTTCACAATCTAGATACACTTGGAAAAACTATTGGAAAGGTTGTAGTGTAATATGGTATTAGTCTATCTTGACTATAGGTTTACACTAGTACACTTTGTGTGTATTGAACATGACCATTTGAGATTGTTCTCTTTGTACTGACTACATAAAAGAACAAATACCTCTGTTATTATGGATGCTTGTACTCTTAATCTGGATATAATAACAAATATGTATATGCAGTGTGCATTACTTTAACTCATAAAAGAGTAAGATTCATTATGGATCAATAATCTCTATGAATTGGGTAATGATATTGCGTGTATGATGGGCTATTGATTATAAAAGAAATCTATGTTCTGATACATCGTGTTGATGATGTCTCCTTAAGAAACTCATAAGGATTGTCATGTAAACCCTGCAGGTGGATTATATCCGACATGACAAAAAAAGTTGGGTGGTACTACTTAAGGATAAAAGATGTCGATCAATATAGTTTTTAGTAACTTAATTTGATCGACGGACATTAGATATCTTAACATAGGGAGACGAACATGCATATAATAAGAAGAAGCCTATAAACGTAATTTGGAATTAGGAAGGTAGTACAACAATAGCTCTTTATTGGACCGAGCTATTTTTAACGGACCTGGATTGTGTGTTCGGACTGAACATGGGATACCCAAATCCGTTAGGAGACATAACCCTAATTTTCTTCATGGTCCCTGTCGTGGCCTATATATATCCTCTATTATCTGGCCGTCATAATCATTAGAAGCGATCATCTTTCTCTAATTTTGTCTTTCATGTAAGGAGAGAAAGAGTGTAGGCCAAGGAGAAGAAAATGTTGAAAGATCATCGCCCACACAACGTCCAATCCGAGGAAGGAATATTTGCAGAAGATCTTGGGGTCGCAAGCTGATCAAGGTTGCTGAAAATCTTCATCTTCTTCTCGTTACATCATATATAATTCGTGAACCCTACTTTTCAGCTTTAAAGGGTTAGATCACGTATTAAATTTGTTAATCTTCTATCGATCGATATGCACACCAGTCTGCGGTCCTGGGGATCCCCAGTTCCATCAATTGGTATCAGAGCAGGTTTTGAATCTACGTATTGATTGATAAATCCATGTTGTCCAATAAAAATTATATCAAATATAGTTGGTAGATGTAGATCTGTTCTAACTCGATTTTAAAGGCATCTTAGATCCAACTATTATGGTCTGTGTGCATATTTTATTTTTGTGATTTAAACCCAGGACACGTTATGGCTTTTGTTGTTCATGAATGTAATTAAAATTATGAGGGTTGATCGTGCTTATTTTATTTAATTTTCTTCAATATAGATTATGTGTAAACTCCTTCGGGAATCATAAGATTGATGTAATTAAAAAAATTGATCTGTCGTGATGGCGTTAGTGGCTGTTTCTGATGCGGGACAAGATATTATTTTTAGCAGTCCGTATCACACCCCGATTCTGTATAATCGATAGTCATCCTCCGGGCGTGATGCCATGAGTGCCTAGTTTGTGCAACGCATAAGGCCAAGGTATTTTATATAACGAGCACATATTCAGATACGCAGATAATTGAACACAATATTAAAACATGAAAAAGTTCTCCTTATTGATAATGAACATCTTTTACAAACTCTTGAACAAATATAAAAGGTTGTCGCACGGACTTACAAAAGTGGACGCAAAATGAGATAGCCGTCCGATACATTACATCCCTTTGCTAAAATTTCAAAAGCTATAGATACACTCGGGTGAAGCTATCGCCTTTCCACGGAGCTGCATAAGGTATGTGCACGAGCTCCTGGAAACATTAAAATGTCGATTCAAGGGAACGATCAGGACATGCCGGTAGGTGGATTGGATTGGGAAATTACTCTAACTCCTTGCAGGATCACCTTGGCGCGGGTAACCTGTTGCAACGAGGGTCAGTACATCGAAATACACTGGTGAAGGTGAGCTAACCCAATAATACCAATCAACACATTGTTTATGTGAATCATACAAGTTATTATGTTTTCTTTCTATCTTGACTTAGTTCAATTTACAAGCATACAGTAGTTATGAAAATTTATTGAAATAAATATGCCACCGCTTAGTGACTTTTACCTGTCCGTCTGAATCACCTGCACAATACTTACCATGACCTTCTCTGCCATGGAGACATAGTTAGTTTGCACAGTTTAAATATATATGGGGTCACTAGCATGATGCCATAGTGGATAATTTATAGTACAAGGATGAAATAACATGCAACACAAGGAACATGGACGTTACAGGTCATCCCGTCCGAAACAGGCGACTATCAGGGAGTTTCATACGTATCGGATCGGTGCCAGTACCCCAGCGACCGTCCGCAGGAACTAAGATCTTGTGCACAAGTTTTCTGTGACCAAGCAAAGTCTATACTAGGCTATCAATCGAGGCAGTTCATTCCAACACAAGCACGAGATAAGTAACATGGTATGATCTGACTGGCATAGTCTTTCTGATCATTTATCTTATAGTAAAGTGTTCTACACATAGAATAATAATAGAAGAATATTATTCTAACTAGACTTGATACATGATAAAAGAACATTCTAAGCAAGCTAGCAAGCAATAAGGTAACCATTCATAAGTTTATTGACATGCATAAGTAATCCAAGTCTATTCCAATTTATCTTGACATCTTTTTAGTTATTATGGTATCGTTTGATCGAAACAATCAAGAGGGCAAGATTTTATATGTGAAGACTTAGAAGAAGAATCAACTAATCTAAGTATATCTACTCACAAGTTGGTTGGGGAGAGAAAAGGAAAGAGGTGCTTCAAGATTCCGCTCGCACGACGCCTACTGCATTATCACCTGCATTGCCACAAACAGAAGATCAATACCTCTTCTCCTCTTTCCAAGATCGAAACAAAAATGCAGTTCAATGAACGAAAGCAATAAAATCTATCAAAGTTGTTCAAGAAAACACAAATCCAAAAACTAACTCAAAAGCACGAAAGCAATAAGGTGACAGCAAAAACTAGGCAAGAAAACTTGCAGAGGAGAGGTCCCTCTTGACTCTGCCGCTAAGTCCGTCCTTGGGGCACAGTCTACTGAATATGGGAATCGATTTCGAAGAAGCCAATCCATAATGAGAAAATTATCTTGATTCAATTTATCCCGATCGAACGATACAAAAAGTATTTTTTAGCCGGGCTCCCCGAAAATGGGGAACGGGGCACCATATCCTAACCAACTAATAGGAAATTTCGTCCATAAAAATTAGGAATAGAACCTACCACTATAAAATAATGAAGGAAACTTTTTCTCCATCTCAGACTCAAGCTCCCACGTTGACTATTCGACTGAATAATTTCTCCAAAGCACGTGAACAAGAGGAACCGAACAACTTCGAAGCTGATTCTCCTTTCGATCCAAGATTCATACAGGGTGTTCGACATACGTCAAGTCTTCCTTCAAGTCTAGTTAATCAAGGTCCACCACATGACTTGGATTATACATATACTTCCTAAGCTATGAAATATGGAAGATATCGTATACTTCAGTTAATGACGGTGGCAGGGCAATTTTATATGAGACTAGGGCGACTCGCTTAAGTATTTCGAATGGACCGATGAATATCGGGCTTAGCTTTCCTTTTGCTCCAAATTTTGTGACTCCTCGCATGGGTGAGACTTTGAGAAATACATGATCGCCTTCTAAGAACTCAAGAGGTCGATGGTGAGCGTCTGAGTAACTCTTCTGATGGCTTTGTGCTACCTTCAGCCGTTCGCAGATCAAATAAATCTTTTGGACGGTTTGCTCAACGAGTTCTAGAGCAAGAATTTGTCGTTCACCAACTTTATTCTAATATATAGGGGATCTACACTTCCACCCATACACCGCCTCATACGGCGCTATTTGAATGCTGGATTGATAACTATTATTATATGTAGATTTGCCTAACGGTAGATGCTTGTTCCAACTTGACTTCAAGTCCAAGGCACAGAGCTGTAGCATGTCTTCGAGGATTTGGTTTACCCGCTCAGTCTGGCTGTCTATCTGAGGATGGTAGGCAGAGCTGAACTTTAACTTTGTCCCCATTGCTGACTGAAGTCTCTCCCAGAAGCATGATAAGAATTGTCCATCTCGATCAGAGACAATGGATATCGTCACACCGTGGAGTCGAACGATCTCATTGAGGTAGATTTGCCCCAGACGATCAGCACTCCAAGCAACTTTAATAGGAAAAAAGTGAGCTGACTTGGTGAGTCGATCGACGATGACCCAAACGATATTATTTCCCAGTTGCATCTTTGGCGAACCAACAATAAAATCCATCGTTATGTTTTCCTATTTCCACTCCGGTATAACAAGGTTCTGCATCTCTCCGTCCGGCTTCTGGTGCTCGGCCTTTACTCGCTGACATGCCATGCGTTACGACACAAATAATGCTACATCCCTTAAAATATCGTGCAGAGCTCTCGATACATCTTCGTGCTCCCTGGATGTGAAGTGTAACTCGTATAGTGGGCTTCAGTGAGTATCTCTTTTCTGAGGTTTCCATCGTTAGAAACATATAATCTTTCCTTCACCCGCATCATTCCATCCAGGCTCACTGCAAAGTCGGTAACATTTTCTACTGAGATAAGATTACGCATCTTCTCTAGAAATATGTCATCATTCTGAGCAGACTTGACATTTTTCAATAGGTCTAGTTCGAGGCGCAACTGAGCCGCCTGTGCCCATTTGTATCTGATTCAGAGTGTAACACCCAAACTTTCCAAATCCCTTTATAGCCCGTCATCGATAGCTAAGCTCCCAACAAATACTTGACTCAGTGCATCACCTACAATGTTGCCCTTGCCCGGTGTATATCTGGTCATCAAATCAAAGTCGTTGAGGAGTTCAAGCCAACGTCGTTGCTGTAAATTCAGATCCTTTTAAGTATAGAGGTACTTAAGGCTTTTATGATTCGTAAAATTTTTACACGGTACGCTATAGAGGTAATGCAGCCATAACTTCAATGCGAACACTACCGCTTCAAGTTCTAGGTCATGCATTGGATAGTTTCCTTCGTGAGACTTTAACTGCCTCGACGCAAAGGCTATCACATTGTCCCTCTGCAAAAGGACATATCACAAACCCTTGCCTGAAGCGTCGCTATAAATCTTAAAATTATCGGGCCTATCTGGAAGAGTAAGAATTGGTAGCGAGACGAGTAGTTGCTTTAATTCTACAAATGAAGCTTCACAGTCGTTCGACCACGCGAACGTTACTCATTTTTTAGTGAGATGAGTCAGAGGTGAAGCGATCCTTGAAAAATCTTTTATGAATCTCTTGTAGTAGCCTGCTAGACCAAGGAAGCTCCGAATGCCACTGGCCGACTTAGGTCTCTTCCACTCCATAATAGCCTCAACTTTCTTTGGGTCGACTGAGATGCCCTCCGAAGAAATGATGTACCCGAGGAAAGATATATTGTCTAACCAGAATTCGCACTTACTTAGCTTCACGTTGTCTCAAAGAGTTTGAAGCACCATCCGCAGGTATCCTGCGAGTTCATCCTCATTCTTCGAGTACACTAAGATATCGTCTATGAATACCATCACAAACATATCAAGGAATGGTCGGAACAAACAGTTCATCAAATCCATGAATATGGCATGAGCATTCATCAGTCCGAACGGCATGAAAAAAAAAACTCATAGTGGCCATAGCGGGTGCAAAATGCTGACTTTGGCATGTCCTCTGGCTTGATCTTTAATTGGTGGTAGCCAGAGCGAAGTTCTATCTTCAAAAACACTGACTCATCTTGCAGCTGATCAAAGAGTTCGTCGATCCTGGGTAGGGGATACTTGTTTTGAATATTAACCTTATTTAGCTTTCGATAGTCTATGCAGAGCCGCAATGTCCCATCTTTTTTATTCATAAACAGTACAGACACATCCCATGGAGACACGCTCGGACAAATATACCCACGGTCAAGTAGTTCTTGTAGTTGGCACTTTAACTCCTTTAATTATGCAGGGGCCATTTGGTATGGAGCTTTGGAAATCTATTGGGTATTTGGGAAGGTATCGATGGTGAACTCGATTTCTCGGTCGGGTGGCATGCCAGGTAGTTCACTCGAAAACACATCAGGGAATTCAGTCACAATGAAAGAAGACTCAACATTTGCACAATCCCGTTGCGTGTCCCAAACTGACTCTAAGTATCCCTCGTATCCAGAGTGTAGCATCCGCCGAGCTGACATCGCAGAAATTACCATACAAGTCTTCGACGCTTCCGCTGCTGAACCACTCGTGTAGCAGAATTTGGCCTCTCCAGGTAGACGAAAGATGACTCGTTTCTCTGCATATTCGATAGTAGCCGAGCAATAGCCGAGCCAATCCATCCCCATGATGATATCGTAATCTCGAACATCTAGGACTAATATATCAAGCGATAGTTTCCTTCCTCCAATACAGACATGACCGCCCTGGCATACCGAACGAACTGGTATCTTCGTGCCCGAGGGGGTGCTAACACTAAGGTCTAGATATAATGGTATCATTTCTAGCTTATTTTCTATCGCAAAATTCGTGGATATAAAACTATGCGTAGCACCAGAATCAAATAGCACGCGAGCAGGTATATTATTAAAAATTAATATACTTAACACAACGGTGTCCGAAAGGAGGGCTTCTTCCCATGCCAAAGTGAACACCCAGCCTTGAGCTTGACGATGATCTTGTTGCAGCACAGCTTGGTTGGCATGAGGCGTCTGAGCAGGATTCTGTTATTGAGGGAAGTTTTTAAAGGAGCGCAGACAGTCACCCATCTGATGGTTTGAATCATCACAAACAAGCATAACCCATTCTTTCGACGATAATTGTCGACCGTGTGCCCTGCCTTCTTATAGAAATTGCAGTTTTGCCTTGGGTTCCCTTTTTTATGACCGCCATTATTTGGACGCTTGGAAGCGGTATTTTCTTTCGTGTTGCTAGGGCGCTTGTGATTGGAATTATGCACAGCACCGGCAGTAACTGAAGGTTACTGCGGTTCAAAGAAATTGGCATGATTGAGAACTTCCCGTATCGTCAGATATTATGGAACGACTACGTGCGTATGTATGTATGTATGTATGTATGTATGTATGTATGTATGTATGTATGTGTATATGTATTAGTAGCTAGTATTTAGTTGGTAGTTAGTAATTGTATCCCTATTAGTACATACTAGTAGTTATATTGGATTGATACCTACATATATAGCTAGAGGGGTAGATAATATATACAAGAATTCATAAATACCTTGTGATACCAAGGTAAGTATCAAGGTATTGGAGGATAATCAAGGTATTGGGTTTGGGTATCAAAATAGAGGTTTAGTATTGTGATACCAAGTTGGTTCAAAACCAAGATAATCATTTAGAAATTGTAACTAGGATTTATATATTTAATATTGCTTTATTATAGATATTTGATATTATCTATTATTTGCGTATCTTGAGATACGGTATCTTAGTATCCTAAGATATAGCTTGTATGGTCTAGATTTATAGTGTGTGAGCCCAATATCTTTGAGTTAGACTCATGTAACCTAGAAATAGGTAGTTGACAATAGTTTGACTATAGTTCGACTGGTTTGACTTAGAGTTGACCTAGTTTGACTTTTGACTTAGAAATAACTTTATGACCTAGAAGTTGACTAGTTTAACTTATTTTCTTCCAGAACCTTGTATTAATGCAATATTCTATATATAGGTCTGTGTGACACCAGTTCGAACAGTTTGACATCCATTGCTCTGGACCGCAGGCGAGTATATTTCTCTGATTATTTTTGATTCATAATATTGTATATATGCATGTTCTAGAATTGTATACATTAATTCACGACACAGTAATTTTACGGACTGGTGCTATATGGATCCCATCATGAGGTGTTATCCTCTACCGTGTGCAACGGGTACCCAGACACATGTATTTTATCGTGTGCCTCGGGTATTGACTTTCATGTGCTTCTTGTGCATCCACTATTCTGTGTGCTAGTATGACTATTTTGTGATCATGTACGTAACGTGTCGTGATTGGATCCATGAGTATTGGTTGGGGAGGGGGAGTAGGAGTTGGTTATGTGATCAAAGCCCTCTTGATCTCATGTGCATATCGATTATACACCTCACGTATAATGGAGTCACCTTTACACCTCATGTGCAACCTAAACCGATCACATAACGAACTTACACTCTAAATCACATAGTTAGTTCTCTTGTTCTCTACTTGCAGTTATTTCTCGTATTTACTTCCAGTTGCTATTGTGCTTATTGCATGTTCACCCTGTATTGTATATTCTTTCTACTTGTACATCTCGTATCCTTTTTCTATTGCTTGTTATATATGCTCGATTATGTATTTGAAACTGCTTTCAGAGGTATGCACTTCGCTCCATTCCTGACTGAAAAATATTTTTCAGAGGATCCGAGAAATTGGTGTCCGACATACTATGGACTTTGACTTATAGATGGTGCAGACTTGGACCCACTAGTTCTGGAGTGACTATCGGGAGTTTTAGCCGGATTCACTAGGTAGCATAGTTAGTTCTCTTTAGCATTTTGGTACCGGATTTGTTTCTGGCTTATATTTGAGTTTTTGATTATTGTTTCTATTGGTGTTGATATATATATATTTGAATAGATAGTTATGTTAGACTTCCTTGATATCTTCTCGTGCTTCTAGAATTGTGATTGAGTTTTGTGTGAGATATTGTTGGCAGGTTTTATATTATTGTGAGATATTTAGATAGAATAGTTAACCAAGACAGTGTTCTACCGCCGATACTGCGACGTAGGCTGGGCGTTGCTCCCGACTTGCATCCCTACACCGGGTGCGGGTCGTGACACATTTTTAATGGTGGCCCATGCAGGTCAGGCTTCGCAAGTTTTGCGATGTCGTGGTAGTGCGACAACTTAGTTATACTATTGCATGCCTGCAATAGGATATAGGACATAGGACAGTAGGATGAGAGAGGATACTCAATCACAAATTTCTTGAGAGATTCCTGGGACGACCCTTGAGAATCTTATTACAATTCCTATTTTAAATCTTTTCCTTATTTTCGTCCGCTCTCACTTGTTGTTGTTGAATTTGATTCTTGGTGATCAGTTGATTTAAATTCTTGGTGTCATTGTTGAGTTTGATTTCATATCGAAAGAAATTTTATGAACTAAATTACGGTATCATCTGATAACATATGAGGACAGTAAGAAAGGTGAAACGTCTACTTTGGTTATGGGGCATAGAGTTTATCGTAGCCATATTAGCTGGAGTAGCAAAAATATAGGGACCTGACTTCGGATGTACATACTTAGTTATGAAATTTAGAATTTCTCACAGCTATACTAGTTGGCACAACGAGGATTCTAAATGACATAATTATAGAGTTCAAGAGGTCTCATAGAGAATAGATCGTTAATGAAACTTTCCCGACACGAGGGTCAAAAAAACTTGAAGCTGTGTTCTGATACCAATCTGTCACATCCCAATTTTGTAGAATCGATAGTTGTCCCCTGGGTATGATGTCGTGTGTGCCTAGGTTGCACAATACACAAGGCCAAGGTATTTTATATAACGAGCACATATTCAGAGTAAGCAGATAATTAAACACAATATTGAAACATGGAAAAGTTCTCTTTATCGATAATAAATATCTTTTACATACTCTTGAATAAGTACAAAAGGTTATCGCAAGGGCTTACCAAAGTGGACGCAAAATGAGATAGCCTTCTGGTACATTACATCCCTTTACTAAAACTTTAAAAGCTATAGACCCCTTCGGGAGAAGCTATCGCCATTCCATGGAGCTGCATAAGGTATATGCACGAGCTCCTGGAAACTTCAAAATGTCGCTTCAAAGGCACAATCAGGACGTGCCGGTAGGTGGACTGGATTAGAAAATTGCTCTAACTCCTTGCAGGATCACCTTGGCGCGGGAAACCTGTTGCAACGAGGGTCAGTACATCTAAATGCACTGGTGAAGATGAGCTAACCCAACAATACCAATTATCACATTGTTTATGTGAAGCATGCAAGTTATTATGTGGTCTTTATATCTTGCCTTTGTTCAATTTACAAGCATGCAATAGTTATAGAAATTTACTGAAATAAATATGCCACTGCTTGGTGACTTTTACCCGCCCATTTGAACCACCTACACAATACTTACCATAACCTTCTCTGCCACGAAGACATAGTTAGTTTGCACAGTTTAAATATACATAGGGGTCACTGGCAAGATGCCATAGTGGACAAGTTATATTACATGAATGAAATGACACGCAACGAAAGGAACATGGGCGTTACAGGTTATTCCGTCCGAAATAGACGACTATCAGGGAGTTATGTCCGGATTGGATCTGTGCCAGTGCCCCAGCAGCCGTCCGCAGGAACTAAGACCTTGTGCACAAGTTATCCGTGACTAAGCAAAGTCTATACTAGGCTATCAATCTAGGCAGTTCATGGCAACACAAGCACGAGATAAGTAACATGGCATGATTTGACTGGCATAGTCTTCCTGATCATTTATTCCATAGTAAAGTGTCCTATACATAGCATAATAATAGAAGTATATTATTCTAACTAGACTTGATACATGACGAAAGAATATTCTAAGTGAGCTAGCATGCAACAAGGTAACCGTTCATAAATTTATTGACAAGCATAAGTAATCCAAGTCTATTCCATTTTATATTGATATCTTTTTAGTTATTATGGTATCGTTTGATCGGAACAATGAAGAGGGTAATATTTTAGATGTGAAGACTTGGAATAAGGATCAACTAATCGAAGTATAGCCACTCACAAGTTGGTTGGGGAGAGGAAAGGAAAGAGGTGCTTCAAGACTCTGCTCGCGTGACGCTTACTGCACGACCACCTACATTACCACAAACATATGATCAATACCTCTTCTCCTCTTTCTAAGATCAAAAAAAAATACAGTTCAATGAATGAAAGCAATAAAATTCATCAAAACCGTTCAAGAAAATAAAAATCCAAAAACTAACTCAAAAGCACGAAAGCAACAAGGCGACAATAAAAACTAGACAAGAAAACTTGTAGTGGAGAGGTTCCTCTTGACTCAGCCGCTAAGTCTGTCCTTGGGGCATGGTCCGCTGAATATGGAAATCAATTCCAAAGAATCCAATCGATAACGAGGAAAGAATCTTGATTCAATCTATCCCGATCGAATGATACCGAAAGTATTTTTTAGTCGCGCTCCCCGAAAAAGGGGAACGGGACATCCCAGTCCAGAGGCAGACAAATAATTATCAATAAAGTAAAAAGATGGCCAAACCTTAAAAAACCCTAAATAAATCTGCATAGAGCAAGATTCTAAATTTGGCACAGTTGAGAAAGAAACATGATATATTGGCTTAATAATTGGATATTTATTTTTCTTTATTGCTATATATGCTTATTCTGTTATGCATGTTTATTATTCTGTAAATATTTTCTATAAACTAAGACCGCATTAATAATGGACAATATGGACATACGTCAACTAGTAGAAAAATCCTCATTGTCAAATAACTATGTGTGAGAGAAAATTTATTTAGTATAAATCCCATGATCTCCATTACTAGTTTATAGGTGATGTAATTATACTTGCGTATTGGCTTTAGTACCTTCCTCTATATCAGATGAGTATAATTACGGATCACCAGTATAAACTTTCTTTGGGATAATTATAGAAAGTTACCTAGTGTGTGTTTACTTCTCCATCTGAAGGAACACATTACGAAGCAATGGACTTAATATTAAGTAATGGTTTACACTTAGATACAAATAATTGTATCCTCCACATCGGAGTCACTGCTATTATTTGTAGGACCAAAGCAAATACCAACAAATTAATTTTATTTATCATAAAGTTAGGTTGACATGATAGTAAAATTAATAGAAAATCTTCTTGGATAAATATTGAAATAGTATACGTCAATACTATCATGGCATACTAAATTCATGGTATTTAAAGTGTTGCTGAACTTTTTATTATTATTTTGAGGGAAACAATATTTATTTAGTTCAAAAAGTGTGACTTGCCCTTCTCACAGAATTCCTCTGTCTTCTCCATGTACAACTCCACCTCAAGATCACCGTGGAGGAATGTCGTCTTTACGTCCATCTTCTCGACCTCCAAGTCGAAACTGGCTGCCAATGCTAGCACCACCCGAATAGTCAACTGCTTGACGACTGGCGAAAAGATCTTATCATAATCTACGTCTTTCTGCTGACCGTAGCCTTTAACTACCAGCCTCCCTTTGTATCGAGAGCGAGTAGCATCATCTGTCTGCTTCACTCTGAATACCCAACAATATTTTAAAGCCTTCTTGCCCTTTGGCAATCTTACCAGATCATAAGTGGAGTTGTCCTGTAAGGAATTTATCTCCTCCTACATAGCCTCCATCCACTCCTGCCCGAGTTCATCTTCTAGAGCCACTACAAAACTTTTGAGCTCTCCCCCGTTAGTCAGTAGCACATACTCACCCGGTGAGTATCTCGTAGATGGTTGTATTAACCACATACTAAAATACGGCTTTTATTTTATTCTCGTTTTACTGAAATTTTGCAAAATATTGTAATCTGGAATACGATAATAATAATAATAATAATAATAATAATAATAATAATAATAATAATGTAGAAGCATGAAAATACGCTGGATAGCTCTACGCAGCATGGTGATGCATGGCAGCGTAAGCAGGGGACCTCAAGGCCATCAAGAGTACAATGGAGCTTTTCCGGTAAGCACGGCGTAAAATATGTTGGGACCATCCGCGTAAGTGCAGTACGTCCAGGTCGCTCCAGCGTAAACAGGGTTCTTCATCGCCTCCATGGCGTAAAACTCAACCGATCTCAAAGCAGCGTTAAAGCGTACGAGGAACGCTTCGTCTTTCCCGAAATGAACCTGTCAAGTCACGCAGTGAACCTGACCTCTGACTCCTGACAAAAAGTGCTACACGGCTACCCAGACGACGGCTGGAAACGAGGACAGACCCCTCGGGACGCGTACCACAGTATGATGGCGGATCTCTGTATTTAATGCAGAGGATTTGGTTAAAATATCATCGAACCGTCGTTTACTGACGTCCCCTCAGCATAAACTGCTCTTTCGCGTACAAGGGGATACGCTGCCTTGTTTTACACAGGCAAACATGAGCTGTTTTACGCTCTGCAGTAGACAAACCGCCTGCCACGTCAAAAGCTGCACTTCGTACGGGGCTCGAGGCACGTCTCTACGTCTAATTATACAGAGCGGTGACAGTTTCTCTCAAGGCACGTCTCTGCGACTGATTCGCAGAAGGGGTTGCAGACCTTCAAAGACACGCCTCCACATTTAATGCACAGGATAGTGGCAAATTTCGATATTTAATGCAAGAGATTTGATTATATCTTCAAAAGCCATAATTTCGGCTAAGATGTCTCCATCAGCAGTCTGGCACGGTACGCAGCGGCTTCTACGCCCACCCAGATCCTGTGCTCTCTCGGTCTCTATGATCACTCGACTTCTACGCCTGTTCGGCTTCTACGCCTACTCGGCTTCTATGCCTGCTCGGTCTCTGCGACCACTCGGCTTCAACGCCTGTTCGACCTCTGCGACCACTCGGCTTCTACGCCTGTTCGACTTCTACGCCTATTCGGCTTCTACGCCGGTTTGATAACTATTTGGCTTCTATGCCATGGTGACAGACATTTGGCTTCTATGCCAAGCTCTTCTACGCAATGGATACCTACCTACGTGGCTTCTACGCCGTGATCTTCGTAGCGATTATACGCATTTTGTCCCTTAGTTGGACCCGCGTCACACGCTCATTCAAAGGATCATCTATACGCAGGCATTGGTTACTTTAATCGTTGTGTAAAAGGGTGCTGTACTTTTCACTCCTCGTTTTTTTACAACGACGGAGTGGTCACTGTCACTAAAACTCTATAAATAGAGACCTCTATCAATGAGGAATGGGGTCGAGAAATTGGAACATCGAACAAGGTTGAACTTCCCAGAAAGATCGAACCGGAGGTCAAGAGAGAGAGAGAGAGAGAGAGAGAGTCCGGAGCTCAGGCAAAGAGTAGGGATCGACGACTTTGGCATCGTGCATCCATCCTCCTTTGCAACCTTCGAAGCTGCTACCTGTCTTCCACGACACTTCTTCACCATCGTGTAGTCCAAGGGCTAAAGTGATCGACTGCAAATCAGACACCTATAGCAATCATCTACCCAGATTAAATAAATTGTACTCCCACATCCTCGTATAGGATTAAATTGTACAAGTTTGTTTGTAAACCAAAGGGCACGGGTTTTGTATAAACCCCGTCATTGAAATACACCTTCATTCTTTCGTTTAAATACCACAAACAAGATGGCGACTCTGCTGGGGACATCTTTCTCTTCTGATGAGGAAGCGATTGCTCAATACGATACGGTATCCGTGGGATCCGTGAAGAAGACACTGGTCGTCCAGTTCGACCAGTCTGCCTACGAAGACATGCTTCAGACGGGGGGTAGCTCTCACTCTCTCTCTGTACAAGACAACAGGAAGCTGCGCAAGGTCTGGATGCCCAAGACATTCTCTACCATTCCTGTGGACTCTCCAATCTCTCCGATCTCTCCGACCAATGAGGTTGTAGCATTGCTCGCTCCGTGCCCTGTACGTAAAAATCAGTCTCCCACTACGCGCGGTATAGACAAAACTTCGGACAAAGCCTCAGCGCTAACCCAGAAGTATCCACTGTACTCTACGCGTAGAAACCAGTCTCCCGCTACGCGCGGTACAGACAAAACTTCGGGCAAAGCCTCAGCGCTAACCCAGAAGTATCCACTGCGCTCTACGCGTAGAAACTAGTCTCCCGCTACGCGCGGTACAGACAAAACTTCGGGCAAAGCCTCAGCGCTAACCCAGAGGTATCCACTGTGCTCTACGCGTAAAAACCAGTCTTCCGCTACGCGCGGTACAGACAAAACTTCTGATGATGCCTCAGCGCCAAATCAGAAGTACAAATCACGCTCCGTGCGCTAGACAACATCTGACCTCTATGGGGAACCAGATGAGCGCTATGATCTCCGCAAGTGCAACGACAAGTCTGGGGGTAGTCTCCCTCGACAAAACCGAGCAACATCCAAAGCTGGGGGTAGAATTCTCTCAGAATCCGAAGATGATGCAACGATGACGATCTTCCCAGAAGACCATAGAACTCAAGCATCAGGAGCCCGAAGGCCAAAAAGGACTTTCTCCTTCAATGAAGATGACATCAGTGAAATCTTCAATACGTTGATGAAGGAAAACAAACTTCAGCTACCCAACATCAGATACCCTGAGAGGGATGGCAAAGACGATGACCCAGATTATTGTCTCTTTCATCAGTACATTCATCATCCTACAAAGGCGTGCTATGTACTAAAAAGGAGAATTCAGGAGTTGATCGATGCCAAGGTCATTACTTTGCATCTATAAACGAGGAGACGATCACTGCAAATTGGTTTCACTTTGATGTGACAATTTGCTCCCTCAAGAAAATACCAGATGATGAATCTAAAAAGTTTCCCCAGTGGATTCTTCATCGCCAACCCAGGGAGTTTGTTATGTTCATATTACCTCTAAACAAACCATTCTGGTCCGGTTAATCGATTATCATGTTCATATTACCTCTGATATCGATTGTCATCTCAACTTAAGACCCGTACTTAACTCTAAGTACACCAGTGGTGTTGAGTCCACAAAAACTGTCATGTCCATATTACCTCTGAGCAGATGTATGCCTCTATCCCCGATAGAGTCACAACCCAGGGAGTTTGTCATATTTATATTATCTCTGAACAAACCTTCCTAAATTCGGCTATCGATTATCATGTCCATATTACCTCTGATATCGATTGTCATCTCAACTTAGCACCCGTACTTAACTCTAAGTACGCCAGTGGTGTTGAGTCCACAAAAACTGCCATGTCCATATTACCTCTGAGCAGATGTATGCCTCTATCCCCGATAGAGTCACAACCCAGGGAGTTTGTCATATTCATATTACCTCTGAACAAACCTTCCTAAATTCGGCTATCGATTATCACCTCTGATATCGATTGTCATCTCAACTTAGCACCCGTACTTAACTCTAAGTACGCCAGTAGTGTTGAGTCCACAAAAACTGCCATGCCCATATTACCTCTGAGCAGATGTATGCCTCTATCCCCGATAGAGTCATAACCCAGGGAGTTTGTCATGTTCATATTACCTCTGAACAAACCTTCCTAAAATCGGCTATCGATTATTACCTCTGATATCGGTTGTCATCTCAACTTAGCACCCGTACTTAACTCTAAGTACGCCAGTGGTGTTGAGTCCACAAAAACTGCCATGTTTATATTATCTCTGAGCAGATGTATGCCTCTATCCCCGATAGAGTCACAACCCAGGGAGTTTGTCATGTTCATATTACCTCTGAACAAACCTTCCTAAATTCGGCTATCGATTATCATGTCCATATTACCTCTGATATCGATTGTCATCTCAACTTAGCACCCGTACTTAACTCTAAGTACGCCAGTGGTGTTGAGTCCACAAAAACTGCCATGTCCATATTACCTCTGAGCAGATGTATGCCTCTATCCCCGATAGAGTCACAACCCAGGGAGTTTGTTATGTTCATATTACCTCTGAACAAACCATTCTGGTCCGGCTAATCGATTATCATGTTCATATTACTTCTGATATCGATTATCATCTCAACTTAACACCCGTACTTAACTCTAAGTACGCCAGTGGTATTGAGTCCACAAAAACTGCCATGTCCATATTACCTCTAAGCAGATGTATGCCTCTATCCCTGATAGAGTCACAACCCAAGGAGTTTTTTATGTTCATATTACCTCTGAACAAACCATTCTGGTCCGGCTAATCGATTATCATGTTCATATTACCTCTGATATCGATTATCATCTCAAATTAACATCCGTACTTAACTCTAAGTACGCCAGTGGTATTGAGTCCACAAAAACTGCCATGTCCATATTACCTCTGAGCAGATATATGCCTTTATCCCCGATAGAGTCACAACCCAGGGAGTTTGTTATGTTCATATTACCTCTGAACAAACTATTCTGGTTCGGCTAATAGATTATCATGTTCATATTACCTCTGATATCGATTGTCATCTCAACTTAACACCCGTACTTAACTCTAAGTACGCCAGTGGTGTTGAGTCCACAAAAACTGCCATGTCCATATTACCTCTGAGCAGATGTATGCCTCTATCCCCGATAGAGTCACAACCCAGGGAGTTTGTCATGTTCATATTACCTCTGAACAAACCTTCCTAAAATCGGCTATCGATTATCACCTCTGATATCGATTGTCATCTCAACTTAGCACCCGTACTTAACTCTAAGTATGTCAGTGGTGTTGAGTCCACAAAAACTGCCATGTCCATATTATCTCTGAGCAGATGTATGCCTCTATCCCCGATAGAGTCACAACCCAGGGAGTTTGTCATGTTCATATTGCCTCTGAACAAACCTTCCTAAATTCGGCTATCGATTATTACCTCTGATATCGGTTGTCATCTCAAACTTAGCACCTGTACTTAACTCTAAGTACGCCAGTGGTGTTGAGTCCACAAAAACTGGCATGTCCATATTACCTCTGAGCAGATGTATGCCTCTATCCCCGATAGAGAAACAACCCAGGGAGTTTGTCATGTTCATATTACCTCTGAACAAACCTTCCTAAAGTCCGGCTATCGATTATCATATCCATATTACCTCTGATATCGGTTGTCATCTCAACTTAGCACCCGTACTTAACTTTAAGTACGCCAGTGGTGTTGAGTCCACAAAAACTGCCATGTCCATATTACCTCTGAGCAGATGTATGCCTCTATCCCCGATAGAGTCACAACCCAGGGAGTTTGTTATGTTCATATTACCTCTGAACGAACCATTCTGGTTCAGCTATCGATTATTATGTCCATATTATCTCTGATATCAGTTGTCATCTCGACTCAGCACCCGTACTTAAATTCTAAGTACGCTAGTGGTGTTAAGTCCACAATATCTATCACGTCCATACTACCTCTGATAGGATTTATTTTGAACTTATTATTTGCACTTAATGTGCGCAACAAATAATAGGTCCATTAAAAATCTCCCAGTGGGATGTCCTCAACAAATACGGTATCGTACTACGTCAGCCTATCATTCAGAGAAGGCGGACAGTCAGCGAATTCGAAAAGTTTTTCGCGCAAAGCAGTTCAGCGGTTCCTACGCTAAAGGAACTTTCTACGCTCGACAGCAACAGATCTACGATTTTATGCTCGCAAGCTATTAGTCTATGGTTTTATGCCCGGATTCCTTTGTGCTCAGTAGCTTTTACGCTCGAGAGGCAACAAACCTATGACTTTACGCTCAGCAGATACCAAATCGATGATCTCACGCTCGGTGGTGCTTAGTTCACGCTCAGAAGCAACAGATCCGCAACTTCACGCTCGGAGAAATTTTCTTTTCATAAGCTACAAATCTACAGTTCTACGCTAAGGAGCTTTCTACGCTAGACAGCTACGAATCTACGGCTTTACGTTCGACGGCTACAAGTCAGGTTTTACGCCCAGATACCTTTGTGCTCGGTAGCTTTTATGCTCGAGAGGGGCTACAAACCTACGACTTCACGCTCAGGAACTACAAGTCTATGATTTCACGCACGATGGTGTTTAGTTTATGCTCAGAAGCTTCAGACTAATGATTTCACGCTCTATGACTTCTCGCACATCTGAAGGATACGCCGGCCAGATCATGCGTACATCTGAACGGTCCTCAAAAGCAGTTCATGCTTCATTCAAAGCGTTCTAAATTCCGAAGAAATTTGAAAGCTTTGAAGGGGGTCTTGTAGAAGCATGAAAAATACGCTGGATAGCTCTACGCAGCATGGTGATGCATGACAGCGTAAACAGGGGACCTCAAGGCCATCAAGAGTATAGTAGAGCTTTTTCGCTAAGTACGACGTAAAATATGTTGGGACCATCCGCGTAAGTGCAGTACGTCCAGGTCGCTCCAGCGTAAACAGGGTTCTTCATCGCCTCCATGGCGTAAAACTCAGCCGATCTCAAAGCAGCGTTAAAGCGTACGAGGAACGCTTCGTCTTTCCCGAAATGAACCTGTCAAGTCACGCAGTGAACCTGACCTCTGACTCCTGACAAAAAGTGCTACACGGCTACCCAGACGACGGCTGGAAACGAGGACAGACCCCTCGGGACGCGTACCACAGTATGATGGCGGATCTCTGTATTTAATGCAGAGGATTTGGTTAAAATATCATCGAACCGTCGTTTACTGACGTCCCCTCAGCATAAACTGCTCTTTCGCGTACAAGGGGATACGCTGCCTTGTTTTACACAGGCAAACATGAGCTGTTTTACGCTCTGCAGTAGACAAACCGCCTGCCACGTCAAAAGCTGCACTTCGTACGGGGCTCGAGGCACGTCTCTACGTCTAATTGTACAGAGCGGTGACAGTTTCTCTCAAGGCACGTCTCTGCGACTGATGCGCAGAAGGGGTTGCAGACCTTCAAAGACACGCCTCCATATTTAATGCACAGGATAGTGGCAAATTTTGACATTTAATGCAAGAGATTTGATTATATCTTCAAAAGCCGTAATTCCGGCTAAGATGTCCCCATCAGCAGTCTGGCACGGTACGCAGCGGCTTCTACGCCCACCCAGCTCCTGTGCTCTCTCGGTCTCTATGACCACTCGACTTCTACGCCTGTTCGGCTTCTACGCCTACTCGGTTTCTATGCCTGCTCGGTCTCTGCGACCACTCGGCTTCAATGCCCGTTCGGCCTCTGCGACCACTCGGCTTCTACGCCTGTTCGGCTTCTACGCCTATTCGGCTTCTACGCCTATTCGGCTTCTATGCCGGTTTGATAACTATTTGGATTCTATGCCATGGTGACAGACATTTGGCTTCTATGCCAACCTCTTCTACGCAATGGATACCTACCTACGTGGCTTCTAAGCCGTGATCTTCGTAGCGATTATACGCATTTTGTTCCTTAGTTGGACCCGCGTCACACGCTCATTCAAAGGATCATCTATACGCAGGCATTGGTTACTTTAACCGTTGTGTAAAAGGGTGTTGTACTTTCCACTCCTCGGTTTTTTACACCGACGGAGTGGTCACTGTCACTAAGACTCTATAAATAGAGACCTCTATCAATGAGGAACGGAGTCAAGAAATTGGAACATCGAACAAGGTCGAACTTCCCAGAAAGATCGAACCGGAGGTCAAGAGAGAGAGAGAGAGAGAGAGAGAGAGAGAGAGAGAGAGAGAGAGTCCGGAGCTCAGGCAAAGAGTAGGGATCGACGACTTTGGCATCATGCATCCACCCTCCTTTGTAACCTTCGAAGCTGCTACCTGTCTTCCACGACACTTCTTCACCATCGTGTAGTCCAAGGGCTAAAGTGATCGACTGCAGATCAGATACCTATAGCAATCATCTACCCAGATTAAATAAATTGTACTCCCACATCCTCGTATAGGATTAAATTGTACAACTTTGTTTGTAAACCAAAGTGCACGGGTTTCGTATAAACCCCGTCATTGAAATACACCTTTATTCTTTTATTTAAATACCACAAACAAATAATAATAATAATAATAATAATAATAATAATAATAATAAATAAGTAAATATTTTATTCATATTTAGTTATGTATATTAAGTTCTTATAATTCTCCATTCTTAATGTTAATTTTCTTTTAAGAATGGATTTATAAATAATCATATAGAATTCCAAAAATTTTTTTTCATTCAAACCCTTGGTTTAATTGTGCAATTTCATATTTTTATCAAGGACACCTTATATGCTAGGTGTCAAAAACCTAGTAACTATATGGCCATATGGCACATCCCTAAACCTTAGTCATCAAAGGAAAAAAAATTATAAAGAAAGAAAGAAAGAAGGAAAGAGCAGCACCTTCACTTTCTTTACTGCCCCTCTCTTTTTTGGTCTCTCCTCCCTCCCTCTCACGGTTTCTCTCTCTTTTTCTCTCTATCTCCCTCCTTCCTCCTCCCACTCAACTTCTACTACTACTGCTGTCACATCCTAATCTTTCGCAAGTTCGATCGTCCCCGTTGAATATGAATTATCACGTTGCAGCGCTCCCACAGGACAATCGTTCTCATCGGAACGTAATGTTGTGCGAGTCTGGAGTTGTGCTTGCACAAGGCGATGAAGTCAAATGTCATGGATATCATTGAAATGACCAAGTTGCAGCGAAAGTCAAGTATTGTGTACCAAGCACACATCAGAGTATACGCAGCGAAGCTCTCGAAGGGTCCAAATAAAAATACCACAAAGGAGAATGCCATAAAGACGATGCAACACTCTTGCTCTTTCTCTAGCCTTCAAAGGTACTTACTGTTCCATACATCATGTTACGTATATCTAAACTAAGCTACTACACCTGCGTACTAAAAATAATGCCCACAAATATGGGTCAGTACACAGTCGTACAAGTGAGTGGGATAACTTACTCGTCTAAACTGACACTAAATAGATAGTGAATGCAAACAGTTATATGGTGATCTTTCTACTTTGAGCCTAGATTTATTTTATGGCAGAGGCATGACATGTTAAGGAAAGCAGTTTAAGCATGCAATTATTCAACTCAAGTAAATACACTAGCAGTTATATCAAACTCAAATAAAACTAAGCATGCAATCTGTTCTACTCAAAACTGAAGCAAAATGTAAACCTATCGAACCATATCGTACTCCAAGCCTCAAATCTAACGAATCATGCCATAATCCAAGCATTGTTAATCCAATCATCGATGCACACACTCTTGCCCAAGGCAAGGTGGCACCACCGTCTACATGAATGCGCAAACTCAAACTGAACCACCTCTTATCTATATGAAGGTCAATGGCCAAGCCATAAAGGACTATCCAACTGCATTTTGACCAGATCCAGCGCTGAGTATCTAGCCCTCCTGGTGGTCTTGAACTGCAAGTACCGTGCTCAAAGCACGTTACCATTTGTTTCCTCCATGGCCGAACGGTCCCGGTGCCCCGGAGCCTACCCCATTCGAGAAAACCAAATCATGTGCGCAACAGTTATCCGTGACCAATGCAATACTCCAACAAGTAGGTATGATAAGAGAATCGAGCATTCTCATCCCACCAAACGATACTCACCTTAATCCATCCAATTCACCATAACCATTCTCCAACTATAGCCCAATGCACCATTCTCAAATTATCTCCATTAGGCACTATATCGCTTCTCGACATAGTGCTCCGAATGGTGTAACACCTCGCTCTGAATGCTCCATGGCACAATACCCAAATAGTGGCACAATGCCATCTCCAATACAGTTGCCGGATTTTGAACCACAACTGCACACTTTGCTTGACAAAGCGTCCAATTTGAAACTAGTGCATGGATGCACGCTCGCTCGCTGAAGTACCTCGATGTTCTAACCTAGATGATCCACTCAAAGCCCCAACTGTCCAAACGTAAGTCCAACTCTGTAACGCCCCGCAACCGTTTGGAGCGTTACGCTGAGTCGGACTGAATAAATCAAATGCTGGTTACATTTGAATTGTTGGATTTTGGGAAGAAGGATTAATCGAGTTGGTTTTAATGTGCAGATGGCTAGCGGGTTCGATGGAAATCAGGTGTTCGTTCCGAACAGTACTGAATAGCTGAATGGAAGCGATAAAGCCGTCTTCCTTAATCCGATCGGTCGGATGATTTGGAGAGCACGGCCTACTCGCACGGTCATACCAGTTGAGTAGATCACGCTTGCATCAGACCACGGGTTTAAGGGATTGGCCGTATCGGCAGGACATGATGCCTAACGGGATCGAACATTGTGAGTGGGCTCTTTTCCTTCTCCTCTACTCCTTCATTCCTAATAATATGGAAACACGTAAAAGGCTTGAACACTTGGGCTGAAACATTGGGAATCACTACACTGAGGCGTGCATAGAGTGTACGTCGTTGGCTTGGTAGGATTTTGGCTTGAATGAGTTACGCGTTGGATAGTTGGTACGATGGTGGGATGATTCATTTGAGGCAGTCAGTTGGAAACATTGGGATTATACTTGGACGGTTGGAATTATACAAGTTGGAATGATACAATGGGAATATCGGGAATTCGGGCGAGCGAGCGTGCATCCGTGCACGAGTATCACTGGGTCGCTTTGTCTTACAAAGCGAGCAGTTGTGGTTCGAAACCGAACAACTGCATCGGCGAGGGTATTGTGCCACTATTGGGGCATTATGCCATGGGATTATTCGGAGTGTGGGGTGTTGCACCCAATGTGAAACACTGTGTTGGGAAGCGGCAATGTGAAGTGTGGGCATAACTTGGGCACAACTTGAGAGATTGTACATATGGGTATTTTGGTGCCTTGGGATATATATATTGAGGTCGAGATTTGGACTCCTTGGTTGGATATGTTAGAAGAATGGTTATGGATGCTTTAGTTGGATATTCGGTTGAAACGAGTCTAGGATCGCTTGGTGGGGCGAGAATGTTCGATCCTCTCGTCATAGCTACTTTCTGCATGTCACGGACAACCTGTGTACACAGGGTTTGATATTTCCTCGAAACGGCTTCCCGGGGCACTGGGACCGTATCGATCCGGAGGGAAATATTGATTCGTGCTAGTCACAGTGCTAGTCACGATGTATTGCGGGACCTCCAGCGGGGCTCGCTACCCGGGCTGATAGGGAGCGCCGTTAATGCTTGGATTTTGTCCTTTATGGCTTTACCAGTGACTTCATATAGATAAGAGTTGGCTTGCTTTTCTTTTGTTGGTTTGGCTTCCGTGTAGGCGCGGCCACCTTGCCTCGGCAAGAGTGTGCACTCGAGATTGGGATATAAACTGTTGGTTGAGGATGGATATTGAGGCGAGACTGATGGTTCGATATGTTATCGTGCAAGCGATGGCATTGAGTTAGACGGGTCGGATATATTTAACTGCTTGTCGTTTGGTTTGAGTTGAATGCTTGCATGCGTAAACTGCTTTACTGCTTTCCTTAACATGTCATTCCTATGCCATGAAAAGAATCTAGGATTCAACTAGAAAGATCACCATATAACTGTTTGCATTCACTATTTTACTTAGTGTCAGCTTAGACGAGTGGGTTACCCCGCTCACCAGTACGGTTGTGTACTGACCCACATTTATGGGCAATATTTCAGGTACACAGGCGTAGTGGCGCTGCTTGGATATACGGGACAAGATGTATGAACTGTAAGTACCTTTGTGGGCTAGAGAAAAGAGCAAGAGCATTTCATCGTCTTCGTGGCATCGCCTTTGTGGCATTGCCTCGGGGCATTTCTTTTGGACCCTATCGTGAGCTTCGCTGCGTATTACTCTGATGTGTGATTGGTACACAATTGGCTTCCACTGCAACTTGGTTGTTTCAATGATAATATTTGGTGTTTGACAACATCGCCTTGTACGAGCGCAACTCTAGGCTCGTACGGCATCACGTTCCGATGGGAACGATTGTCCTGCGGGAGAGCTGCAACGTGGTGATTCACGTTCAGCAGGGACTATCGAGCTTACGGAAGATTGGGGCATGACAAACTCAATGCAATAAATTATATCCATCCAAATGACGTACACTCTATGCACGCCACAGTAAGGTATTTCCCATATTCTAGTCCAAGTGTTCAAACTATTACGTGTGTTCCATATTATTAGGCATAAAGGAGTAAATGAGAAGGGACATAACCCACTCACTAAGTTGAATTCGCTAGCACTCTGCCTTGTCGATACGGCCGATCCCTTGAATCCATAGTCCGATGCGAAGTACGATATACTCAATTGGTATGACCGTGCAAGCATGCCGTGCTCTCCAAATCATCTGACCCAATCGGACTAAAGAAGACGATATTATCGCTTCAATCCTGCTATCTCTGCACTTGCTTCGAACGAACACACTGATTCCATCAAAATTCGTACGCGATATGCACATGAAACTAACTCAAATCAATACTTACTTCCAAATCCAACTCAATAAAATACATCCAAACCTTTGTCTTATTTAATCCGACTAAGCATAATGTACCGTACAGTTGTGGGATATTACATAATATACCACTTAGAATAAGGTTCATCCTCGAACCAAACCAATATCTATTCCTTTCTCGTATGTCGCTTGACCATTTCATAACTTTGCTCCATGTAACTCATATTCTATTGATCCAGACTCATCATCTTCGCTTTGAGCTGAATGCTCACACACCAATTCCATATTCCCATATCCTTCTTGTAACTCAATTCGAATTCAACATATCACTTAGTTCGGATCATACACATATTTAAGGCGTCCCCAAAATACATGCATTTCAGTCGAGCTTAGCGATATCGAATTTGGACTAGTTACAAGGGTATCTTCAAGTCCGAGACATTTATCACTTCACTCTCGACTGAACCGATCCTGACATTCATCCCTCAACACATTCGTACAAACTCTATTCTCAAATACGATGATTCCCCACTGACGATCTCTCCACCTGACTCAAATTAGTTCGTGTTCTGACTCAATCCATTCTCTAGCGATAACCCAAACTACGCATGCTCTAAGTCCTTGCACGTCCCAAGCGCAATGAGTATTTTGTAAGGCCCTATCATCTAACTATTTCTGAATCCATACTTACAGCATACCAGCTCAACCAACCAATATCTAACATGACTCCAATCGTACCATGTCTTGCTCAATCTATCTCAAATATCATCTTTATGCTTCGAACAATCATCACATCTGATACTACCCCAGCTAAGCGACTTAACAAAATATCGTACTATACTCCAAGATTAATTTGGCCCAACACCTCTGCCTTAATCTCAATACCTCTCTGGGTGAACATCTATATTGAGGTTTATGTGATCTACGAAGATTTTGCCGCCATGCCATAGGGATAGTGTTGCCACGATTTCAAAGGGGACACACTCGCCATAATTTTTAGGTCACGCCTGGAATAGTTCTTCGTGCTGCTTCCACTGCATCGAAGCACTTGGATATCACCTTCACCCACTGTATGAGCATGTACCGCAAACCAAGTTTGATTTTAATTTGTAGATCTGAGGCGCATCTGTCCCTTCCGGAAGTGCAAGGATCTGAGTTGAAGCGAGTCGCGGCTTTAACTTCTTGAAGCTAGTTACACAGTCGTCAATTCATATGAATGTTATTCCCTTCTGGGGCACGACGAGTCAGAGGCAATGCCATCTTCAAGAATCTGCGACTCCAGATCTCATCAGTTGACTTAGGCCATTTTTACCATCGCTTCGATCTTCTGGCTACATCTTCAGCTGAAGGCTGTCCCAAGGATCTCTCAAATACAACACTCAGTCGCCTAGACTTTTCTCTAATATACACCACTCACATCCACCCTCGACGCATTCCCAAATGCGTCGTCGCAAGGGTCATTCTATGGGTATAAATTATTTATTTTGAATTGGGCGGTCAAGTCGCTAGGATCAGCTATCCCGAAGCTATGCTTGATAATTGTAAGTCATCACGATGGACAGTTACTATAAACAGTGCTATATCTCGTCTGCAAATCTAAGCCATAACCTAACCATCCAATTCGAACGAACTTTTGAATCTGAGCACTTCATGCACTACCGCTGATGCATCTGTTAACCAAATGTTGCCTAACCACATAGAGTATTACTATCTATCCAAGCCACTAATCATCAAACTGTGCTCGTTGAAACTGTCCCTGAATCAATTAAAATTTCAAACTGCCTTATTCGACTTCTCGCACTATCACTTACAATAATTCCAAAAACCATAGACTTACTTCGTTTCTTATCTGTATGTCATGCTTCAAACTGCACGTCCAACTTGGTCGAGCAGCATAGTGATTTGCTTTAATGTTGGTCTCTCGTTCAGCTATCTTCAAAAGTCCATCCGCCATAATCCTTGTTCTCATTCCACTTCCTTAGCACCATCTTGATTTCTCCACGTTCTAATTCGTCTACACGCTCTCGATGACTTGTACGCCAATACCATATGCACTATTATTTCTACTTTAATCATCTTATTTTTCTACGTTCGTCTCGATACTACAATTGTTAACTTTCAATCAGACTCAACATCGACTAGCTTCACATCATGCTCGTTCACGTCTTTCGGAGAATCCGTCCACCATCATTGTACTGTTTTACCAATTTTGCTTTCATTAAACTCCGAGTCAAACTTCTCGAGCGCCAATATCCAAAATCCTTCAAGTTTGTACGAATCCATCATATTGCTCCTCTAAAACCAATCGTGTTCCATCTTCTTGACCAACTTCTCCCTTGCGTTATCAAAATTCGTAGTACGTGATTGGTACTCTTTGCCACATCCATCGCTCGTGTATGCATGCACAAACTGCTTATTCCTTATGCTCAACTCTCTTTTTGCGTCAATGAATGCTCCACCAAACTTCCAAATTGCGCAAGCAAACTCTGATATTCAGCTTTCTGTCTTATCGATCTTATATTATTTCTAATACTTATTCTGCATCACTTCTTCGAATTCCAAACACTTGTTCCGTTCTCGTCCAACAAAACTTCTATTTATGCGAGTTTGTTCTTGATCGCTCAAATCCAACACATCAAAGAATACCTGAGTCAAACTCTATTCCACCAATTTTTGACATAATCTGGCACTAGTCTATCTGTTACGAGCAAACCTATTGCTTATCTTGTCCCAAACATTTCTAATGTGTGAACCACTATGTAGTACACATATACCACTTAGAAATAAAGTCGTTCTCGTGCCAGATTTACTCTGCATTGCTGAACTTCCATTCTGAACCAACTCTCCCATGGCGATCCTGGCGGCCATAATTCAACACTCGTTTGCTCTAAGTTTCTGAAACATAACTCAGCCAATTCGCATAAACCAACTTCCATTTTTGTTATCTGCGTCCGTTGAGAAAATTCTATTGTTGTTTATCCAAATTATTCCAATGCCACTTAACTTTGTGGTATACCATATACCACTCTGAATCAAGTCACTTCTCGCATTACACTTCTCTGCACAAATCCAAGATCCGGTCAAGCTGTCCATTCTGCGTGATCCTATCGTTCCCAACTCAAATTCTGATAAAAAACTTAGCCAATGCATGAACCATCTAACTCTTCTGCCAACCTCGCTCAATGTAACTTGCGTTATGTTTTATTTTTGATACTTCCAACTATTTCTTAAATCGTCTAATACTTTCGCTGCACGAGCAACCCGTGCAACGATCTCTTCCAAATAATCTAAGCCAATACCCAACAATTCAACACATTCGCCGCACGAGCAACTCCTGTAACGCTTTATCTTCCTGATATTCCAAGCCGCTACTAAAATCTTCTCAACTCATGCGCCATATGTGCAACCCGTACAACGCTCTATGTGATATTCCCAACCAATATCTCAAACTCTGTCCAACACCTTCGCTATACTAGCAACTTGTGTAAGGTTCCATTCTCATCCGATGCTTTTACTCACAGCATGCCACTGTTGTTTGATAAAATAAACGAAAGATATAGAAATGAGGCTTTATACTAAAACCCGCTCTTTATGTTTACAAATAAGCAGTACAATTAATCCTATACGAGGATGTCGAGTACAATTTTTTAATCTGGATAAATATTGCTATAGGAGTCTGATCTGCAGTCAATCACTTTGTCCCTTAGACCACACGATGATGAAGAAGTGCCGTAGAAGACAGTAAGCAGCTTCGAAGGTTGCTAAAGAGAGTGGATGCTCGATGCCAAAGTCGTCGATCCCTACCCTTTGCCTGAGCTCTGGATTCTTCTCTCTTGAAATCCGCCACCAAATCTTGACCTTGGATCTGATACTGGATTTCTTGACCAATTTCCAACCAATTTTTCTCTTTTTTTTCCTCTGTTGATAGAGGTCTCTATTTATAGAGTTTTAGTAATAGTGACCACTCAGTCGGTGTAGAAATCGAGTAGTGGCAGGTACAGCACCCTTTTACACGACGGTTATAATAACCATTGCCCGCGTATAGATGACCTTTTGAATGAGCGTGTGACACGTGTCAATTAAGAGACAACGCGTATAACTGCTGCGAAGATCACGGCATAAAAACCACGTAGGTAGTTATCCTTCGTGTAGAAGAGGTTGGCGTAGAAGCCAATAACTGTCACCATGGCGTAGAAGCCAAGTAGGCATAGAAGCCGAGTAGGCGTAGAAGCTGAATAGGCGTAGAAGCCGAGTGGGCGCAGAAGATAGTTGATCCTCCTCTTCTGACTGTGGCCTGAGTTGGCGTAATGTGCCAAAGTGATGATGTGGACGTCTTAGCCGAAATTACGACTTTTGGAGATATAATCAAATCTCTTGCATTAAATGCAGAGATCTGCCCCCATCCTGCGCATTAAATGCAGAGGCGTATCTTGAAGATTTGCCATTATTCTGCGCATTAAATACGGATACGCACCTCGAATCATGTACGAAGAGCAACCGCTGACGTGGCAGTCTGTTTGTCTTCTGCGGAGCGTAAGAAGCTCACGTCTGCCTGCGTAAAACTAGGCAGCGTATTCCCTTGTATGCATAAGAGCAGTTTACACAAAGGAGATGTCACTAAACGACGGTTCGATGATATTTAATCAAATCTCCTGCATTAAATGCGGAGATCCGCCATTATCCTGCGCATTAAATGCAGAGGCGTGTTTTAAAGGTCAGCCTCCCTTCTGCGCATTAAATGCAGAGACGTGCCTCGAGTTCTGTCATCACTCTGCACATTAAATGCAGAGACGTGCCTCGAGCCCTGTCATCCCTCTGCACATTAAATGCAGAGACGTGCCTCGAGCCCTGTACGAAGAGCAGCTTTTGACATCGTAGGCTGTTTGTCTTCTGTGGAGCGTAAACAGCTCACATCTGCCTGTGTAAAACTAGGCAGCGTATTCTTTTGTATGCGTAAAAGCGGTTTACGCCAAAGAAATGGCAGTAAATGACAGTCTGGGTTGCTGTGCCGTGCCATCATTATAGCCGTCGCCTGGGTAGTTGTGCAGTACTCTTTGTCAGGAGTCCAGACGTCAGGTTTATTGCATGATCTGACAGGTTCATTTCGAAGAATACGAAGCGTTCCTCGTACACTTCAATGCTGCATTGAAAGCGGATAAGTTTTACGCCATAAAGGCGATGTAGCACCCTTTTTACGCTGAAGCAGCCTGGACATACTACATTACGCGGATGGTCCTTGAGCTTATATTTTACGCTGTGCTCAGCGAAAAAGCTCTGTTGCATGTTGATGGCTCTGAGGTCCTCTGTTTACGCTGCCCTGCATCAACATGCTGCATATAGCTATCCAGCGTATTTTTCATGCTTCTACAAGATCCCCTTCAAAGCTTTTAAATTCCTCGTAATTTGAAACGCTTTGAATGAAGCATGTAATGGTCAAGTCTGGCACGTCCTTCAAGGCTGAATTTATGGCAGAGTTATTGGGGATCCATTGGGATTCGGAGGGCTCTCTCTTGTCTATAAAAGGCTGAGGAGTTAACCTGTTCTTCCCATATTTCCTTCACCACACAGAGATGATCGCCGGAGTTCGTCGGGTCGACTTGAGGAAGAAGAAGACCATGTTCTTCCAGCATGTAAGGAGCCAAAAAAGACGGCGTCTTCGAGCAAATGTCCTCTGCAACGATGGATCATGGAAGGATATCATAGCCTCCTTTGCTCGGGATAATCAGCAACTTTGTATGGCGGATCTTCGGGAGAGAGAAAGGATCTCATTTGACCACACAGCTTACAAACTATATCTTCTCCCGTTGTTCGTGGACGAGGGACAAACTAGCCCTGCCGTTCATGGACGAGAGCAGACAAACTAGCTCTGTCCTCCAGTATTGAGTTGGGTAAAATATCTCAACTCAATCTGTCACGGCGTACGGAGGATGGGATCTGCATAATTTAAGCAGGCCCAGTTTTGTATCCTCCCACCGTTGATCATTTGTCAGTCGGTTTACGGAAACCGACTAACTGCTGGAGAAGATGGATGAAGAATTATGCCCATGCGAGAACCTGGCAGAACAGATTCAGGGCGCGATCTTCAGACGACGATGAGGAAGTCCTTTGTAGACGGGATTTTCCTCATATGTGATCATGAAAATAAAGAAAAACCCTTGTAGACTGGATTTCCCTCATATGTAATCATGTTTCAATAAAATCGTCTTCTTCTGTGCATATGATCATCTTGCCATATATTTTGCTGTGAAGTCTGAATATGTGTAGCTTCGACACGTCTAGTAACTTTTACATCGACTCTGTTAGAAAGAGTGCTAGGTCCTGTCCTGTCTTTTACGCATGACTAAGGATGCGCAGAAAGCCGCTTAGCAGTCGAGTGTTCGAACTGTCCTGCTGTTAGAAATGAGGAACCGCGTAGAATTCTGAACTGTCACTTCTGATAAACAGAATTCTTGTTCAGACAATCATCTTCAAGAATGGTTTCTCGAAAATCCCTTGGAACAGGGCGAGAAATGGATGTCAAAAACTGAGTCGCCATCTTGAATTGTAGATAAAATATTCAGACTGGAGTCTGGATGAACTTTCAATCGACCCAAGAAGAAGAGTAATTTTCAATGTTGAACTCTGTATGCTGTGGGTACTTGGGATATTTTAAGGTCAAGAAGGAGTATCTTCTGCGTGAACTCTTGCAATCGACCGCCTTAAGAATCGTTCAGATGTACGCGTACTCTGGCCTGCGTATTTTTTAGATGTGCAAAAAGTCATCGATCTGTAACTGTATATGAGCATAAAATCATAAGTTCGTAGCCTCTCGAGCGTAAAAGCTGCTGAACATGAGAGCATCCGGGCGTAGAAACTATAGATTTGTAGCTTCTGAAAAGGAAATCTTTCGAGCGTGAAGTTGTGGATCTGTTGCTTCTGAGCGTAAAAGCCACCGAGCGTAAAATCATAGATTTGTAGCTGCTGAGCGTGAAGTCGTAGGTTTGTAGCCTCTCGAGCGTAAAAGCTACCGAGCATAAAAGCATCCGGGCGTAAAACTATAGACTTATAGCTTGTGAGCGTAAAACCGTAGATCTGTAGCTGTCGAGCGTAGAAAGCTCCTTAGCGTAAGAACCACGAATCTGCTTTGCACGAAAACTTTTCGAATTCGCTGACTGTCCGTCTTCTCTGAGTAATAGGCTGACGTAGTACCCAATCATAACCGAATATTAATTATGAGATTTGGTTCGGGATTCGAGAAGTCCATCCGAACTCTATATATACCCCAAGTTTTTGAGAGAAAAACTTTTTATCCGTCTTCTGCGAAAGAAAGCCTTCGACTTTTCGAGTTCTTGTTCGTTTCTTCTCCGAGCCTTCAAAGTTTTCAGTAATGGCCCCGAAACAAATTCCCTCCACTAAGGAAAAGAATGTTGATTCTTCTTCTCGCTCTTCTGTCCAAGCGAGAGCGACTTCGGTCGGGCAGGGCGAACTTCATTTCGAACGAAGTGTCCCGCCGACGAGCAGCGCACCCGGCCTTAAAGGTAGAGCTTTTGGGACAAAAAAGAACGACTGAAAATCCTTCGCACACGTTGTACGTGAACGCGCTAGGTCGTCTTCTGTGCTGATAGCCTCTTTGAGGAAGATGATGCACAGAGACGTTTCATCTTTTACGCCCACATTTCTAATATGTCAGCGTAAAAACTCTATATTTTCGCAGTCGGGCGTAAAAGCACAGACTGTCGAAACTTGGCATATAAAATTTGAGTGTTACGCTTCTGGATGAAAATTCCGGCGTAATAACTCAACTTTATCAGTCTGGCGTAAAGCACAGACTGTATACTGCCAACCTTGAATTTTACGTTTAGGAAATGGATTCCAGCGTAAAAGCTCAAGTTTTTACAGCCTTGGCGTAAAGCACAGACTGTTGATTTTTTGGCATATGCTGCAAGATTATAGAAACTGACTTGTCTTTCTTGTATTTTGCAGTTAACTTGCACGCGTCTCCATTGGCTGAGGTGATGGGTTCCGCTGCCGGGATGCTGCACTCTAACTACCTGGAGAATTTGTCCCACGTGACATTTTCCATCTCTGGACCCCAATATCCTGAGGGAAGGGGAATCCTGATATCGGCTCAATGAGAGCGGATGCTGCTGAGCATGATCAACGGAGAGCCCCTGACGTATATAGACGGGGACCAATACATAAAGCCGGCTTTCCTCTTTTGGGACATGATTGACAAGCAGTCCCAGACGAAGCCCAAGAAAGAACTCTGGGTTTTCCCTGCCGGGGCTTGGTTTTGTATCTGCCCAAGATGCTGAGAGACTATCCCATCTCGGCATTTTTCCATGCTACACATCCCAGGAGGATGTCGTGGACGCTGACTCCCGATCTTCACGGCAGGCCGGGAAAGATATTTTATCTGAAAGGAGCTGACCAGGGGTCGTTTGTCAGCCGCCCTTCCGGCTCTGTGATGCCGTTCAGGGGACTGTACCCGGGCAGTATCCCGAGTGAAGACAGCTTGGTGCTCTAGCCGGTACAATTACCGACTTTCTGCAATAATTTCATGGGGCACGGGGGAGTATACCCCAAGGTGAATCCCCGGACAAGTGGGTGGATCACCCCTACAAATCTTCGATGGGCTCGCTTAGCTGAATGGGCCCTAAAGCATTTTCAGGCCAAGTTGGAGAGCATTAGTCTGTATGCAGCTGTGAGTGCCACCAGTGTTGGGTTACCTCTCAACCTCAACATGTTTCTGGCACTGATGGAGCGGTATATCTCGCTCACCGGGACTTTTGCCACTCCAGTGGGGGAGTTGGGATTGGCCCTCCACGAGATGGCAGAGATCTCGAGACTGCCGATGGGGGATACTCCATATGAAGAGTATGTTCCCACGAACCGGGAGTTGGGGGATTCAGACCCTCGGGTAGTGGAAGTGTACCAGGAGCTGATGTGCCACTACCTCGCTTGCACTGCTTTTTATGGCGAGCCTTCAGATTTGGCTCACATCAATAAATGGACGTCCTACCTTTTCTTTCATCGGTCCAGGACTGCTAAACCGGAGAAGGTATTGGAAGGCAAGGATCAACCTCTGAATTTTCTGAGCGTGCTTAGTGCTCAGGTAGTCGACGATCTCATGGAAGATGCTGGGGCTTCGGACCAGATCCTCGATGAAGGGATAGGGCAGTATCCTATAGGCACTAAGGCCTACAGTTATTTAAGGCGTTGCCGCAGGCCTCTGTCCCAGGAAGCTCAACTGGCTAGCTTCCTCTCCGTATGGCTGCGCCGATTGGTGGTACCCGGGATTGCATCTGCGGACCGCATTCACCGCAACATGCTATGGCCTGCAGTGCGTCTGGTGTTCGGGGCAAGACTGGGCTTGCTCCCTGCCATGGTGTGCCGTATACAAGCTGGCCTGAGGGCCATGACTGATGGGCTGCTCGCCGATGAAACTCGACGTGATAGCTTTCCCAGAGTAGAATTACCATACCTGTATTTGATGGGATGGTTAATTCTCCATAACCCCAGGATTATGTCTCCCGGCTCTGGCAGTAGTTCGGGGGGTAGTTTCTTGTTGAACTACAAGAATTCCTCCTGGAACGTGACCACAGTTTTAGACTGTCGGCGGGCGCTGAACTTCAGTCACAGCTGGAAGCTTTTCTGCACTGTCCCCTCTGTACATCTCAATCAACAGGGGATCAGACTTCAGGATATAGGCGACGGGAAGACCGTTCTTTCTCTTAAGGCTTTTAATTGGTTGGTCTGCATTAGACCTTCCCATCTACTGTACAGAAGTGAAGAGCATTGCTTCTTCGAGCCCTACTTGCCTAGTCGATTTGCCAGGCAATTCGGGTACGACCAGTTGCATGTGGGCAACGCCATCACCAGCTTTAGGTCCAAAGGCGGACTTATTGATGGAGCGAGAGGATGGCGATACTTCATCATGGGTTGTACTGAAGCAATTTTTACCGTGCCCGTTATTTCATTTTCCACGAAGCTGCACATTCTCCACTCGTATGCCCAGTTCTATGTGGCAACCAACACCTTCCATCGCGATTTTGATATGCATGGAAGTTTCAGGATGCCCTCTTCCAAGCCTGGGGGAAGAGTCAAAATCCCCTCGATTTCTTCTTACGAGGGTGAAGAGTCCGTTACTCCGGATGAGCCTCTGTTGTCGGTACCGAGGGGTAAAATACCTCCGCCTGCAGGGGCTTTGGTAATCTCTAGGAAGCGAAGGACTCCTGCTCCAAAGGAGACTTCCCCTCGCAAGAGGAAGAAGAAGACGGTTACTCGTCCTCTTCGGATTCCAGGCAATGAGGCTCCTAGAATTGAGCCTGTATCTCCCCCTGTTGGGGACGATTCTTTGATTGGAGGTTCCTCGCCTTTTAAAGAGGGACCCTCTACAGTTCCGGCTGGTGGTGCTGGAGAATCTCTGCTGGAGGCTGCTGTCGCTGCTACTGCTTCAGGTAGTAGAACGAGGTCACCTTCGGGGCCGATCATAATAAGATTCCATATACCTTTATCCAGCTCAGTATCGGGAGAGACCCCTGCCGTGTCTGTAGGTGCACCCAGCGAGATTCCACCTGGTGAACCTCGAGTGGATCTCGGCAAAGATTCAGAAGAGTACCTGCCGATGTCTGTTAGCACACCCCCTTCTCCAGGTATGACAGCTTGCCTAATATCACTAAGAAATAATTTAGCTGTACTGGCCGCAGATGCGACATATACACCATTGGCCATGGGTAAATATCGTCTTTTTTGCCTCTTCTTTAGGAAAATTAACATTATGTTGATATTAACTTCCTTTTGTCTTCTTTTCAGGGGAAGACATCTTCGGGGAGGGTAGTGTAGACGCGTCTTTTGGCACTGTTTCATGTCCTGGCGACGACACGGAGGTGCCTGACTTTGAAGCGGAAACATCTTCGGGTGCCGGCTCATCCGAAGTGGTTACGTCATCTCATGAGGAGGATGAGCCTGTCGCTGCGATAATGCCTCCGGTCTCTTCGTCTGGTGTTGGCGCATCTTCTTTTGTCGCACCACCAGTTGAGACGACGGCTGTGGCAACATCGTCTACGGTCGTTCCTGGAGGGAGGTTCGTCAATATTATAGCTACTCCCAGCGTACATTCGGATCTAGCCCTGCTGACTGAGCAGTACACCAGTATCTTCTACACCACTATGAAAATATTGATATCAATGGTGTTGGAGAAGAATCTGAGCTTTGAGGCGCTGAGGAGGTCCTATCAGTCTGCGATAGCGCCGATCAGAGAGTTCAACGATACTGGGATAGCTGATACCTGGAGCAGATAGTTAATGGATTGGAGCAACCCATTAACGAATATCTACAGCTATCTCGAGGCAGCATTGACGACCTGGTCCAGGCTAAATATGACTCCTTGACTGCGCAGCTTACTAAACAGATGGACGGCCTAAATAAATCCATCCAGACACATCAGCAGGATATGGATGAAGGAAATACTGTCTTGGCGGAGGTCATTCCTCTCCAAACGAAGTACCGGGCCCAGCATGAAGGGAATGTGGCGAGGGTCCACAAACTGGAAGCAAAACTTGCTCAGGCAAAGGAGTGGGCTTCTCAGTTGTCGGAAGCTGCCTGTGCTGGTTTTATTCAGACTAGATCCGAATTGTCCCTCCTGAGCAATGACGAGGCACGGCTGGAGCGGGCCCGCGCTATTGTTTTGAGCTCCCGGACTGAGAAGATGACCGCGCTGGTGCAGCAGATTCGCGACCTGACCGCTCCTCCCAAATGATGTACTTTTTGCTTTTCAATGTACTTTTGCTCTTTTGGGGAATAATAAAGAGGCTTTCATCTGACTTTGTGGACCCATCATTTTGGAATATAAATGAAAGGTTTGGGTAAAAGTGATATCAGAGGTAATATGGACGTAATATACTCTCGGTAAGTTTTTAGTAGGACATATCTATTCAGAGGTTATATGGACATGATAGAATATGCTTCAGCTAAAATTTGTACACAAAACACTATCAGAGGTAATATGGATGTGATAGGTCTCGAAGTTCCAAATTAGTTTAAACATATCTATTCAGAGGTTATGTGGACATGATAGAATACGATCTAACTAGTTTCGTTTTGGAAGTAGTTTTGTCAAAATGAGATTTTTGCCATATTCCACTTGAGCAGAGAAGGTTTAAGCATAGTACCTTTTCAGGAATTTGCCATTGATAGGGTCCATCAATAAGTCTCTGTTAGGCTTGGCTAACCTGTAAGCGCCGTTTGAGAATGTTGTCTCGATTACATAAGGGCCTTCCCATTTGGGCTGGAATTTGCCCTTACTCCTGTGAGTAAGAATCATCGACCTTCTCACAGCTAAGACTAGCTCGCCAACTTTGAACACTCTTTCCTTTACTTTTTGATTAAAAGCTCTGGAAATGCGTGCTTGGTAGAACATAATACGCTGTTAAGCTTGGAGGCATTTCTCGTCTAATCCTTCTAGCTCTTGAAGCCTTAATAGGTTATTCTTTTCTTGAGTCAACTCATTGGCCACGGCTATTCTGAGTGACAAAATTTGGATCTCGATGGGGAGAACTGTTTCGCTCCCGTAAACTAATGAGAATAGGGTAAAACCTGTCGGTGCTCGTACCGTTGTGCGGTATGCCCATAGACATTCTCCCAGCTTCTCATTCCATTCCCTCTTGTTCGAAGAGACGAACTTTTTCAAGAGCTTGATAATGGTTTTGTTGAAAGCTTCCGCCAAACCATTTACAGCAGGATTATATGCCGTAGAGGCCACATTTTGTATCCGATTTTTATCGTAAAATCGATGAAACGCTTGGCTGATGAATTGAGGCCCATTGTCATGAATTATCCTCTGGGGTATCCCGAAGTGATAAATAACGTGATGCTTGATGAAGCTGATCACATTAGATGCCTTTACCTCAGCAAGAGGGATCGTCTCTGCCCATTTGGAGAAATAATCCGTGATGGCCAGTATGAACCGGTGACCTCTGGAAGAAGACGGGTGAATAGGACTAATGATATCCATACCCCATGCTTCAAAAGGCCAGGACGCATCCGTAGGATATAAATATTCAGGAGGTTAATGGATAAAGTCTGCATGGACCTGACATGCACTGCATTATCTTGCATACTTTATTGCATATGTGATCATAGTAGGCCAGTAATAGCCCATTCTCCTGATACGATCCTGTAGCTTAGGACCGGGTTGATGCGCTCCGCATACGCCGTCATGAGCTTCACGGATAATCTGCTGTGCTTCATCACCAGAGAGACATCATAATAATAGTCTGTCATAAGACCAGCGATATAGACATTGTGAAGATGCGTCGAAATAAAAGTGCGATGATCATCTTTTGACGGATAATGCTTCTTTAGGGTCCTCTGGCAAGATTCCCTATGTTACGAAATCTATAAAGGGACTTCTCCAGTCTCTCCTGGAAAGATCTGTGTTCACAGCATAGCTGTGTTCTATGTGAAAGTTATTTTTCACACAGAATAAATCTTTGTTAAGAAGGATTACCGAATCCTGCCTTCTTATAGGGGTAGCTAAATCTTCAGCTAGACTGGCTAGGGCATCAGCTTCCAGATTCTGAGATCGAGGTACATGCTCTAGGAAGAACCCTTTGAATGTTATGGCTATCTCGACCGTCGCTCGATGATAGGGGATGAGGTCTGGATTCCGGACTTCATATATTCCTCTGACTTGATTGACGATCAGCAGAGAATCACTGAAAGCTTTCAGAGATTCGACGCCCAATTCTTTAGCGACTTGGAGCCCGATTAGTAGAGCGTTATACTCTACCACATTGTTAGAACAGGGCTCGCTAAGAGAATATGCTCGGTAGATGACGAGCTTATCAGGAGTAACCAGGACAATCCCTACTCCTGAGACTACGTTTTCCCTGGGACCAGTTCTGGAGGCACCATCGAAGAACAATTGTCATGCATCACTTTCCATTACGAAATTACATTCTGCAACTTCGTCGGGAATGTCCTCGTACAGTTTGGAGGTCTCCGGGATCGGATGAGCAGCTAGGAAGTCAGCCAATGCTTGGCCTTTGATGGACTTCTGAGGGGCGTACACCATGTCATACGGTGTTAATAACATCGCCCAAGTCGCGAGTCAAGAATTAAGAACACTTGGCTTATTCATCAATACCCGGAGAGGATTGATCCTGGAGATGATGTGAATGGTTTGGCCTGTGACATAGTGCCGTATTTTCTGGATAGCGAATATCAGAGCCAAGCATTCTTTCTTCACTGGGTTGTACTGGTGTTCGGCTTCAACCATCATCCTGCTGAGGTAGTAGATAGCATGTTCGTGACCCATATCGTTCTTTTGTGCGAGAAGAGCTCCCAAAGAATGATCCATCGCTCGAACATACAGCACGAATGGTCTTCCTATGACGGGAGGCACCAGAACTGGCGGGCTAGTGAGGTAGCGTTTGATATCATTAAAATCTTGCTGACAGGCTTCGTCCCATACGAAGGATACACCTTTCTTCATGAGGCAAGAAAAGGGATGACATCTCCCAGAGAGGTTGGATATGAATCTCCGGATATAAGCCAGACGACCTTGAAATCTCCTGAGTTCCCTCAGATTGTGGGGCGGCCGCATTTCTAAGATGGCCTTGACTTTATCGGGGTCCACTTGAATGCCTTTGGTAGTAATGACAAATCCCAGGAATTTGCCACTAGATATACCCAGAAAGGACTTTGTAGGATTCATTTTGAGTTGATGTTGGCGCATCAACTCAAATACTGTCTTCAAGTCTTGGATGTGATTATCCTTGAGGCAGCTTTTGACAGCTACATCGTCCACGTAATACTCTACTGTCTTGCATAAATGCTCATGGAATATGTTACTCATAGCCCGTTGGTATGTAGCCCCGGCATTCTTCAATCCGAAGGGCATAACCGTATAGCAATATACCCCCAATGGTGTCCGAAAGGCAGTATGCTTCTCGTCTTCAGGATGCATCTTGATTTAATTGTATCCTAAAAATCCGTCCATGAAAGACATACGTTCAAAACCGCATGTATTATCAATCATGATGTCTATGATGGGAAGAGGAAACTCGTCCTTGGGGCAGGCTGCATTCAGATCTCGGTAATCGATGCAGACGCGTACTTTCCCATTTTTCTTCATGACCGGGACAACATTGGCAACCCAATCGGGATGTTGTTCTTCCCAGATGAAACTGTAGGCTATTAACTTCTTGATTTCAGCTTCAATGGTGTCCATCATATCCGGACGGAACCGGGGTTGGTGCTGCTTCACAGGCTTCGAATCGGTCAATATATTAAGCTTATGAGTAGCCACCTTTGGATCAAGGCCTGGCATATCCTCATAATTCCACGCAAAGACGTCGATATATTCTTTTATCAGCTGGATAACTTCTTCCCTTTCTGCTTTGGAAAGATTGTTACTGATAAATATCGGTTTTGGCGAAAGTTCATCCCCAACGTCAATCTGGATAACTTTATCTTCAGTAGGAGGTTCTCTCTACTCAAAGCAGAATTCTCATTGTATATCCATTTGCTGAGTCCAAGCGTCATTCTCAAACAGTTCAGATTCTTGTTCGTCTGCTTCGAAGGAATCTGTCACTACCATATTTACTGATAATGTTCGTTCGAGAGCATGAGATAAGTCGGAGGGCGCTGAGCCGTTTTGAGAAGAGGAAAAGATATCCTCGTTTGACTCAGGAGTTACAAGGGAGGTGGTATACCCTAACCCGAAATGAGTTCGTTGATAGTAGGGATCGCCGTGCAGTGGCATTCGTCTGCCTTTCCCGTAGTTGAGACCTGGTTCCAGCTTCAAATTATAACTCATACTTTGCATGATCTTCAAAGATTGTGGGCTGTATCTGTGAACCTGCATTTTACTAGCATCGTCATCGGAAGAATCTTCTTGCACAGTCGGTTCATTGTGCATGCGGCCAAAGACTATTGAATGCTGACTGTTGTAAGTAGGCGGGACAATGAAGATAGAATCCTCATACGGTCCATATGTCGTGGTGACATTGGATGATGACGCCACTTCCCATATATACGGATGATAGGAATCTATAGCTTACAAGAATTTTTGTGCTATAGGTTCTATATCGTCATGGGGAGAGGATTCCTGATTCGAAATTTGAGCGTCAATATACTGGAAAATAGGATATTTATTATCATCTGAAACTTCGTTCCCGATTGCATTTACATCAATCGGCTTCCTGTTGCGCCGAAGGTTGATGACCAAGGGTGGAGGCTTCTGGTTCAAAGTGATCACTAGAGGATCACCCCCTTTTCCTGATCTAGTTTTGTTCAGGTGGATAGCCATAGGCTCTATGGCTTTTGGACGAGTAGTCCGTCCTTTCACCTTGATTGACAGAGGTTGCTCGGCAGAGGGTTCTTCTGGCTCCCGGTGGGATTCTTTCTCTGCTTCGGCTGACACCTCTTCCGTGTAGTCTTACGAATACAACACGGCATCAGAGTAGTAGGATTCTACTCCTTTAAACGGGTTCAGGTCAGCAAACTCCGTTTGTACTGTTCTTTGGGCGTCTACATATTTAAAGTATTGATGTAGAGTCGAAGAAACGATGTTGTGGTCGTGGATCTAAGGTCTGCCCAGCAGAATGTTGTAGGATACCTCAGAATCAATGACATAACATGTAGCCACTGATCTGAGATCGCCAATCTGGATCCTCAGGCAAATTTTTCCCAACGGCTTACTTTTTCTGGCGTTGAAACCCACGATTGTAGTGGTGGTGTAAGCCAATTCGCTGGTAGGAATCCTCAGTGGTCTAAGCAGACTATGAGGAATGATGCTGATTGATGATCCCGGATCTATGTGAATCCGGTCGACCTCCATGGAATTGACGTACCCGTTGTAATAAAGGGGTCTGTCATGCCTGTTATGTTTTAACATCATGTCATCTTGAGTGAAAGTGATATTTGGGACCACCTCCATCACACTGTGGCATTGAGGGCATGCCACTGGTTCTTCGTCAAGGGACTTGAGCTGGGTCAAGTATGCATCCATCTGCATCAATGCTTCACTCAGGGCTTGCCGAGTGTCTTGAGAGAGCCGGAGTAGCTCGAAGATGGATAACCTGGCTGGTGTATTAGCCAATTGGGCCAGGATGTCGAAGTTGTACGGCTTCTCTAAACCTTTGTTTCAAATGTTTTTTACAGGTTTATCGAAATGCACTTCTTTTTGCTTCCCTCTGTCCGCCGAAGTTGGTCTCGAAGGACCGGCCTCAGGTACGGCGGGCTCTGGTTCTGAAGGCTTGGTAGCTGAAGCATCTGCCGGTGTATCTTCCTGACTTGCTTCATAGTCCTGGAGGTAAGCTTTCCCTGAACGGGTTCCAGTAGCCTAGACCTCGTCTTCTGATGTCGAGTGTACTGCAACCATGTGACATGGTTTACGCTTCGAGTTCTTTTTAGACTTAGCCTTAGCAGCTTGAGTCTCTTCCTCGATTTCTGACACCAGATCTGGATGAACCCACATAATCTCGCCTTGCTGGGTAGTTAGGGGTACCAGGTCATGATTTTGACCTCTGGCTGGAGGAAGATTAACGATGTTCATCGTTGTCTGGGAAATAGGTGTAACACCGTCCGGGACTTCTTGGGGAGGCAGATTGCCAAATTATAGAGAGATCATGTTGGCCGTGACCGTCTTCTCGCTGTTGCGCAGAGTGATGGCCTTAGCATCGATCAGCTCCTGGATCTTCCTTTTCAGTACATAACACGTCTTTGTAGGGTGGTGTACGTAACTATGGAAGATGCAGTACTTGGGGTTGTTAGTACTGCCGACTTCATTAGGTCGCTTCTCCTCAGGAAGGGTAATCTTGCCACTTTTGACGAGACACTCGAATATGCTCGGAATATCGTCGTCGTCGAAAGAGTATACTTCAATGGGCCTGGAAGTCCCAGGTTTTGTCTGCGTGGTTGCCGCTGTCTTTTGTCTGGACGTATTGATTGTCAGAGCTTCTTTTCCTTTGGAACCGCGGGGATGGTCGATGTTGGGGGATGACCTTTTGCCTCTGTCGGAGGTAGAGATCATGATGCCATTATCACGCGCCTTCCGACTGTTGTCCTCGGCAGCTACCGCTGAGATGATGAATGAGGGCCAATCATGGAACTGATATGGTCCTATGAACACCGAGATGACGGGAAGAAGGTTCTTCCTGCAAATGTTGACCAATGCCGAGTCTGGAACTTCGGGAGGTATTTGCAAAGTGGCTTGACGAAAACGTTCGATGAAGGTACGAACGTCCTCTTTTTCCTTCTGCTTCACTTCGGTGAGAGAGGACATAGACATGTCCATCCCTCCCTCGTAGAATCTTGCGAAGAATAAGGCTTTGAAGTCATCGAAGGAAGTAATGCAGTTGTCCGCCAGGCTGCGGTACCACTGGTAAGCTACTCCCGAGAGATAACCCTTGAACACCCGAGTGAGGAGGGCGTCATTCCCCTGTAGTAACACCGTCATCATACTGAAGTAGTTCATGTACTGACTCGGTGATTTTTTTCCTCGAACAGAGCCATGGTCTGTGGTTTGTATTTATAAGGGAAAGGGGCCTCTTCCCAGATAGCTGGGTAAGGCTGGTTGATTCCCAATTTTTTGAGCTGATCTTTGTGCTTCAAGGCATCAAATTGGACTTTCAACTCCCGTACTGCCTGCATCGGATTTTCAGCCGGTAGCGGGACCACGGAGTGGTGAGGAATCGGTTGTATCGTGACTCTAACAAGAGGTAGTACATTCTCCGAGTGAGAAAGTTGAGGAACTGCTGACTCCTGATCTAGAGCAGGCTCTTGGATCATGTTAGATGGTGGTAAGTCCACCCCCACACGTATCTGAGTTGGAGGGACCGATGCTTGAGCCATAGCAGCTGTGTGTTGAGTTAGCATCATCTGGTGCATGTTCTCTATCATGGATTGCATCTCTTTCAGAGACGTCTCCAGTACAGTAATGCGTTGCTCAGCGCTCCCGGACGGGGAAGCTTCCTCGCGTTCATCTCCAATGGCATAAACTCCCATCTCCCTGGGTGTCATTGAAAGATTAGTATAGGTCTCTGTAGAAGTTGACTCTATACTTTCGGCGTCTGATTCGGGAGACTGGCGACCCCCAACATCGGAATCAGAAGAGTACGAAGCTGGTTGTCGTGACCTCGAACGAGTGTTTCGGAACACCCCAGCTTCGGTGTTCCTAAGGAGTATGTTGAATCTCCTTCGGCTCAGAGTTCTAGAGGGATGACGTCTTGAGCCCGACCTTCCTCTAGGTATGTATGAAGCCATGTTCATAGATGCATGTGTGGGCTCTTCTTTCTGGAAAGACGGAGAGTAGCTCAACCGGTCGAACACCGACCGTTTTGCTTCAAAACAGCAACAATTAATTACAATCCTATGACTATTACAACAATGCTCGCTAGGAGGCATAATAGACATGCTGGAAGATCCCCTCTCCTTTTCTAGATCAGATACTTATGCAGGTCAGGAGGATTTAAAGAAGAAGATGATGGCTTGTTCCTTCTGTTCACATCAGTGGGCATGCGGATGTTGGGAACCATAGTTTTCCCTGTGCCACCTATATACAACAGGTTGGCCATCTGGGTGGCTGATAATCCCCGAGGAGGGTATCTTTCCGCAAATTGAGCCTTCTTTACGCTGGGGGCTTCTCATGGCGTAATTTGGAGCTCTGCTCTGGTTGGCGTAAAGCTGGGGATGTCCTCAGTCGGCCGTCAGCCTCTCGTATAATCCGGAGGGCAGGCGGATTGTTCCCTTGTTGGCGTAAAGGCCGAGAAGTTGAGTAGTCCGCCGCTTGCTTTCCCTTGCGTAGATTGCAGGGATCATCTGCTCTTCTGCGGAGGGTAGATGCATTTTTACGCGCGGAGCGCGTTTGGGATTCCTGATTTGGCGCTGAGGCATTATCAGAAATTTTGTCTATTCCGTCACAGACGGGAGACAGAGTTTTACGCGCAGAGCGCGATGTGTACTTCTGGACTAGCGCTGAGGCATTGCCAGAAGTTTTGTCTGCCCTATCAGAGACAGGCGACTGAATTTTACGCGCAAGGCGTGGAGTATACTTCTGGATTGGTGCTGAGGCATTGCCAGAAGTTTTGTCTGCCCTGTCAGAGACAGGCGACTGAATTTTATGCTCAAGGCGCGGAGGGAGCAATGCTACAACCTCGTTGGTCGAAGAGATCGAAGAGATCGGAGAGTCGACAGGAATGGTAGAAGATGTCTTAGGCATCCAGACCTTACGCAGTTTTCTGTTGTCTTGGACAGAGAGAGAGTGGGAGCTACCCCCTGTTCGAAGCATATCTTCGTAGGCAGACTGGTCGAACTGGACGGCCAGTGTCTTCTTTACGGATCCCATGGATACCGTATCGTGTTGAGCAATTGCTTCCTCATCAGAAGAGAAAGATGTCCCCAACAGAGTCGCCATCTTGTTGTTTGATAAAATAAACGAAAGATATGGAAACGAGACTTTATATGAAAATCCGCTCTTTATGTTTACAAACAAGCAGTACAATTAATCATATACGAGGATGTCGAGTACAATTTTTTAATCTGGATAAATATTGCTATAAGAGTCTGATCTGCAGTTGATCACTTTGTCCCTTGGACCACACGATGATAAAAAAGTGCCGTAGAAGACAGTAAGCAGCTTCGAAGGTTGCTAAAGAGAGTGGATGCTCAATGCCAAAGTCGTCGATCCCTACCCTTTGCCTGAGCTCTGGATTCTTCTCTCTTGAAATCCGCGACCAAATCTCGACCTTGGATCTGATACTGGATTTCTTGACCAATTTTCGACCAATTTTTCTCCTTTTTTTCCTCTATTGATAGAGGTCTCTATTTATAGAGTTTTAGTGACAGTGACCACTCAGTCGGTGTAAAAACTGAGTAGTGGAAAGTATAACACCCTTTTACACGACGGTTACAATAACCATTGCCCGCGTATAGATGACCTTTTGAATGAGCGTATGACGCATGTCAATTAAGAGACAACGTGTATAACTGCTGCGAAGATCACGGCATAAAAGCCACGTAGGTAGTTATCCTTCGTGTAGAAGAGGTTCGCGTAGAAGCCAATATTTGTCACCATGGCGTAGAAGCCAAGTAGGCGTAGAAGCCGAGTAGGCGTAGAAGCCGAGTAGGCATAAAAGCCGAGTAGGCGTAGAAGCCGAGTGGACGCAGAAGATAGCTGATCCTCCTCTTCTAACTGTGGCCTGAGTTGGCGTAATGTGCCAAAGTGATGATGTGGACGTCTTAGCCAAAATTATGGCTTTTGGAGATATAATCAAATCTCTTGCATTAAATGCAGAGATCTGCCCCCATCCTGCGCATTAAATGCAGAGGCGTGTCTTGAAGATTTGCCATCATTCTGCGCATTAAATGCATATATGCGCCTCGAATCCTGTACCAAGAGCAACTGCTGACGTGGCAGTCTGTTTGTCTTCTGTGGAGCGTAAGAAGCTCACGTCTTCCTGCGTAAAACTAGGCAGCGTATTCCCTTGTATGTATAAGAGCAGTTTACGTAAAGAGTATGTCACTAAACGACGGTTCGGTGACATTTAATCAAATCTCCTGCATTAAATGCGGAGATCCGCCATTATCCTGCGCATTAAATGCAGAGGCGTATTTTGAAGGTCTGCCACCCTTCTGCGCATTAAATGCAGAGACGTGCCTCGAGTTCTGTCATTACTCTGCGCATTAAATGCAGAGACGTGCCTCTAGCCCTGTCATCCCTCTACGCATTAAATGCAGAGACGTGCCTCGAGCCCTGTACGAAGAGCAGCTTTTGACGTCGCAGGTTGTTTGTCTTCTGTGGAGCGTAAATAGCTCACATCTGCCAGTGTAAAACTAGGCAGCGTATTCCTTTGTATGCGTAAAAGCGGTTTACGCCAAGTAAATAGCAGTAAATGACAGTCTGGGTTGCTGTGCCGCGCCATCATTATAGCCGTCGCCTGGGTAGTCGTACAGTACTCTTTGTCAGGAGTCCAGACGTCAGGTTCATTGCATGATCTGACAGGTTCATTTCGAAGAATATGAAGCGTTCCTCGTACACTTCAATGATGCACTGAAAGCGGATGAGTTTTACGCCATAAAGGCGATATAGCACCATTTTTACGCTGAAGCAGCCTGGACATACTGCATTACGCGGATGGTCCTTGAGCTTATATTTTATGCTGTGCTCAGCGGAAAAGCTCTATTGCACGTTGATGGCTCTGAGGTCCTCTGTTTACGCTGCCCTGCATCAATATGCTGCATATAGCTATCCAGCATATTTTTCATGCTTCTACAACTACATAAATAATTTTGTCTGACAACCAACTACTCCATTGATGCAACCAAAATCTTCCCGAACGATAAGCCAAACAAATACAACGACACCTCTTAACTTGCTGCATGAATGCAACAATGTCACACAACTTGCTGCACGAATGCAACAATACCAAACGATGCTAAACGATCCTATCAAAATCTTACGAAAGCCAACGCAACGAAGAACAACATGCACAACCAACAAATATATAGACTTATTGCATAGAACATTCAATGTGGCAACACTGAGTAGAGCCAAGAGTCAAACGATACGCGAAAGCTATTTAGAGTTTGTGATGAACCAAAGGACAAGTCCAAGGAAATGGACCAGGTGCTCTGATACCAAATTGTCATGCCCCAATATCCCGCAAGTTCAATCATCCCCACTGAACGTGAATCACAACGTTACAGTGCTCTCGCAGGACAATCGTTCTCATCTGGACGTGATGTCGTACGATCCTGGAGTTGCGCTCACACAAGGCGATGGCATCAAACATCATGGATATCATCAAAATGACCAAGTTATAGCGAAGGTCAAGTATTGTGTACCAAGAACACATCAGAGTATACGCAGCGAAGCTCTCGAAGGGTCCAAATAAAAATACCACAAAGGCAATACAACACTCTTTCTCTTGCCCACAAAGGTACTTACCGTTCCATACATCATGTCTCGTATATCCAAGCTGAGCCACTACACCTGCGTACCTGGAAATAATGCCTACAAACGTGGGTTAGTACACAGCTGTACTAGTGAGCGGGGTAACCCACTCGTGTAAACCGACACTAAATAGATAGTGAATGTAAATAGTTATATGATGATCTTTCTACTTTAAGCCTAGATTTATTTCATGGCAGAGGCATAACATATTAAGAAAAGCAGTAAATTAGTTTAAGCATGCAATCATTCAACTCAAGTAAATACACTAGCAATTATATCTAACTCAAATAAAATTAAGCATGCAATCCGTTCTACTTAAAACCGAAGCAAAGCGTGAACCTATCGAACCACATCGTACTCCAAGCCTCAAATCTATCGAATCATGCCATAATCCAAGCCTTGTTAATCCAATCATCGATGCGCAAACTCTTGCTCAAGTCAAGGTGGTGTCGTCGCCTACATGAATGCACAAACTCAAACCGAACTAACTCTTATCTATATGAAGGTCACTGGCCAAGCCATAAAGGACTATCCAACTACATTTTGACCCGATCTAGTGCTGAGTAGCTAGCCAGCCTGGTGGTCTCAAACTGCAAGTACCGTTCTCAAAGAACGTTACTATTTATTTCCTCCATGGTCGACCATTCCCGGTGCCCCGGAGCTTATTATGTTTGAGGAAACCAAACCCTGTGTGCAACAGGTTGTCCGTGACCAATATAATACTCCAACAAGTAGGTATGACGAGATAATCGAGCCTTCTTGTCCCACCAAACGATACTCTCCTCGATCCATCAAATTCACCATAATCATTCTCCAACAATAGCCCAATGCACCATTCTCAAATTATCTCCATTATACACTATTTTGTTTCTTTACACAGTTCTCCGATTGGTGCAACACCTCGCTCCGAATGCTCCGTGGCACAATGCCCCAATAGTGGCACAATGCCTGTCATGCCCTGGTCCCGTAGGGCCGTTCGTCCTCGCTTTGGTCCCTACGGAACCGATCATCCTCGCACGGGGGTGATGCCGTACAAGCCTAAAGTGTGCTTGTACAAGGCCAAAGCTTTGAACAAGGGCAAGTAAGCTATTCAATACTGAAGCAGCGACACATATATTACAGAAAAGTAAAGAACACAATAGCATACAAAAATAAGCTCTTTATTGATAATCAAAAGTGTTACAAGCGACGCATGGCCGAGATTACAGATTGCTCAAGCACTATTTCTCTCGATTACAATGACACTGTTCCATATATTATGTCCCTCTATATAAAAGCAGCTCAAACTCGATACGGCTCAAGGCATCGACTCCAGATTTTTGGGTCCTTGGGATAAGGCACACCTATCGCTTCCTCGGACAAATCAAGCACCTGAGAACAAGCAAACTGTTGGTGGATCAGCACTTTTGTAAGTACTGGTGAGTATAAACAACTGAACAGAAGCTACACCCTCTGAAACCCATACTAAGTAAGCATGTGGCAAATATTACATTACTAGTGATCTTGCTAGTTTTACCTAAGTTTATTTCATGCAACTTAGGATTATAGTCAGATTACATCTTTAGAAAACATAATTGGAAACAGTTTTGTATATTCATTAATAAGCATACAATCGGGACAGTGCTCTATTGTGCAGTGCGCAGCATGTATTGTGCATCATAATCTAACTCTTGGGGCAAAGTTCTTTAGTGGACTGTACATCTCAAAACAAAACCAGCATTTAGTAGACTATCATACTTTCACGCACACAAGAAGAACTAGCTATATAATTTTGGTCCCGGAGAAACTCAGGATCGGTAGCGGTAATCCAGCTAACCAATGACTAACATTCTGATGCTATTAGCAGCTGTGACCAAGGTTCAGCTCTGCACTAATAGTCATTGTCTGACTGATGCGAATGCATGAAGCACTATCAGATAAATTCTATGATGCACATGTTCATGAACAAACAGGCTATATATAAACTCTATATGTTTCTTACCCCTTGCCGAACGATTATCCCTGCAGCAGACATACAAGTTAGCAACAATTTGCATAAATATATATGTGCATAAGGTTCTCTAGTTTCCTGTTCGTCTCTGCATCAAACAGTTAGGTTGCAAGAAGGCTAGCCTAGCATGCGTCCTAACTATATGATGGCCCATGAGTTGCCCCATTGATGGACAACAACACCCCCTAGATCCTTTCAGAACGGAACATCAGGGTGCTCTCACAATCCCTTCCGGACCGACCGATTCTCAATGCCCCAGAAATTGATCGAGAGACTATTACCTTGTGCACAAGTTGTCCGAGACCAATGCATGATAAACAACATCCTATCAAATAAACATTTAGGATGCACAAAACATGAATAGGCACATAACAATCTAATAGCCACACCCCCTAGATCCCGTAGGACCGGAACATCAGGGCGGACTACTAGACTCTTCTCTTTCATTCATTCATGCAAACCCATCTTTTCACATATCTAATAGCACACCCCCCTAGATCTCGTAGGACCGGAACATCAGGGCACACTATTAGTCTATGCTTATACGAATCAAGACTTATTGTAGTTCGATATAGCAAAATAGACAAGCGAAACATATAATGGCAAGCACGATTTTGATTTTATATCTAGCATGTAATATATATCTCTTTCTTAGCATGTTTCAAAGGGACTTATTCAAGCGATCCATTTACTTATTCTTTTTAGCATAGAAAGGGTTCGTTTGATAGCTGTGTCGGTATAACTAAGCATGCAATATTTCTTATACTCTGTACTTATGTCACGCCCCAGTCCCAAAATATCGAGGGACTAGACACGTGGCAACGGCCAGCAGTACGCATCGATGGATAACCCAATTTAATGGAGCCATCAGGGCATACTTAAGCTGTAAATAAGGTCTACTACAACAAGTCACACTAATATCATCCATAAAGATAAAGAAATAACTGCATAATGAAATAGAAATAAGTAGCAACAATAATCACAGCAAGTCAGTCGGAAAAACAATCCGACTTAAGTCTGAATAACTGGCTCTATAGGCCAGGAACAAAAGAGGTAAACATGAAATAGTACTGAGTACTGGAACAGGCACTCAGAAGAAGTCCTCGGCAGTCACCTCGTCTTCAGTGTTCGGTTCTATTCTAGCAGTAGCTTCAACTCCGATTCCGTATACCTCGGGGTACTGCTCCTCTGCTAAACCTGGGGACATAATCTATTCCAGGTCCTCAGTGGACATAGCAAGGCACAAGTAATACAAGCCAAATGAATAAGCAGTGCAGTAAATAAATGAACAGCAGGGTAAACTAAGTAACCATCTATGTGATATGCAAATGAGAGCAACACTAGTACTCAGGCTAAGACCGCTACAAGCTTTGTGTCGGGAAGCAGGTAGCAGCAATAACACGTAAAGGGTCTAGCTCTGCTGGAGAGTCTACAACCTCACAATAATAGTAGATATATATATAGAACAGCCTGTAGCCTGTGTGTCTCTTCCCACCCAATGTAATCACGCAAGCTATGACCATAACGTCTCATGTCCATGTCAGCGGGATTATAGCTAATACAACAAGTCATACTGTCTATAACTAAAACAACTCTGTCAAGTCCTGTATCCTATACAGAATCACCACGAATGTCTCAGGAGGATTCTGTCCATGATAGTGTCAAGTGTCCTGGGTTGTAGGGTATTTGATAGGTCAAGTACAAGAGTAAGGGGATCATAAATCCATCTCTAAATGACGAACCCAACACCGCGTACGGTGTCGGCACCCGATTATGATCGGACACTAGGTACGTCATACGTTCCCTAGGTTAAGCAGTTTAAATCAGTTTATATGAATTTACACAAGACATCCAGCAGAGTATTTTTACAGATAATATGAAAATAATGACTGCAAGTTTGGAAAGGTGCACTTGCCTCATATTTGAATTCTACTTAGGTCCTGGTTTCAGAAATTTCCAGAGATGTCTCCGAAAGCTGAAATAAATAGTACCATCATGCTCAGAAGGTGTCAAACAGCTAGAAACGCCTGTCCTTGGGTCCAATTTGGAGACAAGAGCAAAAACGGCAGTTTCGGCCCAGAACGGGGTCCACCGGTGGGCTCTGCTTTGCACCAAAAAACGTGTCGGGGTCAACGGTCTCCAAATTTACCAAACTTAGTGTCAACAGGTCAGGAACGCTGATACGAACCCAACAGAACTTTCAGATTTGAATTCCGATGAGCCGATCACAAAATTGCCCTCCAAGCGGGACCTGTGGGGCCCACGACACGCGATTTCGTCAATGTTCTCAGAATCGAACCAAACTTGACCCACAGGACCAACGTATCGCTACGAGTCCGATAGCACAAGTTTCGTCTAGATCTGACGTGTGTGTACGAAGTTAGGATGAATTACAGAAAAGGCGGATACGGGGCGATGTCCGCGGATACGCATTGATTCCGGTGTGCACGCACACTCGAATCAGCTTCCGCGAAATCCCACACGTCCGTATCGACGAGGCGCACGTATCTGTGAAGACCGCACGCGACCAAGTCATCCCGTTTGGCGGAGCGTACTCAGTTCCGGGGTGAAACAGGATCTGGTTTTTCCTATTTTTGGATCGTGGTGTGCGATCACCACAGGACGCGATGCCCCGAGCGGTTTATCCGGGCACCGAGAGGGTCATACAGGCTTCGCGTAAAAATTTACAGAATCGAAATCAGAGGTCCGAGGTGTGAGATACGAGTACCTGAATGAGGCTTCACGAAACGGGGTTTGCCGCGTCCGTCTCGTGTCCCGGACACGTGTCCACTGTTAGGGCTAGGGTTCCCTGTGTCCGGGTCTGTGTCCGTGTCTGCTGCTGGCGGACACAGCAGAGGCGGCGTTGGTGGCTGAGGGAGGAGGACGGTGTCGCCGGGGACGCGGGCTCGCAGGTCGGCGCCGGCAGAGATCACCGGAGGCGGAGGCGGGTGGAGGATATGGAGGAGGAGGACGGCTCTGGGAAGGAGGAGGGGAGGCTGGACGGCGGGTGGAGGTCGGCGCAGGGGCGGTGGTCCGGCGGAGGGCAGCGGCTAGGGGAGGGGACCGGGGCCGGAGCTAGGGCACGGTGGTGGAGGGTTTGATCTGGGGGGAGGAGGACCGGAGTGGTAGAATTTATAGGGGGCTCGGGGCGGGGGTTGGCCGAGGACGTGGCCGGGGAACGCGGAGGGGCGTCGGGTCATGGGGGCGTGGACGGGGCGGTTCTCCGGCGACGTGGCCAGAGAACGCGGGGTGGAAACGTGGGGGAGGGGAGATGGGCATGCGGGTCGGGTCGGGCGGCGGGCTCCGGGTGAGCGGACCCGCCCGACCCGCTAGGGTGACCGGGCTGGGTCTGGGCTGCTAATGGGCTCGGCCGACTGGGCCGGGCCGGGCCCAAAACTAAAAAATACAGTAATAATAATATAAATAATAATAATAATAATAATTAATAATTTAATTAGGAAAATAGTTTTTAGGCTTTTAAAAATAGGTCTGAGGTCCAAATAAATCCAGAAAAATTATCCTAAGTCCGGTTTTCTATTTTACACCATAAAATCATATTTTCATCACATTTTAATATTATTTATTAGCAATTTAAAATCCTACAATCACCACAGCACATATTGTAAATTCCTGAAAATTGCAGAAAAAATTCCCAAAATTGATTTTTAAAAAATATCTGAAAATTTAGGGTGTTTACAATCTACCCCCCTTAAGAGGATTGCGTCCTCGCAATCGAAGGGTAAAATATAAAGGCAAAATTTTACAGAATTTAAAGAATGCTTAGGTTTTACCTGCATCAGCAAATAAGAGTGGATAACGCTGGCGCATAACATCCTCTCGTTCCCAGGTCGATTCGCCAGGAGAGTGCTGTTTCCAAGCTACTCGAACCAGTCTGATTGTCTGCCCTCGCAGTGTCTTCTCGCTGGTGTCGAGTATACCCACTGGCTGCTCTTCGTATCTCAGGCTAGGTCCCACCGAAATCTCAGAATGATCAACTATATAACTTGGGTCCGTCACATATCTCCTCAGTTGTGAGACGTGGAATACGTCATGCACTCCCTCTACGGATGGAGGTAATGCAAGACGGTAAGCCACTTCACCAATGCGCTCCAAGATATCAAATGGCCCAATGTACCTTGGGCTTAACTTGCCTCTGCTGCCGAATCTGATAGTACCTCTAGTGGGCGAGATCCTCAAAAATACATGCTCTCCTTTCTTGAACTCCAGGGGACGTCTGTGCGCATCGGCCCAATGCTTCTGTCTATCCTGGGCTGCACGGAGATGATTCTGAATCTGCCTTACTTTCTCCACTGTCTCCGTTACCAACTCTGGACCCAGTAATTGACGTTCGCCAACGTCACTCCAGCATATTGGCGATCTGCACTTCCTTTCGTACAACGCCTCGAAAGGTGCCATCTGAATGCTTTCCTGATAGCTGTTGTTGTAGGAGAACTCCACTAAGTGCAGATGATCTTTCCAAGATCCTCCAAAGTTCAGTATACATGATCGTAGCATATCTTCCAGGATCTGAATCGTGCGCTCTGATTGGCCATCTGTCTGGGGATGATAGGCAGTACTGAACTTGAGCCTGGTGCCGAGACTCTCTTGCATGCTTTGCCAGAAGTGAGATATAAATCTCGAGTCTCGATCTGATACAATACTAACCGGCACTCTATGTAATTTTACGATCTGTCGTATATACATGTCGGCTAGTACTTCCGTGGATTGTCCGACTCTGAACGGCAAGAAGTGAGCCGACTTAGTGAGCCGATCCACGATGACCCATACTGCATCCTTTCCACTAGGGCTTCTTGGAAATCCAGTGACGAAGTCCATGGTAATATGCTCCCACTTCCATTCAGGGATGGGAAGTGGCTGAAACATACCTGCAGTCCTTTAGTGCTCGGCCTTTACCTGCTGGCAGACTAAGCATTTTGCCACAAATCGGGCAATCTCCCTTTTCATTCCATGCCACCAGTAATATTGTCTTAAGTCCCGGTACATCTTGGTTCCTCCTGGATGAACAGAGTATATGGAGCTATGCGCTTCTGTCATCAATTCCTGCCTTAATTCTCCATTCGGAACATATAGGCGATTTCCGCACCTTAATGTCCCGTCCTCCTGGATGCGAAGTCCCGTTTGCATGCCTGCTTCGGTTTTCTCTTTCAGCCTTCGGAATCTGGCATCATTAGGCAAAGCTTCTTTGATTCTCTCCACCAGCGATGACTTCACTTCGAGGTTAGCCAGCAAACCATTTTGTCCAGGTAGAACAACCTCTATCTGAAGATCTTGCAAGTCTTGTAATAGCTGCGGCTGCTCCGTTAAGAAATAAGCTGAGGGTTTTCTGCTGAGGGCGTCGGCTACAATATTTGCTTTCCCCGGGTGGTACTGCAGATCGATGTCAAAGTCCCTCATCAACTCAAGCCAACGCCTTTGCCTCATGTTGAGCTCCTTCTGTGTATAAACATACTTCAAGCTCTTATGATCAGTGAATATTTCGACCTTCTCTCCATACAGATAATGTCTCCAGATCTTCAATGCAAAAATCACTGCAGCTAGCTCCAGGTCGTGCGTTAGGTAATTCTTCTCGTGGACCTTCAGCTGCCTCGATGCATAAGCGATAACCTTGCCATGTTGCATCAAGACACAACCTAGTCCACTACCAGACGCATCACTATAAACAACAAAACCTCCTGACCCTGAGGAAAGAGTCAAGACTGGTGCTGTTGTTAAACGCCTCTTCAATTCTTCAAAGGCATTCTGGCATTCTTTCGTCCATATGAACTCCTGATCCTTCCGTGTCAGCTTCGTCATAGGTTCTGCGATCCTTGAAAAATTTTCTACGAACCGCCGGTAATACCCAACAAGTCCAAGAAAACTTCTCACTTCCGCAACCGAGGTAGGGGTAGGCCAGGTTTCTATAGCAGTGACCTTTTCTGGGTCCACAGACAGTCCTTCACCTGAGATAATATGCCCTAAGAATGGCACCTTGTCCATACAGAACTCACATTTGCTGAGTTTGGCATATAGCTTCTCCCTTCTCAAAGTTTCTAGCACAATTCTAAGGTGTTCCTCGTGCTCTTCGTGGTTCTTGGAGTAGACTAGGATATCATCAATGAATACCACCACGAACTTATCCAAGTACTGATGGAAGACCCCGTTCATCAAACTCATAAATACGGCGGGTGCGTTGGTTAAACCAAACGGCATTACTAGGAACTCATAATGTCCATACTTAGTTCTGAAGGCCGTCTTTGGGATATCTTCCTTCTTCACCCTAATCTGGTGATAACCGGATCTAAGGTCAATCTTTGAGAATACCTTAGCACCACTTAATTGGTCAAACAAATCATCAATGCGTGGTAATGGGTACCGGTTCTTAATAGTGACAGCATTAAGGGCTCTGTAATCAATGCACAACCGCACAGTTCTGTCCTTCTTGGGTACAAAAAGTATAGGTGCTCCCCATGGTGAAACATTGGGCCGGATAAATCCTTTCTCCAGAAGGTCGTCAACTTGTGCTTTCAACTCCACTAACTCCTTAGGTGCTAGCTGATATACCGATGAAGTGATAGGTTCGGCTCCTGGAGTTAGGTCTATTGTGAATTCTATCTCCCGATCAGGTAGTAAACCTGGAAGATCGTCGGGAAATACATCCACAAATTCCGTTATGACTCTTGGGTAACTTGAATCTTCTTCTACAGTCAATACCCTAAGAGTTGGCTGGACTCCTTGTTCTACAGCTCCTCGAAGAAATTCAAACTCCGGAAGGCTAGGGGGTCTAAATATCACCTTTCCAAGCCGGCAATCCAGTGTCGCATGGTACTGACTTAACCAGTCCATACCAAGTACAACATCGTAATCAGGCATAGAAAAGATCAGGAATTGGGCTCACATTTCTCGGTCACAGACTACTACCGAACATGATCTACAGGTATCACTAACCGGGATAATTCTACCTCCCGTTAGAATTCTCTTCATCTTCGAGAGAGGTGCGGTAGCTACTCTATGTGTGGCTACGAAGCTAGCAGCAATAAATGAATGCGAGGCTCCAGAATCAAATAATGCTACAGCAGGAATTGAAGCTACTAATATGGTACCTGCTATCACTTCGCCTGCAGTAGCTTCCTCTGTGACTGCTAGTGCATATGCCTGACCTCGTCCCTGAGCGGGACCCCTTTGCTGACGAGCTTGCTGGAACAATGCTGCCTGAGGTGGTAGAGGTGGCCTGGCTCCTCCAGGCCCTGTCTGTGTTGCTCCCCCAGCTGGAAGAGCTGCAGGTGGAGCTGGTCGATTCGGAACTCCCTCCCGATGTTCCGAGCAGTCCTTTGAGAAGTGTTGTCCAGATCCGCAAACCAAGCAGAGCCCCAGCTTGCGTCTACATTCTTTTTCAATATGTCCTACCTTGCCGCGGTAATGGCAAGTAGGCAGGTTCTTAGTTGCTGCTCTTGGAGGTGGGCTCTTCTGGGGCCGTTTAGCAGGTTCCCCTGGTGATGACTTGGACGGTGCTGAGGAGAAAGAACGTTTCAGGCTTGATTCCCTCCGAGTAACGCGCTCCAGCCGACGTGCTGCAGCTAGGACGTCGGTGTAAGAGGTGGGCGCGACCGATCCGATTAACTTCTGAAGCTCGAACCTGAGCCCATCAAAGAACTTCTCCGCCTTCTCCTCTTCGGTAGGAATTAGCGAAGGGGCGAAGTGGCTTAGGCGAATGAATTCGGCGTTATATTCCTCCACCGTCATGTTGCCCTGGATCAGGCGTTTGAATCTGTCTCGGAGTTTTGACCGAGCCACAGCAGAGATGTACATTTCCTGGAAGAGTCTGGAGAACTCCTCCCAGGTAACCTGATCATGTCCGAGCCTTCTTTCTTCGGACAGCCACCAATGATGCGCGTTGTCCGTCAGTTGCATCCTGACGGTAGTCATCCATTTGTCCCTTGGTAGTTCAGTGGCCTCCAACTGATGCTGCGTGTTCGTAAGCCATTCATGCACTTCAGTTGGTCCTTCCTTGCCCGAGAAAGTACGGGGCTTGAGTTGACGGAAATCTATGATGGATCCCATTGCTGGCCGCCTATTTTGTGGATTTGCATGTTCCAATGCTGCGACTAGGCTGTTCCTTAGGTTCTCGGCCTCATGACGTTGGGCCTCCTGTTGAATCTGTTGTTGTGCCTACATCATGGCGTAGAATATCTGGAATATTTGCTGGCCATCCATTGCCTGTCCCGGGGGAAAGACAGGCATCGTAAGAGGGAACTGGGGAGGAGGCGGGATGTCATCACGCCTGAACCTGGAACTTGGCTGGCCAGTTTGATTGCTCTGAGAGGATTGTCCTTTGGTATCTGGCATCGTTCCAGCTTCGCAGGTAAACCCCGCTTCAGGCGGTGTACCCAAGGGGGTCTCGTCACCACTTCTGGGATCCATAACTCTGCATCAAAAGGAAACAATGAGAACGCACAGAGGAATCAAAACAAGATGCAATTCAAGCAATTAAATAAAATTCGACATAGAGTTCAACAACGATTCAATCAATGGATGATATCCTATAACCTATCCTATCTTGTTGCAGGCCTGTCCGGTCCCTAAGTTGAAACCGAACAATTTAGTTTGGTGACCTGCATGGGCCACCACAAAAATTATGTCACGCCCTAGTCCCAAAATATCGAGGGACTGGACACGTGGCAACGGCCAGCAGTACACACCGATGGATAATCCAATTTAATGGAGCCATCAGGGCGTACTTAAGTTGTAAATAAGGTCTACTACAACAAGTCATACTAATCTCATCCATAAAGATAAAGAAATAACTGCATAATGAAATGGAAATAAGTAGCAACAATAATCACAGCAAGTCAGTCGGAGAAACAATCCGACTTAAGTCTGAATAACTGGCTCTATAGGCCAGGAACAAAAGAGGTAAACATGAAATAGTACTGAGTACTGGAACAGGCACTCAGGAGAAGTCATCGGCAGTCACCTCGTCTTCAGTGTTCGGTTCTATTCCAGCAGTAGCTTCAGCTCCGGTTCCGTATACCTCGGGGTACTGCTCCTCTGCTAAACCTGGGGACATAATCCATTCCAGGTCCTCAGTGGACATAGCAAGGCACAAGTAATACAAGCCAAATGAATAAGAAGTGCAGTAAATAAATGAACAGCAGGGTAAACTAAGTAACCATCTATGTGATATGCAAATGAGAGCAACACTAGTACTCAGGCTGAGACCGCTACAAGCTCTGTGTCGGGGAGCAGGTAGCAGCAATAACACGTAAAGGGTCTAGCTCTGCTGGAGAGTCTACAACCTCACAATAATAGTAGATATATATATATATATAGAATAGCCTGTAGCCTGTGTGTCTCTCCCCACCCAATGTAATCACGCAAGCCATGACCATAACGTCTCATGTCCATGTCAGCGGGATTATAGCTAATGCAACAAGTCATACTGTCTATAACTAAAACAACTCTGTCAAGTCCTGTATCCTATACAGAATCACCACGAATGTCTCAGGAGGATTCTGTCCATGATAGTGTCAAGTGTCCTGGGTTGTAGGGTACTTGATAGGTCAAGTACAAGAGTAAGGGGATCGTAAATCCATCTCTAAATGACGAACCCAACACCGCGTATGGTGTCGGCACCCGACGATGATCGGACACTAGGTACGTCATACGTTCCCTAGGTTAAGCAGTTTAAATCAGTTTATATGAATTTACACAAGACATCCAGCAGAGTATTTTTACAGATAATATGAAAATAATGACTGCAAGTTTGGCAAGGTGCACTTGCCTGATGTTTGAATTCCACTTAGGTCCTGGTTTCGAAATTTTCAGAGATGTCTCCAAAAGCTAAAATAAATAGTACCATCATGCACAGAAGGTGTCAAACAGCTAGGAACGCCTGTCCTTGGGTCCAAATTGGAGACAAGGGCAAAAACGTCAGTTTTGGCCCAGAACGGGGTCCACCAGTGGGCCCTGCTTTGCACCGAAAAATGTGTCAGGGTCAACGGTCTCCAAATTCACCAAACTTAGTGTCAACAGGTCAGGAACACTGATACGAACCCAACGGAACTTTCAGATTTGAATTCCGATGAGCCGATCACAAAATCGCACGTCGAGCGGGGCCTGTGGGGCCCACGACACGCGATTTCGTCAACGTTCTCAGAATTGAACCAAACTTGACCCACAGGACCAACGTATTGCTACGAGTCCGATAGCATAAGTTTTGTCTCGATCTGACGTGTGTGCACGAAGTTAGGGTAAATTGCAGAAATGGAGGATACGGGACGATGTCCGCGGATACGTATTGATTTCGGTGTGCACGCACACCCGAATAAGCTTCCGCAAAATCCCACACGTCCGTATCAACGAGGCGCATGTATCTGTGAAGACCGCACGGAACCAAGTCATCCCGTTTGGCGGGGCGTACTCAGTTCCGGGGTGAAACAGGATCTGGTTTTTTCTGTTTTTGGATCGCGGTGTGCGATCACCACAGGACGCGATGCCCCGAGCGGTTTGTCCGGGCACTGAGAGGGTCATACAGGTTTCGCGTAGAAATTTACAGAATCGAAATCAGAGGTCCGAGGTGTGAGATACGAGTACCTGAATGAGGCTTCACGAAACGGGGTTTGCCGCGTCCGTCTCGTGTCCCGGACACGTGTCCACTACTAGGGCTAGGGTTCCCTGTGTCCAGATCTGTGTCCGTGTCTGCTGCTGGCGGACACAGCAGAGGCGGCGTTGGCGGCTGAGGGAGGAGGACGGCGTCGCCGGGGACGCGGGCTCGCAGGTCGGCGCCGGCAGAGATCACCGGAGGCGGAGGCGGGTGGAGGATATGGAGGAGGAGGACGGCTCTGGGAAGGAGGAGGGGAGGCTGGACGGCGGGTGGAGGTCGACGCAGGGGCAGTGGTCCGGCGGAGGGCAGCGGCTAGGGGAGGGGACCGGGGCCGGAGCTAGGGCACGGTGGTGGAGGGTTTGATCTGGGGGGAGGAGAACCGGAGGGGTGGAATTTATAGGGGGCTCGGGGCGGGGGTTGGCCGAGGACGTGGCCGGGGAACGCGGAGGGGCGTCGGGTCGTGGGGGCGTGGACGGGGCGGTTCTCCGACGACGTGGCCGGAGAACGCGGGGTGGAAACGTGGGGGAGGGGAGATGGGCATGCGGGGCGGGTCGGGCGGCGGGCTCCGGGTGAGCGGACCCGCCCGACCCGCTAGGGTGACCGGGCTGGGTCTGGGCTGCTAATGGGCTCGGCCCACTGGGCCGGGCCGGGCCCAAAACTAAAAAAACAGTAATAATAATATAAATAATAATAATAATAATAATTAATAATTTAATTAGGAAAATAGTTTTTAGGCTTTTAAAAATAGGTCTGAGGTCCAAATAAATCCAGAAAAATTATCCTAAGTCCGGTTTTCTATTTTACATCATAAAATTATATTTTTATCATATTTTAATATTATTTATTAGAAATTTAAAATCCTACAATCACCACAGCACATATTGTAAATTCCTGAAAATTGCAGAAAAAATTCCCAAAATTGATTTTTAAAAAATATCTAAAAATTTAGGGTGTTTACAACTTAGCATGGGAAGGTTCTATCTCTTTGCAGACAAGCATACAAATTCTCTTAGTTAAGCAAGCAGGTTTGTTTCGATAACAAGCTATACGAGTTATCTTATTAAGCATGCAGAGTCAGGTTCTATCATTCTTCTTATGAAACAATCTTCTTAAGCAAGCAAGAGTTCAAAAACTCAAATTTATTATTAAGTCGTGCAAGAATCAGAGAATGCAGTTCTTTCCACTCATATTGATCAATCGTCTTATGGTTCGGTTGAAAACTATCCGAGAAAACTTTCGCTCGAGCAAGCAAAGCGATATCACTTGTACATAGTGCCTACGCGGAGCCGGGCACTACAATGCCCTCTCCGATGTAGTTGCCCAGTTTAGAACCATAACTGCACGCTTTGCTTGACAAAGAGTCCAACTTGATACTCATGCACGGATGCACCCTTGCTCGCTCACTGAAGTGCCTCAATGTTCCAACCAAGATGATCTACTCAAAGCCCCAACTGCCCAAACGTAAGTCCAACCCAATGCCATAAATTATATCCATCCAAATGGCTTACACTCTATGTACGTCACAGTTTCCCATGTTACAGTCCAAGTGTTCAAACTATTACTTGTGTTCCATATTATTAGGCATGAAGGAGTAGAGGTGAAGGGACAAAGCTCACTCACCAAGTTGAATCCACTAGCACTCTACTTGCCGATACGACCGATTCCTTGAATCTGTGGTTTGATACGAAGCACTATCTACTCAATTGGTATGACCGTGCGAGCAGGTCGTGCTTTCCAAATCATCTGATCCGATCGGACTAAAGAAGACGGCATTATCGTTCCAATCCTGCTATCTCTGCACATGATCCGAATGAACACACTGATTCCATCGAACTCCGTACGCGATATGCACATGAAACTAACTTAAATCAATACTTGCTCCCAAATCCAACTCAATGAAATACAACCAAACATTTGTCTCATTTAATCCGACTTAGCGTAATACACCATGCGGTTGCGGGACATTACAACTGCTGCGTTGATTTTGCTATTGCAGCTGCTGCTGTGGGTGTGCCGATGGCCGCCGCTCGTCCCCCTCACCATCGGCGGGTGTAACCCCCTAATTTTTCAGAAATTTTAATTTGAATTTTTCACAATTTTTTGTAATTTTTTAGGATTTTCAAGAATTTATTTTAGATTCAAATATAATTAAAAATATCCCAAACTTTTATTTTAGGTTCTAAATAATAAAATATATTTTCTAGAAGTTTTTGGGAATTTTTTGAGTATTTTTAGTATTTATTGGGAGCTATTTAGGCTAATAACTAATTTTTAGGACTTGTAGAATTTATGGTGCAAGCCCAGGAATATAGAATGGACCCACATTATTTTCTAAGATTTATAATACTATTATATATTTTCTAGAATTATTTTAGATTTTTTGGAATAATGTTAGTATTTATTTTTAGTTTTATGGCAAAACTAATTTTTAAAGCTTCTCCTAATTATAGTAGGAAATCTATAAATATAAAATTATTCTAAATATTTTTTTAAGATTTTTTGGTTCAAAATATATTTTTTGTAATTTTTCCAGATTTTTATGATTATTTTTAATGTTTATTTTGAGTTATTTATATTTAAAACGACTTAAATAATATTTTGATAAAGGCAAATCAAAAATAAATAATATAAATAAAACCATCCAATCAGATTCTGACACATGTCAGCCTATAGATATCCATTCAGCCGTAGGTACATCTATATATATATATATATATAATATAATAACCATAATTATCTCATTATTTTAGAGAGAGAGAGAGATTTGGGAGAATTGTCATCTAGGGTTTCTTCATCTTCCAGAAGCCATTGCGCATATCTCCGGACTCCAAACGAGGCCTAGTTTCTTGCGTTAGAATGATATTGAGGTTAGCTTTCTGATTATATAATTTGTTTTACAAAATTATTAGTATTTAATTCTGGAAAATTCGTAGAGCACAGCATATCCGAAAATAGACGTGTTTCGATGTTTCGCAATTTTGGGAGAACCCAGAATCAAAATCATGAATCGTTTAAAGTTTCGGAAAGCTAATATCGAGATCATCGACATATATTTTTTCCAGAATTTATTCGAAGTATTTACATACTGTTAATTCTGTAGAACTTCTAGGTTAGAATTTAATTATCGGTGCACAATACAAAATTTGTATGTGCCATAATTCCCAAACGAATTTGAATTCGGACGAGCTATAAATTTTAGTATATTTTTGATGCTGAAATCTATAGGAAATCATGCATGAAAGTCAAGTTTGTGTCGGTTGACTTTTTGGTCAACAGATCGCCTCGATTTGCGTGCCATGAGTCTCGAGTTGATAAAATTTAGTTTCTTTGGACAAAATTTAAGAATTAACATAAAAATCAGAATAATAAGATTAAAATAAAATTTTAGAGTAATTATTCCAAAATTAAATAAATTAAAATAAATTATCTTTTGACGTGATAAATTTATAATACATAGGCTATTTGGACTGTGACTTGGACTCTGATTCATACCAGCAACAGGACCCCAGGCAAGTGTACCTTGCCAAACTTTGCAGTCTTGTTACATATTTTTCTTGATTCATTTATATTGTTGTGCATGCTTAACCTAGGATCGTGTGACGTACTTAGCGTCCGATTATTAGTCGGGTGCCAACACTGTTACGCGGTGTTAGGTACTGTCATCTAGAGATGGACATGCGTGACACTTTATATTCTCGTACTTGTCTTATCAAGTACCCTTGACCCAGGACACTTGACACTATTCATGAGACAGGATCTTTTCGAGATATTCGTGGTGATTCTGTATAGGATACAGGTTTATGACATAGACATTATATTCCTAGACATTATATGACTTGCTGCATTAGTATTGATCCTGCGTGTCATGGACATGAGACGTGTGATTACATTGGGTGGGGAGAGACACACAGGCTACAGGCTGATTTTATATATATATATATAATCCATAGTAAACACATAGTAAAACATATAATAGACTCCGCTACCGGCTCCCAGACACAGAGCTTGTAGTGGTCTCAGCCTGAGTTTAGTGATGCTCTCAAATTGTATTTTCACATAAATGGTTATATAGTTTACCCTATTTATTTTATTTACTATTACACTGTATTTTGGCATGTCGATTTCTGTACCTTGTTATGTCCCCTGAGGACCTGGATACCGGACTTTGTCCCCAGGACTAGCCGACAAGATCGACCCCGAGTTACACGGGACAGGAGCATTAGCAGGAGCTGGAGCAGGAGCAGACACTGGAGCAGTACCAGATCCAGTAGATGATTGATCCCCGAGGGTATCATCTGGGTATAGGCTTTCCCCATACTCGGTATTTGCTGTGGTTATCTTTATTCTTGTATCTTGACAGATGTATCAGACTCATTATCGGGTTATTTTCCCGAGTTTATATCATATTGAGATTGATCTTGCTTTATGATTCTGATATTGTTGTATTCATTTCTATGGATGAGATTAGTATATCTAGACCATTATTGTTGTATTACAGCTTAAGTACGCCCCGATGGATCCATTAAATTGGGTTTGTCCATCGGTGTGTGCTGCTGGCCATTGCCACGTGTCTAGTCCCTCGATATTTTGGGACTGGGGCGTGACATGGTTTTTGTGGTGGCTCATACAGGTCTACGACTAAATTGTTCGATTTCAACTTAGGGACCGAGCAAGCCTGCAAATAGGATTAGAGTATAGGATCTCATCTACAACTGACTATGGCTTCTCCTCCTCCTCCTTCCAATCTATTCCGTTGAAAAATTGCATCTGCTTGATTCATGTGCCTTCTTATTAGTTCCTTGAGTGTAGCTTTCTTCTAGAATATAGAAGTCCCTGTTGATAGAATGATTGGTAGGGTAACCTTCCTACTAAAAGTACAGCTTGGATATTGACACACCCCTAAGTAGAACGCTTAATGAACCCTAGCGTCCCTTACCTATAGAATAATTTACCATTATTTTTTGTTATAGTCGTGAATGACCTAAGAGTAGTATAGGCACTGCTAAGAGCTAGTTAGAGATTGGACCCTAATGTTTGACCCTAGTGGTTGACCCAGTTTTGAGGAACCAATAGAAATCTGAGATCGAATGTTAGAACAGAACCTAGTGTGCATAGTGAGATAGTGTTAGGATATAGGTTCTTGTCGTGATATTAGCAGACGGTACCTCAGGAAGCCCAGAGAAACGAGTATGATATTCCCTATGAGATTATACCTCAAACATGGAGAATTGCTCGCCACCTTCACCTTAGGAAACTATGATATTATCTAGAGCCCCATATTTTAATTTCATATGTTGTTCATCTGCGACCTTAAACGTTCGCTAATGCGCAACGACTAAAATATGTTCTTCTTTTCTCTGTCTTTTAATTCGTGCCACCTGACACTTCTGATAGTAGGCCAAGTAATTTTATTCCCTGTTAAGGACCCATAGTTGCTAGGATTATAGCTGTAGTCTTGGATTTGAAAATTTTGTGCTTGGTAGTTAGAGTTCGATAAGTTTGGGTTAATCTTGTAGATTGTGACCCGATGATTATCCCTTAGTGTTAAATCATGTAATTTGTACCCCCACCTCGATACAAGCTATCTTTCCTTTCCCTTGAGACTAGTAACCTGTCCATTCTCGCTATTGACACATGACCTATGAGCACTATGATTAAGACTTAAGATGACCATTACTTACGTAATACCATAGGAGACCCTAATAAGAGTTCTATTTTATTTAGATGTGCAAGGTTATTTTGCAGGACCCTCTTAAGACTGTCACAGTATTAGTTTAATTCTTATAAGTTGGGTAGTATGTCTCACAACATAGTACCACCTAGCCCTATTGATGAAGTGACTTAGGATGACACAACTTTAGACTTGCATAAGACGATAGTATTTATTCAGACGATAGAATTTAGAGGTCCTTGCCCCCATTTGGTCGACTAGCGACATAGACAAGGAGTTGTATGATAACTGTAGAGATTGTAGAGTCTTTTATTATTATTGCCTATTTTGTTTCTGTTTGTGAACTCGAATTGATTTGTACCTCCTTTCATCATCATCTAGTGTACTTATAATTTTTGTACTATCTTGACTTATGCTGCTATATTATAGCCTAGTTTTTGCAAGCCTATTCTTTATCAAGCTTGTTCATGACATATGTATTATTGGGGCCTGATCAACCCCACTAATACAATTGTCTATTCATAATCAATGTATTACGGTCTGATCAACCTTAGTGCATTTTGGTTCACTCTTCACACGACTACTTTACGTGGATTGAGATATATAGTTGACTAGTAGACGCCTGTACTTACCCTCTAGATATGTCTGAGCAGATCGTATCGGTTACATAACTGTACTAATACGAGCATGCAAACAAAGGATTACCAAAATAGGATTTTAATCCACAACTGCTTTGACAATTCCCAATTGAATTCTTTAAACGCCTTGATCCCAATACTTCTATTCTATTACGCTGCCCTTGAACTCTTTATTATTGGTCTCCGTCTTCCCTTATTTCGAAAAGACGAAACATCGTGCTTGGTATAAATTGATACACAGAGAATACTAGATATACCCCATAGGCCGATCACATACTTGAGGATTATTCTTCGTAATTAAGGACATATCATATGTGATATGATCGGCATTGAAGTTCGAGGATTGAATGACATGAGTAAACATATTAAGGAATATTCTCTTAAGGTATATAGTCTTATGTGATAGATGAGTAAATTCTAAGTTGGATAGTAGTGCATTGTCGACTCGAGAGGAATTTATTTTAGATTGTGATCGAGTAAGATTAAATTGGGAGAGGTTCAAGCCATTTTAATTTTGAGAATTTTAGAAGAATGACTAAGATGATGAGGATTAATGAATTGATATTGAGGACCCGATATTTATACCTTAAGTACATGATTTAAACAATGAAGGTAAAATCATTAACTTGAAATTTAGAGGATAAAAAGATGGAATTTCAGACTTGAACAATGGTGGACTGCATTTAATTTTTTTTTTTAAGTTGATGATTTGAGTTAAAATAAAAAACTTGATGGTTGGACTACCTATTTGAAATATTAAGGATGTGAATGGAATTTAAGAAGTTGAAGCATACAAAAATTTATAAGTGAAAATAGGAATAATAATGGACTCGAATTACTTCTAGAGGAGATTATGATAATTGGAGATCGTGAGGTAAAATTGATATGCGTATTTAAATCTTGAAGATGATATATGGATTTAATTTAAATTTGGATATGGATAATTTGAAAAAGCGAGAAGAGATAACCATAGGTTGAATTTGATTGGATCAGTGGTCATCTTAACCTAGAAGTGATTACAATGGATATGATTAGGATTTTAATTGTCGCAAAGAGATTGCGATTGACTTGCCTTATGTACACGAAGGATTAACAAATTATGCCTTATTTTAATTTTGAGGACGACATTGTCTTAAGTTGGCTGGATTGTGAAACCCTCTCACCTAAGAAGTAGACCTACTTGGCTTAGATAGTGAGACTGAGGCTAACTCGAATCCACTTAGGAATAAAATACGATATTTTTTATTTAGTTTTACAATATGGTATCCCTCGGCGCGCCTTACCATTGCTTCGATAATTGGAGCACTTTCCTAGTCACTGCCTTCCTACAAATTTCACACCTTGTCCTAGACATGCCCATCCTCCAATTTCCATCTTTGTGCAACGTTTCAATTGTTGGGCGCTTTTATGCAAAAGAGCATTTAGGTGTCCACACTATTGGACATGACACACGAAGAAACCTATTTTCACTCATGTGAATTTCTCCCATAATTTTCGAAATGTGCAACGTGCAATATCGTCCACTCCGTTAAACCTAGCCTTGCATTTTAACCAATGCAAATCTTAGACCATCCTTGACTTCTACCATGGCTTAATTTTAATTTCGAGGACGAAATTTTTATAAGTTGGGTAGATTGTAACCCCCTGATTTTTCAGAAATTTAAATTTTTCACAATTTTTTGTAATTTTTTAGGATTTTCAAGAATTTATTTTAGATTCAAATATAATTAAAATATCCCAAACTTTTATTTTAGGTTCTAAATAATAAAATATATTTTCTAGAAGTTTTTGGGAATTTTTTGAGTATTTTTAGTATTTATTGGGAGCTATTTAGGCTAATAACTAATTTTTAGGATTTGTAGAATTTATGGTGCAAGCCCAGAAATATAGAATGGACCCACATTATTTTCTAAGATTTATAATATTATTATATATTTTCTAGAATTATTTCAGAATTTTTGGAATAATGTTAGTATTTATTTTTAGTTTTATGGCAAAACTAATTTTTAGAGATTCTCCTAATTATAGTAGGAAATCTATGAATATAAAATTATTCTAAATATTTTTCTAAGGTTTTTCGGTTCAAAATATATTTTCTGTAATTTTTTCAGATTTTTATGATTATTTTTAATGTTTATTTTGAGTTATTTAGATTTAAAACGACTTAAATAATGTTTTGATAAAGGCAAATCAAAAATAAATAATATAAATAAAACTATCCAATCAGATTCGGACACATGTCAGCCTATAGATATCCATTCAGCCGCAGGTACATCTATATATATATATATATATATATATAAAATATAATAACCATAATTATCTCATTATTTTAGAGAGAGAGAGAGATTTGGGAGAATTGTCATCTAGGATTTCTTCATCTTCCAGAAGCCATTGTGCATAGCTCCGGACTCCAAACGAGGCCTAGTTTCTTGCGTTAGAATGATATTGAGATTATCTTTCTGATTATATAATTTGTTTTACAAAATTATTAGTATTTAATTCTGAAAAATTCGTAGAGCACAGCATGTCCGAAAATAGATGTGTTTCGATGTTTCGCAATTTCGGGAGAACCCGGAATCAAAATCATGAACCGTTTAAAGTTTCGGAAAGCTAATGTCGAGATCATCGACATATATTTTTTCCAGAATTTAATTCGAAGTATTTACATACTGTTAATTCTGTAGAACTTCTAGGTTAGAATTTAACCATCGGTGCACAATACAAAATTTGTATGTGCCATAATTTCCAAACGAATTTGAATTCGGACGAGCCATAAATTTCAGTATATTTTTTATGCTAAAATCTATAGGAAATCATGCATGAAAGTTGAGTTTGTGTCGGTTGACTTTTTGGTCAACAGATCGCCTCGATTTGCGTGCCATGAGTCTCGAGTTGATAAAATTCAGTTTCTTTGGACAAAATTTAAGAATCAACATAAAAATCAGAATAATAAGATTAAAATAAAACTTTAGAGTAATTATTCCAAAATTAAATAAATTAAAATAAATTATCTTTTGACGTGATAAATTTGTAATACATAGGCTATTTGGACTGTGACTTGGACTCTGATTCATACCAGCAACAGGACCCCAGGCAAGTGTACCTTGCCAAACTTTGCAGTCTTGTTACATATTTTTCTTAATTCATTTATATTGTTGTGCATGCTTAACCTAGGACCGTGTGACGTACTTAGCGTCCGATTATTAGTCGGGTGCCAACACTGTACGCGGTGTTGGGTACTGTCATCTAGAGATGGACATGCGTGACACTTTATATTCTCGTACTTGTCTTATCAAGTACCCTTGACCCAGGACACTTAACACTATTCATGAGACAGGATCTTTTCGAGATATTCGTGGTGATTCTGTATAGGATACAGGTTTATGACATAGACATTATATTCCTAGACATTATATGACTTGCTGCATTAGTATTGATCCTGCGTGTCATGGACATGAGACTTGTGATTACATTTGGTGGGGAGAGACACACAGGCTACAGGCTGATTTCATATATATATATAATTCATAGTAAACACATAGTAAAACATATAATAGACTCCGCTACCGGCTCCCAGACACAGAGCTTGTAGTGGTCTCAGCCCGAGTTTAGTGATGCTCTCAAATTGCATTTTCACATAGATGGTTATATAGTTTACCCTATTTATTTCATTTACTATTACACTGTATTTTGGCATGTCGATTTTTGTACCTTGTTATGTCCCCTGAGGACCTGGATACCGGACTTTGTTCCCAGGACTAGCCGACGAGATCGACCCCGAGTTACACGGGACAGGAGCATTAGCAGGAGCTGGAGCAGGAGCAGACACTGGAGCAGTACCAGATCCAGTAGATGATTGATCCCCGAGGGTATCATCTGGGTATAGGCTTTCCCCATACTCGGTATTTGCTATGGTTATCTTTATTCTTGTATCTTGACAGATGTATCAGACTCATTATCGGGTTATTTTCCCGAGTTTAAATCATATTGAGATTGATCTTGCTTTATGATTCTGATATTGTTGTATTCATTTCTGTGGATGAGATTAGTATATCTAGACTATTATTGTTGTATTACAGCTTAAGTACGCCCCGATGGATCCATTAAATTGGATTTGTCCATCGGTGTGTGCTGCTGGCCATTGCCACGTGTCTAGTCCCTCGATATTTTGGGACTGGGGCGTGACAGCGGGTCCCCTCCAGCTCGACCACCTCCATCACCATCATCACCACTATCATCATCATCATCATCATCATCTCATTCCTTCAAATAAAAAAGGGGAAAGAAAGAAAGAAATAAGAAGAAGAAATTGAAGAAAAAGAAGAAGATGGAGCAAATGAAGAAGAAATTGGAGAAGAAGATCAAACCCTAACCCCAATTCCAAATCCAATTTTCTCCAAGGCAAGCCCTCCCTTCCTTTTTCAATTTCACTTCCAATTTAGGATTAATTTTTGTTATAATGTTCAAAACAGAATTTTAAATTTAAGTTTTGAATTTTATATAATTATAATTCTGAAATTCATGAATTCCCATATATTTAATGGTATGATACAGACAAGAGATTAGGACATGAAATTGTTAAATTAATTTGGTAGAATATGTGTGTAATTGTTTGATATGATTTATGTGAAAAATTGCTTGATACTATCTTATATAGGTATTAACTATACGTGCGGGTATAGAAAATTTCAATCTCGTGTGTTTGCTATATATTCTAAAGCATCAAAATAATTTGGGATTTATCCATATCGAGTCAATATTAATTTACTATTTAACTTTAGAAAATGAATTCAAATGTGATTTATAAAGTGGAAAATGATCGATATTATTCATATGACGTGCTAATGCTTGGATGAAGATGAGTTATTTTTTAATGGAGTATATATATATATATATATATATATATATACACACACACACACATACACACACACTCACACACACACACATTGTTGTCTAAATTTTATTTCGGTTCTAATCAAGTGTTTTTAGAATACAAATAGAGTAATAGTGTGACTAATTGTATTATGGATGTCTTTACAACTTTAGACTTGATCGCTGATACGTTATAGGTCTGAATTAATTAAATTTCGGTGTAAATTTAGCTTAAGAGGATTCTTACATGGCTTTAGATTTAAGGAATCTAATATCCAAGCAAGTATGTCATAAAGGTAAAAACTTCAAAGGTGTGTCTGCCAAAATGGGATGTGTAGATAATTAAAATCTATCTAAACATGAATGTTCAACGTATGTGTAGTTTAGAAAGTTGTATGTCAATTTAGATGAGGGACATCTAGTACAATATATTAGGTATTCAATAGTATAGAGTTGTATTAAGCATATCGGTGTGTAAGTAGAGTATTTTAGTAAATTATAACATGTTTATTTTAAATTCGGCACTTGCACCATGCTTAGAATTCCTTTCTATCATCATGGTTATTAGAAAACTTTGGGTATATTAATGAGGTTATCATATCTTTATATAGAACTTGTGTATATGACCCGTAATCGATATTTTGATGGGTTATGATCTAAAGTCTATAAAAATTTAGCATAAACATTGATTTAAATTTTCTTGTTAGGCCATATAGATGGTTATGAATACAATTGTTAAGCTTATTGGAGTTTTCTAGAATGTCAAAAATTTCGGAAAACACGAAATATTATCTGTATATAGCTATGTGTTTGATTAAGCATGTTTAATTCTAAATCAAATGGAATTAATAATTAATATGTGAATGATTAATATCTTACAAACATGATGTTTAATATACGGGCTACTAGAAATTATAGTTCTCATTCTTATTTGATTATGCTATGTAAATGTTTGTATAAATTATGAATTTGACTTGTGTTGAGCTTTCTGGACTTGTGTAGCTAATCCGGATTAGTGCTAAGTTTCTAAAATTAAGCTAGTTGCAAAGGTAAAATTATCGATAAGAAAGTTCTTATTTGTTATTGAAATTATATATATAACTGTGTGTGAATTCCGGTGTTGAGTTGTTCCACCGAAGGGGTCGACATACCCAGAGAATTCTACGGAGGGTTGCTCCGGGTCTTTATATAAATTATGAAATTTTGGGCTCCAAAATACAAAGAAGATTCTGCCAAAAAATTTAATAATTCTCAGATATGGCCATTTTCGAAATCCGAAAATTGGCAAACCATATTTAACCCCAATTCATAGGAATTTTATTCCTAGAGACGGACCTTGAATTTATATATTTAAATTATAGGGGATGAATTTCTTTAGAACTTAAGATGCGTAGGACACGGATACATAAACGAAACCTAATAATTTATATCATGTGTTTCCGCTGGAAGAAATTCAAGTATTCAATCTAATACTATCATATACTCTATCATTTTTTTCATTTGAAAAGAGAAAAAGAATTGAGAAATAGATATCTTGTGATTATGTCTTGATTTATTCAAGAAAGAACAAGTACTAAAATCTTGATATCCAGATTTCATGATATGATCATTGGAAAATCATGATAATTGGAAAGGAATAAAATACTGAATCATATTCTCGTTCTTCGTAGTACTTAGATATACGAATCGAGATTCAAGATTCGTACTTGCGCCCAGCATAACCTAAGACAAAATAATAGAATATGATTGTTTATAGCTTTAGGTTAGTGCATTGGGGGAGAGAGAACAACTGGATAACACCCAAATCTCTGCAATATAATAAACAATATTTAAAAAGCTGATCAGTAGTTTTCTGCCATCCGTAAGGCCTTACGATGCTGGGGGTGAGGCCTAGCTCACCAACAGAATTCTCGTCCAGTAAATTCTTAGTATAAAACCAGAATTTAATAAATCATATTACAAGTTTTCCACATTATATGTGGGGGGGTCGGATCTATGGCACTGTACCCATCCAAACACAACCTGGTCTTTGGTCACGGGATTATTGTTGAGAAAATATGATGTATGTGATCCAGATGTGTTCTCTAAATTGCATCATCATATATGAAACTTATTTGTGATTGTGGTAGTGAGTAGTGATCCCAATGTATTAATTTATGATTATGATTGTGACTGTGATTATAATGAATATGAGTGTGAATTATTGGGACTTAGTTATAGGACGAACACTGAGAAATTTACTAGAATAGAATCTAGTCATAATCATATTTTAAGTTAATGAAATGATCTCTTTGAATTATTCACTTCCTTTACTTTAGAATTCCGAGAATCCTACTACTTCTCAGATTCTCAATTTATTTTATTTTACTTTTCCGTCCTTGACCGAGGGCTTGCATGTCGTTTGACGACCTAGTATTGTTCACTAATTTTGTAGCAATATTCCAAAAAAAATCTGCTATCAAATATTGAACAACAGCTGGAGTGCAAGATTCAACCATTATATATATATATATATATATATATATATATATATATATATATATATATATATATATATATATATACTGGATTAATGTTTATAATCGTGTAGAATAGTAAATGTTCCTATTTTATAGTTTAGAATATCATGTAATCAACCTGATATTATTATATTATACCCCATGTGACATCTAGTAATCCTATCATAGAACCTTTACGGATGACAATTGCGAATATGGATACTGGGATATTCGTATGTCGTGTAGCCTAGGGATGATGTTACGTACTCGGTTCGCCGTATTTTGGGAGCGGGGCGTGACAATGGTCGACGCTCTCGCTCCTCCTCAACGGAACCACTGGTGTTGGCTGTGTATCAACAGTCTTCTCCCTTTCAGGAACTACATCATTGGCATGCTCATCCTCCTGAGTTCACCCTGACCACTATCAGTAGACTGATGATCAAGGTTGAGAGCAACTCCATGTACTTGCTCCCCCATAACGGGATTCTCTATAATGTCCTCTGGAAACTGATCAAAGCAAAATAACTATAACTCATTCAATTTCTCAGCCTCAAAAGTTATCTCGGTATCCTGAGTGTTGGTCATGGTCTGATCCTCGACGAACACCATGTCCCTACTTCTGTAGAGCTTTCTTTCTGCTGGGTTGTAGATTCTATAACCAAACTTATCCCGACCATAACCGACAAAGACACATTGTCTCGTCTTCGGCTCAAGTTTGGATCGCTCGTCCTTCGGTACATGTATGAAGGCCTTACAACCAAACACTTGTAGGTGATTATATGACGACTCTTTGTCATACCATACTTCGTCAGGAATATCACTCTATAAAGGAGCACTAGGATATAAATTAATAACATAAGCATCAGTGTAAAGAGCCTCACCCCAATAATTGTTCGGTAAGTTTATCTCTAATAGGAAACACCGTATACGCTCCATCAATGTCCTATTCATTCGCTCTGCTACACCATTGATATGAGGTATCTTGGGCAGAGTTTTCTAGTATCGTATTCCTTGCTCTCTGTAATAAACATCAAAGGGACCAATGTACTCGACGCCGTTGTCGGACCGAACACATAGTAACTTCTTGCTGGTCTACCTTTCAACATAGGCTTGAAACTCTTTGAAAGTAGGCAACACCTGATCCTTGGTCTTTAGGGAATAGACCCAAACCTTCCTGAAATAATCATTAATAAAATTTACAAAATAAGAAGCACCACCAATGGACTTTACCTTCATAGGACCGTAGACATTTGAGTGAATCAACTCGAGCAACACCGCCTTCCTTGAACTTGGGTGACTTTGGAAAGACACCTTACTTTGCTTCCCCGCCAAATAGTGTATGCATTTCTCCAACTTTGTAGAGTTGAGTCCTGGAATCACCTTCCTTTTCACCAAGTAGCTCATTCCCTTCTCGCTGATATGGCTGAGCCTCTTATGCCACAACTCGGTAGATGCATCAATAGCTGTGTTTACCTCATGTGCCCCATATACGCTCCCTTCCATATAATAGAGTCCAGACCTTTAGCTTCCTCTGGCAATCATCATCGAACCTCCGGAAAGCTTTCACTGACCATTTTCGAAGAGATTAAAGAAACCCTCCTCATCCAACCTTCCAATCGATACCAAGTTAAAACGGATATCAGGAACATGACGGACATCTTTGAGAATAAGAACTGCACCCGTCTTCATCCTCAAATGCACATCTCCAATAGCAATAGCTTTCGACACATCTCCGTTGCCCATCTTCAACACTTCACAGTCGTCTGTTGTGAATGTAGCAAATATTGCCCTGTTGTGAGATACGTCCGTTGAAGCTCCTGAGTCCATCAGCCAAGATTTGTCATCGTAGTTGAGGTTCATAACTACCTCATCACCTACAATGATTACATCGCATCCATATGCCGAGGTTGCCATTGTAGTATTCTCACTTTGCTTCCCCTTGTCGCCCTTCTTCTCTCTTCCAAACGAAACAATTCTGCTTAATGTGGCCATTCTTGCCATAATGGTAACACTCTGAGTTCTCGTACCGACCATTGGACTTGTCTCTGCTCTTGTCTCTACCACCGCCTGGACCCCTGCTTTTTCTCCTTCTACAGCTCTCTGAAACTAGCGCCTCTGAATGGGAAGAAGAAGATGTGCCCTGAGATTTCCTCCTTATCTCCTCATTCAACATCCCGCTCTTGGCAAAACTAGATTGACCACGCCTTCCGGAGCAGAAGCGATCATAGACACTCGTACGGTCTCCCACGAGTCTGTCAAAGTACACAGCAATCATAGTCCCTGAACTTCGACATTGAACTTGACTCCCATCGAGGATAGCTAGTCAACTACGTCCTAGAACTCACTCAAATGATCCGTAATAGATGTATCATCTTTGTACCACAGACACATCATCATCTTGATTAGAAATAAATTATTTATCCTGGTCTTCTTCGTTTACAAAGATTCCATCTTCTTCCAAAGTGTCTTCGCGTGCTCTATACTGAAAACGTGATTGTACACGTTCTCGTCGACGAACTGTCGTATGTACCCACACACCTATATATGCTCAAAATTCCAGTCCTCTTTGGATTTATCTCTGGGTCTCTCAGAAGCAAATACATAAAGATGCAGCTTCCTGAAAAATAGCAAATCCTTCATCTTGCTCCGCCAATAGTGGTAGATGGAATTGTTTAGGTTTACCATGCGCAACCGCTTTACGTCCATCTCTTCTCTTTGGATTGATTGTCAACTTCTGACGCATCTCTGAACCCAAAGCTCTGATACCACGTGTTAGAAAAGAAACACAAAAATTGTTCTCCAAACCAGAGAGCCTTGCGAGAGAACTAAGCAATATAATGCACAAACTAATTTGTCCAAAAGCACATCACAGAAAACTAAATCGCAGACACAAAATTTTGACGTAAAAAATCATTGCGGAAAAAACCACGTGACGATCATAGTCCAACCCTGAAGAACCTTCACTAATGGAATAGAAGATTACAACCCTCTATAAGTTCCTCACCGGTCCAAACGGATCACCATAACTCACTGGAACAAAAAATAGATTACAACCATGAAGATAAAAGACAACGAGGAATACCCCAAATTGATCTCCTTCTCTGAAATGCCTCCAATCCTTCTTTCTCCTCGTACAAGCACTCTTGCCCATTTTTCTCTCTTATTGTTCTATATTGCATGAGCCATAAATGTTCTAATATACGGCGCTTGATGCACTTTTTGAGCTTTTTCGACACACCGATGGCTCTCGTCGTACTCCGGGGTATTCTTGTCACGCCCTAGTACCGGAATAAGGAGACGGACATGGCCAGCTACCCCGTACAAGGTACTATACGTCGTACGACGATCACCACTGTAATAAGACAAGGGGGTGCATGCTACAATCAAGTCACATATGGTCAAGAACTTCTATGTCTCAATCATTCAAACAAGAAACAGTAAACATAGAGCATATATGATAAAGCAATAAGGCATCCCAAATGCTTTCTCAAAATATTCTAGAGACCAGTTATGCCAATTAGAAGCTGGAAGAGTAACAAAAGTACATGACAGTGATCAGCTGCAGTCTGATTTAATACAATCATGTAAGGAGACTAATGTCCAGACGTGCCGGCTAACAGGTGCCGGTGGCTAAACGTCCAAAAGAAATAAATGTACAATGACGAGAAGGGAAGAAGAAAACCCACTCGTTATCCTCCACGACTATATTTCTGGTACGCGCTATGAGTTGAGGGAAAGTACCCTGGATCTTCGGGTGCTGGATCAAAATCTGGCATACAAAATCAGTGGGGTTAGACCCCAAATAACAAGTACCACAAAGGAAGCACAAAATAGAGAAACAAAAAATCCAAGAAAATAATTACATAATGATACATAGGTTCAGTGTCGTAACTTAGGTCCATGGCATATCCTAGTACAAAGGCCCAATCCTTAAACCAAAAAAGGATAAGGGTTGAACCATCACACTATGATAGTCCATTTTTCTAGGCTACTAACCGAATAAAACAATCAAAACCAAGTCCATTTTCTTTATATCGGCCAATAACTTGTACGGCTTGCTATTTGTGGAGTCTGAGGTTATCTCAGAAATAATGCAAAATAGGCATCATCAGATCACGTCATTGCCGAACATGACATAACCAAGTCAAATAAGGAATATATAGGCACTTGCATGATGCACCAGTTTTCCGTAGGACCAGTGCGCTAAAAATACGGTATTAGCGGTTCCAATGTTCCTATAGTAAAACAGTGGCTCGGCATTATTTATAATAGGTCAGGTACTGCACTCCACTAAGGCAGATGATATACAATATCTGTGGTGGCCAGCCCACAATGCACTTAGAATAAATCTCTGTGAGAAGGTTCGTTGGCATGATCTCGGGATACCGTTCCCTCCAAATGTTACTACCACTTTTAGTAACCTAATTAGCCCTATGTTGTGTTTAAAATCTCAAGGTGTGGGCACATGAGAATTTTTCTAAAGATGTCGTATAAAGTACGGGCACGCTAGATACGAATCCATGGAAGTTAAATCTGGAATCACCCGAGCGTGTATGCAACATTTAGTCAATCAGAATCCTAGCCACACTTTGGTAGCTGACTCGCTTATTATGCCCGTACTGGGGAAACAATATATATTTATAATATCACGCATTCAGGAATTTGGAGGCATTCTAGATGCACAACCCAATATAATCACTTAACATGTGACACGGTATGTCGTACCTCGGCGCACATTCGATCATATACACTTTCAGGCAATAATTTGTATCAGCACGAATACAGTATTCGAGTCCAATTACCAATTATATATTGGGTCACATGAATCAAGATCATATTGTAACACAAATGCTTATGTCATGCACATAGTCGGTTAGTCACTATCCACTTAGTCTGGCTCATACTGAAATCTCAATTCAACTCATGCCATGTTCATAGTCATCTAGCTTATGGTCATGTCTGGCACAAGGTCTGGTTACTAAATACATTCTTTCTTAGAATCATAACACAAGTATTAACCCCATTATAAACCATAAGGAATAAGAAAACATTCAATCAAACAATCAATGTCGCATGGGTCTCTAGGTCGCATGGAAAGTCCTGGCCGTATAGGTCTCTAGGCTGCATGTGAAGTCCTGGCCGCATATGAAGTCAGGGCCGCATATGAAGTCAGAGTCACATGAACCACTAGGCCGCATATGGAGTCAGGGCGCATGCTCAGGGTTAAAGTCTACTCCTTGGGACATGTCATGCCCCAGTCCTAAAATACCGAGGGACTAGCCACGTGGTAATGGCCAGCAGCACAACTCCAATGGGCAAAACTAATATAATGGACCCGTTAGAGTGTACTTAAGCTGTAATAAATATAATTGCAGTCTACACCATCTATCACAGAATAATTCTAAACTCGCCCACAGAAAGAAACATAACTAAATATGATAGACTAATCAAGATAATAGATAAAAAGAAATATAGCCTATCAATAATTCCAAATAAATAGTGTCTCGGGGAACAACCCAATAAAATAAGTTAATACATAAATCCAAGAGTCAAGATATAAAATAACTGGAAGCAGAAATAACTAAGTATGTAACAGAAGACTCAAGAGAATTCCTCTGGCATAACCTCGTCCTCTGTTGTCAGTACTGCACCAACGTCAGCTCCTGTCCCGTAAACCTCAGGGTATTCCTCCTCTGCTGTACCTGGGGACATAATCCGGATCTAGGTCCTCAGAGGACATAGCAAGGTACAAGAATAACTCAAGTCAAATGAAATATAGTATATAAAAAAATAGATCCTCAGGGCAAGCTATGTAACCAGCTATGTGAAATACAAATGAGAGCATCACTAATACTCAGGCTGAAACCACTACAATCTCTGTGTCAGGGAGCCGGTAGCAATAATATCTCGAAGGGCCAAATACATGTGCCAAAGCTCTGGTACAAAGACTAAGGCACTTTCTGGTAACATAATATATATATATATATATATAATCAGCTTGTAGCATGTGTGTCTCTCCCCACCCAATATAACCTCACGTATTATGTCCATAACATGCAAGATCATGACCTCTAGCTAGTACAACGAGTCATAATGATATCTATGTATATGCAAGTCTTATGTCACGAATCATGTAAGCCTATACAGAATCACCATGAATAACTCAAGAAAGATTTTGTCATATGAATAGTGTCAAGTGTCCTATGGTATGACGTACTTGATAAAGTAAGCACGTAAAAATATATAGGATCGTGGTATCAACTCTCTAAATGATGTTACACGACTCCGCGTATGGCGTCGACACCCGAATCTTGTGCGAACGCTAAGCAACGTCTCACGGTCCTAGTTTGAACAGGTCCAACACAGAAGTATATAAAAATAATATAAGCAAATAATAGTACAAGATCTTCTACAAGTTGGCAAGGTACACTTGTCTGGATTCTGAACTCCTTTAGTTGCTCCTGTAATAGCAAAATCTCCAGTACGCCTCCGAATGCTGAAACAAATATTACCATCGCTTTCAGAGTACATGAAATAGCTAGGATTGACTACCCATAAGTCCAATTTGGACACAGGGGCAGAATTGACAGTTTCTGGTCAAAACGGGGTCTACATATAGCCCACTTCGCACTGAAAAAATGTGTCAGAGACAAAGTTCTCCAAATTTATCAAACTTAGTATCTACGAGTCCAAAACGGTGATACGAACCCAACAGAACGTCCAAAATTGGATTTCGATGAGCCGGTCACAATCGCCCGTCAAGTGGAGCCGTAGGCCCACAAAATAGGATTTCATCAACATTCTCAGAATCGAACGAAACTTGGGTCACAGGACCAGCGTAACGATATGAATCCGATGGCAAAAGTTTGTTGCAAAACGGCAAGGATACATGACTTTTCGACGGATACACGTTAATTCTGGTGTGCATGCACATCCAAATCAACTTTCGTAAAATCTCACACGTCTGTATTGACGATACGTGCCTTTCGATATAATTTTCATACGATAAAGTTGCCTCGTTTAGTGGGATGCACACCATTTCAGAAAATTTTGGGTTTAGAAAATCAAGTTTTTTGTCAACTTCAACCACGAATAAAACACAGCATACAATAAATTAAAATAAACTATTTAAAGGGATTAAAACTTGGTTATGTTGTCTAATTTAATGTTTAATTGAAATTTAAAAGTATTAACTAGGTTGGAAGAAAAATGGCCATGAACATGGGTGTTTGGGACAGTTTTCTGAACTATAAATTTGATCATTGTTTCCTGTTTTGCGTCACGAATGACGACCGACACAGGACACGATACCCCAAACTAATTATACAGGGTTCGATAGGGTCATGTGGTCTTCGCATATGATTCGACATATCAATATTTGGATAATTGTGCACAGAGATACGAGAGTGGAAAGAAGGGTACCTCACTGCTTGCTGCTGCTCGAAAATTCAGGCGACTTGCGGCGGCGACTTTGCGACGGTGGTGCGCGACGGTCCGGCATCGTCGTCGGCGGTGGCTTATCGGGAATGGGAGAGGGTTGGATGGTGGATGAGGGGGTGGGTCTGGATGTTTATATAGGGGTCGGATTAAGCTGTTTTGGGGAGATGAAAGGGGGGGAGGGTCGGCCGGTCGGGGAGAGAAAAGGGAAATGGAGTCAGGTAGCAGTTACAGTAGATTAAGGGGTGTGCGGGTTGGGTCGAGTCACGGATTATGGGTTCGGGTAGGATCCAGATTGTCACTACCATATTTTCTAGGAAAGGATATTTTAGTCATTTGGTAATTAATTAAATATTGTGCATGTTAAATTTTATTTATTGTATTATTTATTTATTATTAGCATGTTAGATTTATTTTTGGACTTGTGTTAGTGGACCAACTAGTTTAGTTTAGACTCATAGACCAACATTTAATTCTAGTTAGAATTGAGCCCAATAATTAGAAGCCCAATTATTAGGAGGATGATTAATTATGTTAAACCCATTAGACTAGAAGCTTCCCTCCTTAATTAATTTCTTCATGAGAGGCCCCAAGGGGGTATTTTAGACTTTACATAGTAGCTTGAGGGAGGGGGCAAGTGAGGCCTATATAAATGGGATAAAAACTTTCTCTCTCTTTATTTTTTATTCCAAATCTAGATCTAGAAAATTTTCTCAACCAAATCCTTACCAAATTTCTACATAATTATTTTTCAAATCACCATTGGAGGCTATTAGAGCAAGGATCTACAAGGAGAAAGCAAGGATCTACAAAGAGGAGCAATAATCTACAAGTTAGAGGCTAATTTCATCAATTTTGGAGGTTTTATTGGGAATCCATCTTCCAATAGGTATAATTCAGTTTTTCCCTTAATTTAGGGTCTAAATATGAGATTTAACCATAAAAAATTAACTCATATGCATAGGCTACCCATAGGTTTTTGTTTTGTGTTCATAGGAGGCATATTGAGAAAGTTATGGTGCTTTTTGTATCAATTTTTGGGAAATTCTGAAATTGATATTTGTTGTGTGTGTCAATTGGTCCTATAGATCAATTTGGTATGTACTTATGTGTTTGGAGCTAGTATTGTGTCCACAATTGGGTACGTGTAGGTCGTATCCCATCAATTTGGTGATACGTGTTAATTTGGAGATTTTTCCTCCGACACGGGACTTTGGACATGTCACATTTTGACACGAACACGTAGATTTATATTTGACTCTTCGTATTATTCATAAATAATATATATGACTTGTTCGTGTCCTTCGGGGTACGTTTGGATGTGTGGTGGACTCGTGTCGCATGCGTATCCTAAATCTAGTGGGATACGGGGTGATACGGTCCATGTATGTGCAATTTAATTGTAGATCTAATTCTTTTGTGTTCTTATTTCATGGAGAAGTGTAATTATATATATATATATATATATATATATATATATATATATATATATATAATATTGTGTATATATATTTATGTAATGTTGTGTCTTAGATCTATGTACCTATGTATATACTATATGTGTATATTTATTATGTAGCTATTTTTCTACATATAGATATATATTTATAAGTGGTAGTATATATATATATAATATAGTAGATATATTTATATGTGGTTATATATATAGTTATATTATATATTGTTATGTATTTATATAGTGTTTGATTTTATATACGTATACATATATGTATAGTTATATATACATATTAATATGTATGTGTGTGTGTGTATGTTACTATGTGGTATTTTATACAATTTATTATGTATAAGTGTATGTATAGTTATATATATATATATATATATATATATATATATATATATATATATATATATATATATATATATATATATATATATATATATATATATATTATGGATTATATGTATTTAAATATATATTGTATAAATATATATTGTGGGTTATATATATGTATTTAAATAAATATTATATAAATATATATGGTGGGTTATATATGTATTTAAATATATATTGTATAAATATATATATATATATATTGTGGATTATATGTATTTAAATATATATTGTATAAATATATATTGTGGGTTATATATATGTATTTAAATAAATATTATATAAATATATATATGGTGGGTTATATATATGTATTTAAATATATATATGGTAATTAATATATATATAAATATGTTCCTAATTGCTATTTGTATTATACTATATATGTATATATTTAGTTGTAGCACATAATATTATTGAGTAAGTTAGTATATTTTAGTTATCAATGGTTATGAGTATCTTTTATATATTATATATTTTTAGGTATGTATGTACGTATATATGTATTAATAGTTAGTGTGTAGTTGGTAGTTAGTGTTTATTATATTAGTACGTACTAGAGTTATATTGGATTGATATATGTAATTATTGTTGGGTAGTTAGTACATATATGAAGTTTTGGCAATTACCTTGAGATACCAAGGTAAGTATCAAGATATACCAAGGTATGAGTAATAGGTATTGGCATAGTAATATGATAGTTGTAAACTAATTATGGGTTGGTATTAAGGTGACTAAAATAAGGTATATATTATGGTATAAATACTAAATACATGATAGTTTATAGTTATAGTTGGATAATTAATATATATATACTATAGTGACATTACCTTGAGATACCAAGGTAAATGCTAAGGTATTAAGGATATCCAAGGTATTGGGTTTGGGTATCAAGATAGAGGTTTACTATTGCGATACCAAGTTGGTTCAAAACCATGATAATCTTTTAGCATTTGTAATTATAATTTATATATTTAATATTACTTTATTATAGATATGTGATATTTACCTATTATTTGCGTATCCAGAGATACGATATCTTAGTATCCTAAGTTGTAGCTTGTATGGCCTAGATTCATAGTGTGTGAGCCCAACATCTTTGAGTTAGACTCATGCAACTTAGAAATAGGTAGTTGACCATAGTTTGACTATAGTTCGACCGGTTTGACTTAGAGTTGACCTAGTTTGACTTTTGACTTAGAAATGACTTTATGACCTAGAAGTTGACTAGTTTAACTTATTTTCTTCCAAATCCTTGTATTAATGCAATATTCCATATATAGGTTTGTGTGACACCAGTTCGGACAGTTTGACATTCATTGCCCTGGACCGCAGGCGAGTATATTTCTCTGATTGTTTTTAATTCATAATATTGTATATATGCATGTTCTAGAATTGTATACATTGATTTTCGACACAGTGATTTCACGGACTGGTGCTATATGGATCCCGTCAGGAGGTGTTATCCCCTACCGTGTGCAACGGGTACCCAGTCACATGTATTTCATCGTGTGCATCGGGTATTGACTTTCATGTGCTTCTTGTGCATCCACTATTTCATGTGCTAGTGTGACTATATCGTGATCATGTACGTAACGTGTCGTGATTGGATCCATGAGTATTGGTTGGGGAGGGGGAGTAGGAGTTGGTTATGTGATCAAAGCCCTCTTGATCTTATGTGCATGTCGATTATACACCTCACGTATAATGGAGTTACCTTTATACCTCATGTGCAACCTAAGCCGATCACATAACGAACTTGCACTCTAAATCACATAGATAGTATTCTTATTTTTTACTTGCAGTTTATTTCTCGTATTTACTTTTCAGTTCTTATTGTGCTTATTGCCTGTTCTTTCTGTATTGTACATTCTTATTACTTGTGCATCTTGTATCCTTTTTCTATTGCTTGTTATATATGCTCGATTATGTTATTGGAACTGCTTTCAGAGGTATGTACTTCGCTCCATTCCTGACTGGAAAATATTTTTCAGAGGATCCGAGAGATTGGTGTCCGACATACTTTGGACTTCGACTTATAGATGGTACAAACTTGGATCCACTAGTTCTGGAGTGATTGCTGGGAGGTTTATTCGGATCATTAGTTTTTATAGTTAGTCTCTTTAGCATTTTGGTACCGGATTTGTTTTCGGCATAGAGCATGAGATTAAATATTATTTCTATTATTGTTTATATATATTTAATGGATAGTTATGTTAGACTTCCTTGATATCTTCTCGTGCTTTAGAATATGATTGAGTTTTGTGTTGAGATTTTATTTGCAGACTTCATATTATTGTGAGATTTTAGATAGTATAGTAGACCAAGACAGCATTCTACCGTCGATTCTACAACGTAGGCTGGACGTTGTTTCCGACTTGCATCCCTACAACGGGTGCGGGTCGTGACACAGATCCGTTTGGTCTGGGTTGGTTTGGTCGAGTTCGGTTTGGTTCATTTTGATTTGGTTTGGGTTGGTTTGGGTTCGTTTAAGTAAAATAATACATTTTAGCTATTTAAAAATAGTTTTTGAGCCCAATAAATTCCAGAAAAATTACACAATATCCTATTATTAATTATACACTCAAAAATATAATTTTTATAATATTTTAATAATTAATTTAATACACAAAAATATAAATTCCTGAAGAAAATTTATTATAATTAATTAAAAATTACAGAAAAATCTCCAAAAAATTAAAAAAAATACATAATTAAAATTTTAAAATTAAATTCTAAAAAACTGGGTATTTACAGGACAAGTGTTGAAGTGACGGCCAATAAATGAAGTGTAAGTGATATGACATAAAGTGATTGATGTGACTGATGTGACAATGCAATAAAGTGTGTCAGAGAGAAATGACAAAAATCATATAAATAAGTGCCAACGGTTCAGAGTCATGCGTCCAAGAAAAGTGGTTGTATACTCTGTTTGCCGCATAAGTCACTCAGTCGCATGGAAAGTCACTTGGACTTAGCGAATTTTTTATTCGTTCAGCCAGTGAAAACACAAGGTGTTCAAGGACACTTGTGTAAATAAGCAGTCACACATCCAACAAGATGGACGCATGCTGTCAGTATGCGACAAAGAGTTCAGGCAGCATAACCCTCTCAGGCCATATAGCACTCTCAGCCGCATAGCTCGCTGGCCGCATGTGAACTTCGTCTTCTCCAACAGCAAGTTCAGCCATGGCGAAAAAGCTCGAAAAATCAAAAAATTATTTTCTTCATAAAAGCTTCATTTTAACTGCGAATCAAGTGAACCAAAAGTCAAAATGCTCGAAATAAAATGCTCCATCAACCCCAAAAACCAATTTTCTAAAATATCATGTTTTAATAGATCAAAACCACAAAAAACATATAGCATCCATGAAAACCCTAACTTAAAAATATAGATCTACTCAAAACTATCCGTCAAAACAAAAAACTCAAAGTATTAAAAGTGCTTAGAAACACATAACAAACATAATGAACCAATAATATGGATGGTTTCTCTATTTCTTATGCAAGGTGTACTTGTCTAAGACTTGGAGGGAGAAAACACAAGAGAGAGAAAGAAAATGAAGGAATGAAGAGAGAGGAGGAGAGGTTGGCTTATATATGGTAGGGTTGAGGGTTGAACCAAGGGTTCTCATGACTTGAACTAACCCACAAAATGAACCATGAACCAGGTTAAACTAAAGAATGGGTCTAGTCTCAATGCACATGCAACCATGCTAAAATAAAATATGTTCCAAATACGTATATCGAAAACGGGGACTGACAATTCTCCACATAGGTTGGGAACCCCACCCACTCCAACATCATTTCAAAAAACCAAACAGGCTCAATGCTCAAAAGAAAAGATTAGAATAATAAGAAATATATTTTGGAAAACAAAAATTAAGATTGTTCACTGTTAGATTGTAGGAAAATTATACATAAAAGGAACAATGACCAGAAGATCTATATCAAGACTAACACACCGAAGACACGACCGAGGATGTGAATGTATGTGGGAGCTTTCATATTGGACATGATGATGGATACATTTGTGAGGTTGAAACTTGTAGAAACAGTATGGTTTGCTCGGTTGGGTCGGTGAAGGGTTAGATAGTTATTTAGAATGGAAGCACGTCTTGATGGAAAGATGGAAGTTGGGAGCATGCATCCGAGACTCACTATGAGAATGGTGGGTAGGGACTTTGGTCTTAGTCAAATCATTGATCACCAGAAGATCCCACATTTTTTGGGTATGCTACGCATGGCGATAAGCGCCGACATGGTGGTCGAGTACTTAGAGATGGCATGAGTGTGGAGTATCCCGGGTGATTAGAATTTTAAGACATTGAGAGCAGAAACTCTATCTTGAAACGACAAACGTGGAGTCCAATTGAGGAGCCATCAAGCCAACATCCTTTCATCAAATCAAAGACGACGGATCGATCATGACTAATTTAAGCCAAAGGAGTTAAAATTATATGCTTCCATACAGGACCGGCCCTTGGGTAAGCCGGACAAAACTTCATACTCGGACAATCCCCTCTATGTGATCCCACCAAAGGTCAGGGTCACAGATGAGCTCTCACGCCTGACTCACAATAAAGATCAAGGGACAACTAAAATTTGCTCCGGATATGACAATCTAATCCTCTGGGCTTGCTCTGCTCTCATATTGTGTGTGATCTTCCTTAGATTTTGTGTGACATGTTCGTGGTTCGTACCATATATTGTTGGCATTACTCGTATGTCAGGTTTGTGGTTTGTTTATCTTTGTGTGAATTTTGATGGTCGTGGTCTATGATATTCGTTACCCATGTCCCTAGATCCAATAGATTTATGATTAAACCCATATGTGTTACTCCGTATAGAGAAATACCAAGCAAATTATACTCGATTACTAACCACCAATACGCTTTATTCCATGACAGTGGTCATTATTGGTTTCATGGACAGATCTAAAAATGTTGCTGGAGTGGACTATCACAAATTTGAATAGACTAGAAATAAACTAATTCATATAAAAATATCAAAAAAATAAATAAAAAATAGCCCACCCCAACCAATGCTTGATCCACCCCGATTGGTTTTGCTGCTTATTTGTTGCACTACCACAACTTCCCTAATATGTCTTCTCTAGTGTTAGTGGGTAGCTAATCTTTTAGTAGATGAATGGAATATCATATTTTCTTGATCATTCCAAATGTGTGCAGGCAATCAGATTGATGGTGATATGATCACTTTAAAAAAGAAAAAAATTATTGACAAAGTGTTAGGTGCTACTTTTTTGTGTTTTGATGAAAAAAGAGAGTCCTCAACAAAAATCCTCTTTTCTAGACTAAAGACTCCTTTCTTTATAGGAGCATTTTCAAGTGATAAAGCTAAAAAAAAAAAGGCAATTTATAAGGACACTACACATTTTACTCGGGGCTAGCCCAGGATTGGGGCTAGCCCATGATTGAGCAAAGTTTACTCACACTAGCCCATTATTTTACTTGGGGCTAGCCCACTTTCCCAAACCCTTCTCCCAAACCCTCCCCACCCCACCGGAGTCCTCCCCCCTCCCGCCGGCGGAACTCTCCAACTCTCCGAGACTTCGTCCTCCTTGTCGATGGCTCCCAAAGTCGACAATGTCGAGAATCGAACACGATTTTAGGGCATAAAATGTCGAGAAACGTCGACAATGTCGAACAGTATCGGGCGGGACTGTAGATTTTCCTACAGTCCTATATAGATTTAGGACTGTAGGAAAATCGACAGTCCTATGTATATTAAGGACTGTAGAATTTTCTACAGTCCTAAATTTATATAGGACTGTAGAATTTTCTACAGCCCTAAACTTACATATAACTGTGCTTACAGACAGTGGGTAAAGTTTAGGACTGTCACAATTTTGACAGTCCTAATTTATACTAGGACTGTCATAATTTTGACAGTCCTAATTTATACTAGGACTGTCATAATTTTGACAGTCCTAAACTTACATATAACTATGCATACACAGTGGGTAAAGTTTAGGACTGTCACAATTTTGACAGTCCTAGTATATACTAGGACTGTCAAAATTATGACAGTCCTAAACTTACATATAACTGTGCTTATAGACAGTGGGTAAAGTTTAGGACTGTCACAATAGTGACAGTCCTAGTATATACTAGGACTGTCACAATTTTGACAGTCCTAAAAATATATGTCGAAATTTTTAGGACTGTCAAAATTTTGACGGTCCTTCCAATTGTTAGGACTGTCAAAATTTTGACAGTCCTAAAAAAAAATTTTGTTAATTTATTTTGTTAATTGGTGGGGGAGCCAATTTCTATCCTTAAAATTTATTAAAGTATTCTGTTATTTTAAATAGTAAAATTATTATTGGTACATTAAATATTTTGTAAAAAAAAAAAAAAAGACCAAAAGTAAAATTTGGAGGTCGAAACATCGATTTGGAGGTCGAAATATCATTTTTTTGCGATTCTAAAAATTTGGGAAGTCCGTCAAACGATGAAACTGTTTATCCCGAAGTACTTTTCCATACGGTCATTTTGGCTCAAACTGGAGCTTGTTTCGATCTCCCAGTCAAAAGTTATGATACTTTAAAGTTTTATATTTTATATTTTTGCCTGTAATATGTACGTCTTACTTCGGATGAAAATTCTCTCTACACGAATTGTGTTACTCTCGTCGAAAACATACAAATCGACCTATTGTGTGACGAAAAACGATTTGAAAACAAATAGTTATGGCCGTTCGAAGTCTGATCGACGGCAGACGTAATAGAAATAAACTAAAAAAAAAAATCCTGACAATTAAAATGAGGACTGTCAAAATTTTTACAGTCCTCATTGTTTGTGGGACTGTTAAAATCCTGACAGTCCTAGTTTTATATAAAATTTTCAGTGGGTTAAAATTAGGACTGTCAAAATTTTGACAGTCCACATAGCTTGTGGGACTGTCAAAATTTTGACAGTCCTAACAATTTGTAGGACTGTCAAAATTTTGACAGTCCATCCAAGTGGTAGGACTGTCAAAATTTTGACAGTCCTAATTATAACAGTCCCGACTTTGGGCTAGCCCCAAATAACTTTTAGGATTTAGGACTGTCAAAATTTTGACAGTCCATCCAAGTGGTAGGACTGTCAAAATTTTGACAGTCCTAATTATAACAGTCCCGACTTTGGGCTAGCCCCAAGTAACTTTTCGGATGGCAAACTTGTAATTTTTTGTAAATTTTCAATGGGCTAGTCCCGAGTAAAATGTGTAGTGCCCTTATAATTAGCCAAAAAAAAAGGAATACACTATGTAATAGTTTTTGCTCCTACTTTTCTTCCAATGACGTTGTTTCCAACAAGTACTCAAAGCTAGAGAGGGACTCAAAATTCCAAAATTGAAAATCAAAGGGGCTTGTTGAAACCATCACATGGCCCCAGGCAAGCAAGCCCTTCATAGACTTCCAAACAAGAACTATTAAAATGACAAGTACGAGCTTCTAAGCAAAGCAATTGTCCGTCATAACGAGGGAAACACAGGCACAGCACATGCGAGATCAACAACCAATAAATATGAAACTCTCATGATGTTCCCAAATTCCCAGAAATCTTAATTTGTATGGTCAATGCCTTGCACTGAACACTATGAATGAGAGGAGCTTCAATCATGGTTGGTGCAATGTCTCAGGGAGTAATGTGGAAAGTAGCAGAGAGGATGGCTTCCTTTTCAGATCGTTTCAGATTTTATTGATGCATGACTATTCAGCGTATGCCAATGGATCCATGACTACAATAGTAATTTTATTTTGTTAACATTAATGGACGACAAGTTCTTGACACTTAGCATAGTAGAAGATTTCTACCAAACAAAGACAAAGATAGCCACACATTAAAACACATTATGCGTGAGCATGTTCATGCCCATCTCATGAAGATGGTTTATAATTGTTCGTTAGAACGACATCAGAGGCCCTTAAGTCGATCTACAATCAATTTTAATCCGATTTAGGTACCCTAATCTTAATTCCAACCATCGGAAGAGGAGGAGGAGACAGCAGGGTAGGAGGCGGAGGCGCGCGCAGAAACTATTGCTGATGTAGCTGCCGCTACTGTCGTCGGCGGCTTGACCCCACGCGCGTGTGCGCCTCCGCCGCGTGAAGCCCCCCGCACGCGTCTGCCCCACGCAGTCTCCACACCCCGCACGCGTCCGTCCCACGCACGTCCGTCCCGTGCAGCCCCCACATCCCGCGCGCGTCCTCCCCCGCACCCCGCATCTCTGTCCCGCGTCGCCCCCGCTTGTCGCAGTCCCGGACCACCGTCCGCCCCCGCATCCCGCCCCTGATGCTGCTGCTTCTTCTTCTTTTTCTCCTTGTTAGGACTATAAACAAAATTGACATTCCTTCCAATAGAAAGAACTGCAAATTTTTTTTACAGTCATAATTATTTAGGACTGTCAACATTGAGACAGTCCTAATAATTAGGAATGTAACAATGTTGACAGTCCTTCCAATTGGAATGACTGTCAATTTTTTTTACAGTCCTAATTATTTAGGACTGTAACAATATTGACAGTTCTGGAAAAAAAAATGGAATTAAAAATAGAAATCATTGACTCTTATATGAGAATTTAAACTGCCCTCAAGAAAGAAATTGGATGAAAAATTTGTAAATAAACTAAAAAAAATATATCCTAAGCAACTATTGGAGTGTCTTTAGAATTTTCCTTTTAATAAAACTAGGAAGTCAAGATTCACACGTGAAAGTGATTCGAAAGACACCGGCTCCCAATGGTAAAATTCTTACTGAAAGCACAACTGCAGTGGCACTCAAGTCAAGTAGTAGCATCGGCACGTCACTTGTCTCTCGAGCTCACTTCAATTAACATTTCTTCTTATGCGCATGTCTCAAAAACACAACGAAAGTTTCGCTTGTTATAGGACTGGACCAAATATCTCAGCGCACGTGTGAACCACCCCCGAATATAATGAAGCAGATAAAACAGAAACATAACTTGTCACAGAAATATGCGATATCTGCTCATCTTTGTGAATAAAGGGTGCCATTAACATCCACTTGAGCACTATGCACCTGTTGCACTGTGCATTCTTTGGCAAATGTTGTAAATGTTGCATTTGGCAACGTGTTTTTATCCTCAGTTGTATCTCCAAATGCTGCAATTATATATTCAGTAAACCAAACAGAGCAATGCAAAGTTCCCATGTAATATTATTTGGAAATGCAAAGTAATACAAACAAGCAAGTTCAACAAAAGCAGAACCACCCTGTCAATTGTAAACACCGTTAAGTTTATCCCAACCAAACAACACAATAATTCATCTTGCATTATTTGCAAATGCAAGAGTTAATACAGTAATAAAAAAAAACTGTCAGCGGAAAATATACATAACCTTTAACTCGAAAGTAGCAACTTCAGAAATTAAATAATGAACACCCAACCAGACTGAATATAAAATGCCTTTCTTCTTAACAAACATACAACACACAACAGGTTTGTTTATTTAAATATACATCAGAATCTCCTTAAGGTACATGATAACAGAATATTTCTAACAAAAATAATGGAAACAAATCCAATATCATCCGACAGCATAAAACAGCATTTGGCAAGTCTCCTGAGACAAGGTGTTCCATGCCCACATCCTGCCACTAGGCAATCCAAGGGTACAAGGAGATTAGGATTTAGGAGAAACTAGCACCATAATATACCAGTACATTATTGTCACAGTAGAAAGGACAGCAATTTTATGCCGAAGAGAGTAGGGGTGTATTCTGGTCATTGGTGGTCAGCGGGTGGCGAACAGGCATCACAGCAGGGTCAAGATACGCAGTGACCAGTTTGTTGAAGAAAACATTCATTTCTGGATCATTCTGCTCTTCTCGATCCTTTTTTATCAAACTCTGCAAAAACAATTACAAGTGCTGATGTCAGATCTGGCCCAGCGCAACGAATGTTCAATATGTTCTAACATCACATTAGATTGGCAAGTGTCTAGAACGTCATATATGCCATAGCATGGTAGTAGAGTCCCATTACATTTGTTTAAGCAACCTGGATTTTTTTTTTTAATTTCTTCTTTACAAATATAAAATAGAGGATTAGTAAAAAAAAAATCAAGGAAGCTAGGTGGAGTGCCGGTTCAAAGACTTGAAGTAATTTGTCGGTATTTTCTTGTAGAACGATCCACATCAGATGAGTAATTTCAGAGAACCTAAATTGGTAAAGAGAATTAATTGAATGCGTAGACCATCTATTCTAAGGAAATTTACAGCTCTAGAGGCAGCAAAAGAATACAATCGTCGAGAGGCAAGCAGATTATAGGAAATTATGGTTTCATAGATGATTCTTAGCTGAATGTGCTCTTAAATTCTTAATAGTTTTAATAGATGGGTTGGTATAAGACAATTTTATTCAGTATAAAAACTTGCGAAAAAGGCAGCCATGGATCACAATAAAGTTGAAATGGACTTCAAAGCAAAAGGCAATCCATATCTCCCATTGATATTGATATTTTATAGAGGTATATACAGCTATAATCTATCCGATTGCCTTGTGGCTTAGATAATTATATCAGTAAATGCTAGAGGATTGTTGACAACACATAATTTGCATGCATCAGCTTAAACTGCCACAAGAATTCAAAAGAACCTTTTTTTGCTTCACAGCTTATCAAATATAGAAGTAACATCAATAATTGTAACGGAGTAAGATGATGGTCACTGTCAGAGCACTCTCTATCAAGGATCACAGATGAACATGAACTTATTCCTCCTGGACTGTCACGAAGAACTTTGCTTCTTAATATGTAGCAGAAAATCTTATTGACATAAAAGGATACAGGCCTATGCCTCCTGATTAGAAACCAGGATGAGTAAACCCTATAATGCATTTGACCAAAATTTATACAAGAAGAAATCTCAATACTTTTTCTACCAGCCCCTGTTCAAACTCCTCACTGGCAATGTCGAGCTTTAAGACAAAGGTTGCCCAATAACCAAAAAAGGAAAACAGGAAACATAAAACGTCGCAAGGCCAGCTAAAACAATAGGCTCAAGTGAAAAATCAGGCATGCAGTCTGGTTGTGTCCAACCAGGTTGAGTGTTGTCTACAATTGTCTGAGTGGCATTCTTATGTTGGAAAGGACCTCTTCTGGAAGGATACTATCGGATTGAGGCGCAATAGATCTTCAAGGTATGGCATAATATAGTGACTCGGTGAGAGACAAATATGTATATGACAATATGTAGTCAACATACTATCAAGAAGAGAAGATTGGTATGTGTAATATTGTCTTACAGATACTATTTAATGAAATTGTCCTGAATACTGATAAAAAATTATTTTTGATCATGAAAACAGAGAATTCCTTAATACTAAATTATAATATATTTATTATCCTTCACGATATGGCTCTTCATTAGGAGTACTTCACGCCTTCTCTAAAGAAGCAACAAGTTATGTTCTCAACGCTAACCTTAATCCTAATTTGGCCTAGCCCTATTGATCAGGATGTCCAGCAAAATTGGAGAGCATTAACTCTATTCCTTTCCTGTGTTGCATGTGGTCTTTTGATACTTTCTAGTTGTGTTCAGTTTCTAGCTTAAGTTGCATGTAGTCTTTCACAGGTGATTGTTTTGTTAAGAGTCTATCCAGTGAGACAGAGGGGAGGTGTTCCCCATCAATTCTCTCAAAAAAATCTTCGATTATAAGCATTGCTAGTTTGCACCATGGTTAATATTATGACTGAATTATTACAATAATCTTTCCTATTCTTGAAATATGTATCTGAGGTGAAAATAAAGTGTAATATATGATAAGAAGTCTTACTTGTATCGTCTGTAGGAAATAATTATTCGATATTATACTGGACAAATTTACTGTAAACCAGTTCTTCTCTACCAGAGAGATCTCTTCTTTTCTTAATAGTGGTTCCAAACTAACTGAATACAGTCAGACATGGCTGTTCATGAATCAACATAGCACTTGAAGGAGGGCTAATGTTCATGAATATGTGTGAATTACAATTTATACTGTTTATGTATTTTCATAACTCCTTGGTGGAGATCTCAGACCCTACCCTTAGCAATAGACCAATAACTGTTTGAAATGTGTAGAATAACTATCATATCCCAAGAAATAAAGCATATGCATGATCATGATGAATTTTGGAAATACATTTTGTTCTACATAGATATTGACATGTAGAAGAAGAAAAAGAGAGGAAGATGTTCAAATAGTTACCTCTGCAGGGTAGGCAACGAAAACGGGTAAAAAGCGTTTCCGACAATACTCATTGAATAAAAGAGTAAGGACAGGCAGTGGCAAGATCAAACCTGATGCTAGAGGGAGCTTCTTTACCCCAAATATACCAATTGCTACTGTTTGCATAAGCAAAAGGGAAAATATTGTTGAGTTATGCACAATAGGCCAAAACTTTCCACCGGTTTCGTACTTGGGCAGATACACATTTAGCAGCTGCAATATATGTTTTTATTAGTTATAAGTTTCAACTAAAATTGGTGACAACCATAGTTAATTAAAATATATATGAACAGAACGAGAATGAACCAGATCATATTAACCTTTCAAAATTAAATTAAGATGTGATTATCAAATAAAAGAAAATTCTTGAATCAAGTTGCATGGACATAAAGACGGTACTACAATACTACAACTGAAATGATAAGATTCAGTTGGATATACACGGTGGACCATGCATACTCAAAGTCTACTCCACTAAATTGGATTCAAAAAGTTATTGTTTCAAACTATTTTACCTAAGCATCAACACCTAGTAAATTAATATATTTGACTAAACTAGATGCATAGTTTAGGGTGCATATGGTGAGAATCTAAAAGATAGATGATATAAATGCTAAAAGCCCAATAGATACCAAATTGTTACTTGATTTTTTTTAATATTGTACACCAGACAGGTACAAGATTGTTATTAGAAACTGTCCATTTTCTCATCTACTTGATAAAAAACCAAACTTCAGATGATATTGTTTTAAATTACAGTTTGCAACCAATACAGATCTTGATTGACAGTGAAGGTTCTTGATTCAATACATAGTACCTGCAATTTACCAATAGTATTGCGATAGCCATTATACCAACAACAAAAACGATGAAGAGCTCCCAAATTGTGACATCTTGGAAACAGATGCAAAGGTCTACGTGCACTCATCATATTATAGTCATACTTCTTGAGCAAAGCATCCCATTTCAGATTCGAGTTTTTAATTATAAAAAAGGGACGGGCGTCTCAGCAATATTGAGGGAGGAATTACAGGTATTATGGAACATGGAAAGCTCGAAAGGCGAGCCTCTTGGCCTTCAGGAATCATCTCATCCTTATAATAGCTTTGGAGTCCTCAATCGGAGGTGGTCAAAAAAAGGGTAAAACTTACAGCAAGATATTAAGCCAGACCAAGGTCATGACAATTGTCAAGCAGCATCAACCAAAGTGTGGACAGGTTAAGTGAGAACATCTAATCAAGCAGACTAAAGAATTCTAAATATCAACAGTAGAAAAAACCAACAAATGCAGCTCAGGAGCATGACAAATATTTAGTAGGAGGTGGAGGAGAAAGGTACAATAGGACAACTGAACTTTGCCAACAGAAAACCACTAGTGGTTAAAATGACCTAGAAAGTAAGCACTGAGAGAACCAATTTGCCGATTCCCACAATGGTATCTAGCTCGAGGTAGTAAAAGGCACAAGGCGCACTCGAGGCGCAAAGGATCCAAATCGCCCGAGGCGCAAGGCGCACTTAAGGCGCGCGCCTGAGCGACGCGAGGCACAAAAATAATATATATATATATATATATATATATATATATATATATATATATATAGGGAGCAGATCAAAAGATCCGCTCCCGGAGCCCCGCTGAAGCCCCGCCCCTCCTGCACCATCGGACTGGGGGGCCGCGTGGGGGCCACGCGTGGGGCCCCCCGCGATCCAACGGTTGAGAGCGACGGGACTCCAGATCCGCTCCCATATATATATATATATATATATATATATATATATATATATCGGATTTCTATATTGATAAACATGTGTGCTTCAAATTTTCCTATGTCTAGGTTGCAATCACTTTGAATTGAGTGAGAGAGAGAAAACAGTAAAAAAAAGTACAGTAGTTCAAAAAAAGTCTAAAAACAGTTCAAAAATAGTCTAAACATGTTATTTTTTTCACAAGATTTTCAAGGCGCGCATAGACGCGCCTTAGCTATTCCAATGCGCTCGGATAGGGCGCGTCTTAAGTGCGTCTTAAGAATTGCGCCCCGCCTGGAGTGCCCAGAGGCGCTGCCCCTGCTACTAGGAGCAAGGCGCGCCTTTGACTACACTGATCTAGCTTGGCTTATAGGACATGAGAAGGGAATACTGAGAAGCGGGAACAATGCAAATATATCATAATTCTAATTATCCATTGTAGAATCAAGCTAGCTTTGACAGACATGTTTTGAATTTTGTCCCACTATCCACCAGAATATAGGAAATGACTTGACATATTGTAGCAACAACACTAGCACAAAACTCATATTAGATCTCGCCCGCAAGTCCAAGAGATCATTCAGTATTCAAGCACATTCACGCACATTGATCATGAACAGAATGGATGGGCACCATATCGAATAAATTTTCAACTGGCTGTTAAGATTACATCCATTTGACTGGTCCAACCCCACCTAGAAGCTCAGCAATAAAATCCAGTTGACAATCTGAAGGTTCCATGCAGGAAAATTTTGCCAAAATTATCAAGGTGTCTAATGGGCCAGGCGGCCCGAAACCTAGCCCGGGTCCGGTTAGGTCAAATCCGGACTGGGCCAGCCCGGGCCCGGTCAACGGGCCGACCCGACTCGGCCCATAGCATACCCGGGTTCGCGCTAGGTTTGGAATTGGAGCCCGATAGCCCGGCCTGACACGGCCGGGTCAGTGACGCGGGCCGAACCGGGTTTTTCACAGTCAGCAAGGTCAACCCGGGTCGGGCCCGGTGGTGAACCGGTCTGGTCCCCCCTGCAAGCCCGACACTTTATATATATATATATATTATGGGGGGTAATTTACCATAATACCTCCCAATATAAACGTTATTTATAACGTTGGGGGAGATTTTGGTAAACTACCCCTCCCAACAACCATATTAGCCTGGATCATATTTTTACCAAAATACCCCTAATATATAACCGTTTTTGAAGGATATTTTGATCATTTTGCTAAAATACCCTTATAACAACTATATTTTAATGGTATTGGAGGTAATTTGTCATCCAAAAAGTCTTATAAATAGGGTATAATTCTTCCAAATTTACAACAACAAATTTTCTTTCCCTTCTTTAAATACTTACAAGCAATCTAGTGATATTCGGTGAAGAGCCTACTTTTTTGCTGCCATGAAAAATGATCAACCACCACAGCAAGCGCAATATCAGCAACCTAAACCTGCACCGCAACCTTGGGGGCACAAGGGCCTCAACACGAACGAAGATCGAAAATTTGGCATCACTTTAGCGGAGTTTACAATGAGAGTGATACCGAAAGAAGAATCTCGCATGAAATTCTTGTTGAATGCTTGCATTGTGAGAAACGACTCCAATGGAAACTTAACTGTGGCACAGAAAATCTACATAGGCATCTAGACAAGTGTATTCAGTATCTTGCATCTTCTTGAGAAAAATATTATTGTTCAATATGTATTATTATGGTTAGATAGGTATATTTAAATTATGCGATTTATGTTTAAGTTTTTGCTTTCAGTCTCTCTACAAGACTTCTTTGTGGTATTACAAAAAAATCTTGAAGATAAGCTGGAAAAAAAAACTAAACATAAGTTGTATATTTTTTAATGCGACTTATGTTTGAGCTTCTGCTATTAACCTCTCTACAAACTTCCTCTGGAGTATTACAAAAAAAAAAAAAATTAAAAAGAGGTTGAAAATAGAAACCCAAACATAAATTGTATGACTTATGTAACAAGAATAATATATATTGAAAAATAATTAAAATATTGGCGTGAAATTTTTCTTTAATATTGTAGCCCATGTTTTTTTAAAGTCCATTTTTTAATACCCAAAGCAAAGGCCATTCATTTAGATTTTTTTTAATTTTCTTCGGGACAACCCGTTTTTCTGGTGCTAGCTTTGGTGCCTAAGCTATGCATCTATTGCTTGCTTCCTTTGGCTCCACTCCTGGTATCAGACATGGTCCCTCGTCCTCTCTTCCCTGTTATAGGGAGGATGGTGGCTATGAGTCGATTTGCAGTCCTACAAAATGAGTTAGTCATGACGTCACCTACTTAGTGCTCTTCTACTCCTCTTTTTGATGCTACCCCTGTGAAAGAGTCGTCCACCACTGCCAAAGGTTCCAACTCCTTCTCCTGCCAAGATGGATCCCTAGCCATAAGAGGAAGCGGTAAATCACGGGCGTGACCAGCAAGGCCGCGATGAATGGCTTTCCTCGATGAGTTGACCCGGCCCTGAACCGACCCAGGCCCGGCCCACTGCCCACCCGGGTTCGGACTCGGGCTGGATTTGGATTTCCAAAACTCCGGTCCGGGCCGGACCAACCCGTCTCCTCCTCGGGCTAAGCCCGGCCCAGAACCGGTCAACACTGTCCAGCACGGCCCGAAACACACCCTGAAACACACACACCCTGACATAATTATGAGCAGGTCTAAGCATCATAATCTACCATCTTGAATGGAACATGGGAAGTTGTGGATTTAACCAAGATCATTGTGCTGGAATATAGAAAAAAAAATGATGCTTTGTGTTCCAGGAATTGAACTCTGACCCAAAATAGTTTTAAGTTCTGAATAGGACATTCAAACTCACAAAGTGATATACATGATACGTCTTAAAGTTGTACTTGTTTGAGTTGCTTCTTCAACATGAATTTGTACTCAATAGATTAGTATTTGCCGAATTTTACATATGGTGAGTTATGAACTCTTTTCTTTAATTGATAAAAATAGTTGGATATTTAGATTGAGACAATTAAGAATGATATATTTGTTAAAGTTCATGGCACTTGCACCAAAACTCTAGAGCATTTGTGAGGGTAGAGGGTTAATATTAATATTATTCAACATCTCCCCGCAGATCGAAGACCAATTTCATGGGTCGAGAACTGGATTCACGTAGCGGTAATTTTTTTTAATCCGCTTAAAATGCAAGATGGGAGATCTGGACATGGGTTGCTCTAATACCATGTTAAGGTTCCTGCCACTTGCACCAAAACTCTAGGCATTGGTGAGGGTTAATTAATATTATTCAACTTGTTTTGTCTAAACTTTATTAGCTCCATGTGTAAGATAGTAGACAAGGGTTATCTCAACCAGTACAAAAGAAGTCTTCATGGATACAGTAAAAGAACATACAGTATTGTTTATTATGTCAACTGTAATATTCCATTTAAACATAATAAGAGGGGAATAAAACTCTAGCAAACTCTAACATAGATAGAAACTCTAACAAAGTCCATAGATGGTGTATCACTCACCTGATTGCGATAAATAATGTATCCAATGCAGAAGAAAACCAGCAGAAATGGCAGAATTAATGGAGCCAATAAAAAGTAAACCAGTCCAAGAAGCTCAAACAAGAGAATTCTGGGTATTTCACTATGATATGGGACAGAAGGTACATGAACTCCATCATCTGTACATCCCCAACAGCCCCAACAGTGCCTGCCTATCCACTCACCAATAAGAGGAACCAATCGTGTGAGTCCGGTTGACAGACTAGTCCATGAGGTAACAACATAGGCAATGAAAAAAGATGCCTAAATAAGAAAAAGGAAAGAAACATTGTTAGTATGGATAAATGGGGTCAATTTACCGGTAGCAGAGTACGTCATATACAAGTCTACAATCTACTAAAATATAATTATATTCAAAGGAATGCCCCCCCATGTTGTGTTACACGTCGAATAAAGACCTGACATCATGCTTTTATGCACAGTTTATATCTAATCAAAGTTTGCAAACAGGAGATTCTTTAGAAAAGTAATATGTTCCACTATCCAATCTTACAATTTCCTTGGCATGTAGAACAATAGGTTGTGTATAGATATCATTAATCAGAAACAGTTTTCTAACCAAACGAGTTCTCCAACCCAGCTAAAATTACTAATACAGAAAGATGAAAAACAGTGTAAAGGGAAACAAATTCTGGTCAAAAAGGCTTAGGTGTGTGGAGTTGTCTTGGAATAAGATTATTATCATTTCAGAAGTGTGGCTTCATGGCTCCTTGGTAAGCCCATGCATTTACTTTTCAATTCAATTGTTTACTAGCACTTTGTTAGGGTTATTTGTGGTTAGATTATTATTAGTTATTGCTTTATAATTAGACTTCCATGAACCTCAGATTGTTTAATTGTGGTGACTCATCTAGGTCGCCCTTTAGGTCTTGTCATGTGACAGGTTGTCTATTGCTAGAACTTGAAGCCATTAGTTATTTTTGCGCAGATTTCACTAATTCATATTGCATTGCCCATCAAGTCTTGTCCTGTGTCACACTACATCGCTAAAGGGCATGGACCTGACCCTACGTTGCACCGAGAGGACCATATCCGTGCCTGTATCCGTATCCGACACATATTGGTTAGGATATTTCCTTGATACTCCTATTAGATATGGTCCGCCCAAAACATAGTTGAAAGTGATTTTGGCATGTTTCTGATCATGCCAAATATAGTTCAGATATGAGAAAGTAACATTCTTTTTTTCAGTGAATCCTTTCTAGAACTTTTTGGAACCTAGTTAGCATCAAAAACATGCTCAAGTGTAAAGGTTATTAAGATCTAATGTATATAATATGTCTATAAATATGTTTACATGCATATATATAATTGTATCCATGTTGTACCCATATCAGATTTTTTTCTAAAAATGCCCTATTCCGAATCTGTATCGTGTCAGTATTTGAATCCATGTCCGTGCCCGTGTAACCTAAGCCTGACCCAAACAGCACAAGAGTTTAATTCTTCCAATCTAATGTCAATGTGTTCTGAAGTTCTTTTTAGTGTTTACTATTAATATACTTGCAATTTAGAGGTTAGGTCTTGATTTAATAATCGGAAACTAGAACATGAGGGCTTGATTTTACTTTTTCATTACTTTTTGTTATATATCTGTACTTGTGCCAACTCCAAGCATTACAGATTCAGAGTCATCTCTGCGGCATGAATCTAGTGCCTGTGCCTGTGTAACCTCCTCAGCCATAGATTGTTCACATTCACTAGTCACATCATTAGGGAAGCTTAACAAGATGAAGGTCATCAATTGATCGTCGCCCCTTTATCTTGCAACCACAAATACGTGGGACCTTAATTCGACCATATGTCAACTGTCAGAAACCTTTTTTTTTTTCCTATCAAACATTTAAAATGGAGCTCTTCAATCATCTCCATATACAACAAATCGGAAACAGAAGTTGATATAAAAGTTCACCTGGTCTGTTAAATCTAACCTTCAATAAGAAAAATGATAGGAAAAATAGATGTATAGTTACAAATGCAATTGAATTTATGAACAAAAAAAATGAGAAAAATGCCGTTAGCCCTTTTTTATGGAAGAAACCTTTTCTTCCATTCAAATCTATAAAGGAACATATATCTTATTGCCTTAGTCCCTTATTGTTTCAGCCAACCACTAGTAGTAGCAAGCCTTTTAACTAAAATCCTACCACTCCTGATAAGTTTTAGTCCCGAGGCTTAATCAAAAGATGGAAGAACAGAGGTCAGGAACCAGCAAGTTCTGAGAAGAACTACTGGAACGCTCGTCGTCATCTCTGTCACGAACTCGCACGAACTCCTAGACTCCAATGGTGGCAGCAGGATGATACTCTCTCCGTCTCTCAATTTTGAAGTAGGTTCTCAAAGGGACACGAAGAGAGTATTTATAGAGTACGGTGGAAATCCTAACCCTAATCCTGACCGCCAACCAATTACGGAAAGATAGGAACGACTTAAATTTAAATCCCACAAAAAAATGATATGAATTAATGACCTAATCTTTCCATAACCGTTCAAATCTCGCAATCAGCGGAATCATGTGCCAACCACGCTCTCTGAAAATATGCGCACAGCAGCACAGTCGTAGCTTCCCTGCGCGCATAAGCCAACAGTGCAGTGGCTCATGCGCGCATGCGTGCAGCAGTGCATACGCGTAGACGCACATACGGGCATAGACGCGCATAGCTCACGCAAAGACCGCCCATAGCCCGCGCAAAACCCGCCCACGCGCCCACCCATGCACACGCGCATGCAACCGCGCTAGCAGCTCGCCCAAAAACTCGCACTAGCAACTCGCACAAAAACTCGTGCATAAAACGAGCGCACATGTGCAACAAATGCGCACAAGCGCTATGCGACGATGCTGACGTGCTAAGTGCAAAGTACGCCATCAAAACGCCACTTTGCGCCATTGAGCCCGAGCCCGAGCCCGAGTCCAAGTCGCTAAGCCCCTTTGAAGCTTAGCTCCTAAGAAATTTTTTCCAAGAGAGTAACAAAAAGCATAAATGCTTTGTTTGAGGATTCAATCCTTATTTCTCATAGGAAAACACTCCCACATGGCACCCACATGTGCCCCACCACAACCATGTGCACACCTCAACACTAGCAAAACCTTATATTGAGATACTCATTTGGAGTTGTAGCCAATATGGGACTATCTTTACTAGTCCAACGGAAAAAAAATTCAACACTCTCACATATCTCAATATATATGGGTTGAGCGTTCCCCACAGTGACTGTCCATCATGCCTTAGGATAGATGTCGCTTACGACTTGAATCTTCCCGCAAGGGTCAAATAACAGTATGATACAAGAATGGACTAAGCCTTAAATTATGTACCATAGCTGCAATTCTTTCCACTCACACAATGACATCAGTTGTGCATCCGGTCGCACGTTAAAGGTCCTGTGCAGACCTGGTCTCGATGTATGTATCTTGGACGTTTACAAGTTTACCCTCAAGAGACGGCCTACATCTCTTTCCATACATTTAGGTGGGTTCTTTCAGAGAGTTTAAAATTCCCCAACATGAAGTCTTGCGCTTTCTTGCGGTGTTACGCCGCTATGACATGACCCAAAGCCGAGGTCTGCAACCCCTTGGTGGTGTCATACCACAGTAACATGAGGTCCCAAGCCTCTGTAGTGTTGTATTATCCAGCATGAAGCATTGCACTCCTTTGCGGTGCTACGCCACTACGTCATGGCCCAAAGCCGAGGTCCGCAACCTCCTGGTGGTGTCATGCCACTGTAGCATGAGGTCACGGGCCTCTTTGTAGTGTTGTCCTACTACTCTCCACATGTTCAGCATTAGGCTACCTGCCTATATGCGGTGCTACTGCCGCTATAACATAGCCCTAGGCCGAGGCTCTTACCTTATCGTAGTGTCACGCCACTGTAGCATTGGAGTACCATCCCCTTTGTGGTGTCGAGCCACTCGTGCTTCCTATAAAGTACGCCGGACATTCAAAATGTCCGATAACTCATTAAAGCCCATGGCTATCCTCCTACAGGACTTGTTCTATTCAAAGAATAGATAGTAGACAACAGTAGTTCTGGGTCCGTAACCCCTCAATGTCTCAAAGGACTACCCAATGTTCCTGATACTCTCAGTTAATGATTTTTCTTTGAACCAAAAGCTAGATGCCTAGTAGATGTCTCTTTGAACTAATAACATAAAACTTTATAGTAGAATTACAAATACATAATATCAAAATACCTTCAAGCCCATTTTGCTAGTTATGTCCTCTACCAGCTGGCACTTGAGGCCTTTAGTGAACGGATCCGCCAGATTCTTCTGTCTCCAAACATCAATCACGGCAATAACTCTAGTCTTGATAAGATCATTCACCGCCATGTGCCTAAGCCGCACAATCTTTTTACCATTGAAGAGATCATTTGATGACACCGTTGCAGCCGCCTGGTTGTCGCAGTATATCGATACCGTCGGAATCTGCGAACCAACCACTGAAAGTTTATACATGAGCCCCTGAAGCCATTCTGCTTCATCCGTTGCAACCGTCAGTGCATAGAACTCAGATTTCATAGAGGAATTAGAGAACATTGTCTGCTTCTTCGACTTCCACAATATAACAGCTCCACCCATAGAAAAGACGAATCCTCCTGTGGACCGTTCGCTCTCTACTTCTGAGCACCAACTTGTATTACTGAAGTCTTCCACTATTATCGGATAACCGTTGTAGTGCAGTGTATACTTCTGAGTCCTCTTGAGATATCTCATCACTCTCTTCACAGCTTTCCAGTGCTCCACACCTGGATTGCTTATGAACCGACTCAGCATCCCTACGATGAAAGCTGTCAGGCCTTGTGGCAGTTGTTGCATACATCAAACTCCCGATGACGCTTGAGTACTCCAGTTTGCTGATATTTTCCCTTGGATTAGGCTTCAGCTTCATGTCAGACCTATACAGAGTATCGATCCCTGGAAGATCTCGATATCCATAGCGTGTGAACTTGTGACAGCGCCACTCCAGTGTCTGTCTGGATGATCTTTATCTCTAAGATAACACCAGCATCCCTCAAGTCCTTCATACTGAACTTGGACGAGCCCAGAATTAGCATGTCGTCCACGTACAGACAAACTATGACTCATCTTCCACCAGCGAACTTAGTATAAACACACTTATCTATCTCGTTGACCATGTAGTCGTTTGATCTAATGACTTTATCAAACTTCTCGTGCCACATCTTAGGAGCTTGCTTCAGACCGTACAGTGATTTCACCGACTTGCGGACTGTCTTCAAGGCCCTTAACAACAAATCATTCTGGTTGTATGTAAATCTCTTCGATCAATGCTCCATTCAGGAATGTTGTTTTACAACCATCTGATGTATTACTAACTTATGAATTGTACTTAGAGCAATCAACATCCTGATAGTTGTCATTTGCGCTACTGGAACATATGTCGAAGTAGTCGATCCCCTGCTTCTGAAAAAATCTCTTGCCTACCAGCCTTGCCTTGAACTTATCAACAGTTCCATCAGCCTTCATCTTCTTCTTGAAAATCCATTTACATCCAATGGATTTTGTTCCTTCAGGCATATCAGCCAACACACAAGTGTTGTTGGAGGTCATGGAATCAAACTCATCGTTGATAGCCTCCTTCCAGAAGACATCTCTGGTTTTTATCGCCTCATCATAGGTAAACAGATCTGTTACCACATGATAGGTGACGAAATTATCTCTGAAGTCCTTCTGCCTCCTTACTCGCTTAAACGTTGGCTCTGTGAGTTCTGGTTCGAACGTTGTCTCTTTAACGACAACTTCTTCTTGGACTACATCTTCAATGGAAGCATTAGCCTCCTTTGCATCTACACTATTCTCCGGAATGTCCGCGAGAACAATGTTCTTGTGCCTTGCAAATTTGTCTTCAAAGAATTCTGCATCGCGAGATTCGATGATATAGTAAGATTTGATATTAAGGAACCTCTGAGCATTACTCTTGTCGGCATATCCCAAGAATATAGCCTTTGTAGTCCTCGTTTTCAGCTTCTGAATCTCCAAGTCCGAAAGATTCACATACGCCAGATACCCCCATACTCGAATTACATTCAAGTTAGGTCTGACTTTGAACCAGAGTTCATGAGTAGTGACATCGGATTGTTAAAACTTGTGTCAAGAACATTTGCCCGGTTGTTCTCCATCTTACTCGGTTCTTACTTTGAGATTGTTAGTACCGAGGCTTAATCAAAAGATGGAGGAACAGAGGCCAAAAACCAGCAAGTTCTGAGAAGAACTACTAGAACGCTCGTCGTCACCTTTGTCACGAACTCGCACGAACTCCTGGACTCCAATGGTAGCAGCAGAATGATACTCTCTCCGTCTCTCAATTTTGAAGTAAATTCTCAAAGGGGCACGAAGAGAGTATTTATAGAGTAGGGTGAAAATCCTAACCCTAATCCTGGCCGCCAACAAATTACGGAAAGATAGGAACGATTTAAATTCAAATTCCAGAAAAAACGGATGTGAACAAATGACCTAATCTTTTCATAACCGTTCAAATCCGCAATCAGCAGGATCATGCGCCAACCACACTCTATGAGCATATGCGCACAGCAGCACAGCTATAGCTGCTCCTGCGCATAAGCCATGTGCGCAGCGGCCCATGCGCGCATGTGCACAACAGTGCAGCAACGCATGTGCGCATACGCGCATAGCTCGCGCATAGACCACGCATTGCCTCGGATAACCCTCTCAGCGTCCGCTCATACACACGCGCATGCAACCGCGCATGCAACTCGCGCAAAAACTCGCACATAAAATAAGAGCACAAGCATCATGCGACGATGCTCACTCGCGCATAAAACGAGCGCAAGAGCGCAACAAATGCGCACAAGCGTCATGCGACGATGCTGACGTGCTAAGTGCAAAGTGCACCATCAAAGTGTCACTTTGCGCCCTTGAGCCCGAGTCCGAGTCCGACTTAGCTCCTATGGAAAAAATTTCAAGAGTGACAAAAAACATAAATGCTTTCTTTGAGAATTTAATCATTATTCCTCCTAGGAAAACACTACCACATGGCACCCACAGGTGCCCAACTACAACCCATGTGCACACCTCAACACAAGCAAAACCTTTTATTGAGATACCCACTTGGAGTTGTAGCCAATGTGGGACTATCTTTACTAGTCCAAAGAAAAAAATTCCAACAATAAGTACGTCTTTCGGTGACCATCGTACATGTCTCAATTATCTCAAACAAATCCCCTCTTTATCTTTAGTTACTGCCAGCTAACTTCCTTAAAGCTCAAATATCATATAGCTTATCCGAGTAAATGGCATATCAATCAATTCTCATCTTTCTAACCTGATTAAAATCATCTTAAACCAAATAGTGAAAGACAAAAACATGCACTTCGTATAAAGAGCATTTGCCATTTGGGCATGTAAATTGCATATTCTGAAGATGCTCTCGCGAGAATTAAAACTACTGGAGACCAAATGAGCAATGAGCAGAGAGAGATGACCTGACCTGTGCAGGAACGACAACAGCTAAAACTGAAGGAATATTCTTAGGATCACGAAATATCTGAATTCGACTTGTAACTGATCCAGTAAGCACATTTGCAAAAAAAATGTTCCATATGGTAAACCAGAGCATTTTACTGCAAGCACTTTTCTCAACAGCACTGTTGGCGATAAATCCTTGCATGCTGGAAAAAAGCTTCATGATTGGGGGGACATAAGATAGAAGCAAGTGAAGAATCAGGCTGGGAAGATATCCTGTGATCACTTGGCTCACGACAGCTCTGTATTGCAATAATTTAAATTGATTATTAATTAAAGAGCTCATATTTTATGGGAAATCGCATATAATAATTAAAACGAAGAATGATTTTTCATTGCACAAATGAAACAATGATTTCTTATTTCACAAATGAAATGGTCATTAAGGTGTCTGGAAATTTCGAAGTTATGCCTTAGAAGTTAGTGGTGCTGAGAAAATAAAGAGACTCAATTTTCAAATACCATTTAAAGTACTAGCTTCTATCAAACAGCACCTACAGTTGCATATCAAGGGGATATCTCAACATAAACAACCAGTTCATCTGTGAAAAATATTAAGTTGAGTGTGACGTTGGCATGTTCAAAATATCACTTTATCTATATACAATTTCAAACGGCCTCAATTTTTTCCAGATAGGAGAACTTCTAAAAACTTCGAAGCATAATATATCTATTTGAATTTTGAAACAAGGAAGCATAGAAGTAAACCCATCATGCAACTGTAATGGAAAAGTACAGTAAAAAATAATCTTAATTTAGCATATCTGAAGGATATTGCACCACCAAAGGGGTGGTCCAGTTGGTAGCACTGATAAGGGAGGGAACGAGTGGGCATGGGTTCGTATTGCATCCTGGGAAAAATAAATATGGGAAGGGATCCTGGTGCTAGTAGCCCAGGACAGGGATGATCATTAATAACCGGCCTTATCACAAACAAATTGTTCAATATCAAATTTCCGATACGAAAACAGGAAGGCCGTTATCTCAAATTTAACATTATAACTGAATTTTAGTGTTTCGAAGGCAGGGTCCTAAATCAATTCAAAGCTAACTGAAAAACAAAATCATTATGGAGGATTAGGACTTCAAGCTGGATTAAACATTCATGAATCAGCCAAAGTACTGAAGCTCAAGATTTCCTGTGACAAAGCTGTATATCAGTAATCTACCTCGAACATGAGGATGGCAAAGAGTCACCGTGGAAGCTACCCCACAAGGGGACGAGAATGGATGAGAGCTATCATCCTTGCTGTTCACATTTTAGATGTTACATGAGGTACCTTCGCAAAGGAACAAGTTGGAGGTGCACAACTGGCCTACACAAGGATGCGAAATCTAAAAATTTTATCTGCACTTGTATCCCCTTAGACTTAAAGAGATTTTGACCTAAAACTTATTTTTCGAGGATTATGTTTCACTTGTCTTGCTTTATTATCATCATATTAATGAAACACAGTGCGACTATCCCGTTTTTTATTCTTTAAAAAATGGAAACAATAACAGCCTTGGTTCACAATTAATGTAGTGTATCAATTCCATCACCTTAGCCAGTGATATATGGTACAATGATGATTTGGCTGCTCTAGTTAAGCACTCTGACCCAAGTCCTTCCAGATGGCATTTGCATTTTCAATTTAGACCTGGCTCTTTCTTGCTGCTATCCGAAGGAAACAGAAAACAGTGGTGCTTTTGTTTCTCTGTGCTTAAAAATAGGTCAGCTGTCTCAGGATCCATACTAACGATATTTGTACTTTGTAGTACTAAATATATGGTGTTTTCAGGAGTAGGAGATTTCTGGGATTATGTGTCACTACGGATGAACCAAATTTGGTATAGAAGCTGTCTTGTTGTTGTACTGATAAACCAAATTTCAGTTCAGCTGAGAGGCTGAGAAATCTTTTCTTTCATCTGTTTTTATACCTTGATGGGTTTCTTTGCTTGTCTTTCTTGGCATGCTTTCTAAACTAATGCATACTTAAATTCATTGGACAGTCTCTATTATAGATCTCCATCTCCAACCACAACAGGAATAAATAATCAATTTAGCAAACACTGTCTACCATTTCTCACACATAACTATCCTAAAGCCAGTTTCAACTTTCAGCAAAAGAACAATGCTGATTTGTTTGCTATTTTGGGTCCATTTCTAGATATCATGATAGTCTTCACGTTCCCTTCCAATGAATAGACCTCCCTGCCGATTAAGTGTTGAAATTTGTGGAAAGTTCCTTGTTTTCAGCTTAGTATCTTTTCAGCTTAGTATCACATCCATTTGCTTGGAAAGAGCAACTTTTGTCGTTTTGTTGAATCGGTTCTCTAGACCACTTTTAGGAATTTCTATGAATTGCATGTTTGACGTGCTCAATGGCGTGCTAAATTCAGATATGAATGTCCAGGTTTAATTAGAAAGATACAGAAGCTCTTGCCTCCCCATTGGAGAAACAGAAGAATAAAAGTAAAAAACATAACTAAGAAAGTTTCAAAAAGTTATGCACCTGATCATCAACAGAATATTTATTCGCTGAAAAATACAAGATGACTGACTGACATATAGTTCAATAAACCGGACACGAAAGAAACCATTTGACAGTGAGAAGTTACATGCCTGACCACATGTAATTGAACAGATCAGATGCCAAAGAAAATAAGTGGGACATTAGCTATTGAACGAATCTGATTCCCATGAAAAGTCAATACCTACAAGTAATGCCTGACCAGAAAAAATATCTCAGAAATTTTATTCCAATGTGTTATCCACAAAGATGACTGTTATATTTTATTATACAATCTATCTCCATTCTCTAGACCTTTTGTTAGTAATGAACTCCAAACGACAAGCATCAAGTTTACATGAGAGAGAAAAACGGACATGAGAGAGAAAAACAGTACGATTTCAATAATAAAACCCATAAACTTCAACTACTTACGTTGTAAGTATGCTTTTAAGGAAAGGGAAAAATGCCTCCAACTGTTCCAAGTTTGTAAGCCCTTGAACAAATGTAACAAGGAGAAGGAAGACAATTATAAGAGCAACAGATGCTACAAAGACCACCAGCTTGGAAATCCATCTCTGCATGAATGAAGTCGAAAAGAAAGGCCAGTATACATCATGCGGGTCAGGAGCTTGCTCTGTTACCCAAAGCGTAGGATTGATGGATTGTTGGATGTGAGCAGTTGTAGCAGCACCATAACGAGATTTGAAGCTGACAAAGGCAGCAGGAACTTCCTAAGACATTGAGAAATGAAAATATAAGAACCAACGTTTAAAATGTCAGTTGAGGCTTCAGTTTGGCTCCCTATAGTTTTCAGATTCAGTAAACATTATTTATGATATTAAAAGTTTAACAAAGTATGATTAGAGATATCCACTATTACTTTCCATTTCATAAAAATCGATGTGCTTGTGGTTATACCAACAATATTTTAACAATAGTAAGGGTACTAGTTTCGTATTAACTATTAAGTATACTTCTGCACTTGCATTTAAAGTTCAACTTCAGTAATGTTCACCTAAATAAAACTGGAATAATGTGTAATCAATCAGACATCCTAAATGTAACTAATGTTTTCAGATCCACCTTGTCCCAGTGAATCTCAATGACAGAAAATTATAGATCCACTCCAAAGATAGTAGCCTGACCATCAATGGATTTGTTGTAGCCTTGTAGTTGCAGGGGAGGGATAGCTGCTACAAGATCATGCCAGCACCCAGATTCTCCTTGAGGTCGTTGGGAGAGAGAGAGGGAGACAGTTTGGAATAGAAAAGAAGACGAGGAATGGGAGGCAGACCAGTAGAGAGTTGTGGTTCTTAGGGTAGGGCTTTTATGAGGAAGGAGGAGAAAAAATTTGATGGTTATGGTATAATGTTGATTGTCAGTGAGGATATTACCCAGTGAGGGTGATCAGTTACCACAAAGCAAAGAATGGCTGGCCTTTATTGCCTAACATTTCAACAACAAGGCATGGCTAATCTCATAAGGCATACCTGCATTATAGATTTTTCTTCATCGATTTTTCTTCATCTAAGTCGTGCAAGTAAAGAGATCTATTCATTGATAAGAAAAAGGAAAAACGTAAACAATGATTGGATTGATGAAAAAAATAGAATCATGGGCGCCTACTCTGACTTTCCCGAGACATGCTAGAAACGATAATAAATCTCGTCGTTAATTTTGTACCAGTTATTGTGCCCATGGTAAACGTTGGGTAGACAAGTGCGGTGAGAATAATTGCTGAAAGCATCTTCTAAGTAATTGCTCCATTGATCCTATGTATATCTATATAAAGAAGAAATCATGTAAGGGGATTCCTATTTGTACAAATGGTACTTCGGACTTGGAACGAGCATTAGGAAATTAACGATACTTCTTCTTTCGATTTGTTCTGCCTGATCAGACGCTCAAGATCAATGGTCTTACCTGGAGGTAAGACTTTCAGAGTCCCTCTCGACGGGAGAATCGAGTCTATTCAGGAAGAATCTCAGACCTACTGGCCAAAACTAGAAGTCAACTCAAAACCTCGATTTGGCTAAAAAGACCTATTATTTGCATTCTAAAGTACCTTGCTTAGTATTGAACTCGGACCAAGAAAAAAGTGGTTCCATAGAAGAGGTTCATGCTTTCCTTTGATGAGGTAAGGGCAAATGATCTGATTCGCAATTTCATAAGAATTAAGCTAGTCAGGCAAACGATTTCGTATATCGAAAAAATTATGGTACGGCAGGTTGGGGATTAGTTATGGATAATCAATTAGATCGTACCAATATTTTTTTTCAAGGTGAAGATTTAATCATTTACCCAACATCAAGAACTATTGGTACGTGGTTGAATTGAAATAAAGAATGTCACTCTTTGATAATTTTGTCACCATTCAATTGTTCTCGAGTTAGTCCATTCAACGGATTGAAATATAACAACGATGTGACAACGCGGTTCGACCCCGTAAACCCAATAAGGGATTGGGTTAGGCCGTTAGATACTATTGTACCTAAAATAGTGAATTTTTATTCATCTTTTCATTTAATAACTCGTAACCAGATATTGTTAAATAAATATTTGAAACTTCGACAATTTTAAACAGATTTTTCAAGATGTATGCCCATAATCCTTATTCAAATAGTCATTTATTTGGTACCTCCCAAAGGGCGGGGAAGTGCCATTCTAAGTTTCTAACCGTTCTTGAAGGATTCTATCAACAAACGCAAAGATTATAGTTGACCGATATGGCTTATCATCATTTAGCTATTGCATTTAATTTTTTCATTGCTGGTCATGTGTATAGAAGTAACATCGGGACTGAATACATTATCAAAGATCTTTTAGGAACACATACTCCTCTTGTCACATCTCGGTTCCGTAGAACCGAAATTCGCCACTGAACGTGATGTCGTACAAGCCTAAATTGTACTTGTACAAGGCAAGCACAAGCACGGTCGATAGAAAATCTCAGAAACAAAGTCATTGCAGTGGAAATAAGAAGAAAAGTTGAATAGACACAAGATATAAGAAAAATGATTCTCTTTATTAATAATTGCAACGGAATTACATCAGCTCGAAGCCAAAGAAACAATTCGATTACAATCACTCTAAGCTCCAGCTAGCCCAACAAACTCTTCGATGCCTCAAAACCGTCCAAGCTACTTCCCGCACCTGCAAAACTGGAGGGAGGGAGGTCAGTACATTGTCGTGTACTAGTGACTAGCCTCTAGCCAACTCAACTAAAACCAACATGTTAATTAATTGAGTGCAGGCAAATATATGCGATTTTTCTAATCTTGTCTTAGGATCGGTTAACAATTCATGAGCATACATACGTCCACAAGCATAAAAGTGTCACGCGATAAAGTTGATCTTACCCAATACTTACCATCATTCCCTATCAACATTCAAAACAACGATATCATTCATAATATAAGTGTCATAAGTGTATTCCTGCATAAGCCATTCATTAGCCTTCATGAAATACATAAACGTGTCAAGTGTCAATTCTTGCATCAATTCATTAAGTTACTAGGCCTGCAAGCAAATAACAATAGCATGCAGCTTAACTATATGAAGATCACTGGCACTATTAGCCCTCTTGGACTTGCTTCGGGATAGACAACTCACTTTCAACGACGGCTAGCTAGCCCTCCTGAAAGTTTTCGAATCTCCTTGTATTGTATCACACACTTTCAGCTCGGATAGTTAGCCCTACTAAAGATCCTGCAATACCCCGTGCTAGTACGTCAACAACGGCTATATCGGTTCCTCCTAGGCCGACACGATCCTGGTTCCCTGACGATCGTTCGAGAAACCAAAAACTTTGTACACAAGTTCATAATCGTGCAAATGAGTAAACAATTAAACTATAAAACATGTCTGATACAAAAAAAATGAAATAACTATACACAGATCTCTTCTTTAATACCACATTCCTCGAGCCATCGCTCATACTTCCATTCTTTCCATTTTAGAAATTTCTACCTTGACGACCTAACGGTCCCAAACCCTTTCCATATTTCCATTCCTTCGAAACCACATCACTATACTCCTCATCACAACACAACAAAAACATTATACTCTACATCATAACATAACTATAACAATACAAAATTCATGTCTATAGCAGTAGTACAAAAATTCATGTCTAAAACAAGTTAATATTCCACGTTCTATACATCAAGTTGACAACAAAATAATTACTCTTCTATCTTGGTTTTTTTATTAGCATGCAACAAAACTCATAGCATAAGAACTAAACATGCAACATCCATTTCATTTAATTTGAAGGTAAATGAGAGAAGGATCAAAACCGCTAACCAGAAAGATATGCATATTTGCCTCGACCAAGAAGATACCTAAAATAAAAAATTTGTATGAACCCGTCCAAACGGTCCTTCGAGCTAACAGATTATTTCAATGCACCATGCGGAGCGGGACATTACATAATATGTCCCTCCAAGTGCATCAACTGACCAATGAAGAAAGTCCTTAATCTCCGATACCGATTCCACGACAGAACACGCAGATCAAAGCCCAACACAATCAAGAAAAACCTTTAATATCTTATCAACACTGAGCAAATCCTTATGCACACAACATATCTACATCAACTCCCTTCACTTATGCATATGCCTTCTCTTCCAATCCATAGTTGCACCAAAATACTCAAACATATGGACTCAATGAACCCACGAAACTTCTTATTCAACTTGAATACGTCTGGCGTAACTTCAAAGAACGATCAAACACAACTTTCCATCATTCCTCAATCAATGCAAGCTCACTAACGTCTTAGCCAAATCCATCGAACAACTTATACCACCAAACTCAATCTAACCATTTTCAAAGCTTAACCAATAATTCTCTGCCTCCGTCAACAATCAACAATGTGCCTCGCACAGAACCACACTACTCAACTCACTGGGCAGGCTAACACCCACAGCACCGAGGATCAAACTTAGAACTAAAGCAAATCTACCCAAACACTATACCTCATTATATTCTGAATTAAGAAACATAGCTCAAAACCAATTGATATCTCCATTCGAATCCAAGTGTTGCACCTCACCCGATTCAAACAATTATCAAGACATCAAATTTAATTACTAATCAATCTTCCAAACCTGACTGCATCAATGTCTCAATCACATTCATATATCAATACTTAATTCTAGTAAAATTCTATTACCTCGGAATTTACCATTGAATCGATCCACGTTCTGTCCCCCAAGAATTTCTCAATCCAAGAAAACAACCAACAAAATCCAAATCATTTACCATGCATACATCAATCACATTCTTTCAAAGATGATCTCATTATATGTTAACACGTCCAATTTCAACCAAATCTAAAGTCATCCTCGTTCAATTCTCAATGGTCGATTTTAATTTATAGCGAACTTGCAACACAACAAAACATGTATTCATCTCGCTTATCAACTTTCTTCCAATAACATGAAATCTTGAACCATCAAAATGCAATCAATTCCATTAGCCAACAACCAATTTTTCAATCAATTCTTTACGATGATATAATCGTTATTCCAAGTATTTCAGCCTATGCACATCACAATGATACCTAGAGGAAGATTAGTCCAAATCCAAGCCAAATCAAATCCAAATATCACACTACCATCAATCACTTCTTCAAGCGCACGATTCTCGAATCACAATCCAATTCACCAGCAAATTTTATCTAACACCTCCATATGAATATAATCAAATAAGACAATTTGACAGTAAGTAATTAATCAAACTAGTTCTAGATATCATCTCGTTCTTCCAACCGCAAGAAATCAATCAAATTTCTCAAGAACCAAAATCAAACACAAGTCTAATCTCCCAATCTCGTTATCTCAGCTCTATTTCTAATGCAATCTACCCATGCAGCCCTTCTTAAGGTCAATCCTACCTATCATATCGCTCAACATTAGAACATTTGCCTAACCACTAGGCTTGCTCACAATGCCACACTCAAACATTATTCTAACTCATCTCCAACAAACAACCAAAATCAATGCACTCATATCCCAATCCTAGGATCAAATCTTGCACATCAAACTAAGGGAGTCTACCCAAACTTAGAGCAAATACTTCTAACCCAACATAGCTAATAATCTTACTCAAACCAGCCTGCTAACATCAGCATCATCAAAATCCAAGGTCAAAGTCTATATAACAAGACATTTCCTAGGGTAAATCCATCCAACAATCATCTTTGAATATCATGGTCGACTACATTAATTCAAGCAACTCTCATAGTCCAAATCCTCAAATCTATAAGATAAAATCCACCAATCCAAATTTGTATCTCAATCATCAATCCAAAGTCATAAATCTAAATCACAAGTTATAAATCTCAATCACAAATCCACCAATCATAACTTCCAATTTTAATCCAAACCGTCCTCGATCCATGCATTTAATTAACTTGTATAATCAATATCATTTTACAATCAATCCACAACTCAGAACAATTCTCGCAGTCACCAATTGCTTCAATCTTACATATTCATTCCAAAAGTTATAGATCGACTCAATAATCCTCATATTCCATCAAGCTTATCACTCCGAATCGATTATATCAATCACAAGGAATTCCAAACATTTGTCAAGCCGAGTCAAACTAATATGCATCCATGTCATGCTCAAGGTTCATCTAACCAAGTAATCCAAAATTTCAATACTATCATTTAATCTACCAATAGTCCATAAACTAGAATCCATTAAGATAACAAAATTCAATAATTCGATATGCAATACAAGTATTGTCCATCCAACCAGAATATTCCCGAGTCAACATTTATCGATCTTCGATGCACCTCAATATCCTTAAATATATATGCATAACCAGTGCTATCTTCCAAACTAGATACAAGATCAACCCATCCATACCCAAGATCAAATCAGCTATACGCTAACTCAAGTCATCGAACAATAAAATTCTTAAATGCTTAGTCATTCACATGTCCTCCAAACAAACTTCCAATCGCACTACCGAGTCTTCGCATTACTCAAAATTCAATCCAATTGATTCAAGCTACAATTCAATACACATCCATATTGATTTTCTCAACCAAATCATCTATTTTACCATCCTGAATCATTATCCAATACTATCATAATCTTCCAAAACTCATTCTTAATCATCTGAATCAATCCAACAAGAAACATTCGAAATCGCATCAACCAGACATAACTCCAAACCAAGACTTCGCACTACCCCATCCATAGTTGATAGACTCATCGATACTTAAATTATCAATCAAACAATCACCACTAGGACTACGCAATACACTACTCAGGGACCTAGCCACTTTGCACACAAACATCCATGCTCCATACATTGATACATTGTTCCTTCTGGACAATCCTTACGACGGTGGCTCCACCGGCCACAAACATAACATCCACTTCCACATTACTCGGCAAATCCATGAAATCAAAATGCAACCATTTCTACTAAAACATCTTAACTCGAAATCCAGGCACACTTACTTCAATACTCGTATAAACAATACTAAAATCTTATTGCAGCACATTTACTGATAGCATGTTGCTCATCCAATATCCAAATTATCCTCATCCAACTTGTCATTTCCAATCATCATGCCTTACAATCCTCTCAAACCAAATATCGTGCCTCACAATCAACTCAAACCATCTGTTGTTGGTCCTCAAAGTTATTCCTGATCAACAAAATACCCACATGAGATCATAACATATCTAGACTTATTGTATGGAACACACGGCACAACATCGAGGAGAGTCAAAATCATAGATCACGAAAGCAACTCAGTTAAAGAAAATCGATCGAGGAAATCGATCGAGGGTCCAAGGATGTAAAGCCGTTCTATGATACCAATATGTCACGTCCTGCTTCCGCAGAACCGAAAATCGCCACTGGACGTAATGTTGTACAAGCCTAAATTGCACTTATACAAGGCAAGCACAAATACGGTCGATAAAACATCTCATAAACAAAGTCATTGTAGTAGAAATAAGCATAAAAGTTGAATAAACACAAGATATAATAAAAATAATCCTTTTTATTGATAATTGCAGTAAAATTATGACTCAAAGCCAAAGAAATGACTCGATTACAATCGCTCTCACTCTCAATACAATGAAACATATCACAAGGCTTACAACTCAAAAATTATACAAACAATGATGTTTCATACATTATATCCGTTATAACAGAAAACCATGTCAATGCATGACAAACTCCAGGTAGCCCAACAAACTCTAACGTCTCATAACCGTCCAAGCTACTCCCTGCACCTGTGAAACTGGGAGGAGGTCAGTACATTGTCGTGTACTGGTGAGTGGTCTCTAGCCAACTCAAATAAAACCAACACGTTGATTAAGTAAATGCAGACAAATATATATGATATTTCTAAGCATTTCTTAGGATCACTTAACAATTCATGAGCATTACATGTATCCATAAGCATAAAAATGTAACGCAACAAAATTGATCTTACTCAATACTTACCATCATTTCTTCAACGATATCATTTATAATATAAGTGTCATATGCGTGTCTTTGCATGAGACATTCATTAGCCTTCATGAAATACATAAATGTGTGAAGTGATCATTTCTGCATCAATTCATTAAGTTACTAGTCCTGCAAGCATATGACATTAGCATGCAGTCTAACTATATGAAGGTTACTGACACCAAAAGCCATTTTGGACTGTTTCGGGATAGACGGCTCATTTTCAGCGGGAGGTACTCATAAAAGTTTTTGAATCTCTCTGTATTGCGTCGCACACCTCCAGCTCGGGTAGTTATCCCTACTAAAGGCCCCTCATATCCCGTGCTAGTACGCCAGCCACGGTCATACATGTCTCTTAGGACGACACGATCCCGACTCCCCAATGCTCGTTTGAGGAACCAAAAATCTTGTGCACAAGTTGTCCATGACCATACAAATGCGTGAACAATTAAACTATAAAACATATACATGGTACAAAAAAATAAAATAACTATACACAGATCTCTTCTTCAATACTATATTCCTCGAACTATCGCTCGCACTTTCATTCTTTCCATTCCAGAAATTTCTATTGGCGAACCAATGGTTCCAAGTCTTTTCTATATTTCCATTCCTTTAAAACCACAGCACTATACTCCTCATATCACAACACAACAAAAATATTATACTCCACATGATAACCTAACTACAATAGTACAAAATCCATGTCTATAGCAGTAGTACGAAAATTCAAGTCTAAAAGAGCAAGTTAATATTTTGCGTTCTATACAACAAGTTGACAACAAAATAATTACTCTCATCTATCTTGGTTCTTTTTTTTATTAGCATGCAACAAACCTCATAGAATAAAAACTAAACATGCAGCATCCATTTCATTTAGTATGAACGTAAAGGAGAGAAGGATCAAAACAATCCACCATAAAGAAATGTATATCTGTCTCGACCGAGCAGATCTCTGAATAAATCTTCTGCATGAACCCAAATTCAAACGACCCTTCGAGCCAACAAACTATCTCAATGCACCATGCGGAGTAGGGTATTACACCTTGGGGGGGTCGATTACGACATGGGTATAAGGGTCTTTATGACAAATATTTCTAAAAATCCTTGCTTTTGTTGGACTATTTGTATTATATGCTTCAGGATCTCGATTCATAGATCTCTCGGTTCGAGAATTAAGAGGAGCAAATCATTTCTTCTGACTCGTCTTCGGTCGTAGAAGCACATGATATATACCTCCAAGGCCCAAGACTGCAAAGAAATTAAGTGCATTACTGCAGATATAAACTATGGAAAGGTGTCTATAATTTCTCCTCCCGAACCTACCCCCCCCTCCCCAACCAAGAGTACCTAGAGTAGCTAGGTGCGGAAGTAAAATCAATCATTGTTCATGCATAGGTTTCTCTTATACGAAATGAACCACTTTAAAGTGGTTCATTGCTCCGGTCCATAATACGATTAGACCTGGGAGTGAATAAAATCCATGGGGATACGTTCTGGCATCATTAGGAGTAAAAAAAAAATTCTTCTTAGCTCTTGCTCGATCAAATATAGCCTAATCAAGGGGCATACCACCTTTTATGTAATTGGACTTTGCCTCTTTATTAGATTCGTTAACATGCAGCTAAGTTATTACTACACGACCTGATCAATTCAATCATGCACTCGCCATCTATTTTTCATTATTCAACTATTTGACAACATGAAAAACCAAAAGCTTTGCCCTCCCTCTCTATCTATCCAAGAGATGGAAGGGTAGAGCTTTTGGTGTCCCCTCAAGTTCAAGGGCCACCTATGGTCATAGACTCATTAAGTAATCCAAAAGCACTCTCCACTTCAAGCGTCCTACTTTAACTCTATTAACAACATTTTCAACCTCTCTGTCATGATAATGATTTATTTTGAAACCACATTAACATAGTGAAATCCCAAATCTTTGAGGTCGACTAATGATGAATGAATTGATGCTAAATAGGGAAAATTGCCATTGTTATCCTACAACCACATCAACATAGTATAATCCCAAATCTTTGAGGTCGACTAATGATGAATGAATTGATGCTAAATAGAGAAAATTGTCATTGTTAGGTTATTAGGTATCTCTTGTCCCTCAACATAAACTATTTCCTCAGCCAAAAACAATATTTCATATACTTTATCTTGCATTCTAAGGAGTGGTGGACCTAAGTAGTGCCCAGCGTGGCAGCCGCCCCCACTTACTTTTATTAATCATATGTAATTTTATACTAATTTGAGTTATATCTGAACTATACCTCTACTAATATAAATATAAGTTGGCTTAGAAACGACTAAAAATTGAGCATTCTAAGCCGTTTGTAAATACACCATTAATTATTTAAAAAAATATTAAATAATTGTTTAACTACCTAATATGATTTAATTATAACTGAATATCTTTAACTCAAGTGGTTAAGGTGGAAGACATTTACCTTGGTTGTTTGAGTTCAATTCCTAGAGGTGACACATTTCTACTAAATTCATATTTAATTTTTTTTCAACAATTTTTTTACACACGTGCAATGCAAATGCACGTTACTAGTATCTATATATGCCCCCACTTGATAAAGAGTATTTGTCTTTTTATTTTTTAAAATCAGAATATTGGTTTGTTTTCTGCCCCACATAAGTAAAATCCTGGGTCTGCCAATGATTCTAAGTATAAATATTTATGGTTCTAAAGCTTCTCCGCGCATTTCTATTTTAGGACATGACCCTTCATAATCTCACCAACTACCACATTAACAGGAAACTGAATATGCAGAACACATTTATAAGAACTGTCTAAATCTAATGACCTGATTAATGGAGTAAATCATATCACACTCAAAACACTTCACTGTCGTACATCTCAATTTTTTGAATCCAATAGCCTGAATTAACATAGGGGGAAGAGTTATACTAGTAAACAACAGTTGGAAACTTGATTGACACGTTGTAAACAAATAAAATTCCCCGAGCACTCTAAATTGTATGTACTGCATACCGCGCCCGCCAATGAAACACCAGATTGCTCAATTCTCAAGTTCTCCTCTTCATCCTCCAATTTCTTTGAATAATCACCAACGACATCGACCTTTCTACCAAACCCTAGAAAGCCACTGCGACGAAGATTTTCGGAAGTATGAGATCTTGATTTAAGGTGGGATATTCTTCCATATAAATTCTCAGCATCAGTCTGGACATGAGGTAAATGTTACTATCAAATGCAAGATAAGCAATGTAATATAGTAAAACTAAGAGTTAAAAGTTCAAGATGCTTCAGACATATCCAGAATCATTAAATAATTGTTCTTTCTGTAACATTCTACAAACAAAATGGTCCTTGCTAAGCCATAACGTTAGTTGAAAATAAATCAAAAGACTTTTTTTTTTAAATGGTGAAGTAAGCTTCTAATTCCTTTCTGATAATGATGGAAAACAAATCAAGACAATCCATGAGATCGATATCAACAACTTCACCACCAGGGGGTGGTCTAGTGGTAACACCAGTAACAAACAGGAGGAGTGGGTTCGAATCCTAGTCAGGACAAAATAAAATTGGAAATGGGAGGGGATCTTGGTGCTAGTAGCCTAGCAAGGATAGTCATTAGTGATTGGCCTTATCTCAAATAAAAGATATCAACAACTTCGCCTTTTTCGCACTATAGGTAATTCAGAACGGGGATGTGATTTCATATACTCTTTGGCTTATTCTGCCAAAGAGATGAATTGAAAGTCTAAAGCAAATCCTATTGTCTTCCTCAAGGTCTAATGTTTTTCTAGTCTTGGGGAACTTAAAGAGGGTTGGTCTTGGTTGCATGAGATTAAACTACAAACTTGAAAAAGTCAAGTTTATCATTTTATAAAACAACCAGATGGCCTTCAAGTATTATATCTGAAGTTTGTCACCAATTTCGTAGATCATTGGTTCAGGTTGACGGTCATAGGAACTGAATAGCTCTTTTCTGGAGCTTTCTCAAATTGTTTTTCTCTTTGAGCTGTAAATATGCTTGCCAAAACAATGTTACGTAGGAATTGTACTAAGGCACCTTTTTCTGAAGGGTTGATGGTGTTTCTCGAAAAATATACTTCAGCACCACAGTCTGCAAGTGAGCATATTCTGAAGAACTTTTGCAGAGTTAAAAATTCAAATAGGATAAGAAAACCTGATGAATTTGCCATTACATATATATATATATATCCCTTTATGTTCATGAGTTTAACTCGAGCTTGTAAAGTCCTAGGGAAGAAGAAGAAGAAGAAGAAGAAGAAGAAGAAGAAGGGTCTAACATCTTGTACTAATTCCTGAGTTCAATGCAGGAAAGCTTCAAGACCTTGCTTCCCTCCATCCCCCCCCCCCCCCCCCCCCCTTCCTTCTTCTCAAAGATGCTAGGAAATAATTAAATTAACCAAGTATCCAAAGAGTGGTGGACAATACAGCCCCAAGATCTTTTACCGTGGGTGATAATGTTAAATCCCGTGGATAACAAAGACAAAGTCCAAAAAATGGGTATGCCATGCACCCAAACAGACAAGACAGATACAAATACGGTTATGAGGACTTGTACTATCAATTTGTAATTTTGTATAGTCAAATAAGCTGCTAGAACTAGGGTTATGCCTAAACAAACTTGGGTTGAGGTTGTAACAAATTTTTTTTTTTTCTTGTTAATCTTACAGAGGGCATAACCCTTAACGGAGCTGAATGGAAGAAAAGGATTCAAATAGCCGACCCCAAAAATTTGGAAGACTATGTTATTTTAATGATTTCTTGATATTGGCTCCTTTTTGCAACTAATAACATCAAAGGGTCTTTGCAACACTTAAACTGTTTGGCCCCTTGAGCACTAAAGTCATTTCTTGATTGAGGCCTTGTGTCTTACACATTTCCTATAAAAGGTTCCATTCATAGCTATTGGGTGTAATTAGCAACTTTCTGTTTGACACTGGTTTTTCTTTCTTTTAGTTCAGAAAGTGCTGATCTTTAACATGTCTTTGGGACTGACTGGCTGAATTGGATACGATAAACAAGAGGAAACAGGTGGTGTTAAGTCAGTAATTTAGGGAAAAGAAAGGGATCTGAGTATAGGTTTTATAAAATCATACCTTTGTTATTGAGAGACCAAGAAGACAACAGAAGACGAGCAGTAGCCTGTGGAATTTCTAAAGTTTAAAAAAAAACCACATAGCAGATTTATAGTTTCAGATTTGTCCAAGGTGGTAACATATCTTGTAAAGATGACCATTCAGTTCCAATCTGCTGATTGGAAGCTTGACTAGCGATCATCAAGCTTGACTTGAGAAATTACTTGGTGAGTCTTGTTAATGTTCACATGTAGACATAGTGAACTAATAAAATAGGTTAGTTTAGTCCAATACAGGAATAGGTCCAGTTTGCATATCTTTTCTATTATATTTTCTTGAATTAATCCAACCCACATAACTGGCCAATTCTGAAGCTCTATGACAAAGCCAACCCAAATATATGTGTTCCATGTATGGTGATCCTTTAATGATGTTAGAGGTAGAATATAAATTGCAGAAAATGGTGTGGTTAGAGAAGTTGAATATCATAGATATCTTTGAAAAGCTTCAGCACTCCAATAGAAGGATAACATGTAATACCTTACAAGTAATAAACTATCCTCCCTAATGACTGATTATACTTGGAACTTTGATGGACTTTTATCAGTAACTACATAGAATACTTTGGAATTATCCGATTCAAACTAGTCAGTCACTTACAATGAGAGCTCGAAGTTTGCTTGTCCGATGTACTACGATATGTGACAAGTAGGTAGATGGATGGTACTCCATGAAAAAACTATGAACGGTATCATTAATAGAACTCCCATCTTGTATAGGAATACCACGAACGAGAATGGTGAAATGTTGTGGTTGTGGTCCGCATGTATGGAAGAGGGCCAGCCGCTTGTGATAAATAAATTTGTACTCCTGTAGAGTATAAAGCATGACTAGTAAAACTTGCAACAGAAGTATTTAATCACAAAGGGAAAATATAGAAATAAAGTTTGAGACAAACATTTATCTGATGTACTACTGATCGAAGACAAATGCAGATAGCTTAGATCATTATGAGCATAAAATTGCACACTGGAATGGAATACCTTATTCAACTTGCACTTAGCTCGTTATGAGTAAGATGTAGCAAGACTACTCTAATATAAAACATGAATATTCAAACACTGTAAAACAAGCTAATAAACAGAAACTTAGGCTTACAGAATATAGCAGATAGCATACAACTCCGGTGATAAGATAGGCAGCAGAAAAGTGAATCCATAACCTGTGAAGAAAGGCTTCAATTTATGATGACCACAGCTTCACAATGGAATTATCTGGCAGGTTATAGCAGTCCATCAATGCATTTAGTATGACTTAATAAGAGCATATTATCCACAGCAATTTTCATAAAACTTGGACAATCATGATAAGCAACATTAATGCCTTTCCCATTGAAATAGGATTAATCATGGAAGGCAGCCTTGAAGGCCAGATCGAGGACCTACCTTTTTCTAGTGGTTGAAATTTTAAGTTCATACATCCACATAGCTATTCTCCTATTTACCTGGACTAAGAAAGAGACTAGAAAGAATAATATAATAATTTGCTATAGAAAACTTGAGGCATTATACAATCAAATAACAAGACAAAATTGATAATTGTTGGTTAGGTACATCACTAAAATCTCTCAAGACAAGTATCTATCGGAATTGTATGTCCCCGTTAACTGAATGAAACGGCAGTATTAGTAACTCTATTACTAATTGAGAAGTATAAATTGCAACGTTCAAATAAGTTACAATGAGGTCTAGATATAAGTAGCATATTTATCTGAGTTCGAGAATACAGATCCAGCGCCTATAGTGATAATCACAAAAGCATATATGTTAGCTCCCTAGACAATATTTGAAGTTCATGATTTGCATTTGCTACATCAAGGTCGCTTCAAACCAACTTATTGCAGCAACAAAACTTTCATCTCCTGTGACGATGGTCCCATGACTTTCCAGAGTGTGAATGGTATTCCGTCTCATTCTATTATTAGTTATTCTATGGAAAAAGGAAGTACTACAGTCCCCCTCCTTTAACCATTTAAATCTAGCCCTTTGTCTCCACGTGACTTCTTCCTGGTAGACCTTTTCTAGCCCCACCCTACAACCTTGTAGCCTATTAAAATCAAACTTGCTGAGCTGACTTGGCCCTTCCTTCTTCTCAAGCTCCTAGACAGTATTCATTAACTCTACTTTGACTAACACTTACAAAACCCATGGACGCCCATTTCTCAGACAATTTCGAAGTCTCCTTGTGGAACATGGTACAATAGAGTAGGGGTTTTCCAACGATTAATATCACAACTACCTTTCTCAAATTTTGTTGTCTTTTTGATCTATTCCCAATTTTTTTCCACCCGTCTCCCTGCCTCTCCCTTGCAATATTTCTGTTCTTTCCAAGAGTTGCAATATTTTCTTTGCGAGAGATTTAGGCCAAGCTGCCAGGGAGAATGTCTGTAGTAACAGTGACAGTTTGATTGATTTTTCTTCTGCCAATCTCTGACATTCCTTCAACCATCGTTACCATCCTTCGTTCATTTCATTCATGCCATGGTTGATTGTGCATTGAAACTTGGATAACCTGAGGTGGCTATTGTTGAGGCTCATCTTGTTGATGACCACATACAAGATAACTCTCGTAAAGCTCATACTCCACCTTTGTATCTTCATGTCTCCATCTTAGCCAGGTTCATCATTATCCTTGATGACGTTGACTTCACCGAACGAGAAACTTAAAGGAACTATATGTCCGTTGAAGTTAAGGGAATTGGCTTCTCGTTAGCCCCTCCAACCACAAGATGCCTAACAAAATCACTGGCATAAGAACTTTTAACATAGGCAATTCTCCCACCGTCGCTGTGCTTTGGCGAGAGACTAAACACTTCGATTAACATGCCCGAACAGTATTCCGAGAAGGGAGGACAACTGCGAATTCAAGGTCTACAAAGTTATATAGCCAAGAACTATAGGAGACTTTGTGCTCTCTTTTTTTGACAAGAGAACATACCAGAAAAATAGTTTATAACAAAATAAATCCGCCCAGGGCATACAACGAAGGTACGTAAGCTGAATATGTTGAAAGAATGTAATTCCTAGGTAACAGAGTTCCTCATGTGTACATAACGTAACTAACTTAAAGAGAGTTGAGGATCATTCTTGTTGCACTTGCAAATTGTTCAAATCCGCCAACGAAACAATTATGTTTATTTGAGAACGAAGCACATCCTTGCGGAGTCGAGCCCAAGCCGTGAGGTCAGCCGTGCCGAAGGACACCGTGCTGTGGCAAGGAAGGAGGGATTGGCGAGAGCCCAACTCCACTCGAATCCTATGAAGGGAGGGTGGGTTTGTTGGGTATTTTGGATGCAAATTTGGAAAAGGAGAGTGCAGGTTTCGCCATTGAAAATGGAGGTTGGAGGCTATCAGCGCTGCTGCGCAAAGGTGTGTTGTCGTGCTAAGCAAAATGGGACGAATTGCAAAAGCAAAGTGGAGGAGAAATAAAGGAGACTCATTTAAGGAGATTATGGAAAGAAAGAAAAAAAGATGTTTTTTTTCCGAGAAGATCATACGGAGGATATAGTTGTTTGTATCTTTATTTTTCACGGTCGGTTCGTAACCAAAGAAAATCTCTCTCTCTCTCTCTCTCTCTCTCTCTCTCTCTATATATATATATATATATATATATATATATATATATATATATATATATATGACCCAAAAAACCAGGTCGAATGTTTAAATCCTACTAGATATGCTACGCCTTTAATAAAAAAGGGGACAATCCGAGACATTCAAGTACATGTTGATTGAGAGTCAAACCTAAAGGAGAAGTCTGCCTATGCAAAAGGATGGTGTTATTGACGATCCATCCAAATGGATGTGATGGAGATCACCCCGAACGGTGGATCTAGGAAGGACAACAAACACAAAATCGAAAAACGTCGTGTAGAGAACGAGAACCAAGACCAAGATAGAGCAAGGTTCGCAGTATCGATATCGGAATCGGTATCGAACTCTTGCTATGAGTATCAGTATCAGCGGTATCAGATTTGAGTATCGATTTTTTTGGTATCGAAAAGCAAATAATTATTAATAAATTGTTAAAAATTAGGAAAAGATATTTTAAATATTTAGGCATAATTCAAAGTATTTTCTCAATTGTTTCATAATAGTTTTGAAATTGAATGAAAGAATAGTCACCATTGCTTATTGGTTTACCTCTAATAAATAAGTTTTCTTCATTTACATGCTTTTACAACATTATTATGCTTTTGCATCATTGTCGATTAGTCTTTTTCGTTTAATAATCTTTGCTTAATTTAGTGGGAAAGAGACCCTCAATTTTTGTATCAATCGGTATCAGTATCGACCGGTATCGAATCGGGACATGCCAAATTGTATCGGTATCGGCTGTACCGGATTGATATCGCTCGATACTGCAAACAGTAAAATAGAGTTTAGGAAGATTAATGTAATAAAGACTTGTGTTTACTTAAGCAAAAAGGATCGTGGTACTGATGGTCAATCCAAGTTAGCGTGCGATAGAGATCAGCACAAGCAGTTAAGCAAGGAATGATAGAAAATATGTAAAAATCAAGAAACGACGTACAAAGAACCATACTCAGATGCAATCCAGAGAGACTGATGTAATCAAAACCCGAACTTAACACGACCAAAAAATGTAGAGTTACCATTATATATATATATATATATATATATATATATATATATATATTGAAAAAAAGGTAATTTTATTCAAATTATATGCATGTCTAGCTTCATGCTTATTACTTATATATTTTACAACAGCCTCAATATTATGCAGGATCCCATCCGGAGTGGTACTAAGACCCTCAAATATACGATTGTTCCGCTCTCTCCATATGTGCCAGACGCTTGTTGCCAGTCTGATTCGAGCTGCTCGGAACCACTGCCCGCCTCTACTTTGATCTATGTTGTATTAAGCGTAAGGCAAGGCGAGATGACGAGACCGTCGCCTCGCTTAATGGCGCTTAATTAGCGCCTCAAATTTTATTTTATTTTTGCTCCTTACATGTAAAATTCTGTATATACACATAAGCTTTATATTTCTATACACACCTTTATAGATATATTTATATACCTAGATATTTATACATAAGTTTAAGCTTTCGGTTCGGATTATACATAGATACATAGATATTTATACATAGATACATATATATACATATACATAGATATTTATACATAAACTTCAGCTTTCGGTTCGGTAAAAAAAAAATTCCAATCCGTGAGATGAGGCGCCTAAGGGCAAGGTCTACTAAGCACCGCCTAAGCGCCGCTTAAGCATCCAACGCTTTTCTGAAGCGAGATTCTCCTAAGCGAACTTTTTAAAACATAGAGTTTGATGGATCCCAACGCAACCGCAATGTGTTCTATCTCCCCCATAAGTTCTTTGCCCGTTGTTGGAATGTAATCGAATGCTTGGCATTGTTTGTTCCAAATGTACCATGTAGCTTCATATTAAAAAAACAGATGATTTAATGTCTTTGTTTGCCTATTACAAAGCACAATTTTGGCCATGGAAGGTTAATCCCAAATCTGGCCAGCCTCTCTAGTGTAAGCAACTGGTTTTTGATAGCCTTGTACATGTTAAGCTTCATCTTGACAGCCAAAACTTTTATCCAAATGAACGTCGCGTACCTATCCGACGGGTTAACTGGTCGGTTCTGGTTATAGGCGATATTAGCGTGGTAGCACCCGGTTGGAGAGCTATCCCATATCCATACATCCTCTCCAATGTCCAGTTGTATGGGGACGTGGCCAATCTCTACAGCAAAGTGCAGCACAACATAATGCCTATCCAGCACCCAATTTTCATCTCGGATAATGTTGTTGACGCACTCCTCCCTGCCCACCATGGTGAATGAGTGCCAACCTATTCTTTCCATAATGCTTTGATGGTTAAACCACAGTTCCTTCCATAAGTGTGTGTTCCTACCATTGCCGATATTTCTCGATATGCAGGCTTGAACCTTAGACCTATATCGCAAGATACACTTGAATGTAACCGAGTAGTTATTGTCCGATCTTTGGCCCAGAAATTAGCTTGCTTTTGATATCGATTCCGTATCCAACTCGCCCATAAAGATCGATCTTGAATAAAATTCCAGGTCATCTTCATACCCGCCAAATTTTTTAGGGTGGTGATGGACCGTAGTTCGACTCCCCCTTCGCTTTTCGGCTGACATAAGTCTATCCATGCAATAGTATGTATACCACCTCGCCAAATAAAGTCGACGCACAATTTTTCCACTCTAGCAATGGTTGCGGCTGGAAGGAGAATAGTCTGTAGCCATAAGAAGAAAATGAAGGATATGACCTACCGTATCAACTCGATACGTCCTACAAACGATAGATTTTGCGCCTTCCATCCCTCGATACGTCGTTGGACATACTCCACCAAACTCTGACATTCCTGAGTGCGAGCATAGTTTACTGACAGAGGCAAGCCTAGGAATTTCACAGAAAAGTGTCCTTTTCCGATGTGGATGATCTCCGCCAACTCGTCCTGGTTCTGACAGTGGGCGCTAAAATAGATTTTGCTCGTCCATGTTCAACTCCAACCCAGACAGTTGGTCAAATTCCTATAAGACTCGCACCATGGCATTCAACCTCCTGTTGGAAGGGACTAGAAATACCAATAAATCGTCTGCATATATCAGGTGTGAAACTATAGGATCCACATTCCTGTAAAGCGGGGTGATAAGTTTACTGTGCACTGCTCTGTCCATCAAACATGTAAAGTACTCTATCACCAACGTGAACAAGTAGAGGGGGCAGGGGATCACCCAGTCGCAATCCTCGGTTACTGCTAAAGAACCAGTGAGGTTGGCCCTTTATAAGGACCGAGAAGGACGGAGTAGTGATGCACTCCCTAATCAGATCAATTGGACATTCGCAAAGCCTATGGCTATGTTTGATAATAAACGAAAGAAAGGAAACGAGGTTTATACGAAACCCGCTCTTTTGGTTCACAAACAAGAAGTACAATTAAGTACAATTTTTTAATCTGGATAAATATTGCTATAGGAGTCTGATCTGCGGTCGATCACTTTGTCCCTTGGACCACACGATGACGAAGAAGTGCCGTAGAAGATAGAAAGCAGCTTCGAAGGTTGCAGAAGAGAGTGGATGCCCGATGCCAAAGTCGTCGATTACTACTCTTTGCCTAAGCTCTGGAGACTCTCTCTCAAAGACTCTTTGACTCTTAGTTCCTTGACCTTCTCCTTTGATCTTGGAATCTTTGACCTTGGTTCTGACCTCCAGTTTTTCGACCCCGGATTCTGCGACCTTGGACCTCTGTTGATAGAGGTCTCTATTTATAGGGTTTTAGTGACAGCGACCCTCTAGTCGGCGTAGAAGCCGGATAGTGGAAAGCATAGCACCCTTTTACACGACGGTTACAATAACCGTTACCTACGTATAAATGATCTTTTGAATGAGCGTGTGACGCGTGTCCCATTGAGGGATAATGCGTATAACGGCTGCGGAGATCACGGCATAAAAGCCACGTGGGTAGTTATCCCTCGCGTAGAAAAGGTTGGCGTAGAAGCCAATAGCTGTCATCATGGCGTAGAAGCCAAAGAGTTTATCAAACCGGCATAGAGGCCGAGCAGGCGTAGAAGCCGAGTGGGCATAGAAGCCGTGTGGGCGTAGAAGCCGTGTGGGCGTAGAAGATAGCTGATTCTCCTCCCCTGACTGAGGCCTTGAGCAAATTCTGGACCGAATAGCTTTAATACGCACCAATGCAAATGTGACCTGACTTGGCGTATTCCAAGGAGATAGCGTATAGCGTGCTCCCATAGCCTGATGGCGTAATGTGCCAAAGTGATGATGTGGACGTCTTAGCCGAAATCACGGCTTTTGGAGATAATTAGATCTCTTGCATTAAATGCAGAGATCTGCCACCATCCCGCGCATTAAATGCAGCGACGTGCCTCGAAGATCTGCCATCATTCATTAAATGCAGAGACGTGCCTCGAGGCTCTATCACCATTCTACGCATTAAATGCAGATACGTGCCTCGAGCCCTGTACGAAGAGCAGCTTTTGACGTGGCAGTCTGTTTGTCTTCTGCGGAGCGTGAGAAGCTCACGTCTGCCTGTGTAAAACTAGGCAGCGTATTCCCATGTATGCGTAAAAGCAGTTTACGCCAAGGAAATGGCACTAAACGACAGCCTGGGTCGTTGTGTCGCGCCATCATTATAGCCGTCGTCCGGGTAGTCGTGCAGTACTCTTTGTCAGGAGTCAGACGTCAGGTTCACTGCACGATTTGACAGGTTCATTTCGAGGAATACGAAGCGTTCCTCGTACACTTCAATGCTGTATTAAAAGCGGATGAGTTTTACGTCATAAAGGCGATATAGCACCCTTTTTACGCTGAAGCGGCTTGGACATACTGCATTACGCGGATGGTCCTTGAGCTTATATTTTACGCTGTACTTAGCGGAAAAGCTCTGTTTGTACGATGAAGGCTCCGAAGTCATCTTTTTACGCTGCCCAGCATATGCGGCGTATAGCTATCCAGCTATTTTTCATGCTTCTACAAGACCCCCTTCAAAGCTTTTAAATTCCTCGTAATTTGAAACGCTTTGAATGAAGCATGAAACGGTCAAGTCTGACACGTTCTTTAAGGTTGACTTCTTGGCGGATTTATTGGGGATTTGTTGGGATTCGGTGTGATCTCTTTTGTCTATAAAAAGGCTGAGGAGTTAACCTGTTCTTCCCATATTTTCTTCACCACACCGAGATGATCGCCAGAGTTCGTCGGGCCGACTGGAGGGAGAAGAAGACCATGTTTTTCCAGCATGTAAGGAGCCGAAAAAGAAGGCGTCTTCGAGCAAATGTCCTCTGCAACGATGGATCATGGAAGGATATCATAGCTTCCTTTGCTCGGGATAATCAGCAACTTTGTATGACGGTTCGTCCAGGAGAGAGGAAGGGTCACCTTCGACCACACAGCTTGCAAGCTGTATCTTCTCCCGTTGTTCGTGGACGAGGGACAAATTAGTCCTGTCGTTCATGGACGAGAGCAGACAAACTAGCTCTGTCGTTCGTGGAGAGCAGACAAACTAGGCTCTGTCCTCGAGTGTTGAGTTGGGTTTAATATCTCAACTCAATCTGTCATGGCGTACGGAGGATGGGATCTGCATAATTTAGGCAGGCCCAGTTTTGTATCCTCCCGCCATTAATCATTTTCTTGTTAATCGGTCGCGGAAACCGACTAACTGCTGGAGAAGATGGATGAAGAAGTCCACCCATGCGAGAACCTGGCAGAACAGATTCTGAGCGTGCTCTTCAAACGACGATGAGGAAATCCTTTGTAGACGGGATTTCCCTCATATGTAATCATGAAAATGAAAAAAAACCCTTGTAGACTGGATTTCCCTCATATGTAATCATGATTTAATAAAATCGTCTTCTTCTGTGCACATGATCATCTTGCCATATACTTTGCTGTGATGAAGTCTGAATATGTGTAGCTTTGACACGTCTAGTAACTTTACGCCGACTCTTTTAGAAAGAGTATTAGGTCCCGTCCTGTCTTTTACGCATAACTAAGGATGCGCAGAAAGCCGCTTAGCATTCGAGTATTCGAACTGTCTTGCTGTTAGGAGTGAGGAACCGCGTAAATTTCTGAACTGTCACTTCTGATAAGAAGAATTTTTGTTCAGATCATCGTCTTCAAGAATGATTTCTCGAAAATCCCTTGGAACAGGGCGAGAAATGGCTGTCAAAAGAAAAACTGAGTCGCCATCTTGAACTGTAGATGAAATATTCAGACTGGATTCTGGATGAACCTCCAATTGACCCAAGAAGAAGAGTCATTTTCAATGCTGAACCCTGTGTGCTTCGTTCGGGTACTTGGGATATTTTGAGGTCAAGCAGGAGTATCTTCTGTGTGAACTCTTGCAATTGACCGCCTTGAGAATTTGTTCAGATATACGCATACTCTGGCCTGCGTATTTTCAGGTATGTGGAAAGTCATAGATCTGTAAATGTGGATGAGCGAAAAATTATAAGTTCGTAGCCTCTCGAACGTAAAAGCTGCTGAGCATGAGAGCATCCGGGCGTAGAAACTGTAGATTTGTAGCCTTTGAAAAGAAAGCCTTCCGAGCGTGAAGTTGTGGATCTATTGCCTCTGAGCGTAAAAGCCACCGAGCGTAAAATCATAGATTTGTAGCTTCTGAGCGTGAAGTCGTAGGTTTGTAGCCTCTCGAGTGTAAAAGCTACCGAGCATAAAAGCATCCGGGCGTAAAACCATAGACTTGTAGCCTGTGAGCGAAAAACCGTAGATTTGTAGCTGTCGAGCGTAGAAAGCTCCTTGGCGTAAAAACCATAGTTTAAAGTATCGGCCGATACCGATCCGATACGGCCGATACCGATACAGTTTGGCATGTCCCGATCCGATACCGACCGATACCCGATACTGACCGATACCGACATTAGAGGTCTCTTTTCCGGTCAATTCGGCAAAAAATTTGAATTAAAAAGACCAATTAGAAAGGATGTAAAAGCATAGTAAGGTTGTAAAAACATATAAAAGGGGAAAACTTATCTATCGCATATAAATCAATCGACAAGGATGACTACTATTTCATTCAATATAAAAAATACTAAGAAACAATACTGAAAATACTTTAAATTATGCATAAATGTATAAAATATATTCTCTAAAATGTTAATAATTTACTAATAGTTGTTTGCTTTCCGATACCAAAAAATCCGATACTCCGATCCGAAACCGCCGATACTACCGATACCGCCGATCCCGATACTCATAGGAATGGTCCGATACCGATTCCGATACCGATACTTTGAACCTTGGTAAAAACCACATATCTGCTTTGCACGAAAACTTTTCGAATTCGCTGACTGTCTGCCTTCCCTAACTAATAGGCTGACGTAGTCCCCAATCATAACCGAATATTAAATGTCGGATTTGGTTCGGGATTCGAGGAGTCCATCCGAACTCTATATATACCCCAAGGCTTTCAGAGAAAACTTTTTATCTGTCTTTTGCAAAAGAAAGCCTTCGACTGTTCGAGTTCTCTCCTTCGTCTCCTCTCCGAGCATTCAGAGGTTATATGGACATGATAGAATATGATCCAACTAAATTTGTATACAAAACACTATCAGTTTTCTTCCCTTTGTGGCGTGAAGGCCGAGAAGTTAAGTAGTCCGCCACTTGTTTTCCCTTGCGTAGATTGCAGGGATCATCTGCTTTTCCGCGGAGGGCAGATGCATCTTTACGCGCGGAGCGCGTTTGGAATTTCTGATTTGGCGCTAAGGCATTGTCAGAAATTGTGTCTGCCACGTCAGCGACGGGAGACTGAATTTTACGCGCAGAGCGCGAAATAGGCTTCTGAACTAGCGCTGAGGCATTGTTCGAAGTTTTGTCGACCACGTCAGGGACGGGAAACTGAGTTTTACGCGCGGAGCGCGAAGTAGTCTTCTGGACTAGCACTGAGGCATTGTCCGAAGTTTTGTCTGCCACGTCAGGGACGGGTGACTGGATTTTACGCGCGGAGCGCGAAGGTTGCGTAGCTACAACTTGGCCGGTCGGAGAGGTCGGAGCGTCGGCAGGAATGGTAGGGGATGTCTTCGGCATCCAGGCCTTACGCAGCTTCCTGTTGTCTTGAACAGAGAGAGAGTGAGAGCTACCCCCTGCTCGAAGCATATCTTCGTAGGCAGACTGGTCGAACTGGACGACCAGGGTCTTTTTTACGGATCCTACGGATACCGCATCGTGTTGAGCAATAGCTTTCTCGTCAGAAGAGAAAGATGTCCCCAGCAGAGTCGCCATCTTGTGTTTGATAATAAACGAAAGAAAGGAAACGAGGTTTATACGAAACCCGCTCTTTTGGTTCACAAGAAGTACAATTAACCCTATACGAGGATGTCGAGTACAATTTTTTAATCTGGGTAAATATTGCTATAGGAGTCTGATCTGCGGTCGATCACTTTGTCCCTTGGACCACACGATGACGAAGAAGTGTCGTAGAAGATAGAAACAGCTTCGAAGGTTGCAGAAGAGAGTGGATGTCCGATGCCAAAGTCGTCGATTACTACTCTTTGCCTGAGCTCTGGATTCTTCTCTCTCAAAGACTCTTTGACTCTTAGTTCCTTGATCTTCTCCTTTGATCTTGGAATCTTTGACCTTGGTTCTGACCTCCAGTTTTTCGACCCCGGATTCTGCGACCTTGGACCTCTGTTGATAGAGGTCTCTATTTATAGGATTTTAGTGACAGCGACCCTCCAGTCGGCGTAGAAGCCGGATAGTGGAAAGCATAGCACCCTTTTACACGACGGTTACAATAACCGTTACCTACGTATAAATGATCTTTTGAATGAGCGTGTGACGCGTGTCCCATTGAGGGATAATGCGTATAACGGCTGCGGAGATCACGGCATAAAAGCCACGTGGGTAGTTATCCCTCGCGTAGAAAAAGTTGGCATAGAAGCCAATAGCTGTCATCATGGCGTAGAAGCCAAAGAGTTTATCAAACCGGCATAGAGGCCGAGTGGGCATAGAAGCCGAGTGGACATAGAAGCCGAGTAGGCATAGAAGCCGAGTGGACGTAGAAGCCGATTGGGCATTTAAGCCGATTGGGCGTAGAAGATAGCTGATTCTCCTCCCCTGACTGAGGCCTTGAGCAAATTCTGGACCGAATAGCTTTAATACGCACCAATGCAAATGTGGCCTGAGTTAGTGTATTCCAAGGAGATAGCGTATAGCGTGCTCCCATAGCCTGATGGCGTAATGTGCCAAAGTAATGATGTGGACGTCTTAGCCGAAATCACGGCTTTTGGAGATATAATCAGATCTCTTACATTAAATGCAGAGATCTGCCACCATCCCGTGCATTAAATGCAGCGACGTGCCTCGAAGATCTGCCATCATTCATTAAATGCAGAGACGTGCCTCGAGCCTTGTACGAAGAGCAGCTTTTGACGTGGCAGTCTGTTTGTCTTCTGCGGAGCGTGAGAAGCTCACGTCTGCCTGTGTAAAACTAGGCAGCGTATTCCCATGTATGCGTAAAAGCTGTTTACGCCAAGAAAATGGCACTAAATGACAGCCTGGGTCGCTGTGCCGCGCCATCATTATAGTCGTCGTCTGGGTAGTCGTGCAGTACTCTTTGTCAGGAGTCAGACGTCAGGTTCATTGCACGATTTGACAGGTTCATTTCGAGGAATACGAAACGTTCCTCGTACACTTCAATGCTGCATTAAAAGCGGATGAGTTTTACGCCATAAAGACGATATAGCACCCTTTTTACGCTGAAGCAGCTTGGACATACTGCATTACGCGGATGGTCCTTGAGCTTATATTTTACGCTGTATTTAGCGGAAAAGCTCTGTTTGTACGGTGATGGCTCCGAAGTCATCTTTTTACGCTGCCCAGCATATGCGGCGTCTACAATGGCTAACATCACCTGGTACACGAACTCCCGATTAACCGTATCGTAAGCCTTCTGAATGTCCAATTTCATGCAGGTCTTTTTTTACTCCGACTTTGTTGAAGTTTCTGACCATCTCATGCGCCAACAGACTATCTTCTGCTATCGATCTGCCTTTGATAAAAGCCGCTTGATTAACTGATATAAGTCCTCGCATGATCAACTCCATACGTCGATGGCTCATATAGCTTCTGAGATGATGTGGGTGCAGTCTCTTCTTTATGAAATAAAAATTATAATTCCTATTCCGATGGAGATGTATTGTGATAATCATTCGGCAATGTTTATCGCAAGTAATCCAGTGTTTCATGAGCGCACGAAGCATATCGAGGTGGATTATCATTTTGTTCGTGATTTGTTGCTGAAGAAACAGATTGTCACTCCTTATGTTCGGTCAGAGGATCAATTAGGTGATATCCTCACCAAACCACTTGCTTGTGGTCAATTTTCTGATTTATGTAGCAAGCTGGACATGTCTGATCTATATGCTCCTGCTTGAGGGAGGGTGTTAGAGTTATTTTATTTTGTTATTTATCATATGAGGGTATAATAGTAATTGTGGGTGTATTACATATCAATATAAATAGACATGAGATGCAACCTAGGGTTTAAGGTCCTTGCAATTTTCTTTCTCATATTCTCTCTTCTCCTACTTTCCCTTCTCCTCTCCATCTCCAAACTTAACTGAAGTAAATACAAAACATTTCACATGAATGGAGAATAGCCCACAATATTGCTCACTTAGCATCATTCCAAAGCTACAGATTCAACTGTCATGATTAAACGATGCCCACTTATGTCTTCTGTATGGAGTCATTTCATAGAGACCCAACAAAGTTATCTACTTTCAAGCTTGAATAAATTCACTGGCAGAACGAAAGGTAAGGAAAATATACAAGCGAAGTAGGAGAAATATAACACAACATTTAATTTGTAGAGATATACTAGTGGTAACACTTTATTTAAGTAAGAAGGTATCATCAACCCATTACAAACATCATGCCTTCTTTTTCGAGATAAGAAGGCCAATCACTAATGAGTGTCCCTGTCCTGGGCTACTAGCACCAAGACTCCCTCCATTTAATTAAATTTTGTCCGGGCTGATATTTGAACCCATGCCCACTCCTCCCCTTCCTTCCGGTACAAAGTACAAACATCATGTTTTTAACCTTGAATGTATGTTTTGTTTGAGCACAATAAATGTATACCGTTGATTCACCTCTAAAGGCATAATCAGTTCTACGTTTATTAATGCATAAAAATGAACTGGAATTATATACTATTAGAAATAATATTAATATATATTAAGGAGATACATGTCTAAAAGTTGTAGAGAATTGACGATGTGCTCTGAGTGAATTAAACTATAACATCATTACAACTAACTTTTGACTGAGGTCAATTGAATAGTGGCCTAATCCATCTGAATAAGCGCATTGAGATCCACTAATAATTACCTGTTTGAACCATCCTTTACATTTGAAATGTTGAATAAATCAATTGACTTGTTTGGAATATCAGAAAAGTCTGTATCTCGAAGTTGATCGCCCAAATAATTTATAGGGATAAGAATGAATATCCCTATAGCCCCAGCAACAGAAAATACTTTCAGACTGCATAAGAAAATAAAAAATTTAAGAATTAAATTAACATATATCCATTAGTCAAAAAAGGCAGATTATACAACGTAATGTGTAAGAAAATGAAATATTATGAGAAAACAAAGAATTGAAGGCTGGTAAATTTCACGACATGTGACAATTTCCAGTTGTATCCAACATGATCGTTTTGAAACTATCTTGTCTTTGCCATTATGGAGAAAGTAGCCTCAAGAAAGATTAAAACATGGAAGCCTACTTGTTAGGGTATCGCCGCCAAAGCTCACTGATCTCTGCAGAAGCTCTCACTGGTATCTTCCCTTTCAAAAAGCTCTTTCTGCGCCTCTTCTGTTTTTGAATTCGGCTAAGTAATGAAAAGTGGAGGCAGCCCTTGCTATTGGTCCAGCTCAGTTTTCAAGTCATCCACCCACCGGTTGACAGCTCAGCCGGGGAATTAGTTACAGTATTAGCTAAATAAACTGTCATTACTTCCTTAGTATATAAGGGAATGATATCAGAGTATCAGGCATGTGGAATTTGCTAATTTCTTTCATGCATTTTTCTTTGTGTCTTCTTTTTGAAGCTTATGAGTAAACCTTAGAAACCCTAGCCGCCTTTGGTCTTTACCTTTCCTTGCTATTTTATTTGTGATCTTGTAGCTGCAGTTATGACGAACTCGTCGAGATCCGGCACCGTCACCGATCAACCTGACCGGGCTCTTAACAACTTGGTATCATATCCGTTAGTTCCAGTGATCGAAGCGGACAAGGAGCACAGCTCGAGCTGTTACAGCGCTCAGCAGGGCTCTTCCGGAGGCTGGATTAGAACCGTCATAGAGCAGAGGTTTCAAACCATGGACGGTAAATTACAGTCCCTTAGTGACAAAGTAGACAGAATATTGAAAGAAATGGCCAGATCCAGGAAGGATAATGAGCTCGGTACTGTTACAATGGAGACACCATTGTCCTTACCAAATCCCCAAACTTCGGCCCCTAACCACCCTATTTATACCACACAACCCCAAATCCAAAAAACCCAACCTCAATTCTACACCACCAATATCCAAACCTCACTCCCCAATCACCAAGGATATACATCCAATCCCTTCCCAACGTATGTGCCTGTTAATCCTCCTGCTACTCCCACCACAGGCCACTCACATCACTACCAGGCACCAATGCCATGTACTCAGGTCCCAATCTCCAGCCCGAGAATCATGAATCGACCCCCTAACATACCTACCCACAACCCCAATCCTGTTAACTACTCCAGCCATCCTGTAAATTCTCCTACTTATGGAGGTAACCACTGGGGAATGCCTGCTATGACGCCTATGGGACAAGGGTGGGAGCAACCCACAGTGGCTTAAAATTCCGGACTACGATGGCAGTACTGAGGTTGAGGAGTGGCTGTTGAGAGTTACACACTATCTCAACTATTACAATGTCGTGGAAGGGGATAGGGTGAGAGTTTGCTCTGTACAAATGAAGGGTAGAGCTGCTTACTGGTTCGACTGGTTGATGAAGATCAGAGGTGGACTCATCAGCTGGGAAGACTTTTGCCAGTCAATCAAGTTAGAGTTTGGTCCCTCCCAGTTCACTAATTACATGATGGAGTTAAAAATCTTGAAGCAAGAAGGGACAGTTTCGGATTACGATGCCCAATTCCAAAGGCTATCCAAGAGAGTCCAAGGTTTCAATGAGGCATGTCTCATTAGCCAGTACATTGGTGGTCTACAAGAAGAGATGAGGTACGAGGTTCAAATTGCCAACCCCACATCACTGCCCACAGCAATGCATCTAGCCCGACTTTATGAAGCCAAGGTGCTGGCAATTCGTAGGACCTGTAAAACTCATCCATCAATGGGGAAGAACTATAATAGTAGTCATCCCACTCCATCTCAACCTGTCGATACAAGCAAGAAACCTGGATACATACCTACCACTACCAACCCAGCTGCTACATCTACGAAGACCAGTCTCCAAAATCTCTCCCAATGAGATAATTCGAAGGAAGAACCTTGGCCAATGCTTCTATGGTGACAAGAAGTGGTTCAAGGGTCACAAATGTAAAGAAAAAGTACTCTACATGTTGTCCACTGATGAAGAAGAAGAGATTGAGCCAGAGCCATCTGAGGAGCAAGAGAAGGAGGTTAGCCCAGGCATGCCGGGGACTTTTGCTATATCATTGCAGGCTTTGTCAGGTATGACGCACCACACCACCATGAGATTGAGAGGTACACTCCACAGGAAACCTGTAGTGACACTGGTTGACTCGGGATCCACACATAGTTTTGTGGATAGTAAATTTGGTGAGAGGATAGGGCTTCCTAAAGTTGAAGATTAGTCATACGAAGTAGTGGTGGCCAATGGGGAGAAACTGCATAGCCAGGGTCTGAGTTCAAAGGTTGCCATTGAATGCCAGGGCAAGAGAATAGTGGTAGACCTGCTACACCTTCCTATATCTGGTTGCCAAGTTGTCCTGGGAGCAAATTGGTTGAGGACTTTGGGGGACATAATCTGGAACTTCAAAGAATTAACAATGAAATTCGAAGGGCATGGAGGCTTACAGCAATTCAAGGGGGTGCAACCTCTCCCTGATAACATGGCTGAACCTGGAGAGAAGGATATTAGACAAGGGGCACAAATCTTCATTATACAATTGTGCTACCTGGAACAAAGAAGAGGAGGAGGAACAGATGCTTCACTTGAGTTAACTACCTTACTGAAGAAGTATGAGAGCCTATTTACTGAGCCAACGGGATTGCCTCCTAATAGAGACTGTGATCACAACATACCATTGGTGCCTGGTGCCATGCCAGTATGCAGCCGCCCGTACAGACACCCCTACTTACATAAAAACGAAACCGAAAGACAAGTGAGGGAGATGTTAGAATCAGGGATAATAAAACACAGCAATAGTTCCTACTCGTCTCCAGTGATTCTTGTGAACAAGGCGGACGAAACTTGGAGATTATGTGTGGATAACAGAGCACTCAACCAGAACACCATTAAAAATAAGTACCCCATCCCCTTCATTGAGGAACTATTCGACGAGTTGCACGGCGCTCAATACTTCTCCAAACTCGATCTTAGGGCGGGATACCATCAGGTGAGGATGGCGGAAGAGGACACCCACAAGACGGCTTTCAGGACGCTCGAAAGCCACTACGAATTCATGGTTATGCCCTTCGGGCTAACCAACGCACCATCAACATTCCAGGCCCTCATGAATTCGATTTTCAGAGATTTGCTGAGGAGGTTTGTGCTGGTATTTTTCGATGATATATTGGTATATAGCCCTGACAGTGTCACACCCCTTCAGCATCTGGAGAGGGTTCTACAGAGATTGGAGGAACATAATCTAAACGTGAAACGAAGCAAATGTTTGTTCTTCCAACCACAGATTGGATACTTAGGCCACATAATATCAAGCGGAGGAGTGCAGGTGGATAGGGAGAAGGTCCAAGCAGTGCTCGACTGGCCAGTCCCCGCCAACCTCCGTGAACTCAGAGGATTTCTCGGCCTAACCGGGTACTACCGAAGGTTTATCCAGAACTATGGAGTTAAGGCTGCCCCACTGACCAACTTACTGAAGTTGGACTCGAAAAATACCTTCACTTGGAATGACCAAGCCCAGAAAGCCTTCGAAGAGCTTCAGTTATCTTTAACCCGACCCCCGTGCTAAGAATGCCAGACTTTAGCCAAGAATTCACACTCGAGTGCGATGCATCTGATGGAGGGATTGGTGCTGTGTTGATGCAGGAGGGAAGACCCGTGGCATATGTAAGCCAAGCTTTGAAGGGGAGGGCCAGTGCCTTATCTACATACGAGAAGGAAATGCTTGCTATTCTCCTAGCTATAAAAAAATGGAAGCAGTATCTCTGGGGAACTACCTTCACCATCAAAACAGACCACAAAGCTCTCAAATATATGTTGGAACAAAAGCTATACTCGGATGCCCAATATAAATGGGTCATGACGTTGCATGGTTTCAATTATCGAGTGGAGTACAAAAAGGGAACTGAAAACAATGCGGCAGATAGCTTATCAAGGAGGAGAGAAGTCCAGTTGAACGCAACCACACTGGTAACCTCAGAATGGCTTAACCAATTCAGAGCACTGATGAAGGAATCCGTCTACTACCAGAAGAAGTTGGCAGAATGGGAATCCGAAGAGCTTGATTCTAGCAAATATGCTATCAGAGATGGGCTACTGCTATACAAAAACAAGCTACTTATTGACCCCAACTCTTCTTTTGTTGAGTTAATGATGAAAGAGCATCACGACTCTGTAGTTGGTGGTCACTCAGGCACTAGCAAGACTTTGCAAAGGCTTTGAAGGGCATGTTATTGGAAGGGAATTAAGAGAATGGTGCGGGATTATATTCGAGGATGTGAGGTCTGTCAGAGAAACAAGGCGGAGACAACAGCACCCGCACGACTCCTACAACTCCTCCCTGTTCCAGAAAAAATCCGGGAAGACCTCTCGATGGACTTTATAGAAGGCCTGCCTTCTATTTACAATAAAACTTCAATAATGGTGATCGTGGATCGGTTGAGTAAGTTCGTCCATCTTTTTCCTCTAACACACCCCTATAGTGCTAGCTCGATAGCCCAGCTATTCATGGATGGGGTCTGCAAGTTGCATGGGTTGCCAAAATCCATAGTCTCCGACCGAGATCCTCTCTTCACTAGACTCTTCTGGAAAGAGTTATTTAAATGGCAGGGTACGGAGCTACACTACAGCACAGCCTACTACCCACAATCGGATGGACAGACGGACCTCACAAACAAGGTTATCGAAGGCTACCTCAGATGCTTCTGTAGCCATAAGCCGAAGCCGTGGAGCAAGTATTTGGGGTGGGCAGAGTACTGGTTCAACACGAACTGGCATTCCTCCACCAAGATGACACCATTCGAAGTTGTATACGGTAGAAGCCACCCCCCCCCCCCCAACCTTCTCACCTACGTCCCTGACACTCCCAAGGACCCAGAAGTCGCTGAGTTGGTTGCCCACCGTGACAATGCAATACAACTTCTTAGAGACAACCTCATGTTAGCTCAAGAGAGAATGAAAAAGTTTGCGGACCAGCATCGTACTGACAGAGAGTTCAATGTGGACGACTGGGTATACTTGAAGGTCCAGCCTTACCGACAGATCTCAGTTGCTCAACGCAGACCTCAGAAGCTCTCCCCCAGGTATTATGGACCCTATCGGGTCCTAGCACGAGTAGGGAAGGTTGCTTATAAACTAGCTCTTCCCGGTGAAGCCCAGATTCACCCTGTTTTTCACGTCTCCCAACTGAAGAAGCACATCAGTTCTAGAATCAATATACAGAATGGGGTGCCTCCATGGTAGAGGAAATCATACTGGAGCCTCACTGGATCTTAGAAAGAAGGCTGGCTCAAAGAGGAGGGAAAGCCGCAGTCGACCTCCGCGTCCAATGGCAGGAAGGGGATGACAGCTCTTCTACCTGGGTGCCCTACGAACAGTTTGTCAAGAAGTATCCTTATTATGACCTTGAGACAAGGTCAAATTAAGGGGGGTTGAATGTTAGGGTATCGCCGCCAAAGCTCACTGATCTCTGCAGAAGCTCTCACCGGTATCTTCTCTTTCAAAAAGCTCTTTTCGCGCCTCTTCTGTTTTTGAATTCGGCTAAGTAATGAAAAGTGGAGGCAGCCCTTGCTATTGGTCCAGCTCAGTTTTCAAGTCATCCAACCACCGGTTGACAGCTCAGCCGGGGAATTAGTTATAGTATTAGCTAAATAAACTGCCATTACTTCCTTAGTATATAAGGGAACGATATCAGAGTATCAGGCATGTGAAATTTGCTAATTTCTTTCATGTATTTTCCTTTATGTCTTCTTCTTGAAGCTTATGAGTAAACCTTAGAAATCCTAGCCGCATTTGCTCTTTACCTTTCCTTGCTATTTTATTTGTGATCTTGTAGCTGCAGTTATGACGAACTCGTTGAGATCCGGCGCCGTCACCGATCAACCTGACCGGGCTCTTAACACTACTCATGTAATATAATTGAAATAAAGTTCAATATTCTCTTACCATTAAAAAGGTAAATTGATGATTTAAGCAGGACGAAGATAAAAGATGCTGAATGAATCCTTAACTTCCATACCATGTGCTTTATAGCCATATTGTCTTCGTAATCTTGAAATTTGACAGTAAGTCGTAGTAGTTTTAATAGACTTATTACTATTTCAGCGAATATATAATTATACATATGCACCTATCTTGACTATAGCCGACCCCAGAATTTTGGGATAAAGGCTTTCTTGTATTGTTGATGTTGCGTCTATCTTGATTCTTGACTAGGTTTAACATTTTCTCTCTACTTTGTTCTTCTTCACAAGTAACTGTGTAATTCAAGAAGGCAAATTCTAAAGGCACTCCATATATTGCTTAGGACAGTCCAATTTTTTTTCATTTTTTTACAAGTTTGCCACTAATTTTTTTTTATTTGAGGGCAATCCAAATTCTCATAGAAACCAATGACTTCTATTTTTCAACCCAATTTTTTTCCAAGACTGTCACAATGTTGACAGTCCTTCCAATTTGAAGGACTGTCATGGAAGGACTGTCAACATTGTGACAATCCTAAATAATTATGACTGTAAAAAAAATTGCAGTCCTTCCAATAGGAAGGACTGTCAATTTTTTTTAGTCCATGGAAAAAGAAGAAGAAGGGGCGGGCGGCGGCGGCGGCGGGGTGTGGGTGCGGGCGGCGGGGTGCGGGCGGCGGCAGCGGTAACAGAGGTCGCTCGCCTCCGTCTCCTCCCCCGCCGCCGCCGCCTCCTCCGGCGGTTGAGGTTGGGATTAGGCTTAGGGTTTGGGATTTGAGAATAGTAGAAACTTAGAAAGAAGGATTTTGGAAAGGTTTGGGGGGTTGAGCTGTCCTTAGTAAATTTTGGACTGTCCAGAGTAAAAGTTACAAAATTCTGGACTGTCCTGAAGTGATGGACTGTCCTAAGTATTGCCTTCAAGAACCACATAAAACAACTTATAGATGAAAAACAACATACTTCAATTATACTGTGCACTGTGTCCACCTCAAGCTTAAAGAATCTATCTAGTCACTACTCTCATCTCACCAACTAACCCCAATAACAAAAGAAACCACAAAAATCGGTTATGACTAAAGATGAAGATCGACACAAACACAAGATGCATGAAAGATATCAAGAATTGGAAGAAACGGGGGATTGGTGGTACCAGAAGACGAAGATCCTCATGACGACGACGGCGTCGAGGCCGCAGGAGGCGAGGAGCTCGTCCTCCGACACGGCCCACGCTGCCCTCACCCAGCCGGGGGAGGGGAGGAGGTTGTCAATGGCGAAGCCCCCCTCCGGACGGAGCTTGCCTTCGGCGAGGAGGCGCGGGGAGTAGAGCTTGAGGTTGGACGGTTGCTTGCGGAGGACGGAGTAGAGGACGACGAAGAGGACGAAGAGGCCGAGGTTGATCCCGACGGAAGTCAGGAGAGCGGAGACGATCATTGCTCTTTCTCTGAGAGAGAGGAAGTGGGAAGTGGGAAGTGGGAAATGGGAAGTGAGACCGACAAATGTGAAGAGGTAGCTGCGGAGAAGAAGATCGACTGATATTTTCTCTTTTTTACTTTTATTTTTGGAGCAAGTCGTGTCTTACTTTTTTTACTTTTTAGTACCCCAATTCTTGGGCTTGTGATAAAAGCACTACAAAGAACACTAAAGACTGTCCCTAATTTTAGTCCTAAAAATTACAAGTTTGTCACTCCTCAAACTTATTTAGAGCTATATAAGTAAAAATTATTTTTCTTCTTTCTTCTTCACCTTCAAATGAATAAATCCCTCATTCTCTCCAAGTTCTAAAACATAAACCTAACTTTGGAATTTGATAGTTGTGGTCCCAAGTGGAAGAAAATTCTGATTTGGTGATTCTCCAACGAATATTCTTTCGGTATGTCTTCGATAACATACGATGAATAAGTTTTTCAAGCATGCGATTGTCACCAAATTATTTAGTTTTATTCGACTATTGTAGGAGCGATGCATGAAATTCTCTTCGATGAAGAAGTCGGATCATGCAATCCATTAATATATGCACTCCGCTCCTTCCGAAGAACATGTCGGTTGTTCCGAAGCACCTACGGTACGTAAAATGACAACTCTATTTCGATAGTCAACAATCATCGTATAAGGACTGTATAAACTACGACAGTCCTATATAAATATTGGATTGTCATAAATTCGACAGTCCTATATAAATATAGGACTGTCATAATTTCGAAAGTCTTATAGACTATGTGGACTGTCAAAATACTGACAGTCCTGAAGATAAAATGTTGACCAACGTATTTTCTTCAAGACTGTAAAAAATTTGACAGTCTACTCAATACATTAATCTGTACAAATTATGACAGTCCTAATTTGGACTGCCAATTATTTGAAGTTATTAAATTTTATATTATTTTATATTGGTTATAGGACCAACCTTGTACAGATGTTGTGGTACATCTTGCTATTGGGGTTAATGTGGAGAATGTATTCTCAATGGATATTCAATTTGTATCCCACGAAGAAGCATTAAATTGGTGCAGAGAAGTTGGAAGACGACATAACATAGTCATTGTCATTGCAAGATCGATCAGATCTCAGCCGGACCGAAAATATTTAGAGCTGGGCTACGAAAGATTAGGTGTGTTCAGGCAGCATCGAAAAAAAAAATTGTTGTTGAAAAAAAATTTCTAAGAAAAACGTTGGGACGAGAAAATATGGTTATTCATTTAAGGTGTTGATTGTAAAAGTAGAAGATGTGAAGTGGATAGTCGAAGTTAAGAATGGAATACACAATCATCATATTCCAGGGACACTTACGGGTCATGCCTACATGGCACGGTTGAACAAGGATGAGAGAAAGTTGGTTGAAGAATTGTTCCTTTCCGGAGTTGCACTCAAACAAATTTATTCTGCCCTGGGACAAAAAGAAGAAGAGAACAAGTCAACCATGAGGACGATCTATAATACTTTAACGAGAGCGAAATGTAATAGTATAAAAGAAAGAATGGCGATGCAGCAAGTATTGAAGTTGCTTGGGGAGCATCACTATGTGGAGTACCATAGAAGACTGTAAATCCCCTCATTTATTTTTATAGATAGACAGATTATGGGTTAGAAAATTTTGGTTTAGCAGCAGATGTTTGAGGTTTAGAATTAAGGATGCAGATGTCTGAGTCGTAAATTAAACCCTTGGCGCGCCCTACCGTTGTTGAAATATTCGGAGCCCAACATCAGCCCATAAATTCCAACAGATTATTGCATTCTTGACTTGACACGCCAATTTAGGCGCTGGACTTTCCCGTCACTCAAAATCATAATCTCTTGTGCTCTAATTTAATTGCACAACTTTCCGTAACCGAAATCCATATTTAATCATGTGTCGTGCACCTGTGTCGTTACCACCAATTTTTAGACACCAACTCAACCCGTTGAGCCAGACCAATTAAAGGGTCCAAGACTGACACCAAGCCTACACCATTCATGACCTTTGTATCACTCCCAATTGAGATCCCATGTGCCCCCATTTAATTTAAGAGCACATAATAATTTATTCTAATTAAATTAGGGATACCAACTTTGACTAATTCTATTTTAATCCCAATTTAAATTCCAATGCCCTTTTAATTAAGCCCATGCAAAACACACAATACTCCCTCACCCTACAAAACATCAAACACCATTTTTTCCACAAATTTTGCATCATTTCATGTGTCTGTGCAAATATCCAAAATTAAGGGACTTAATTGCAAATGTGGTAGTAGGTGTCATCCACTCATTGGTCCAAGCCCATGAAGAAGCCTCCCTCTCTAGACCGATCCATCACAACCCTCTCCCTTAATTGGATGTAAATCCTCCATGTTAAATCTGAGCCACCCATTCAAAATGAGGACTCATCCTCACCACACACTCAACACACACCCCTCCTATTTAATCCCTCCTCACTTCACTCTTCCGCATGCCGGCCCTAATCCCCAAATATTGGAAACCCCCCCCCCACTCTCTCTCCTCCCTCTTCCAACACAACCCCAGCCGATTTCTTCTCCTCCATTCTTCATTTTCCTTTTTCTTTCTTCTTCTTCTTCTTCTTCTTCTTCTTCTTCTTCTTCTTCCTCTCCACCTCTCCTTCTCCCATAAATCGAACCCGGCCAACTGCTACCCGGCTACCCCTCGTCTCCGGCGAGCACAACTGCACCAACACCTCCGCAACCTCCAACTCCCTCGACCACTCCACCCATGCCCGCTGCCATCACCCTCCGGCGGGTCACCAACCTCCACGCCGAGCCACCCGACTAACTCCAACCTCTCCTCACAACGGTCATCGACACCTATGATGCTCGACTGTCTGTCGCACCTCCTCCAACACCTCCATCCACGCCGCCGTCACTCTCGACCGGCCATCCCGACGTCCACCTAGGCCACTCCCTCTCCCACCTTCACTCGTAGAGCCACTGTACCGCCTCCCTCGATCAACCTCCACGTCGGCTCCACCCGTCCATCCCGTCTCCCCATCGTCGGTCACCACCAGGTCAGCTCCTCCATCACTTCCTCCACCCGCTGTGCCTCGACTCCACCACCTCATGACCCATCGTCGACCACCACCGATGAGCGGCAAAGCCTGAACCAAAGTCAGACCTCTGTAGTTCTCCGTCATCCTCTAAGAAGCTCGGCCATGGAGTGTGACAGGACGACGGTCAAGCTTCGCCACCAGTGATCGTTTTCTCTGACGCATCTCGACCTTCCCTGCTGGCACTCCTGATCCTTGGACATGTTCGCCCTAGACGAGGTTCTGCTCCGGCGATGACGAAGCTCCAACTCCGGCGAGTTTCAGCAAGCAACAACTCCTTTCCTCAGTGGATTCGAAGACTCCTCCGACTTGACGATCGGGTGTTCTCCGGCAGGAATTATCGTCTTTGATGACTAGTGACGTATCCAGAAGTTCCAACTCGAGTTATACTGTGTCGACTCCATCCCGCACCGAGCCTCACTTCGGCCAGCAACCACCACACACCGCAGGGGTAACCTCTCCCCCACCCCCTTGTTTAGTGTTGTATTAATGTATATTGTTATGGTTATATAACTAAGTTAGATAGGGTTTTTTGTGTATAAAATGAGATTAGGGTTTAAGTATGCCATAATGTGTTTAGGGTTTATTTTCATAAGTATAAAATGCAATTAACGTATATACATTGAGTTTAGGGTGGGAATAAAATAGGTTTAGTTAAGGGTTATATATATGCATATGAGATTTTAGGTTTAATACATGTTATAATATGCATTAATGGAGAATTGCTAAGTTAAATAATTATGGTTTAAATATGAATTGGAATATGTAATCCCCCTGATTTTTCAAAGAATTTTAAGTTGGATTTTTCTGCATTTTCTGGAATTTTCTTGGATTTTTTCTGAAATTAAATTCAGGTTCTTTAATTATTAAAGAATTTTTAAATATTAATAAATAATATTAAAATATTATGAAAATAATATTTTATGGTGTAAAATAGAAAATCAGACATAGGATAATTTTTCGAGAATTTATTGGACCCCGGATGGATTTTTAAAGCCCTAAGTACTAATTAATTAATTAAACTAATTAAACCAGATTTATTACTTAAACTCAATTTCCTATTGGGTCGGATCCGGGTTCATTTCAGACCCGACCCGCCTAAACCTACCCGACCCGTGCCCTATCCTAGTGGATCGGGTCGGATCCGCTTAGACCCGAACCCGACCCGAATCTCATCTCCCCAACCCGCACAGCCCCGACCCCTCGGTTCAACTCCCCGCCGCCAGAACGGCCGCCGCCGCCGCCCGTTCACCGCCCAGCGCAGCTCCTCCGCTTCCTCTCCCTCACCGGACCCCGACCCCTCACCTCCGCCGGCCGCAACCGCCGCCGTTTCCTCTCCCCATCCCCCCTATATAAACCTCCAGCCTTCCCTCCGCAGGCTGATCCGCCTTCCCCGACCTCGCCGTCCCCGACGAAGCCCGGCCTCCCTCCGCCCTCTCTCCTCCTGCCTTCCTCCGCCCAGCCAGCACCGCCACCTTCCGAGCCCCATCCTCCCCGCCTCGACTCCGTTCCAGCGCCTCGCCGGAGGACCGTAGCAGCCGACCGCCTCGCCTCAATCCCCCAGCCGCCTACGGCCAGCATCGGCGAAGCGCCGCTCCGCCCTCCTCCGGCCCGCTCCGGCGAAGTCAGACACCGGAGCCCTAAACCTAACAGTGGACAGGGCTTGGACTCGGACACAGCAAGGATTTGACTCGGTTGGACACAGGACATGAGGACACGATTTGAACTCGGTTTTTTAACTCACTTCAGGTATTCATAACTTTGTGCTCGTAGCTCGGAATTCGATTCCGTAAATTGCATCGCGTAGCCTGTATGACCCTCTCGGTGTCCGGACAAACTGCTCGGGGCATCGCGTCCTGTGGTGATCGCACACCGCGATCCAAAAACAGGAAAAACTAGACCCTATTTTACCCCGGAACCGGGTGTGCCCCGCCAAACGGGACGACTTGGTCGCATGCGGTCTTCACCGATACGTGTGCGTCGTTGATACGGACGTGCGGGCTTTCGCAGAAGCTGATTCGGATGTGCGTGCACACCGGAATCAGTATGTATCCACGGACATCGCCTCGTATCCGACCATTCTGTTTCTCGCTGTAACTTAGTGTACACAAGTCAGATCGAGACGAAACTTGCGCCATTGGACTCATAGCAATACGCTGGTCCTATGAGCCAAGTTTGGTTCGATTCTGAGAACGTTGACAAAATCGTGTGTCGTGGGCCCCACAGGCTCCACCCGACGGGCAATTTTGAGAACGGCTCATCGGAATCCAATTCTGGAAGTTCCGTTGGGTTCGTATCATCGTTCCTGACCTGTTGACACTAAGTTGGACTATTTTTGAGACCTTTGACCCTGACGCATTTTTCGGTGCAAAGCGGCCCACATCTGGACCCCGCCTTGACCCGAAAATGACGTTTTTGCCCTTGTCTCCAAATTGGACTCAAGGACAGGCGATTCTAGCTGATTGATATTTTCTGAATCTGATGGTGATGTTTGTTTCAGCAACCGGAGTACTGCCTAGAAATCCAGCTGAAGCTCGAGCTACAATTAAAACAGGAAACCTAGGCAAGTGTACCTTGCCATAAAATACAGTTATTGATTCAGTTTAATTCTTTGTTTCAATTTCTATGACTGTTGAACTTGCCCTATCAAGTAAATTAAACCCAGGACACCTGACACAAAGCATGATACATAATCTTCCTGATTACTCAAGAAGGATCTGTATAGGATATAGATTTCATAACTTGAGCTTTATTTCTTAGATCTTAATAAAGGACTGATTGCATTAGTTTAATCTTGCGTAAACATGAACATTGAGAACTGTGACATGAGATTTCATTGGGTGGGGAGAGTATTACCATATCAAGGCTGATTATATTATATATATCTGGTTATCTGGAAGTGTCCTAGTCTCTGACACAGAGCTTTGGCACCTGTACTGGCCCTTCGAGAAAAAACACTGCTATGGTTTCTTGTCACTGATCCTGTAGTAGTCTCAGCCTGAGTATGAATAATAACTCTCACTTGCATTATCACTTAGCTAGTTTAATTATTTACCCAGATTTGTTTGATAGCAACATCGGCATGTCACTGTCTTAGACTTATTAATTTCTTGTGCTTCTCTTGTGTTTAACATTTTGGTTGACTTGCATGCTCATTCACTGTATTTTGGCTCGTATTCTTCTGTACCTTGTTACGTCCCTCTGAGGACCTGGTTTTGTTCTCCAGTTATAGCAGACGAGATCTACCCTGAGGTGTACGGAACAGGGGCACTACTCGGAGCAGTACCTGAACCTGAGGACGAGGTGATCGCTGAGGACTTCTCCTGAACAATTGCTTCGCCTTGCTCAGTCTTAAATGGCAAAATAGACTTTATTTTCTGTTAATTGAACTCTTTATTTCCTGTCTTTGAGAACTTGTGTAAACAGACTTAATATCGGATTGTTCTCCGATTTTATTTACTTTGACTGTTGTTGTTTAATATTTCTTTTGCTGTTATTGCTATCTTATATTTGTGGATGAGAATAGTAAAACCCTGACTGATGTAATACAGCTTAAGTATGCCCGATGGATCCATTAAATTGTGTTTGTCCTTCGGTGCGTACTGCTGGCCATTATCACGTGCTCAGTCCCTCGACATTTTGGGACTGGGGCGTGACATGGTTTTTGTGGTGGACCATGCAGGTCTACGACTAAATTGTTCGGTTTCAACTTAGGGACCGAACAGACCTGCAATAAGAATAGGATAAGTTTTTAGGATCTCATCCACTTGCTTGCAAACGTTCTTGATATCTGTATCGTATTCAAACTAATTTTTTGAATTGTATCTTGCCTTGACTCTTGTGCGTCTCTTATAGTTTATTGTTGATGCAGAGTAATGGATTCACGAGAAACCGACGGAACTCCAGTAAGAACACCAATAGGTGCTGAAACCACCTACGGAGAAGATGAAGTGACGCTATTGAGTGGAGATCCCTCTACTCATCGAAGCAGACAAGCAGATCCGCAATCTTCCCAATTTCGGCGTGATGATATTCCACCTCCGCCCCAGTTCCCTCCACAGATGCCTGTCTTTCCACCAGGGCAAGTAATGGACGAACAGCAGATGTTCCAGATGTTCTACTCAATGATGCAAGCTCAGCAACAGATCCAAACCGAAGCCCAACGTCGCGAAGCTGAGTACTTGAGGAACAGCCTAGTAAATGCACTGGAGCAGGCCAACCTACCAGCTAGAAGGCAACCGACGGGCTCTATCACAGACTTCCGCCAGCTGAAGCCCCGTACCTTTTCTGGCAATGAGGGACCAACAGAAGTGCATGAATGGCTCACCAATATTCGGCATCAATTAGAAGCAGCTGAGCTTCCACAAGAACGTTGGATGACTGCCGTCAGAATGCAATTGACGGACAATGCTCATCACTGGTGGATATCCGAGGAGACCAGGCTCAGACCAGACCAAGTTACTTGGGAAGAGTTCTCCAGACTCTTCCAGGAGATGTACATACCTGCTATCGCTCGATCAGAACTGAGGGACAAGTTCAACCGCCTCACTTAGGATGCTATGACGGTGGAAGAGTACAACGCCGAGTTCATTCGTCTGAGTCGCTTCGCTCCTACATTAATTCCGACAGAAGAAGAGAAGGCCGAAAAGTTTTTCGACGGACTCAACATCGAACTACAAAAACTGATTGGATCTGTCGTACCAACTTCGTACACGGACGTCCTTGCTGCAGCTAGACGCATGGAGCGCGTCACCAGGAGAGAAAACAGTCTGAAGAGGCCTTCCACATCAGTACCAGCCAGAGCAAACAATGGAGAAGTTGCCAAGAAACCTCATCTGCACCAAGCACCACAGGGATCTGCATCCAAAACCCTGACTCTACCTACTTGTTATTACTGCGGCAAGATAGGCCATGTTGAGAAGGAGTGTAGACGTAAACACGGACTGTGCTTAGGTTGTGGATCCAGACAGCATGCAGTAAAGGACTACCCTGATCGTAGGGAAGCACCAAGGGCAAACCAACAAGCTCTACCGGCACCAGGAGGGCATCAACCAAGGCCACCCATGGCACATCAAGCAGCACCTTACCAGCAAGCCCAGCAACATCAGAGAGCACCACCTCAAGGACGCGGCCAAGTTTTCGCGATGACTGTGGGAGACGCGCAGAACCATGGCGTAGCTAATACGAGTAAGTCTTTATAGTTGTTCCGTTTCTAGCATTGCTCTAGTTGTGCCTGCTGGTTCGTGACCCCAGACTTGACCTGATAACCTTAACCTGATAACTTTAACCTGTTAATAATTAATAACTTCGTATTAATCTAATAATTTTGAACTTGATAATAACCTAGAATTGTTAACCTAATATGTTTTGAAAGATAACCTGGTTTTATAAAAGCAGTAATTTTCTGGAATTCCCACATTTGGGAAATTGCATAACTTCTACTTAGGGAAATGATTTTCCTATGTGTTCAAGCCCTGAATCTTGATTTTCTTTATTGTATTGTGATTCGAATAAAATTGGTAACCGTATCATCTTTGTTGACCGGTTATTCTTTGATTGCGAGGACGCAATCCTCTTAAGGGGGGTATATTGTAATCCCCCTGATTTTTCAAAGAATTTTAAGTTGGATTTTTCTGCATTTTCTGGAATTTTCTTGGATTTTTTCTGAAATTAAATTCAGGTTCTTTAATTATTAAAGAATTTTTAAATGTTAATAAATAATATTAAAATATTATGAAAATAATATTTTATGGTGTAAAATAGAAAACCAGACATAGGGTAATTTTCCGGGAATTTATTGGACCCCGGATGGATTTTTAAAGCCCTAAGTACTAATTAATTAATTAAACTAATTAAACCAGATTTATTAATTAAACCCAATTTCCTATTGGGTCGGATCCGGGTTCATTTCAGACCCGACCCGCCTAAACCTACCCGACCCGTGCCCTATCCTAGTGGATCGGGTCGGATCCGCTTAGACCCGAACCCGACCCGAATCTCATCTCCCCAACCCGCACAGCCCCGACCCCTCGGTTCAACTCCCCGCCGCCAGAACGGCCGCCGCCGCCGCCCGTTCACCGCCCAGCGCAGCTCCTCCGCTTCCTCTCCCTCACCGGACCCCGACCCCTCACCTCCGCCGGCCGCAACCGCCGCCGTTTCCTCTCCCCATCTCCCCTATATAAACCTCCAGCCTTCCCTCCGCCGACTGATCCGCCTTCCCCGACTTCGCCGTCCCCGACGAAGCCCGGCCTCCCTCCGCCCTCTCTCCTCCTGCCTTCCTCCGCCCAGCCAGCACCGCCACCTTCCGAGCCCCATCCTCCCCGCCTCGACTCCGTTCCAGTGCCTCGCCGGAGGACCGTAGCAGCCGACCGCCTCGCCTCAATCCCCCAGCCGCCTACGGCCAGCATCGGCGAAGCGCCGCTCCGCCCTCCTCCGGCCCGCTCCGGCGAAGTCAGACACCGGAGCCCTAAACCTAACAGTGGACAGGGCTTGGACTCGGACACAGCAAGGATTCGACTCGGTTGGACACAGGACACGAGGACACGATTTGAACTCGGTTTTTCAACTCACTTCAGGTATTCATAACTTTGTGCTCGTAGCTCAGAATTCGATTCCGTAAATTGCATCGCGTAGCCTGTATGACCCTCTCGGTGTTCGGACAAACTGCTCGGGGCATCGCGTCCTGTGGTGATCGCATACCGCGATCCAAAAACAGGAAAAACTAGACCCTGTTTTACCCCGGAACCGGGTGCACCCCGCCAAACGGGACGACTTGGTCGCGTGCGGTCTTCACCGATACGTGTGCGTCGTTGATACGGACGTGCGGGCTTTCGCAAAAACTGATTCGGATGTGCGTGCACACCGGAATCAGTACGTATCCGCGGACATCGCCTCGTATCCGACCATTCTGTTTCTCGCTGTAACTTAGTGTACACAAGTCAGATCGAGACGAAACTTGCGCCATTGGACTCGTAGCAATACGCTGGTCCTGTGAGCCAAGTTTGGTTCGATTCTGAGAACGTTGACAAAATCGTGTGTCGTGGGCCCCACAGGCTCCACCCTACGGGCGATTTTAAGAACGGCTCATCGAAATCCAATTCTGGAAGTTCCGTTGGGTTCGTATCATCGTTCCTGACCTGTTGACACTAAGTTGGACTGTTTTTGAGACCTTTGACCCTGACGCATTTTTCGGTGCAAAGCGGCCCACATCTGGACCCCGCCTTGACCCGAAAATAACATTTTTGCCCTTGTCTCCAAATTGGACTCAAGGACAGGCGATTCTAGCTAATTGATATTTTCTGAATCTGATGGTGATGTTTGTTTCAGCAACCGAAGTACTGCCTGGAAATCCAGCTGAAGCTCGAGCTACAATTGAAACAGGAAACCTAGGCAAGTGTACCTTGCCATAAAATACAGTTATTGATTCATTTTAATTCTTTGTTTCAATTTCTATGACTGTTGAACTTGCCCTATCAAGTAAATTAAACCCAGGACACCTGACACAAAGCATGATACATAATCTTCCTGATTACTCAAGAAGGATCTGTATAGGATATAGATTTCATAACTTGAGCTTTATTTCTTAGATCTTAATAAAGGACTGATTGCATTAGTTTAATCTTGCGTAAACATGAACATTGAGAACTGTGACATGAGATTTCATTGGGTGGGGAGAGTATTACCATATCAAGGCTGATTATATTATATATATCTGGTTATCTGGAAGTGTCCTAGTCTCTGACACAGAGCTTTGGCACCTGTACTGGCCCTTCGAGAAAAAACACTGCTATGGTTTCTTGTCACTGATCCTGTAGTAGTCTCAGCCTGAGTATGAATAATAACTCTCACTTGCATTATCACTTAGCTAGTTTAATTATTTACCCAGATTTGTTTGATAGCAACATCGGCATGTCACTGTCTTAGACTTATTAATTTCTTGTGCTTCTCTTGTGTTTAACATTTTGGTTGACTTGCATGCTCATTCACTGTATTTTGGCTCGTATTCTTCTGTACCTTGTTACGTCCCTCTGAGGACCTGGTTTTGTTCTCCAGTTATAGCAGACGAGATCTACCCTGAGGTGTACGGAACAGGGGCACTACTCGAAGCAGTACCTGAACCTGAGGACGAGGTGATCGCTGAGGACTTCTCCTGAACAATTGCTTCGCCTTGCTCAGTCTTAAATGGCAAAATAGACTTTATTTTCTGTTAATTGAACTCTTTATTTCCTGTCTTTGAGAACTTGTGTAAACAGACTTAATATCGGATTGTTCTCCGATTTTATTTACTTTGACTGTTGTTGTTTAATATTTCTTTTGCTGTTATTGCTATCTTATATTTGTGGATGAGAATAGTAAAACCCTGACTGATGTAATACAACTTAAGTATGCCCGATGGATCCATTAAATTAGGTTTGTCCATCGGTGCGTACTGCTGGCCATTATCACGTGCTCAGTCCCTCGATATTTTGGGACTGGGGCGTGACAGAATATATGCATGGATGGTTAAAAAGGTGATATATGTTGAGGTTGGGTTTTTAAATATCGAATGAGAATTTTTAGGGTTGAATATGTATTGTTGTGTGGAATATTGGTCGTTGATTAAGTGTATGTCGTGATACCTAAGGATTGGTCGATTATTGATAAATGGATAATAATAGTACATTGGATCGAGATGAAGTTTTATTTTGAAATCATAATAAGTGCACATATTCGAGGGTTTTAATAAATTAATTAATTGTTTATTTCGGGGATGATAGTAAATATGCATGTTAACGTTTGTGAACACTGAGGTGAAACTGAAGATTTGGTCAGGGTTAGATTAACTGAATATCGTGATGAATATAGTAAGACTGAGGAATAGTAATGAAATTGATCGAGGAGATGTTTTAAGACGAATGATAGATGATGGTATATGATTGAGGATTCTTCTGATGGTATTAAATAGGTGATTGATCATATTTGTAATGAACCCTTAGTCAACCTGGGTCAACCCTCTAGCTTAGTGTCTATGTGAGTTGTAACAGAGTTTGAGCATATGTAGACGTGAGTCACATCTTATTTCAGTCTTGTGATAGTTCATTGATTGAGTTTGTATCTCGTCTCTAGCTACTACGGGACCTGCGGACTTGGACGTTGTACCAGATCCCCATCTTCAGCAGCCGGACCCAAGCAAGTGTACCTTGCCACCCTGTATTTCAGTAGCAGATATTTATTATTTTATTATGTGCATTGTGTGCAAGTTTGATTAGAATCGTTACTCCGCGTCCGAGTCAAAACCGGGTGCCGACGTTCGTCGGTAACGTCTGGTAGCGAGTGTTAGATGTTCACAACACCTTGATGTACGTACCTGTGTATATTATAACCCTAGGACACGTCCATACACTGTTATCGTGCCAAATTTCTTATATCATGATACTAACATCATGACCGGAGACTAGGACGACCTTAGGATCGCGTCTGTTGATAGTAATTTATGTGTGAAGAGACTGTTAGATAGAGGTTCAGGTTTAATGCACAATCGTTGACCGCTTGGGATAAGGAAGATAGTTACTAGACATTTGGGCTCCTCTGCACGCGCTTATATATGTATATGTACTATTTCTATAGTGATCCTGTATCTAGAGTAGTTGTATCACCCGTGTGACTCTTTGCCCGGAGCTGCTGTACGTCTCGTGTGTTTCCGTGTCCGGAGCTACGATTTTATTTTGGATATCCCACGCGTCGAACATTGTCTTCAAACTGTGTCTCACTTAGGTGGTTATGCTAGATTACACCGTCGTTGCACTTATACTTTCTGTTGTACTTTGGCATGCTATATTTTTATACCTTATTACGTCCCTCTGAGGACCTGGTTCCCTGCCAGTTTTGCAGCATAGACGATTACGGAGCATTTGGAGTTGCTTGTCTTGCGGGCATTGTACTAGGTACTCATATTATTTCTACCGGCATTATGGTTATTTTATATTGATTATTCATCTGTTGTTGTAGCCTAGTTTTTATAGACTCATATTTCTTCTCGAGTCTATTCAAGTTGGTGTGATATTGGGCGGCCGACTTTAGCACATGCAGCTTTTCTTTGTATATTTTTATTCATTGTGGATTGAGACATAGATGTTTACATTTACGGGATTTTTAGATAGTGTCATTTATTATACAGCTTATACGTATTCGAGTCGGACCAGAGTCTGGTCGAATGCGTAGCTGGCGTGTCGTGTATTCCTGGTCCTACGTATTTTGGGGTTGGGGCGTGACAAAGACATCCACAAAATGATGAACTTTTTTCATTATTTTGGGCTCATCCTGATTGCACACACTTGGCTAGGTCCTTCGCAGACGTATTGGATCTTGATTGTACATATATGACTAACAAGTTCAAGATGCCTCTTTTTCACATTGTTGGATTTACGTCTATGAAAGAAATATTTTTAGTCTTTTTTTGTTTTATGAAGAATGAGACAGTTGAGGATTACACTTGGGCGTTGAGGAAACTATAATCCCTTTACACAAGATACAAAGAGCCCTCTGTTTTTGTTACCGACAGAGAATATACGCTGAAAAATGCTATAGATATTGTATTTACTCATGTGCATAGACTACTATGCACTTGGCATATAAATCAAAATATCCAAGCTCAATGTAAGAGAAAATTTGAAAATGTGGACGGTAAAATCGACAAGCTTCGCTTCGAAGAATTCTACAGTGATTGGAGTCTTGTATGGCGAGCAAGTACTAAAGACAGCTACGACAAAGCATGGTAGATATTCAAACAAAAGTAGAAGACGAGTAACCCGACATGCATTTCTTATATCAAAGATAATTGGCTAGAACCATATAAAGAATAATTTGTCTTAGCATGGACGAACACGGTGAAGTATTATGGCACAATCACTACGAAACGGGTCGAAGGATCACACTCAAGTTTAAAAAGATATCTACGGTCATCGGTCGATAATTTTGTCTCCGTTTGGCAATCGATTCATTTGATGATTATTTCCACGGTGAACGAGATTGTAGCATCATTTGAGACGAGCCTCAATATTATAAAGCATGAATACAAGCATGAATACCTCTTGGATGCTTTAATCCATATAATATCTCACAAGGCCTTGGGCTTATTGTTTGAGAAGATTGGTAGGTCGAAGTTCGTTGGTTATGATCCCCAGGTTTGCGGTTGTTCATATCGACATTCACTCGACCTTCCTTGTGCACATGAGATTAACGAATATCGTCGCCAATCTATACATATTCCAATAGATGTTGTTGATCAACGTTGGAGACAGTTGTCGATCATGTTGACGGTGGAAGTTTACGATAATTTTTTTTCTTTGCCACAAGTGAAACTCCTTCACGCAAGGTGGTGTGTCGCATCGGAACAGTAGAGAAAATCTATTGAGGTTAAAATCCAAGAAATTGTAGTCCCGGCAATAACTCGATTGCAAGAGGCATCTGTTGTTCGAACTCCTAAGGGAAGACCACATTCAAGAATCAGTAGAGCACAAAAAAAGGAGGTGGAGTTAACTAAAAGAGATCCATCCTTGTTTGAACATATTGAACACAATTTAGAGCAAGTTGAGTCAAAGTCAGTTATCGAAAGTGTGATAATTTCGAAGAGAAAGAGTAAGCTTACTATTCGAAGGGGGAAGAAACAGAAAACGAACGATGCAGTCACGGTCGAGGGTTTAGCTAACTTCTCTGATTCATACAGTCTATATATTCAAAATTTTCTACCTCAGATACGGGATTTCATTTAGTCTATTATTGATGTTCCTAAGGATGGCCATTGTGGATTTCATGTACTCGCAAGATATCTTGGCTATTAAGTTAAAGCAGGATGGAGACATGTTAGGGAAGAGCTGTACGAGGTATCACGACCCGCACCCGGTGTAGGGATGCAAGTCGGGAACAGCGCCCAGCCTACGCCGCAGCATCGACGGTAGAACGTTGTTTGGGTAATCTATCTAACAATATAATAGGCCACCAACAATTTCAATATACTCAATCACAGATCTAAGATAGAGAATAGCACGAATATCATAAAAGAATATAATAGTCACCATACAACTCAGGAGTCAAAATAATAACAAATGAGTCAAAGAAATACTAAACAATAATGCTGGAGACAAATCCAGTACAAGAGTCTATCTATGAAACTATGAGTCCTGGGTCGTCTGTCTCAGTCGGGATGAGTCTCTCCTGAGCCAGGGTCTTTGGCTCTAAGCCCACAACATCTTGAGGCCCGTAATGAGTAGGGTACCACTCCTCAGTGTCATCTGAAAAAATATATCCAGTCAGGAAAAGACCAGAGTATATCTCTAACAGCAGTTCTAATCAATGATATAAACTATGTAGCAGTAAATAGATGTGAATATACAAAATGCAACATAGATACAAGAGATATACAATAAAGAAAATACTGAAAACAAATACAAGAATGAACAATATGGGAATAAACAAGAATACTAATGACTAAGTGAGTGAGTACCAGCTTTAACATGTGATCGGCTTGGGAACTTGATACAAGATTAATAGCCTGGTTAATCATGCGTGCGGTATATGATTAACACTTTTCAATGAACAAGACTTGATACAAGGAGGGTATGATCACATATCTATATACATACTCCTCACCCCCGACTGGTATAGTAGATCCAACCATGGTACGCTATGGCACGAGATTCTCTAGGAAGGTAGCAAGTCTCCCCAAGAATCAGTGTATGTACATGTACAAGAAGAACAAGGAAACAAGGCTTGCATAAGATACACCATATATACCAAGGAATAACATCTCATGACGAGATCCGGATATACCAATCCGTGTAACCATCGTGTCAAGAAATCAAGGATATCTACACTAGATACAAGAGACATAGATGATATCATAAATGAGAAACTATAAGAGAATGTACTTGCCTGAAACCTGGTGCACAATATCCTCGAAGACCTAGATATGGAATATAATATCAATACAAGGTTTCGAAATAAAAATAAGTTAAACTAGTCAACATCTAGGTCAAAAAGCTATTTCTAAGTCAAAATAGTCAAACTAGGTCAACCCTAAGTCAAACTGGTCAAACTAGCTATTTCTAGGTTGCATGAGTCTACCTCTAGGATATTGGATTCATATACTATGAAACTAGGCCACACTTAGTTAATCTAAGATACTAAGATACCGTATCGCAAGATACGCAAACAAGAGATATGAAAATAGCATATATGCATATTCAATCAATATTAAATATACTAATCCTAATTACAAATGCTAAATGGATACCTTAGCTTTGAACCAACTTAGTATCGCACCACTAAACACCCATCTTGATACTCGAACCCAATACCTTGAGTATCGGCAAATACCTTGACATTTACCTTGGTATCTCAAGGTAGTGTCAATTCCTAATATATATTAACTACCCAATACTAATGACTAACATATATTTATCTAATACAACTACTAACTAATCACTAACTACTGATACTTATATACATGTGCACATATCTACATATATAGTAATAACTAGAGATACTTGTCACGCCCTAGTCCCAAAAATACGTAGGACTAGGACACGTAAGCATGCCAGTCGCATGGATATGGCAACTCCAATATATGGAAACCAAATCCACACGTACGTTGTATTATGAATATCAAATCCACAAGTGGTATAACATATGTCACCAGTCACAGGGTATAATCTAAATCTCATCCACAGAAAATCAAATATAAATAAATAACCAGTATCTATGAAACTAGATCTCAATAAGAAGTATCTAAGGATGATAGTTGGATGGAAATAAATCTACTACCAACTCGAATATAAGAGCAATATAATCTAAGTACACCACAATAAACACAATATAAGAATATCAGCTATCAATCACGGGCTCGAAGAGAAGACATCCTCGAAGCATCTATGTCACGACCCGCACCCGGTATAGGGGCACGAGTACGTGGGTACGTCCAGCCTATGCCGCAGAATCGGCGGTAGAACGCTGTCTTGGTCTACAATACTATCTAATATCTCACACAATACATATAAAGTACTGCCATGCCATCTCAATACCAAATAATACTCAATCACATATAAAACTGGAGGAAGATGAACGCACAATATAGAATAGAAAGAATAAGAAGTACAAGTCTCAAAACATCACATAGCCATCTCAAAATATAACTCCAGATCTCAAACAATAATACAACCCAAAATCTAAAATAGGAAAACTACTACAATGTATGGAAGTCTAAGAGGCCTCAGTCTCTGGCACTATCCTCGGGTGATACTCCATCTGTCAGTCCATAGTGAGTGGGACACATTCTCTCTAACCATTCATCTGAAAAATATTTTTCAGTCAGGAATGGAGCAAAGTACAACCCAATAGCAGTTCCAATTAATTGATAATGACTATAAACAGAAATAGAGAATATAGTACAAGACGAGAAACAATGAATAATATCAACTATGGTGGAAGAACAGGTAAACAATGAATAATGTGGTGAAGAACTTTAACTATACTAAGTGATTGAAATACTAGATAGATATGTGATCGGCTTGGGTGAACATTGTCTACTTTAACGTTGGATAAACATTGTCTAAGTTAACATGAAACATTGTCTAGGATTTGATCACATACCTAGCTAACATTTCCCCTTTCCCCCAACTAGTACAATGGATCCAACCACGACATGTTGTGATACAAGATACTCAAGGCCATGTAAACAATAAACCTTGAACACGAAATATTGAATATTGAACATTGAACACGAAACATTGTCTAAGTTAAACATGAATGTTGAACACGAAACATTGTCTAAGTTAAACATTGAGAACACGGGAAACAATGAACAATATATATGTAACATCCCATGACTGATCCATGTATATACTAGTCCGTGTACCAATGTGTCAAGAGTCATGTAAAATATTTCTAAATTCTTGTATTATAGTAATTAGCAATTAATGAAAACTATCAGAGAATGTACTCGCCTGACGTCCAAGCAATGAATGTCAAACTGTGTCCCAACTGGTGTCACACAAACCTATATATGGAATATCACATTAATACAGGGTGTTGAAATGAATTTAAGTTAAACTAGTCGACATATAGGTCACAAGACCATTTCTAAGTCAAACTGATGAAATCTAGGTTGCAAGCATCTAATGCTAAGTCACTAAGTCAAAACATTATGAAACTAGTCTATACTAACTAAGCTACGGTACAAGAAGTCTCTCAAAAAGCCGTATCCTAAGATACGCAAGTTTTTCTAATATAAAAATAGGTTTTTAGCTATATATTCAAGTCAAATATTATAATATCATAACAAAACAATTTAAATAGGATACCCCGGCCTTGCACAAATGCGTATCGCACCTATCTCAATACCCAAACTCAATACCTTGGTATAGGTCCAATGCCTTGGTAATACCTTGGTATCTCAAAGCAACCCAACACTTAGTATGGCTAAAACAATATATAACTACTACTACTAGCTAAGCAACTACACTCTACTATATCTAATTAACACATAAAACCACTAACTAATTAATTATACTAGAAACAAACCAACTGAACTACTTGCTAATTGTCACTACTCAACTAAACAGCTAACATAGTAGCTATACATAAAAGACTATTGAACCCAAAATGCCTAAATCCAAACTCATTGATACCAACTAACTAATAACTTATAACTCAATCTGAAACAAAAATCCAACTAGTCACTAAACTGGAACTGAAACAAGAAGCTAAAATAATCCTACTGATAACAACTACTGAAATCTAACTATAACCCCAGCACTTAATAGCTTAGCCACAACCCACAACCACTATTGACAACTGATACTACAAGGAAATATGAATGTTGAAAAACAATGGTCTGGCACTGTGCAAAACTGCCACTCTCTACTACTCTAACAAAACAAAACATTACCCAATAAACAAACCTTAAATCCTAACAATCCTACAATACCCTCCCCCTTGAAACTAAACTGTTAACTATACAGAACCAAATACTATAGTATCTTGAACACAGAGACTGAAACTAAAACTTGCAGTAAAAACTGCACATTGTGGCTCACCCCACAGTTACTGATACTGCACAGTGTGGTTCACCCCGCAGTTACTGATACTGCACTACCTGCAGTGAGTAGCTCCTTGCTGTAGCATCCATCTTTGCTGAACTGCAGTGAGTAGCACTGCACCTGCTGTTACTACGCTGTTTGCTCATTGCTGCAGGATGGTCTCTGACTCGAGCACACAGTTCAGTGTATGCTGCACATTGAATTTTGGCTAAATATTGATCTGCTGCATACAACTGCCTTGTTGTACATCCCCTTCAGTTGAAGCTGCACCTCCCTCTAGCTGCCTTCAGTTGATGTGCACATGTTGCCACTATGCAGTTGTATTGAGGATGCAACTGCTCGCTGCTCTTCAATGCACGAGCTGCTGCACAAGCTTGCAGCTAGCTGCTGTCAATGCTAAACTGGATGCCTTGCCTGCTGCAGCTCACAAGTTATTGTGTATGAATGAATGCCTTTGCCCCCTCTTGCTGAACTGTCGAGTGCTCTGATGCACTGCCCGACCTGTTGAAGCTGCTGCTACTACTACTACTGCTACCTCGAGGTGATGAAGGTGCTGAACCATACTGCCTCAAGGCACAGCAGTGAAGGCTTCCTGCAGTTGGCTGCACGAGCAGTGGTTGAATACAATGTGGTATCTGTTGATGCATACTGTGCTGTTTGTACTGCTCTTGAATTGGATGCTCAATTGCTCGATGCATCTCAGTGTGAACGAGCTGCAGTGCTCTAAGTGCAGCTGCTGAATGCATGAGAATGCACACGCTGTGTAGTTCCACTGCATAATTGCTGTAGCCCTCTCTCTGTTTTGTCACTGCAGTGCGTTGCACTGCTCAGGCTCCCCAAGGCTGCCACTGATTGCTAAGTTTTCTGAAACTGTTAAGGCTGCACACACCCACACAGATATTTTCCCCTCTGATAACTAACAACTATGCATACTGTGTATTCCCCTCATGCTGCACTGTTGGAAGATCTTCACAGCAGGAGCTCCCTGCCCGACTGCTCACTGCAGTGGCCTGAGCTCCCTGCTCTTCAATGCATGAGCTGCGGCTCGCTGTTCCCTGATGATCTCTGTGCCCGAGACTGAACTGAACCGCTGTGCAGTGTCCACTACCCCCTGCAGTTGGTTCATACTCCTTGCTGATACTGCTATCTTCTTCTTGTTGAGTACTGTATCAGTGCTCACCATAATGCTGTGCAACCCTTCTCACGCAGCCACATCCTCAATCACACACCACACCACAACCACAATACACAGACACACACATACATATACACACTCCTATAATTATTAGTCTATATATACATATATATACATACCTTCCTCTAGGATACATCAATCTCCATATAGTAATCTATATTCTATATATGCATCAATACACTATCTCTACTAACACCCATGCACTCAAACAAAAATGCACATACTAACACTAAGATAACTAGCTATCTATATACATAGGTGCATATAACACCCCTCACACATACACTAAAGCAAACACCTACACAACATTCTAACACTACTAAGTACATATATATACACATATATATATATATATATATATATATATATATATATATATATATATATATATATATATATATATATATATATATATATATATATATATATATATATATATATAACCTATTATATTCATACATAGACACACACATATACAATAATCACTAAATACACTATTATATACATATGTATACACTTAATAATCATAATTATATATAATTACACATGCATGTATAACCAAAAAGGCAAAACCACAAACACATGGAGTGCACCACACCCGTATCACACTTCTCTATGATACGCATTGCGATACGGCTCCAACACACAGTCAAAAGCATCCCGGAGGACACGAGCAAGTCAAATTCATAAATTATGGGCAACACGTATAGTAATTAGAGTGTCTACGTGTCCGTGTCACAATGCGATATGCACAAGGCCCCGTGTCGGAGGAAAACCCCCAAAATTAATCCGTTTCGTCAAATTGACGAGATAAGGCCTACACGTATCCAATTGTGGATACGACACTAGCCACAAATAAACAATCATATGTCAATTTGGTCTAATTGACCAATCGACAAACACAACATGTGCCAATCTCGGAATTCCCCCAAAATTGGCACCAAAAATGCATGTAACTTCCACCGTAGGTCTCCGAATGACACCAAACCAAATCCTATAGGTAGCCTATGCATGTGGGTTGGTTTCTCATGGTAAAATCTCAGATCTAGAGTCTAATAGAAGGGAGAAAACTGAAATGTACCTATTGGGAGATAGATTCCCAATGAAAAGTCTCCAAATGCAAGTAGCTCCTCTCTTTGTAGATCTTGGCCTCCTCTTCCTCGCTCCTTGCTCCTTGCTTGTAGATCCTTGATGTAGAGGCCTCAATAATGAATTTAGAAAGAGATTTGAGAAGAATTGATGGGATTGATGGGGGAATGGAGGAAAATTGGAAGAGAGAAAAGTAGATCTAGAAATTTGGGGAAAAAATAAAATGAGAGCACTCTCTCTCCTCCTAATTATGGCTGGTCATAAACCCCTCTCCAAATAATGTATAATGTTCCAAATACCCCTTGGGCCTCTCATCAAGAAATTAATTAAGGGGGAAGGTTCTAGTCTAATGGTTTCACTAATTAAATCCAACCTCCTAATCCATGGGCCTAATTCATGGGCTCAACTTAGACTTAGTCCAAATATTTGTTCATGCTCTCTAATAAATGGTTAGGTCCACTACACAAGTCTAAAATAAATATTACGTCTAATCAAACACTCAACAATACAACTAATAATTAATTACTCATGCACAAAATTAAATACAATCCTCCTAAAAATAAAATTCCCGTGTCAATTACCAAACTACCATTAATTGGAAATATGAGGGTGACAATATATAACCATCCAAATCTGCGCTCCTATAAATACTCAAGAACAGGTACCCTGGCAGGGGACCAGGTCCTCAGAGGGACATAACAAGATACTTAAACACATGCCAATAAAGTACTAAAATAAATATCCAAAGGGGTCGCCTACCCGTCTAAGTAAATGCAGTTAAGAACAACTTTTCCAACGCGTGGGCTATCTGGCTAAAATGGGATTGGCATGGTTCTCTTGGAGATCCAGGGGCCTACAAGGCACGGCGCCTTTCGAACGCCGGAGGCCCACCTGATAATATATATAGGGGTCATCATGACCGCGCATCTCCGGCGGAGCGTACGGGTTACATAAGGAAAGTGCAACGGAGCCCACACGCCTTACTTGTTGTTCTCCCCACCCCATGCTCTAAGCATGTCACATCCATGACACGATAATACCTCTAATAACTGCCAAGTCTACTAGCATGCAAAGTTTCTAACATCAGTTATTCCTAACGCATGGCCCACACGTACAGGAGGCCAAACCCTGCACGCCAGTCCGTGATCTATATGAGACTCACAACTCGTGTAACAACTGTGTCACGACCAATGAACCTAAAGATGCTATATGATAATGGGGTAGTCTCATAAACAAGGTCAATGCAAATACATAACTAAAAACATATCGCGACAACACCGTCGCGCGCATTTTATATAACAGTTAAAATATATGAACTAAAGACAGAAAATAAAGATGCATGCAACATATGGAATATAAATAATAGTACAATGGCAAGGTATACTTGCCTGGCAAGAAAGCTGCGATGTACCAATAACCTGCTCCAGAAGTCGCGCAGAATAAATCCAATATCCTATGTAGATATAATATAATACAAATAAATTATTAGTCATTACACTAGTACACACACAACAATATTTACACTGGACTAAGGGGATATACTAGGGGTAACACTAGTCATCTAACATGGTAAATTACGCGTTGAATTACGCAGGGTCTCATCTTCAAGTGTTGTACACAATCAGACAGTCGACTGACAGATGTCTAAGCCAGTACGTTAATGTACGCAAGACGGACAATTCATAAGTGTTTAGGGTCAACATGGTCAAGGTGAGTACGGGACAGTCCACGGTGTCCTAGGGTCGTACAGTCTGAATATATATAGTCCTAATTATTTTTAGCATACAATTATTTTCAATATACATATATACCATATATATATATATATATCATCTAATAATTTTACGTATACCAAGTTGAATAGTATTATACTAAATATATATAGATATATCAAACAGAATGCTATACGCGTACGAGTACGAGTTCGTGTACGCAGTACTGGGTTCACCGAATCAGGGTCCGTTATCAGCTAAAAGTCAATAAGCAATACTAATATCCTACTGGCATACACACAAGCACACATAAATGGAGCAGACAGACAGGTTCATACCTTAGAGTACGCGTACGGGTACGATGGTGGGGTTGACAACGATGCTAAGATGATGATGAAGTGATGCTGAGATGATGACGAGGGCGATGGTGTTTGACGAGGACGATGACGAGGATGGAGACTAGGATGATATGGGTGATGATGATGCATGGTGGTGATGTTAATGGGGATGTGTTTATATTGATGGTGGTGGTGTTGATATGATGATGATGAGTATTGATGTTGACGATGGTGATGTAGGCTGATGATGATGATTATTACAACGATGAGATGATGATGCTGTGATGATGATGACAGGATGACGATGAGGTAATGATGATGATGGGATGACGATGATAACGAGGATGATAATACCGCCGATGACGAGGATAGTCAAGGCGATGATGACAACGACGATAATAATGGCGAAGATGATGCCAATAGTGGGGGTAATGGAGTGATGATGATGATGTCGTCCGGCTACGACGATGGTGGCGAGGATGACAACGACGATGATGATGTACCGAGATGTTGATGAGACGACGACGATGCGATGATGGTAAGATGACAACGACGATGATGATGAAATGATGAGGGGTTTTACATGATGGTGAAGACGAGGATAATGAGGTGGGTGATGGTGATGAGCATGTTGGTGATGTGGACGATGGTAATGACAAGGACGATGAAATAGATGATAGGTTGATGGTGACGACGATGATAATGTGGAGTGTGGTGATTGTGAAGATGAGGATGGAGATTATTGATGATGATGATGCAGGTGGTGGCTCTCCGTCCAGGCAAGCTCCGGCCAAGGCGGAGGAGAACAGATGTCGGGGACGAGTCCGGCGAGTCGGGTGTCGACTGCGGGGAAGGTTGAGTCGATCGGAGAAGAGGTAAGGCAAGGTCGGAGGGAAAACGGAGATGAAGATGAGGTCTGGATGTGGAGATGGATTGAGGGAGGTAGCTCAGAGATGACCGGCGAGTCGAGGGTCGACTCCGGCCGGCGGGAGGAGTCCGGTCAGGTCTGTGCAAGGAAGGGGAGGAGGGAGAAGGAGAACAGAAAGAGGAGGGGGTTCGTGGCCGCTGCGGGGAGTCTCGGCTAGATGGCGCCCAGGGTCAGGTGATCAGGAGTCGGGGGAAGATCACCGGAGGACGGAGTCGGGGAAGAGGGAGTGCTGGGGATGGAGGTGATGGTTCGTCGACGTGGTGGCGGTTCTGGTCGACGAGGTGGCTCGGCGTTAATGGCGGAGGTGCAGGGAAAGTTTCGGCCATGGGTGTCTGGCCAAGGAAGACTCGGGATAAAGAAGGAGAATGAACAGTAGGGAGGACTTGGGATGTCGGCTGCTGTTAGAGTTAGGTTAGGTTTTTCTTAGGGAAAATAAATTATAAGGAAAATGGAAGGAAGAGGTGTTTATATACATATAGGATTTTGGTTTGGGTTGACCTAGGAATTAAGGCTTGGTCCACATTCCTTGGGCTTGGGCCTTGGGCTTGCCATGGGGTGTTGGGGCTATAAATTACATGGTTAAAATACAAGGATGGGGTTTAAAGTATACGAGGGCGATGTGCGCGCGTTGCACATCCCGAAAATTACAAAAAAATCCACGTGAAGGAAAAATTGAGTTTCTTCACCCATTGTCCAATGGTGGGGACACCTCAATGTATTTTTGCATAAAAGCCCCCCAACAATTGGAAAATTGTACAAAGGCAGAAATTGGATTTAATTAATTAAATCGAACGCGCGCGATGTTCTAGAATTAATTAGGAGTACATGGGATTAAATTTTGGCGGCCATAATTGTCAGGGCGTAGAGGGTACAGTGTAGAATATTAATAAAATTTGGTTTGTACAAAACGGTCAAGATTGTGTCTCCAATTTTGATTGGGACGCACAAGGGTAAAAAAATTAGAATTTATTTATAATTAATAAATAACGTCCGCGACGTTGATTGTGCGGCTAAAATATAGCATCAGAGAGCAATATTATAAGTTGCACAAGGGTCAGAATACTAGACGGGCATGTCTAGGATGAGGTCGTGAAGTTTGTAGACAGGCAATGGCTAGTGAGGTACTCCAATTATAGAAGCAACGGTAATGTGCGCTACGCGATATAAATTATTTTATAATTAAATAAATGTCGTATTCTAGTTCTAATTGGTTCAAACTAGCCCTAATTTTACTATCTAAGCAAATTAGGCCTAATTTTGGGTGAGGGGGTTTACAATACTAGTACGTGTATATATATAAAATACTAGTACGTGTATATATATATATATATATATATATATGTATATATATATATATATATATATATATATATATATATATATATATATATATATATAATCCATTCATTAGATACTATCAAGCTACTAATAATTATCTCTCTAGATACTAGCTAACTACTATTAGTTAACCAACTAACTAACTATTTAACTAAAATAACTAAAGAAACTAACTTAACAAATTACCAACTCACCTAGCTAGCTGATACCCTGCTGCCAACTACTCCTATTGGAGACTGGTGTTGCTGCTCGGGCTGTTACTATTGTTGTTGTTGTTGCTGTTGTTGTTTGTTATTGTTTGTTGTTGCTGTTGCTGTTTGTTGTTGCTGTTGTTGTTGTTGTTTGCTGTTGTTGTTGCTGTTTGTTGTTGCTGTTACTCGATTGTCTCCATGCACACACAACCCGACCCCCTTCTCCACACACATACAACACACACAACCACAACTAGACACCTATATATCTATACACTCTCATACACCACAATATATATATAACTACTCATCCATATATATATATATATATATATATATATATATATATATATATATATATATATATATATAACATACACATACACAAGTACATATCAATATATCTATATATATACACATACATATACACATGTAAACAAAATATATATAGATATCCATACACTAATATATATATATATATATATATATATATATATAACACTATATTTATATACATATATATATACACATATTACCAATAGCTACGAACAATGGAAATTGGATCTAGAAATATAATGCAACAAACACGTGGAGTGCATCACACCCGTATCACACTATATCTATGATACACTTGCGATACGAGTCCACCACACAATCAAACATACCCTGAAGGAAACGAACAAGTTTAAAATAGTAAATATGAACAATACGAAGAGTTTAACACACATCCATATGTCTGTGTCAAAATATGACATGTACAAAGTCCCGTATCGGAGGAAAAACTCCCAAATCAATACGTATCACCAAATTGTTGGGATACGACCTACACGTATCCAATTGTGGACACGACACTAGCCACAAACAAACAAACACATACCAATTTGGTCCAATTGATCAATTGACCAGGACAACATGTGTCAATCTCGAAATTTCTTCCAAATTGATACAAAATACCCCATAACTTTCTCAATAGGCCTCCTATGAACCTAATTCTAATTCCTATGGATAGCATCATCATATGGGCTGGTTCCTAATGATTAAAACACAGATTTAGAACCTAATTAAAGGGAAAAATTTTTGTACCTATTGGGAGATGGATTCTCAATGCAACCTCCAAATTTGATAAAATTGGCCCTCAACTTGTAGATCCTTGCTCCCCTTTGTAGATCCTTGCTTTCTCCTTCTAGATTCTTACTCTACTAGCCTCCAATGGTGATTTGAGAAGAAATTAGAAAATAATTGGTAGGGAATTGATGTGAAAATGAAAGAATTTGGTTGAGAGAAATTCTATATCTATATTTGAAATAAAAATAGGAGAGAGAAATCCCCCCTCTTAATAGATCGGCCACTTGACCCCTTCCCCAAATCACTATAAAATGTCCAATATACCCCTTGGGGCCTCTCATGAAGAAATAATTAAGGAGAAAAGGTTCTAGTCTAATAGGTTTAATTAAATTAATCATTCTCATAATGAATGGGCTTCTAATTGGGCTCAATTCTAACTAATTATAAATATTGGTCCATGGATCTAATATAACTAGTTAGGTCCATTAACATAAGTCCAAAATAATAAACTAACATCTAACAATAATTAAATAATATAATAAATAATTATACAACATGCATAATATTTAATTACTTATGAAATAACCAAAATACTCTCTCCTAGAAAATGTGGTAGTGACACGAGGAGCTGGAGTCTCATCTACCCTTCTATAGGCAGATACTCGACGAAAAAATTATTGGAGATTTGTTGGCAAATATACCTTGTACTGATACAATTACCGGACCAAACCGTTACATGGATGTCCCGCCTGCTGCATACGTATTCTCTAATATGTATAAGATACATATTGTAATTATCTCAGAAGGCATTAACAATACTTTCTTTCCAATGTTCGCTCCCCCTGTCAAACACAGACTATCCAATCTTTGTTCAATAGGGATTGTTGGACAACACTTTATCATCCCAAGGTTGATCGGTCATTCTCCTATTCCTCCACCTTCTACGCTTTGGTATAAATACGCACCAGAGGAAGCGATCGCATGGACGACACCCTACATGGATGCAATTGCTGGCTATAAGAAGATGATGAAGATGGAGGATCCCAAAATCTTGCCTAAGGACTACTTTAATATTCTAATCGATTGATACATCTTATACTTTTGTATCATTTTGTAATTTTGTATGCAATAGAAATGGAATATAACATCTTGTACTTTTGTAGCGTGATAGTGCAATAGATAGTGACTTTGAAAGAAATGAAATAAAGTACTGTATGTTGTGCAATGAATCATGTATCTTGAGCTTTGGTATCTTTTCCAACTTATATATATATATATATATATATAATATATATATATATATATATATATATATATATATATATATATGTTGAAAGTCCAAATTTTTATTAGAAAAAACTAGGACTGTCAAGATTATGGCAGTCCTATTAGCTATTAGGACTATCATAATCTTGACAGTCCTAGTTTTAATCCCTTGTCTTTGCACACACACACACACACACACACACACACACACACACACACACACACACACACACACACACACACACATATATATATATATATATATATATATATATATATATATATATATATATATATATAACTAGAACTGTCAGAATTTTGACAGTCCCATTAGCTATTAGGACTGTCAAATTCTTGATAGTCCTAATTTTAATCCCCTGTCTTTGTACATATATATATTAAACTAGGATTGTCAGGATTTTGACAGTCCCATTAGCTATTAGGACTGTTAAAATTTTGACAGTCCTAGTTTTAATCCCCTGTCTTTGTACATATATATAAAACTAGGACTGTCAGGATTTGACAGTCCCATTATCTATTAGGACTGTCAAAATTTTGACAGTCATAGTTTTAATCCTATGTCTTTGCACATATATAAATATATATAACTAGGACTGTCAGGAATTTGACAGCCCCATTAGCTATTAGGACTGTCAAAATCTTGACAATCCTAGTTTTAATTCCCTGTCTTTGTTCATATATATAAAACTAGGACTGTCAAAATTTTGAGTCCCATTAGCTATTAGGACTGTCAAAATCTTGACAGTCCTAGTTTTAATCCCCTATCTTTGCACATATATATATAAAACTAGGACTGTCAGGAATTTGACAGTCCCATTAGCTATTAGGACCGTCAAAATCTTGACAGTTTTAGTTTTAATCCCCTATCTTTGTTCATATATATAAAACTAGGACTGTCAGAATTTTGACTGTCCCATTAGCTATTAGGACTGTCAAAATCTTGACATTCCTAGTTTTAATCCCCTGTCTTTGCATATATATAAAACTAGGACTGTCAGCATTTTGGCAGTCCCATTAACTATTAGGACTGTCAAAATTTTGATAGTCCTAGTTTTAATCCACTGTCTCTGCACACATATATACATATATATATATATATATAACTAGGACTGTCAGCATTTCTGCAGTCCCATTAGCTATTAGGACTGTCAAAATCTTCACAGTCCTAGTTTTAATTGTAACGCCCGCAACCGTACGGTGCGTTACGCTGAGTCGAATTGAATGAAACAAATGCTGGTTATATTTGATTTGTTGGATTTTGAGAATAAGTATTGATTGAGTTGTTTCATGTGTAGATGGCTAGCGGGTTCGATGAAAATCAGGTGTTCGTTCAGAGCAGTACTGAGATAGCTGAGTTGGAATGATAATGCCATCTTCCTTAGTCCAATCGGTCGGATGATTTGTAGAGCACGGCCTGCTCGCACGGTCATACCAGTTGAGTAGATCGCGCTTGCATCGGACCACGGGTTCAAGGGATTGGCCGTATCGGCAGGACAGGATGCCTAACGGGATCAAACATTGTGAGTGGGCTCTTTTCCTTCTCCTCTACTCCTTCATGCCTAATAATATGGAAATACGTAAAAGGCTTAAAACACTTGGGCTGAAACATTGGGAATCACTACACTGAGGCGTGCATAGAGTGTACGCCATTGGCTTGGTAGGATTGTGGCTTGATATGGTTTACGCGTTGGATAGTTGGAGCTAGAGTTGGAATATTACATTTGAGGCAGTTGGTTGGATAATTGGGATTATGCTTGGACAGTTGGAATGATGCATTGAGAGATTGGGAACATTGAGATTTGGGCGAGCGAGCGTGCATCCGTGCACGGGTATCACTTGGTCGCTTTGTCTTGCAAAGCGAGCAGTTATGGTTCAAAACCGAACAACTGCATCGACGAGGGTGTTGTGCCGCTTGATGGGGCATCGTGCCACGAATGGAACATTGTGCCACTGAAACGGCATTGTGCCATGGGTTAGCTTTGAGCATGGGTGTTGCACCATTGGAAATACTGTGTTGAGAAGAGGCATTGTGCCTATGGGAATAACTTGTGAATGGTGCCTTGGGCTATATGTTGGAAGAATGGTTATGGATGTGTTGGTTGGATTATTGGCGGAACGAGTCTAGGATCGCTTGGTGGGGCGAGAATGTTCGATCCTCTCGTCATACCTACTTGGTGTCTTCATGTCACGGACAACCTGTATTGCACAGGGTTTGGTCTCCTCGAACGGGTACTCCGGGGCACCGGGACCGTTCGGCCATGGAGGAGACAATTGGGTAACGCGTCTTGGGCGCGGTGCCAGTGGTTGGAATTGATCCAGGTGGGTTAGCTACTTAGCGCTGTTTCGAGGAGAACCGCATTTGATCAGTCCGATCAAAGTCCTTTATGGCTTGGCTAGTGACTTCATATAGTATAGTGTTGGCTTGCTTTTCTTTTATTGGTTTGGCTTTCGTGTAGGCGCGGCTACCTTGCCTCGGCAAGAGTGTGCACTGTGAGATTTGGATTGTAAGTGTTGGTTGAGGATGGATATTGAGGCTTGGTTGATGGTTCGACATGTTATCGTGTTGCTTGGACTTGAGCATGACGGTTTGCATGCTAGTTTCCCTCGAGTTGCTTATATATTTGCTTGTCGTTTGGTTTGAGTTGAGTGCTTGTATGCTTAAACTGCTTTATAGCTTTCCTTAACATGTCATCCCTATGCCATGAAATGAATCTAGGATTCAACTAGAAAGATCACCATATAACTGTTTGCATTTACTATTTTTTACTTAGTGTCGGCTTAGGCGAGTGGGTTACCCCGCTCACCAGTACGGTTGTGTACTGACCCACGTTTGTGGACAATATTTTAGGTACGCAGGCGTAGTGGCGCTGCTTGGATATACGGGACATGATGTATGAACTGTAAGTACCTTTGTGGGCTAGAGAAAAGAGCAAGAGTATTTCATCACCTTCGTGGCATCGCCTTCGTGGCCTTGTCTTCGATGAGGCATTTCATTTGACCCTATCGTGAGCTTCGTTGCGTATTACTCTGATTGTGTGCTTGGTACACAATACTTGACTTCCGCTGCAACTTGGTTGTTTCAATGATAACATTTGGTGTTTGACAACATTGCCTTGTACGAGCGCAACTCCAGGCTCGTACGACATCACGTCCCGATGAGAACGATGGTCCTGCGGGAGAGCTGTAAATGTGGTGATTCACGTTCAGCGGGGACTATCGAGCTTGCGGGAGATTGGGGCGTGACAGATTGGTATCAGAGCGCCTGGTTCATTTTCTCGGACTTGGTCCTTCGCTTCATCACAAACTCTAAATAGCTTCCGCGTGTCGTCTAGCTCTTGACTCTACTCGGTGCCACATCGGATGTTTCATGCAATAAGTCTATTTATTGCTAGTTGTGGCTGCATATTATTCTTTGTTGGGTTGCCTTGGTTGGTTTTCGTAGGATCGCTTAGTCTCGTTAGGCGTTGTTGCATTTGTGCAACAAGTGTGGGCTTTTGTTGGGTTGGCTTGGCTTAGCGTTCGGGAGTTTCTGATTGCCTCAATGGATCAGTTGGTTGGCTAACAAGATTTGGTTATGCGGCATATTTTGAGTAAGAAGCATTCGATGAGAATAAATCGTTGCACGAGTTGCTCGTCTAGCGAATGTGTTGGATAGAAGTTGGAAGTTTGGCTGTAGCGCATCGGTTGAGCATGTTTGAGTTTGGCTCGGGAATATCAGAATAGTTGGCACGAGTTGCTCGTATAACAAATGTGTGGAACCATTGAGTATTGGGTTGGATTACTTTGAAGAGAGATCGTTGCACGGGTTGCTCGTGTTGACGGCTTTGAAAATAGCTGGAAGTATTGTGAATGGGATATGGCACGAGTTGCATAGTGAGATTTATAGAAACAGTTGGATAATTCAAGCATTGCCTGAGTTTTTGTGTCAGACTTGAGTTGAGAAAGGCATGATCATGCATGGAGAATGGTTCGAACGGATCTTGGATTCGTGCAGGAAAATGTAATGTGAGTAGTGACTTGATTCGAAGTGGTATATGGGATCAAACGTGTTAAGCAAGGCATTGGAAATATTTTGGTTGGACATCTATGGGAATTGCCTGAACGGACCCGTGAAACGAGAATACAAGTTGGTTGGTGCACGTCGGTTGAGTTGGGAAGAATGAAAATGGAGCAAGCGAATATTGAGTTGAGCATATCGTGAACGAACTGATGCAAATAAAAGTATTGTTGGGCTTAAGTGATGGACGAGATCGAAACGAACAACTGGGATGCGCTTGAACGAGCAATGGGTGAATCAAATGATAGCGAGCACGAACTACGATTTTGGGCGACACATTTGAGCTGTTGGTTGAGCAAAGAAACACGATATTGGTCTGGAGGGACAATGAGATGGATTCACACAAACTTGAAAGATTTTGGATGTTGCTGCTCGTGAAGTTGACTCAGGTTTAGCGAAAATGGAATTTTGGGCAAGATGGTGCAACGATAGTAAACAGATTCTCCGGAAGACGTGGACGGACGTTTGAAGATAGCTAATTATGAGAGCAACGTTGAAACAAATCACTGTGCTGCTCGAGTAAGTTGGACGTGCATTGTGGAGCGCGGCAAACAGATAAGAATTGGAGCAAGTCTTTGGTTTCGGAAATCATTGCAGTGGTAGTGCGAGAAGACGAACATGGCAATTCAAAAATTTGATGGATTCAGGGCAGAACGGCGGATTGAGGGAAGACGGTTTCAATGAGCACAGTTCTCGAGTTGTGGCTTGGATAGATAGCAAGACTCTAGGTGGTTAAGCAGCATTAGTTGACAGATCAGCAGAGGTAGTGCATGAGTTCTCGGATTCGGAAGTTCGCTCGGATGGAATGGTTGGATTTTGATTCGGATTTGCAGATGAGATATAGCATGGTTCATAGTAACTGTCCATCGTGATGATTACAATTATCGAGCGTAGCTTCGGGACAGCTGACCCTAGCGACTTGCCCGCTGAATCGGATATGAATATGGTAGACCCATAGAAAGACCCTTGAGGCGGCGTATTTGGGAATGCGTCGAGGGCAGATGTGTGTTGGAGATTTGGCTTATTGACTAAGAGTTGGATTTGAGAGATCCTTGGGATAGCCTTCAGCTGAAGATGCAGCCGGAAGACCGAAGCGATTGTGGGATTGGCCTAAGTCAACTGATGAGATTCAGAGTCACAGATTTTTGTAGATGGCATCGCCTCTGACTCATCGTGCTCTGGAAGGAAATAGTATTTATATGAATTGACGACTGTGGCAGCTCGTTCAAATCAAATCTTTACAAATACTGGAAGGGACAGATGTGCCTCAGATTTACAAGATGTCTCAAAACTTAGTCTGGGAAGCGTGCTCATTCGGAAGGCGAAGGTGGTATCCTATGCTTCGAGGCAGTGGAAGCAGCGCGAAGAACTATTCCATACGCAACCTAGGAATTGTGGCGAGTGTGTCCACGTTGAAATCGTGGCGACACTATCCCTTTGGCGTGGCGACGAGATCTTCGTGGATCACACAAACCTCAATATAGATGTTTACCCTGTGAGGTATTGGGATTGAGGAAGAGGTGTTGGACTGAGCTGATGAAAGCAAAGTTGATATTTGGATAAGTCGCCTAGATGGGGTAGTATCATTTGAGTTGATCGTTCGGTGCATGAGATATATTTGGAGATGTTGCTAGTGCGGATTCGGATTGAGTTGGAACAAGAACTGATTGAGTCGGTGAAAAATCATCATATTGAGAATAGTGCTCAAGCGAACATATTGGAATAGAAATTAGGATTGGTTCGATTTGGGAGTGAAGCTAATGGATGCCTCGGACATAAAGATACCCTTGTAACTTATCCAAATTCGCTATCGCAAAGCTCGGCTAAAATACATGTATTTTAGGGATGCCTTAAATATGTGTATCGATCCAAAACTAAGCGATACGAGGAATTCGTATTGAGCTGCAAGGAGGATGTGGGAATATAGAATTTGTACGAGCATTCAACAGAGCGAGATGCTGAGTCTGGATCAGGATAATGTGAGTTGCATAGAGCAGATCCATGGAATTAGATTGTGGCATGTGATAGGAATGAGTACCAGCACGGTTCGTGGACGAACCTGATTCTAAGTGGTATATTATGTAACGCCCGCAACCGCACGGTACGTTACGCTGAGTCGAATTGAATGAAACAAATGCTGGTTATATTTGATTTGTTGGATTTTGGGAATAAGTATTGATTAAGTTATTTCATGTGCAGATGGCTAGCGGGTTCGATGGAAATCAGGTGTTCGTTCAGAGCAGTACTGAGATAGCTGAGTTGGAATGATAATGCCATCTTTCTTAGTCCGATCGGTCGGATGATTTGTAGAGCATGGCCTGCTCGCACGGTCATACCAGTTGAGTAGATCGCGCTTGCATCGGACCACGGGTTCAAGGGATTGGCCGTATCGGCAGGACAGGATGCCTAACGGGATCAAACATTGTGAGTGGGCTCTTTTCCTTCTCCTCTACTCCTTCATGCCTAATAATATGGAAACACGTAAAAGGCTTGAAACACTTGGGCTGAAACATTGGGAATCACTACACTGAGGCGTGCATAGAGTGTACGCCATTGGCTTGGTAGGATTGTGGCTTGATATGGTTTACGCGTTGGATAGTTGGAGCTAGAGTTGGAATATTACATTTGAGGCAGTTGGTTGGATATTTGGGATTATGCTTGGACAGTTGAAATGATGCATTGAGAGATTGGGAACATTGAGATTTGGGCGAGCGAGCGTGCATCCGTGCACGGGTATCACTTGGTCGCTTTGTCTTGCAAAGCGAGCAGTTATGGTTCAAAACCGAACAACTGCATCGACGAGGGTGTTGTGCCGCTTGATGGGGCATCGTGCCACGAATGGGACATTGTGCCACTGAAACGGCATTATGCCATGGGTTAGCTTTGAGCATGGGTGTTGCACCATTGTAAATACTGTGTTGAGAAGAGGCATTGTGCCTATGGGAATAACTTGTGAATGGTGCCTTGGGCTATATGTTGGAAGAATGGTTATGGATGTGTTGGTTGGATTATTGGCGGAACGAGTCTAGGATCGCTTGGTGGGGCGAGAATGTTCGATCCTCTCGTCATACCTACTTGGTGTCTGCATGTCACGGACAACCTGTATTGCACAGGGTTTGGTCTCCTCGAACGGGTACTCCGGGGCACCGGGACCGTTCGGCCATGAAGGAGACAATTGGGTAACGCGTCTTGGGCGCGGTGCCAGTGGTTGGAATCGATCCAGGTGGGTTAGCTACTTAGCGCTGTTTCGAGGAGAACCGTATTTGATCAGTCCGATCAAAGTCCTTTATGGCTTGGCCAGTGACTTCATATAGTATAGTGTTGGCTTGCTTTTCTTTTGTTGGTTTGGCTTTCGTGTAGGCGCGGCTACCTTGCCTCGGCAAGAGTGTGCACTGTGAGATTTGGATTATAAGTGTTGGTTGAGGATGGATATTGAGGCTTGGTTGATGGTTCGACATGTTATCGTGTTGCTTGGACTTGAGCAGGACGGTTTGCATGCTAGTTTCCCTCGAGTTGCTTATATATTTGCTTGTCGTTTGGTTTGAGTTGAGTGCTTGCATGCTTAAACTGCTTTACAGCTTTCCTTAATATGTCATCCCTATGCCATGAAATGAATCTAGGATTCAACTAGAAAGATCACCATATAACTGTTTGCATTCACTATTTTTTACTTAGTGTCGGCTTAGGCGAGTGGGTTACCCCGCTCACCAGTACGGTTGTGTACTGACCCACGTTTGTGGATAATATTTCAGGTACGCAGGCGTAGTGGCGCTGCTTGGATATACGGGACATGATGTATGAACTGTAAGTACCTTTGTGGGCTAGAGAAAAGAGCAAGAGTATTTCATCGCCTTCGTGGCATCGCCTTCGTGGCCTTGTCTTCGATGAGGCATTTCATTTGACCCTATCGTGAGCTTCGCTGCGTATTACTCTGATTGTGTGCTTGGTACACAATACTTGACTTCCGCTGTAACTTGGTTGTTTCAATGATAACATTTGGTGTTTGACAACATTGCCTTGTACGAGCGCAACTCCAGGCTCGTACGGCATCACGTCCCGATGAGAACGATGGTCCTGCGGGAGTGCTATAAACGTGGTGATTCACGTTCAGCGGGGACTATCGAGCTTGCGGGAGATTGGGGCGTGACAGATTGGTATCAGAGCGCCTGGTTCATTTTCTCGGACTTAGTCCTTCGCTTCATCACAAACTCTAAATTGCTTCCGCGTGTCGTCTAGCTCTTGACTCTACTCGGTGCCACATCGGATGTTTCATGCAATAAGTCTATTTATTGCTAGTTGTGGCTGCATATTATTCTTTGTTGGGTTGCCTTGGTTGGTTTTCGTAGGATCGCTTAGTCTCGTTAGGCGTTGTTGCATTTGTGCAACAAGTGTGGGCTTTTGTTGGGTTGGCTTGGCTTAGCGTTCGGGAGTTTTTGATTGCCTCAATGGATCAGTTGGTTGGCTAACAAGATTTGGTTATGCGGCATGTTTTGAGTAAGAAACATTCGATGAGAATAAATCGTTGCACGAGTTGCTCGTCTAGCGAATGTGTTGGATAGAAGTTGGAAGTTTGGCTGTGGCGCATCGGTTGAGCATGTTTGAGTTTGGCTCGGGAATATCAGAATAGTTGGCACGAGTTGCTCGTATAACAAATGTGTGGAACCATTGAGTATTGGGTTGGATTACTTTGAAGAGAGATCGTTGCACGGGTTGCTCGTGTTGACGGCTTTGAGAATAGCTGGAAGTATTGTGAATGGGATATGGCACGAGTTGCATAGTGAGATTTATGGAAACAGTTGGATAATTCAAGCATTGCCTGAGTTTTTGTGTCAGACTTGAGTTGAGAAAGGCATGATCATGCATGGAGAATGGTTCGAACGGATCTTGGATTCGTGCAGGAAAACGTAATGTGAGTAGTGACTTGATTCGAAGTGGTATATGGGATCAAACGTGTTAAGCAAGGCATTGGAAATATTTTGGTTGGACATCTATAGGAATTGCCTGAACGGACTCGTGAAACGAGAATACAAGTTGGTTAGTGCACGTCGGTTAAGTTGGGAAGAATGAAAATGGAGCAAGCGAATATTGAGTTGAGCATATCGTGAACGGACTGATGCAAATAAAAGTATCGTTGGGCTTAAGTGATGGACGAGATCGAAACGAACAACTGGGATGCGCTTGAACGAGCAATGGGTGAATCAAATGATAGCGAGCACGAACTACGATTTTGGGCGACACATTTGAGCTGTTGGTTGAGCAAAGAAACACGATATTGGTCTGGAGGGACAATGAGATGGATTCACACAAACTTGAAAGATTTTGGATGTTGCTGCTCGTGAAGTTGACTCAGGTTTAGCGGAAATGGAATTTTGGGCACGATGGTGCAACGATAGTAAACAGATTCTCCGAAAGACGTGGACGGACGTTTGAAGATAGCTAATTATGAGAGCAACGTTGAAACAAATTACTGTACTGCTCGAGTAAGTTGGACGTGCATTGTGGAGCGCGGCAAACAGATAAGAATTGGAGCAAGTCTTTGGTTTCGGAAATCATTGCAGTGGTAGTGCGAGAAGACGAACATGGCAATTCAAAAATTTGATGGATTCAGGGCAGAACGGCAGATTGAGGGAAGACGGTTTCAACGAGCACAGTTCTCGAGTTGTGGCTTGGATAGATAGCAAGACTCTAGGTGGTTAAGCAGCATTAGTTGACAGATCAGCAGAGGTAGTGCATGAGTTCTCAGATTCGGAAGTTCGCTCGGATGGAATGGTTGGATTTTGATTCGGATTTGCAGATGAGATATAGCATGGTTCATAGTAACTGTCCATCGTGATGATTACAATTATCGAGCGTAGCTTCGGGACAGCTGACCCTAGCGACTTGCCCGCTGAATCGGATATGAATATGGTAGACCCATAGAAAGACCCTTGAGGCGGCGTATTTGGGAATACGTCGAGGGCAGATGTGTGTTGGAGATTTGGCTTATTGACTAAGAGTTGGATTTGAGAGATCCTTGGGATAGCCTTCAGCTGAAGATGCAGCCGGAAGACCGAAGCGATTGTGGGATTGGCCTAAGTCAACTGATGAGATTCAGAGTCACAGATTTTTGTAGATGGCATCGCCTCTGACTCATCGTGCTCTGGAAGGAAATAGTATTTATATGAATTGACGACTGTGGCGGCTCGTTCAAATCAAATCTTTACAAATACTGGAAGGGACAGATATGCCTCAGATTTACAAGATGTCTCAAAACTTAGTCTGGGAAGCGTGCTCATTCGGAAGGCGAAGGTGGTATCCTATGCTTCGAGGCAGTGGAAGCAGCGCGAAGAACTATTCCATACGCAACCTAGGAATTATGGCGAGTGTGTCCACGTTAAAATCGTGGCAACACTATCCCTTTGGCGTGGCAACGAGATCTTCGTGGATCACACAAACCTCAATATAGATGTTCACCCTGTGAGGTATTGAGATTGAGGAAGAGGTGTTGGACTGAGCTGATGAAAGCAAAGTTGATATTTGGATAAGTCGCCTAGATGGGGTAGTATCATTTGAGTTGATCGTTCGGTGCATGAGATATATTTGGAGATGTTGCTAGTGCGGATTCGGATTGAGTTGGAACAAGAACTGATTGAGTCGGTGAAAATTCATCATATTGAGAATAGTGCTCAAGCGAACATATTGGAATGGAAATCAGGATTGGTTCGATTTGGGAGTGAAGCTAATGGATGCCTCGGACATAAAGATACCCTTGTAACTTATCCAAATTCGCTATCGCAAAGCTCGGCTGAAATACATGTATTTTAGGGATGCCTTAAATATGTGTATCGATCCAAAACTAAGCGATACGAGGAATTCGTATTGAGCTGCAAGGAGGATGTGGGAATATAGAATTTGTACGAGCATTCAACAGAGCGAGATGCTGAGTCTGGATCAGGATAATGTGAGTTGCATAGAGCAGATCCATGAAATTAGATTGTGGCATGTGATAGGAATGAGTACCAGCACGGTTCGTGGACGAACCTGATTCTAAGTGGTATATTATGTAATGCCCGCAACCGCACGGTGCGTTACGCTGAGTCGAATTGAATGAAACAAATGATGGTTATATTTGATTTGTTGGATTTTGGGAATAAGTATTGATTGAGTTATTTCATGTGCAGATGGCTAGCGGGTTCGATGGAAATCATGTGTTCGTTCAGAGCAGTACTGAGATAGCTGAGTTGGAATGATAATGCCATCTTTCTTAGTCCGATCGGTCGGATAATTTGTAGAGCACGGCCTGCTCGCACGGTCATACCAGTTGAGTAGATCGCGCTTGCATCGGACCACGGGTTCAAGGGATTGGCCGTATCGGCAGGACAGGATGCCTAACGGGATCAAACATTGTGAGTGGGCTCTTTTTCTTCTCCTCTACTCCTTCATGCCTAATAATATGGAAACACGTAAAAGGCTTGAAACACTTGGGCTGAAACATTGGGAATCACTACACTGAGGCGTGCATAGAGTGTACGCCATTGGCTTGGTAGGATTGTGGCTTGATATGGTTTACGCGTTGGATAGTTGGAGCTAGAGTTGGAATATTACATTTGAGGCAGTTGGTTGGATAATTGGGATTATGCTTGGACAGTTGAAATGATGCATTGAGAGATTGGGAACATTGAGATTTGGGCGAGCGAGCGTGCATCCGTGCACGGGTATCACTTGGTCGCTTTGTCTTGCAAAGCGAGCAGTTATGGTTCAAAACCGAACAACTGCATCGGCGAGGGTGTTGTGCCGCTTGATGGGGCATCGTGCCACGAATGGGACATTGTGCCACTGAAACGGCATTGTGCCATGGGTTAGCTTTGAGCATGGGTGTTGCACCATTGTAAATACTGTGTTGAGAAGAGGCATTGTGCCTATGGGAATAACTTGTGAATGGTGCCTTGGGCTATATGTTGGAAGAATGGTTATGGATGTGTTGGTTGGATTATTGGCGGAACGAGTCTAGGATCGCTTGGTGGGGCGAGAATGTTCGATCCTCTCGTCATACCTACTTGGTGTCTGCATGTCACGGACAACCTGTATTGCACAGGGTTTGGTCTCCTCGAACGGGTACTCCGGGGCACCGGGACCGTTCGGCCATGGAGGAGACAATTGGGTAACACGTCTTGGGCGCGGTGCCAGTGGTTGGAATCGATCCAGGTGGGTTAGCTACTTAGCGCTATTTCGAGGAGAACCGTATTTGATCAGTCCGATCAAAGTCCTTTATGGCTTGGCCAGTGACTTCATATAGTATAGTGTTGGCTTGCTTTTCTTTTGTTGGTTTGGCTTTCGTGTAGGCGCGGCTACCTTGCCTCGGCAAGAGTGTGCACTGTGAGATTTGGATTGTAAGTGTTGGTTGAGGATGGATATTGAGGCTTGGTTGATGGTTCGACATGTTATCGTGTTGCTTGGACTTGAGCAGGACGGTTTGCATGCTAGTTTCCCTCGAGTTGCTTATATATTTGCTTGTCGTTTGGTTTGAGTTGAGTGCTTGCATGCTTAAACTGCTTTACAGCTTTCCTTAACATGTCATCCCTATGCCATGAAATGAATCTAGGATTCAACTAGAAAGATCACCATATAACTGTTTGCATTCACTATTTTTTACTTAGTGTCGGCTTAGGCGAGTGGGTTACCCCGCTCACCAGTACGGTTGTGTACTGACCCACGTTTGTGGGCAATATTTCAGGTACGCAGGCGTAGTGGCGCTGCTTGGATATACGGGACATGATGTATGAACTGTAAGTACCTTTGTGGGCTAGAGAAAAGAGCAAGAGTATTTCATCGCCTTCGTGGCATCGCCTTCGTGGCCTTGTCTTCGATGAGGCATTTCATTTGACCCTATCGTGAGCTTCGCTGCGTATTACTCTGATTGTGTGCTTGGTACACAATACTTGACTTCCGCTGCAACTTGGTTGTTTCAATGATAACATTTGGTGTTTGACAACATTGCCTTGTACGAGCGCAACTCCAGGCTCGTACGGCATCACGTCCCGATGAGAACGATGGTCCTGCGGGAGAGCTATAAACGTGGTGATTCACGTTCAGCGGGGACTATCGAGCTTGCGGGAGATTGGGGCGTGACAGATTGGTATCAGAGCGCCTGGTTTATTTTCTCGGACTTGGTCCTTCGCTTCATCACAAACTCTAAATAGCTTCCGCGTGTCGTCTAGCTCTTGACTCTACTCGGTGCCACATCGGATGTTTCATGCAATAAGTCTATTTATTGCTAGTTGTGGCTGCATATTATTCTTTGTTGGGTTGCCTTGGTTGGTTTTCGTAGGATCGCTTAGTCTCGTTAGGCGTTGTTGCATTTGTGCAACAAGTGTGGGCTTTTGTTGGGTTGGCTTGGCTTAGCGTTCGGGAGTTTCTGATTGCCTCAATGGATCAGTTGGTTGGCTAACAAGATTTGGTTATGCGGCATGTTTTGAGTAAGAAGCATTCGATAAGAATAAATCGTTGCACGAGTTGCTCGTCTAGCGAATGTGTTGGATAGAAGTTGGAAGTTTGGCTGTGGCGCATCGGTTGAGCATGTTTGAGTTTGGCTCGGGAATATCAGAATAGTTGGCACGAGTTGCTCGTATAACAAATGTGTGGAACCATTGAGTATTGGGTTGGATTACTTTGAAGAGAGATCGTTGCACGGGTTGCTCGTGTTGACGGCTTTGAGAATAGCTGGAAGTATTGTGAATGGGATATGGCACGAGTTGCATAGTGAGATTTATGGAAACAGTTGGATAATTCAAGCATTGCCTGAGTTTTTGTGTCAGACTTGAGTTGAGAAAGGCATGATCATGCATGGAGAATGGTTCGAACGGATCTTGGATTCGTGCAGGAAAACGTAATATGAGTAGTGACTTGATTCGAAGTGGTATATGGGATCAAACGTGTTAAGCAAGGCATTGGAAATATTTTGGTTGGACATCTATGGGAATTGCCTGAACGGACTCGTGAAACGAGAATACAAGTTGGTTGGTGCACGTCGGTTAAGTTGGGAAGAATGAAAATAGAGCAAGCGAATATTGAGTTGAGCATATCGTGAACGGACTGATGCAAATAAAAGTATCGTTGGGCTTAAGTGATGGACGAGATCGAAACGAATAACTGGGATGCGCTTGAACGAGCAATGGGTGAATCAAATGATAGCGAGCACGAACTACGATTTTGGGCGACACATTTGAGCTGTTGGTTGAGCAAAGAAACACGATATTGGTCTGGAGGGACAATGAGATGGATTCACACAAACTTGAAAGATTTTGGATGTTGCTGCTCGTGAAGTTGACTCAGGTTTAGCGGAAATGGAATTTTGGGCAAGATGGTGCAACGATAGTAAACAGATTCTCCGAAAGACGTGGACGGACGTTTGAAGATAGCTAATTATGAGAGCAATGTTGAAACAAATTACTGTGCTGCTCGAGTAAGTTGGACGTGCATTGTGGAGCGCGGCAAACAGATAAGAATTGGAGCAAGTCTTTGGTTTCGAAAATCATTGCAGTGGTAGTGCGAGAAGACGAACATGGCAATTCAAAAATTTGATGGATTCAGGGCAGAACGGCAGATTGAGGGAAGACGGTTTCAACGAGCACAGTTCTCGAGTTGTGGCTTGGATAGATAGCAAGACTCTAGGTGGTTAAGCAGCATTAGTTGACAGATCAGCAGAGGTAGTGCATGAGTTCTCGGATTCGGAAGTTTGCTCGGATGGAATGGTTGGATTTTGATTCGGATTTGCAGATGAGATATAGCATGGTTCATAGTAACTGTCCATCGTGATGATTACAATTATCGAGCGTAGCTTCGGGACAGCTGACCCTAGCGACTTGCCCGCTGAATCGGATATGAATATGGTAGACCCATAGAAAGACCCTTGAGGCGGCGTATTTGGGAATGCGTCGAGGGCAGATGTGTGTTGGAGATTTGGCTTATTGACTAAGAGTTGGATTTGAGAGATCCTTGGGATAGCCTTCAGCTGAAGATGCAGCCGGAAGACCGAAGCGATTGTGGGATTGGCCTAAGTCAACTGATGAGATTCAGAGTCACAGATTTTTGTAGATGGCATCGCCTCTGACTCATCGTGCTCTGGAAGGAAATAGTATTTATATGAATTGACGACTGTGGCGGCTCGTTCAAATCAAATCTTTACAAATACTGGAAGGGACAGATGTGCCTCAGATTTACAAGATGTCTCAAAACTTAGTCTGGGAAGCGTGCTCATTCGGAAGGCGAAGGTGGTATCCTATGCTTCGAGGCAGTGGAAGCAGCGCGAAGAACTATTCCATACGCAACCTAGGAATTGTGGCGAGTGTGTCCACGTTAAAATCGTGGCAACACTATCCCTTTGGCGTGGCAACGAGATCTTCGTGGATCACACAAACCTCAATATAGATGTTCACCCTGTGAGGTATTGAGATTGAGGAAGAGGTGTTGGACTGAGCTGATGAAAGCAAAGTTGATATTTGGATAAGTCGCCTAGATGGGGTAGTATCATTTGAGTTGATCGTTCGGTGCATGAGATATATTTGGAGATGTTGCTAGTGCGGATTCGGATTGAGTTGGAACAAGAACTGATTGAGTCGGTGAAAATTCATCATATTGAGAATAGTGCTCAAGCGAACATATTGGAATGGAAATCAGGATTGGTTCGATTTGGGAGTGAAGCTAATGGATGCCTCGGACATAAAGATACCCTTGTAACTTATCCAAATTCGCTATCGCAAAGCTCGGCTGAAATACATGTATTTTAGGGATGCCTTAAATATGTGTATCGATCCAAAACTAAGCGATACGAGGAATTCGTATTGAGCTGCAAGGAGGATGTGGGAATATAGAATTTGTACGAGCATTCAACAGAGCGAGATGCTGAGTCTGGATCAGGATAATGTGAGTTGCATAGAGCAGATCCATGGAATTAGATTGTGGCATGTGATAGGAATGAGTACCAGCACGGTTCGTGGACGAACCTGATTCTAAGTGGTATATTATGTAATGCCCGCAACCGCACGGTACGTTACGCTGAGTCGAATTGAATGAAACAAATGCTGGTTATATTTGATTTGTTGGATTTTGGGAATAAGTATTGATTGAGTTATTTCATGTGCAGATGGCTAGCGGGTTCGATGGAAATCAGGTGTTCGTTCAGAGCAGTACTGAGATAGCTGAGTTGGAATGATAATGCCATCTTTCTTAGTCCGATCGGTCGGATAATTTGTAGAGCACGGCCTGCTCGCACGGTCATACCAGTTGAGTAGATCGCGCTTGCATCGGACCACGGGTTCAAGGGATTGGCCGTATCGGCAGGACAGGATGCCTAACGGGATCAAACATTGTGAGTGGGCTCTTTTTCTTCTCCTCTACTCCTTCATGCCTAATAATATGGAAACACGTAAAAGGCTTGAAACACTTGGGCTGAAACATTGGGAATCACTACACTGAGGCGTGCATAGAGTGTACGCCATTGGCTTGGTAGGATTGTGGCTTGATATGGTTTACGCGTTGGATAGTTGGAGCTAGAGTTGGAATATTACATTTGAGGCAGTTGGTTGGATAATTGGGATTATGCTTGGATAGTTGAAATGATGCATTGAGAGATTGGGAACATTGAGATTTGGGCGAGCGAGCGTGCATCCGTGCACGGGTATCACTTGGTCGCTTTGTCTTGCAAAGCGAGCAGTTATGGTTCAAAACCGAACAACTGCATCGGCGAGGGTGTTGTGCCGCTTGATGGGGCATCGTGCCACGAATGGGACATTGTGCCACTGAAACGGCATTGTGCCATGGGTTAGCTTTGAGCATGGGTGTTGCACCATTATAAATACTGTGTTGAGAAGAGGCATTGTGCCTATGGGAATAACTTGTGAATGGTGCCTTGGGCTATATGTTGGAAGAATGGTTATGGATGTGTTGGTTGGATTATTGGCGGAACGAGTCTAGGATCACTTGGTGGGGCGAGAATGTTCGATCCTCTCGTCATACCTACTTGGTGTCTGCATGTCACGGACAACCTGTATTGCACAGGGTTTGGTCTCCTCGAACGGGTACTCCGGGGCACCGGGACCGTTCGGCCATGGAGGAGACAATTGGGTAACGCGTCTTGGGCGCGGTGCCAGTGGTTGGAATCGATCCAGGTGGGTTAGCTACTTAGCGCTGTTTCGAGGAGAACCGCATTTGATCAGTCCGATCAAAGTCCTTTATGGCTTGGCCAGTGACTTCATATAGTGTAGTGTTGGCTTGCTTTTCTTTTGTTGGTTTGGCTTTCGTGTAGGCGCGGCTACCTTGCCTCGGCAAGAGTGTGCACTGTGAGATTTGGATTGTAAGTGTTGGTTGAGGATGGATATTGAGGCTTGGTTGATGGTTCGACATGTTATCGTGTTGCTTGGACTTGAGCAGGACGGTTTGCATGCTAGTTTTCCTCGAGTTGCTTATATATTTGCTTGTCGTTTGGTTTGAGTTGAGTGCTTGCATGCTTAAACTGCTTTACAGCTTTCCTTAACATGTCATCCCTATGCCATGAAATGAATCTAGGATTCAACTAGAAAGATCACCATATAACTGTTTGCATTCACTATTTTTTACTTAGTGTCGGCTTAGGCGAGTGGGTTACCCCGCTCACCAGTACGGTTGTGTACTGACCCACGTTTGTGGGCAATATTTCAGGTACGCAGGCGTAGTGGCGCTGCTTGGATATACGGGACATGATTTATGAACTGTAAGTACCTTTGTGGGCTAGAGAAAAGAGCAAGAGTATTTCATCGCCTTCGTGGCCTTGTCTTCGATGAGGCATTTTATTTGACCCTATCGTGAGCTTCGCTGCGTATTACTCTGATTGTGTGCTTGGTACACAATACTTGACTTCCGCTGCAACTTGGTTGTTTCAATGATAATATTTGGTGTTTGACAACATTGCCTTGTACGAGCGCAACTCCAGGCTCGTACGGCATCACGTCCCGATGAGAACGATGGTCCTGCGGGAGAGCTGTAAACGTGGTGATTCACGTTCAGCGAGGACTATCGAGCTTGCGGGAGATTGGGGCGTGACATTAATCCCCTATCTCTGCACACACATATATATAAAACTAGGATTGTCAGTATTTTGATTGTCCCATTAGCTATTAGGACTGCCAAAATCTTCAGTCCTAGTTTTAATACCATGTCTCTGCACATATATATAAATATATATAAAACTAGAACTGTCATCATTTTTATAGTCCCATTAGCTATTAGGACTGTCAAAATCTTGACAGTCCTAGTTTTAATCACCTATCTCTGCACATATATATAAAATATCCAAGTTCAAAGTTAAACAAAAATAACCAGTCAAAACTAGTCAAAACTAGGACAGCCAACTTAAACAAAACATAACCAATCAAAAATCGAAACACAAAGTTACAGCCAACTTCAAAGTTTAACATGTCAAGATTACAACCCAAAAAAACTCGAAACACAAACTGTAGCAAAGTTTCATATCAATTGAAATATGGCATAAACTTCATGCCGCATCTTTGTACGTTGCTCCCTATTTTTCAAGAAAGAAAAATCTTCAGTGTTGCGGATGTGTTGTAGCTCCTTATTGATTTCCATATAATTCGTACCCTGCAACTGACAAGGCTTCTTCCCAACTTCTTTGCTTTCCTAGCCTATTGATGACAATTCATAAAATTTGTTAGGTTATAAACATTTACGTATCTTCAAACTTAAAGTTGGTTGCCTCACCATCTTGACCAATGTAGTATACAAGACAGATTTGACAGGGAGATCTGATGGTACACACACAATATCGCCTCCGCGTTTGAACAACGTAGGTAGTCCGACACCAGCGTAGTAGGCGATATAGTCGTCGCTATATTCTATCATATTTACTGTTGCTTGTCGTTCAGTTTCTCTAATAACATGACGTTTCCACTCAGTAAAGAAGTCCGAGACCCAGTTGAATGCTGCAGGAATATAGTTTAGGGGTTTTGTACCTCTCGGAGCACTTATTATTTTCAATGTGCTCTTCGGGACTGTTTGTACATAACCAAGATGACGGAGCACTCTATCAAGCATATAAGGCTCCTCGATTTCATAACAACTTATCAGACCATAATATAAAGCAACTGGTTGCAATGGTCGACTACTCTGTCGCAAATCATGATATAGATCCCAAACTATCTACAACGTATAAAATTTAGCATAACGTAATTTAGTAAATTATTACTAAACATAAAAAAATTAGGTCTCAATTCACGTCTTCTATCGTCATATCTTCAAGTGCATTCCATAGGGCGGCCAATGTGTGTGGACGTTTGGCATCTTCCTTAGTTGGCTTTCATTTGCACATTCTAGGAAGGTGCTTGTCATACCCTCGGTTAAGTTTAGCCCGCTTCAGGGTTGGAAAGTGCTCGTATATCCATGCCTTCACGTAACCAAGTTAAAAAAAACTAGTCAAAAAATTTACAACAAAATTTTCTATTATGTATACAAGTTGACAAAGATATATCTTTACATGGAGTAGAGTCTGGCATCCGGATATTATCTTGGAACCGACGCGGGATGCCATACCAAGCTCGTAGTAAATGTATGCTAGTATACTGCTTCCCCAAGATATTTCTCCCACTGTGTCTATGTCATCAAAATTCAAGAGATATTTAGCATGTATCGACGTTCCACACTTATCTGGAATATCGACAGCCCCTAAGATGAACTGCATATATCCACGGGCCACATTATCGCTATTATCCACTTCGGGGTCTGAATCATCGAATGTCTCCTCCAAATATTTCAAAGGAAGTCTATACTACTTTTTGAAGTCTCGAAGGGTTGTAAAACTCATCGCATCAACTCCTAGACAACCTGATACATAATCCACGATATGGTCGTAAAAGTTAATGCTTGATTCATCAAAAGTGTGATTCATCATGACTCGACCATCAACCCTAAGTCCTAATATATGATGGATGTCATCCAGGGTAATTGTCAACTCCCCTTTTGGGAGATAAAATGTGTTGGTTTCTAGATGCCATCGTTCTATAAATGCTGATATGAGTGCATTGTCCACCGTCGTATATGAGTAGTTACCTAAATTTTGTAAACCGATGGGATTGATTTTAGCCTTGACATCGTCTCCAAAAAATTTAAACCCCCATGTATTGCACTTTTTACCGTGGTTGATCACCGTTAACATACGAGAACTCTCCTAAAAAGTAAACAATTGGATGAACTTATAACTATATATAAAATGTAGTTATCTATAAATAATTGGATGAACGTAGAACTTAGAACTATATATAAAATTATCATAACATAATGTAGTTACCGGATTGTTTCATATTTGGTATGCAATATGGTTCTCGATCGATGGCAACATAGAGCAACTGTTTGGACGAGTCTCGATTGGACTATCTGGCTGCTGAGAAGGTCCTGAACCATCAGTATGCCAATTTTTGAGGGTTGGTGGCCGAGTCTCGACTGGACTATCTGCATGCTGAGAAGGTCCTGAACCATCAGTTGTCCAGTTTTGGACGGTTGGTATGTCTTCATCGGAGGAGGAAGAAGAACCAGAAGTACTAGGAGCACGTCTCTTCGAACGGGTTACAGTCTTCTTCTGTCGACGTTTCCTAACTTGAGGGGGTACCTCGGGGTCGACGATAGTGAGGGCTGTCTCAATAGCACACTCAATATTGCGTTCCTTACGCATCGACGCAGTGAGACGTCTTCTTATGATACCTTCATCCTCGAGGCCCTTTCGAGGGTCGTGACTATAAGACAAAGAAATATATTTTAACATCCCAAAATTAATTGAACATTCAGGACTGTAGAAATTTTTAAAGTCATATATGTATAAAGGACTGTTGAAATTTCTACAGTCCTATATTTATATAGGACTGTTAAAATTTCTACATTCCTCTATACATAAAGGACTGGAGATATTTCAACAGTCCACAATGTATATAGGACTGTAGAAATATCAACAGTCCGGAATGTTTCTGTCCCGAACGTTCGAGGAATTTCGAACTTGTATACCCTAAAATCGGGTTTTAGACTCTAGAAATACGTCGAAACTACATCCAAAACCTATTTTAGCTTATTTTACTATAATTTTAAGCCTCTAACGAAATTAGAAAGAATTTTTTTGGAATTTTTTTGAAATGCAATAGAAAATAAAAATAAATTGAGAAGGACAAGGAGGAGTAAGAATTGTACCTTGATTCTTTTGAGAGTTTGGGAGACATCAATTAATGGTTGGAATTTGAGGAGATGGAGATTACAAAATTTTAGGTTTCAAATGGAAGGAGTAGAGGAGGAGGGACCGACGGTGGTGGAGGTTTGGGGGATTTGGGGGTAAGGTTGGGCTAGTATGAGTAATATTTGGGGTAGTATGAGTCTTCATTCATTAATGGACTAGCCCCAAGTATTTTGTAGTGCCTTTATCACGCCATCTGCCTAGAATTAATACCGCAATCGTCTACGTTCGTTTGCACGCGTCTCTCTGTAAAGAGAAATTTTGAGTTACCCTCTACCTTTTTTATCCATATTTAGTGTGTACCTCACATCGTTTCTATAATGTACAAGATTTTTTTTATTTTGACAAAATTTGTCCAGTCATAACGGTCAACGACTTTGATCTAAAAAATTTGACGAAAATGTCCCTCAATGTCTTCTTCACTATCCTTCTCCTCCTCATCTCCCCTCCCCATCACCACCGCTGCCCTCCCCACCCCCTCCCAGCCACCGCCGCTACCCCCCCTCTTCCCTCTCATCCCTCTCCTCCTCCCCCCTAACCCCGACCCCCTCCTTCCCGTCGTCGACCCCCCCTCCCCCGCTGCCATTGCTATTGTTGCAGCTGCTGCTACCCGCGGGGGAGAGGAGGAGGGTCGCTGATGCTACCCGCGAGGGCGGGAAGGGGGTGTCGACAGCGGGGGAGGGAGGGAGGCGAGAGCGAGGAGGGTGGGGGGCAACGTCGGGGGAGAGAGGGGGGCGGGGGTAGGGAAGGAGAGTGGAGGTTGTGGCAGGAATGAGGGGGCGGTGACAGGGAGCGGGGGCAGTGGCGGGGAGGAGGGGGTAGCAGAGAGAGGTAGCAAGCGGCGGAGGCGGTGGCGATGGTGGTGGCGGGAAGAAGGGGGTGGTGGCAGGGAGCGGGGGCAGGCGACAATGGCGGTGGCGGCGGTAGCGGGGAGGAGGGTGAGGATGGAAGAGGAAGAAGAAAATGAGTTGGACATTTTTGTCAAAATAATTGGTCAAAGTAGTTGACCGTTAATTCTGGATGGATTTCGTCAAATATGGAAAAAAAATACAGAAGTGACAACATGGAAGCGCTCATCCATGCGGCCCGCGGCCAAGTGGTCCCAATGTCCATGCGATCCAACATCCATACGGCCTAAGTGCTTTTTCTCCATGCTTCTTATTCAAACTTTGAAGGGGGTCTTGTAGAAGCATAAAAAATATGCGTCCCTGTGTCTAACAACCAAGCGCCCCCAATGCTCAGTAGAAATCAGGTCGCAAAGGTACCCTGCGGCCCAATAAGACAACATCCATGTGTCCCAATCAGTCGAAGCAGTCTTGGCCGCAAATGGACCTGACATGGTGTCCCGTCAACAAGATTGCCTCTGACATAGAATCCTGACAAAAAAAAAAATTCTAATTGCCACAAAAAACGTGGATATGCTAAATGACATGTCATGCCCCAGTTCCAAAATACTGAGGGACTAGCCATGTGGCAATGGCCATCAGCACAACTCCAATGGGCAACCCCAATTTAATAGACCCGTTAGAGTGTACTTAAGCTGTAATAAATATAAATACAGTCTACACTATCTATCACAGAATAATTCCAATCTCATCCACAAAAAGAAAATATGATAGACTAATCAAGATAATAGATAAAAAGAAATATAGTCTATCAGCAAGTCCCAATAAAAAGTGTCTCAGGGAACAACCCAATAATAAGTTAATACAATAATCCAAGAGTCAAGATATAGAATAACTAGAAGTAGAAATAACTGAGTATATAACAGAATACTCAGGAGAAATCTTCTGACACAACCTCATCCTCTGGTTCCAGTACTGCTCCAGCGTCAGCTCATGTCCCGTATATCTCGGGGTATTCCTCTTCTGCTGTACCTGGGGACATAATCCGGATCCAAGTCCTTAGGGGACATAGCAAGGTACAAGAATAACTCAAGCCAAATAAAATACAGTAAATAAAAATAGATCCTCAGGGAAAGCTATGTAACCAGCTACGTGAAATACAAATAAGAGCATCACTAGTACTACGCGAATGCTGGATTGATAGCTATTGTTGTATGCAAATTCGGCTAACGGTAGATGCATGTCCCAACTAGTCTTCAAGTCCAAGGCGCAGAGTCGTAGCATGTCTTCGAGGATTTGGTTGACACATTCTGTTTGACCGTCTGTCTGTTGATGGTAGACGAAGCTGAACTTCAACTTCGTCCCCATTGTTGACTGTAGGCTTTTCCAGAAATGCAATAAGAATCGACCATCTCTATCGGAGACAATGGATACGGGCATGCCGTGGAGTCGAACGATCTCGTTGAGGTAGATCTGGGCCAGGTGGTCGGCACTCCAAGTTCTTTTGATAGGCATAAAGTGAGCTGACTTGGTGAGTCGATTAAAGATGACCCAGACGACATCATTCCCTCGTTGTGTCTTTGGCAAACCAACAATAAAATCCATCATTATATGTTTCCATTTCCACTCCGATATAGCAAGGTTCTGCATCACTCCGCCCGGCTTCTAATGCTCGACCTTTACCCTCTGACAAGCCATGCATTGCGACACGAACATTGTCACATCTCTTTTCATGTCGTGCCACCAAAATATCGTACGGAGATCTCGATACATCTTTGTGTTACCCGGATGTGAAGTATAACTTGCATAATGGGCTTCCGTGAGTATCTCTTTTCTGAGGGCTGCATCGTTAGGAATGCACAATCTTTCCTTCACTCGCATCATCCCGTCCGTACCTACCACAAAGTCGGTTGCCTTTCCTGCTGAGATAAGACCTTGCATCTTTTGCAGGAATAGGTCATCCTTCTGAGCGGACTTGACCTTTTCTAATAAATCGGGTTCGAGGCACAGCTGTGCCACTTGTGCTCCCTTTTTGTATCAAATTTTAAGTGTAATGCCCAAAGCTTCAATATCACGGAAGCGGATCTTCTAGACAGTTTGCTCCACAAGTTCAGGGCCAAGAATTTGCCGTTATCCAACTTCATCCCAACAAATCGGGGATCTGCACTTCCGCCCATACAACGTCTCATACGGCGCCATCTGAATGCTGAATTGGTTATATATATAACTGAACCGATTATATATATATATATATATATATATATATATATATATATATATATATATATATATGTGTGTGTGTGTGTGTGTGTGTGTGTGTGTGTGTGTGTGTGTATACAAAAATTTGTATGCATTTTTCTTCCTCATAATGTTGTTCATGATTAATTTTATGCTACTCATTTTTATTTTTATCTTTGTTTTCAGTTGAGAATCAGGTTCTTATAACATACAATTGATTTTGGTGAACTTAAAGTTATGTTAAGAACAATAAGAATTGAACTTTTGATATTTTGAGCTTATATTTTTGTATTTTCTTAGAACTTAGAAGTGAATTTTGGTGTACTTGAACTTATGCTAAGGGTTTATCTCAGTGATTGTGCTAGATCTTTTAAGCTCATTTTTAGATGTTTGCGATTTGTTACGTATTTCTCTAATAAATTTGTTTAATTGTTTGGTTGGTAGAGGCTAGGCTTTGAAATTTAATGGTTACAAAATATATATATATAGAGGATGTTTCATAATAATAAGTATGTTGCTTGATCGAATGTTAATTGGTAAAATACCGTTACCGAACAAAAACCGACCAAATACCTTTAACTGAAACTGAAAAAACCGATTATAAATGGTACGATATTGATATTAATTTTTTAAATACCGATTAAAAAAATATAAAAAAAGTCGACCGAATACCGACCGATTATACCGACGCTCACCCTTACTGGACGTATTATTCCTTCCATTTATAAAATAGTAGGAGTTGGGGGCAGTAGACCCAAAGCAGTGTGCACAAAGTCCCGAACGTTATGTCGGACCCGAGCGTTAGGCTGGAAATTAAAAAAAAGAAAAAAAAAAGAAAAAGGAAAAAGAAGAAGAGGTACTAATGATTTTGATTCACCTAACCAGTACATTTCATGTGTTTCCTTAAGAAATTAAGCAAAATGATAAGAAATGGCCTCTATGAACATATGCTTCAAGAGACATGAGTAAATGATGACCGTGCAATCTCCCATCTGTAGCTTTTCTAACAAGCGTGCAGCTTCTCTGCTATCTACCTTTTCTGAAGAACTCTCTTCACCAAACTATCATATTAAATCACAATTTCTAAATTGTATATACTCCAAAAGCTTTATGCACAAGTTCAATGATCAGCTTTATGCACAAGTTCACGATTGAAACTGAAATTGCTAAATTGTATATACTCCAAAAGCAGTACCGACTATAATATAGCCAAGCAGAAGACGTATTTAGGTAGCAGATAGCTATCTGAAACAAAACTTGGGACATATTTGGCACCACCAATATCAGTCTGTACTTATGATCCAAGTTATTTTGTGAAATGACAACTATAAGGATCGACATCAAAAGTAGTAGGTTCCTCTGTACAAATATATTCAGCACTCGAAGAGTTTCTCTAGTTTCGGACAATGTTAGTAAAAGAAAAGATCAAACAAATGTAGTTTCATGTTTTAGAAAAAAAAAAACAAAGAAATTGGTTTGAGAAAATTAAGTTTCAAGTTTCAACAAACCAAGTACTAACAAAAATGAAATTAGGCACTAACAAAAGAGACCTACTAAATATGACAATTTTCAGTCTTGTTATATTAACAGCTATGACAAGTACAAACACAAGAAGAATAGAGAAGAGACTGTTAAGCATTTGGTTAATGTATTAAAATTAAAGTAGCTCCTCTGAATGGAAATAACATTAATACGAACATCCTGTTGCCTTTCTTAGTAGCTCTGCATAACTCACATTCACCGTAAATTATTATTGAATGTCAAATTTCAATGGCTATATCTATGTACCTAGGCTAAAGTTTTTAATGGCAAATGTCAACCTGACTTCTGCTAGCGGCTTCATTGTAGTTGACTTGGACAGTGAACCTGCTTTTCTCCGAGTAATGCAATGTGTATATAAAAAAAAAGTTTAACCTTATACCAAGCACAGTTATACCTAAACTTCAGATAATTAACATAACATGTAGGCACATTCCTAATTGTGTCATATCTTGACAAATCATCATCTTAATCACCATGAAGGCAGACTTAAACTATTACTTAACTGCTTAAAATCCAATATTATCCATTTAAAATTATTTTCCAATCATATACAAATGGATTAGCTCTGAAGAATATATTGGAAACAATAAATGGTATTTGGTATTATTTAAACCTAAATTCCCTATCGTCAAGCAACACCAAAGCGATAACAAGGACCATGAAAACATACCAGGGTCAGGCAGGGCCAAAAATTTTGGCCCAAAATATTTTAGGTCAGGGTTTGGATATTGCTCAGCCCATTATCATCTCTAAGGAAGAGTGCTTTGTACATGTATATGAGACCAGCTATAACTACTATTAATAACGTCTTTGAACCCCCATTATTATGACCATAATCTAGTGGTCGTACTGTAATTCTTGTGTGATCATTCGATCGAGAAAATGTAATTCATTGTCAATCAAACTCTATTAGCTTAATTTGATGGTGAGGCCTTTGGTAAAAACACACTGATGGTCACAAGAAACTTGCAAGAAAATGGAGGGTAGACTATTCTACTTATGAACCAGGGACTGACTCACACTCAGTTTACATGAGTCAGCAAGTAAAAAAAAAAAAAAACACATTAATCGGAGGAATCGGTACAAATTGATTGATTTGACTTAGTTTTACAATGCAGGGCAGGCATTCTCATGCATCTTTACTTGGTTCTACTCTCCGATTACTAATTACAATCAAAACACAATTTAATCTTTAAAAAAAAACTTATTCACTTACAAAACAGCTCTTGTTCGTCGCTAACATTTTTCTATACAACTTGTTCTTTTCTCCATGACTATGCATGTTCTCTCTTTTTTGGAAATATCTTTCTATTTCTTATTTCGTCAATTTTAAGAACTCAAAACCCAGAGAAATGGCAAATATAGAAACCAAACTACTTGTCACTTGTGTCATATATCTAATAAATAGAGGGTCAAAAAATTGTTGTAGTTCAGACATACAAGACGTAGCACTCAGCTGAAAGGCAATATCATCAAAGACCTCCATGCTATCAAAGGCTGTTGTTGTCTGATATAGCATAGATACCAATATATGTTTCAGTTAAATTTAAATCATAAACCGAGAGGTAATAGCTTATTTTACCTCTGTTGTTGACATCTCAGGATCAGCTTGCATACTTATGTCACCCCTCAGAAACACAAGATGTTAGACCCATATTGAAATGATCATCTATCATGATTGTGTCTTCTGCAAGAAACGGACTCAACAGAAACTAATCTGATTATCGATGTCAATTTGTTCACCTAATCTTTTAGCATGTACTATTATACGTGTGATCTATACCATCCTAGGTTGCATGGATACTCCTACAGAGGCTCGTATCCATGCTCATGTCTTTACGGCTCGCCCATATCTACACTCCCAAGGGATCAAAACATGGCGGGGTAATTTGGCATGGTAATAATTGTGCCAAACAAAATTGAGATATGAGAATTAACATTTCTTTGCAAACAACCTTTCTATAACTTCTTGTAACCTAGTTACTAAAGAAAACATGCATAAATATAGATCACATTAACATATAACATGCAAATTATGTATGTAGATGTGTATATACCAGTAATCATGCCATACCCATATCCTAAATTTCTAAAATGTCATATTTCTAAAACTCAGACACAATGCCAAATATGCTTCAAATTTGGTTACACTGCTATTGAGTGCCACCACCGCATGAATTACTCTTACTAGGCTCATCAACCTAGCCCTAAGCTAGCTGCCATGGCTTACGGTTACCATCCTCCAACCGACACCTGGATTGCTAATAGTGGTGCCACCCACCATGTTACGCCTGACCTCGCCAACTTGTCCATAAAGTCAGATTATGCAGGTACATATGCTCTTGCTGTCGGTAATGGTGCTCAACTTAAAATCTCTCACACTGGTTCTTCTACAATCACTACTCCCTCTTTAAACTTTACTTTATCTAATATATTACATGCTCCACTCATTAAACACAACCTTCTTTCAGTTCACCGTTTTGTTTTAGATAACCAGTGTAGCCTAACATTTGACCCTCTTTGTCTTATTATAAAGGATCTACAGCCGGCAGCAACTCTATTCCGGAGTCCGGTTAGGCATTGTATCTACACACTTTCAGTTGGTTCAAGTTTTTCATCCACTTCACCTTCAGCATTTGCATCCTCTATTTATCAAGCAATTTGGCACCAGAGAATAGGACATGCTTCCAACCCAGTTCTCCGTACCATTCAACATCAAAATAAAATTTTATTTCCTCTGAATTTTCCTATTATATCTTCTTCTTGCACTGCTTGTCATTTAGACAAAAGTCATAAATTGCCTTTTTCTCTTTCATATTCTTGTAGTCAGTTTCCTTTTGAATTAGTCCATACAGGCGTTTGGGGACCCTCTCCTATTGTCTCTAACTCTGGATTTCGTTATTATGTCAACTTTGTGGATGATTACACCAAATTTTGTTGGATTTATCCCTTATATTTAAAATCAGATATGCTACTAGTATTTTTAGATTTCAAAACCAAGATTGAAACACAGTTTGGGCACCAAATCCGCTGCATTAGAACATATTGTGGAGGCGAATACATCACTGCAAAATTTGAATTAATTCTCAAGTACTACGGTATAGACCATGAATACACTTGTCCCCACACGTCGGAGCAAAATGGCGTGTCTGAGCGCAAACATAGAGATATTGTTCACATGGGTCGTACATTTTTTGCTCAATCAAAAGCTCCTTACTCATTTTGGGTTGATACTTTTATTACAGCGATCTACATCATTAATCGGCTACCATCGCCTTCTCTTGGACACATCTCACCTTATGAATTGCTTTACCATCGCCCTCCAGATTACTTTATGCTGCGAGTATTCGGTTGTGCATGCTTCCCTTGGGAAAGGCCCTATTCAGCTCATAAACTGGCTCCACGAAGCTCTTGTTATGTCTTTATTGGCTATAGCAATGCTCATAAAGGTTACAAGTGTTTTAACATATCAACTGGCAAAGTTCTGATATCCAGACATGTTCTCTTCGATGAGCAGTCCTTTTCTTTTGCTGAAGTTCCACAAACAGCCTCACCAAACAATTCACCAACAACCTCATCCACTCTCGTTCCATCCCTACATCGTTTCGATCCACAAACACAAACCTAGTCCTTTCCACAAACAACACTCCAACAAATCTCCTGCCTACTTCGGTTCCACCACATTCCTCCTCCCATCCTCTTACACCTACAACAACAGCGGAACCGTTGCCCATTACTCCTGCATCACAAATCTCACAACCCTCAACCTCCTGTTCCACTCACTTCCCCTCCAACTGAACCCCCACCACCCATCACAACAGCTACCAACACTCACCATATGCAGACTCGATTAAAGCAAGGAATTTTAAACCCAAAGCCTACCAATAATGCATTCTTACATGGATACCTTTTCGAAGATGTGTACATGAGCCGGCCCCCTAGCTTTACCGATCCACAACATCCCGACTTTGTGTGTAAACTGCATCATTCTATTTATGGGCTCAAGCAATCCCCTCGAGCTTGGTACGAACGCCTCAAAGTTGCTCTACTCAACATCGGATTTGTTGTTTCCTTCTTCTGACTCCTTACTGTTTGTTCGCATCTACAATGGAGACTGCATCATTATTCTTTTACATGTGGATTATATACTCATTACTGGATCTTCCATCCAAAGCTGTAAGAACCTTATTCAAGTTCTCTCCGATGAGTTCCCAATCAAGGACCTTGGACCGGCTAAGTTCTTTTTAGGTCTGGAAATCTCAAAAACTCTTGATGGACTTAATCTAACTCAAACTAAGTATATTATTGATCTTTTACATCAATCAAACATGGAAGGTGCCAAACCCTCGAAATCTCCTACAATCTCCAGCTTGAAGCTTGACAATCAAACATGTGACTTACTGGAAGACATTACTCATTATCAATCATTTGTTGGTGCTCTCCAATATCTAACTTGGACATGATGGCAATAAAACGTATCCTTCACTACCTCAAAGGATCAGCAAATCTTGGTCTCTTCTTCTCCAAAGGCTCCATGGATATCACTTCTTACTCTGATGCTGATTGGGCAGGCTCGCCAGAAGATTGCCGCTCCACAACCGGATATTGTGTGTTCCTTGGCCATAACTTAATCTGTTGGAGCGCAAAGAAACAATTCACCGTTGCACGAAGCTCTACAAAAGCTGAATATAACCATTAGCTCATACTGCTGCAGAAATTTTATGGCTTCTTTATCTTCTTCGTGATCTCAAGTTACCACTACGATCACCACCGAAAATTTTATGTGACAACTTAAGTGCTCTAGCTTTAGCCTCCAACCCGGTGTTTCATGCACGCACAAAGCATGTAGAGGTAGACTACCACTATATTCGAGAGTTAGTTCTCCTCCGACAACTCTCCATTCACTACGTCCACACGTCCGATCAACTTGCAGACATTCTCACCAAAGGACTCCCCTCGGTTCGATTTTCACTACTCCGATCAAAGCTTTTTGTTCGTGCCTCTCCCTGCAAGCTTGAGTGGGTATAATAAAGATAGGGTTCGGCAACTGTGAATCTGATTTGTTTTCTCCAAACAACTTTGCCATATCCACAACAAATATGACTCAACTTCCATATATTAGTAATTGAATCCTAGATACTACAAATATGTAACTATATAAGGCAGAAACTTGGCTACAATAAGTAGGTAAAATACAATGTCAATTCCGGAATAAGCGAAGAAAATTATGCAAAACATGAGACTAATGCAAAGCTAGGCATCATGGTTCCTGGATGAGGCAAACCGGATATTTGCTTGCAAGATTGGACTTGTAAAAGTCATAAACATGACTCATGTGTATTCCCCTCAATTTATTTTCAAATGTGGCAGCATTTGGGCCAATCAGCATGGCAATAGCAGCTGCACCTCCATTAGTATCCTCTCAAACAGCTGCATTTAGCATGAAAAACGAAGAGGTAAACATATATTATTGTTATTCAACCAAGCGGATCTGGATGATGAGTGAAGTAGGGATTCGAGAGATCAGACTTGGATGCGTCTGAAGCCGAAGGGATCTCTTCATAAACCATGGTGGCCAAACAAACGAAAAACTGCTACACGAGAAGGGAAAGTGTGGCCGCTATAGTCAGGATTTTAGTCCTGCTCTGATGCCATGAAAGAAAACTCAAATGGCTGAATTGAATTTCATTGATATGAGGCTGTGTATATATACAGGAAGTACACGATTAACTACTACTACAATCAAGCAATAGCTAAGAGATATATGCTACAATCAAGGAATATAAAAGGGAAACAAATATTTACAAATCATCATATCTTAACATAGAAGATATGCTAAATTAATTTCCTAGCAAATTAATAGAGAAGAGAAGCAATAGAATCTACACAAATCCCTACAAATCTGAATTCTTGGAAATATCTTGCCTTTTTTTTCCGCATCAGCAGAAGATTGAGATTTTTGTGAATCTTAACACAATCTTAACATATTGAAATAAAATCTTTATTGAACAGTAACGTCGTACCAAAACTAATTTCAAATCTCCTATTAGATGAAATCAGATTAGGAGTACAAACTCCAGTAAAGAACGGATTGTATTCCTATCTAGCTACATATATATATATATGTATAAATAAATATATCTATAAATTGGACAGTAGCATATACTTTTGATAAAGAGAGACCAATTCAATTCCCTTGATAAAGGAGAAAAATAAAAATAAAAAATTTGGAGTTTCCATGGCCTCCCCCCTTGACGAGGATGTACTCACGGAGGTCCTCTCCTATCTCCCCCTTAAAGACGCAACCAGATTCAAAGCAGTCTGTAGAGCGTGGCACCTACTAATCTCTGGTTCCTACTTCAGATTCCTTCGGACACAGAGGTGTCAGGCTCGCAATGTATCGGGTTTCTTCCATCCGTTCTACCATCCCGATCCCTACATCAGTTGGCCCCAGCTGCTCCTTCGGCGTGATGACCACCGCAAAGAACCAATCAAGCTAGGCGGCCTAGAAGGTCAACGTTACGGTAATCACGTCTTTTGCGTCTGCGACGGACTCCTGTACGTATCAGCTCCGAGACACCGTTACGTGTGGAATCCGTCGAACAACAGCTTCACACGCGTACCACTTCCGCCTTGGAAGGTAGAGGATGTACCTCCCGGTTGGGATCTGGAACATGTGCAATTTGGACTAGCAAAAGGAGGTTCGAATAGTTTCGAGCTCGTTTGCATGGACGTCCACAAAGATAAGAAGGATTTGCATCAATTAGGCGTCGTCTCAATCTACTCATCTAGAACAGGCAAATGGAGAAAAACCCGTAAAGTTGTGCGACTAAATGAGCAGATGAACGTATGCAAGTATCTCAATCCAGTGGGTCCTGCATCGGCGAGGCGGTCCCTTTATTGGCTCACCAATGGTGGGATGATACTCGCATTTGACTTAGCTAAAGGAGGACGGTTCAGGAAGATGAGTTTGCCGGTTGAAATCAATAAAACCGAGAGTTTGTGTAAGCAGATGATCATGTTGCAGATAGGAATAAAAGCCAACTTCTCATGGGATCTCTACTACAGAATTTGGTTAGGGTCGGTTGACGACGATCTGTATCTGGTGTTCGTCACCGGGAGTGCCATACAACTCTGGGTTCTTGAGATCACGATGATGAGCGCGGATCAGTTCCAATGGAAGAGGGTGTTGGAGGTTGAGTACGTCGGCATAAGCACGCCGATCTTCTTCGACGGACAAAGGATCGCTCTTGCAGATCCTGAATGTATGACACGTTCAGCAAAAGGTGGGATGGAGACCGACTACTTCCATCTCTCTTTGATCAAAGAACCTTCCGTCGTTCATGGTTTGTTCCTTTGTTCAAAGATACTACCGTCTTAGTAGGAGGAGATACTATATCTGTTGAGAGTAGGTCTTAACAAAAAAATATATTTGATTATATTACTAGTTTTATTTAGATATAGAAGCTTAATTAATTTGTAGGTAAGAGCTAAAGTAGCAGGAGTGTTAATATTTCTAGATTTAAGTAATAAATTCAGTTTATACTATTTGTTCTTATTATGTTTCTGAGGATTCTTAGAGTAAATCGTAAATATTCGAGATAAAAACTATGTTGTTGTTATTCTTGGTTCTTAAAATTGCCAATCAAAACAAGGGCGGGCGATGTCGTTAATTTAACTCTGGTTTTGGTTGCGATAGACTTGGATTTTAATATTTGGGAATTAGTACTTATCTAGCCAAGTGACTTGGCGAGTTGGAGGGAGACCGCCATCTGAGTTGGCAGGTGGAGGAGGGAACGGAAATATTTTTTATTATCTACCTATTCTCTACTAAATTAGCACGTATCAATATTTTTATGATATTATTAAAAAAAATAGAACTTTATTTAAATTATATTCAAATATTTTAAATATGAGTTGAATATATTTGAATTATAATTTGTTATAATTATATATTTTAAATTTTGGATATGTGTTTAATTAGATAATATCTTATAGTCAATTTAAATATAATTTAAATTTTGAATATATTTTATGATGGATTATATGTTCAAGTGATTGAAATTTTTTTTTTTCCTCAGGCATAGTCTTCTTCTTTTTTTCAAATAAATATTCATTGGCGCCAAGCATGAGAGAATGCTATACGTTAAGAACCCACGCGGTAGTTAATTTTTTTATATTACTAATTGATGATATACTCGTGGGTAGTTAATTTTTATATTTTTTATATTGTTAATTGATGATATACATACGGCTTAGATGGTTCCTTTTTGAACCGTTTCTAAGCCACATTATAATAGTTGAGATAATATCTATTTAAAATTATTTATATATATATATATATATATATATATATATATATATATATATATATATATATATATATATATATATATATATATATATATATATATATATATATATTATTTCTTTCTAAATCAATTAAATTTTGTAGATGGATAATAATCAATTATCTATTATGATATCACCAAAATTTTACATTGATAATACCAAAACAAAAATATTTATTGAAAATTTTAAATCCAAAAATTTAAATAATACCAAAAAAAAAATCAAATAAATAGTGTTATCTTATTTTTGGTTTGGAGCCAACCCCCTTGACGTCAGGCAAAATTTTTTTTTATTTGGGGCCAAGGGAAATTAAAAATAAAAAAAAAGCCTGGCACCAACCCCCTTGGCACTAACCCTCTTGTCCCATTTTATTATTTGGAGCCAAAGGGGTTGGTGCCAGGCATACAAAAAAATAAAAATAAAAAAGGCATGGCACCAACCCTCATGGCTCCAAATAAAAAAATAATAGAAAAATCATTAAAAATAAGCTTGGCACCAACCCCCTTATAATTCAAATCATATTTAAAATATTTGAATATAATTTAAATAAAGTTCATTTTTAATAATAACATAAAAAATATTGATACGTGTAAATTTACTAGTATAGATAATAGATAGACAATAAAAAAAATCTCGTTCCGCATTCCCACTCCCGCTCCAACTAGCCAACTGAGTTGGCGGTCCCAACACCCAACCGCCAACTCAGTTGGCGTCCCCCCCTCCCAACCCGCCAACTCACTTGGCAAGATGTTCCCTTATATGCAATTTTTTCAAAACTTTTTTCTAATTTGCAAATTCAAAAAATTGTCCCTTTGGACAAAAATTTTGCTTTAATAAAAGATTGGTTGAATGATAGTCGAACATGTTATTTTCTTGGAGGTTGCTACGTTGCCCGCCCGCCAATTCACATCGCTTTCCTACAGCTCAATTCGAGTTCAGCATATCCTTTAGTTTGGATTCGTACACATATTTTAGGCGTCCCCAAAATATACGCATTCAGCCAAGCTTAGTGATAGCAAAATCGGACAAGTTGCAGTGCGACTTCGTTTCCAAAATACCAATTGTTTCATACTCTCGACTGGACTTGTCTTAGCGTCCATTCTCGTAACTCATTCGCATGCGCACTATTTTTGAACATCTGATTCTTCTGCCACGAATCTCTGCGCCCAACTTGATTCATAATCGACTACCATCTTTATAGGTTTCAGAGCAACAATCCCGACTTGCGCATTGCATCGAGTCATTGCGTAATCCGAACGCAATGAGTCTATGCAACACTTATTCGTTCCTCAAATCTGTTGCATCAAAAATTCTTGCGCATGTGTTGCGTCATGCCTTTGCGCATACGATCGCAATGAGTTTTCTGCAACACTCTTTCGTCCAACTGTTAGCCACATCTTGCCCAACTATTTCTGCAGTCTTGCTTGGTATGGACTTAGTCTAACATATGCAAGCATTCTCTGCCTTAACCCATGCTATCGTTCACACCATATATTTCTTACGGTCATCTTTCCGAGCTGTCGACGCATCAACGTCTAGGTTCACCCCCGCTAGGTGACTTACTCAGACAACGTACTAAGTCTTCCTGATGCAAGGGACTAACTTAAACCGACCATTCCCGTCTATCTCGTAAATAAAAATACTCTGATGCTATCACACCGTCCCGACATAAGTCGCTAGCATTGATCGAATCGATAACCAACGCTATCTATCCTTCGGTCCTCGCTATAAAATTGACGATGCTCAAAGGCATCATTCTATCCGAAGCCAATATTTACCTGTTGATATGGTATGTTGGGTGTCATATTTAAGTATAGTATAAGCACATGGGAATATCCTGAGGACATATTTGGGATGCCAAAATATGTCACAGGATATTCCATTATGAGATTATTGTCATAATGATTGAGATCATTGTATTAATGACTGTAAGGCTATATAATGCCAATGAGACAATCAATAAAAGAATCAACTAATTTCAACATGGTATCAGAGCCAACTTTCCATAAACCCTAGCCGTCACCAAGCTTCCACAAACCCACAGGAGGATTTCCTAGATCTCCTCCACCGAACTCTTCCATGCCCCCCCATCTTCCCTTCTTCGCCCTTCACAGGCTGCCCTTAGCTGTTACTGCCCCGTCCCGCTACTGTTGCGGCAACTACTGCTGCTGCGGCTACTGCGGCTACTACTGTTGCTGCTGCGACGGCGGCTGTGACATGCGTGCTGCCGCCTCCTCCGCACCAGCATGAGACAGCGCCTAATAGGGATGCCTATATCTGAAAAAAGGGGGAACATGTTCGGATCTAGGAGCGGACGACGAGGACGAGCGTGAGTCATGGAGCGGACATGACGTGATTGGATAGACGATGCATCGATGGAGGAGATCATCAAGAAGCTAGATTCTATAGAGGTGGCGACGTTGATGAAGTTGTTGACGATGTCGGCTGGTGAGAACATGACACGAACGTCGCCGGAGTTGAAGCATCCCTCCATCGATCTGAAATTAGATGGACCAGCCACCTATCTGAGTTGGTCACGGCGGGTGAGAAGAACCCTCGCAGGAAAAAAACATGGAGGGGTTCCTGACGGGCGAGGCGACAGAGCCGGACGAGGGCTCAACAGGACGTGATGAGTGGAAGTCCACTGATATGGTGATCTACATCTGGCTTCTCAACTTCTTAGTCCAGTCTATTGCCGCCACAGTAGATGGTATTGAGATGGGGAAAGATGTGTGGGAGAAATTGAGAAGGACCTATGATGGTGTGGGGAACAACTTACTGGTCTTCCAGATAAAGGGGGAGATTGATGACACCGTACAGGGAGAGAAGACGGTGCAGGAGTATGCCACGGAGTTGGAGCGTCTGTGGTTGGAATATGATCACTCCTCAGATCGGGCGAGCTGCGGGGACCCTAAGTGTAAGGAGAGACAGGTGTGTCTACAGGAGAGGACGATGAAGTTCCTCAAAGGGCTGACTGCAGCTTTTTCATAGAGGACGGCCCTACTTCTAGCCCAACCAAAGATCCCTAGCCTTGAGGAGGCTATCTCAGCCATGATCCAGGAGGAGACACGCATCAGGCTGCAAGCCGGGACAGGTGGATCCCCCGACACCGTACAGGGAGAGAAGACGGTGCAGGAGTATGCCACGGAGTTGGAGCGTCTGTGGTTGGATTATGATCACTCCTCAGATTGGGCGAGCTGCGGGGACCCTAAGTGTAAGGAGAGATAGGTGTGTCTACAGGAGAGGACGATAAAGTTCCTCAAAGGGCTGACTGCAGCTTTCGCACAGAGGACGACCCTACTTCTAGCCCAACCAAAGATCCCTAGCCTTGAGGAGGCTATCTCAGCTATGATCCAGGAGAAGACACGCATCAGGCTGCAAGCCGGGACAGGTGGTCCTCCCGAAGCAAAGTCAGCACTAGCGATCACCAGCTCAGGTAACACAGGATCTAAGGGAGAGCTCTGGCAGCATAATCGGCAGTGCTACAACTGTGGGGAGATAGGTCATCATTGGTATGCTTGTACCAAACCACCTAGGAAGGGAGATTCAGGTGGTGGACGAGGACCGTTCGGCGGACGAGGATATAATGGAGGACGTGGTCGTAGTCGAGGGGGTAGACGAGGCGGCCGAGGAGGTTATCGGGCTAACCTCCTGGTATCAGAAGGGAACGGAGAAGCTGATGGCACCTTTACTGTGGAGGACCAGGCACTGGGACATGAGTAGTAGAACAGAGGAGGCGTCCACCTCATTCTTTGTTAGGGGCAACGCTGCCATGTATGCCCATCCATCAGAAGGTACTGACGAATCACTTGCCCTTGTGTCTATCTCTTCCCTTAAATCATCAGACTGGATTATCGACTCGGGAGCATCTCGGCATGTGATGGGGAATGCTAGTGAGTTTTCTTCCTACACTCACCTAGCATCAGCAGACAGCATTCAGACAGCTGATGGCACTTTTCAGCCAGTGGTCGGTAAGGGTACTGTTATTTGTACAGGTTCAGTAAGATTATCCAATATTTTACATGCTCCATCATTTTCAGTCAGTCTCTTATCCATTAGTTCTATAATCCTCCAACTTAAATGCATTATTTCTTTTGATATTCCTAAGGTGACCTTCCAGGAGAAAGGGACAGGACGAAGACTTGGGACTAGCACTTGGCATGAGGGACTGTGGTACCTAGATCGAGAAGGACTGGACTCAACATTGGTATCTTTGGAAGAGAAGGATAGCATGGAAGGACTGCAGCAGAGGACTGAGGATACCTTGATACTCCATCATCGGAGGATGGGACATTCTTCCTTTGATAATCTAAGTAAGTTGTATCCAGAGATTTATGCAAAAACAAATAAAGAAAAATTAGTATGTGATGCGTACGAGTTAGGAAAACTTACTAGGAGCTCATATGTTGGCACGGGTCATAGGAGCACTTTTGCTTTTGAGGTAGTATATTCTGATGTCTGGGGTCCATGTGCTACTAATACTATGAATGGTTATAAGTACTTTGTTTCTTTCATTGAGTGTGCCTCTCGTATTACCTGGTTATATTTGATGAAAAATAAGAATAATGTACCTGCTTGTTTTCGGGATTTCCATAAGCATGTCCAGACTCAGTACAAAACAGTTGTGAAGGTAGTGAGGTCTGACAATGGAACGGAGTATACCAACAGGACGCTTACAGAATATCTGTCAGCACACAAAATACAGCATCAGACCACCTGTGCATACACACCAGCAAATGGAGTTACAGAAATAAAAAACAGACACCTTCTGGAGGTCGCAAGAAGTATGATGATCGACATGAATATCCCACAGAGTCTGTGGGGGCATGCAGTATTGACAACAGCTCAACTCATCAACATGATGCCCTCGAAGGTCCTCGGATGGAAGTCCCCATGTGAGGTATTGCAAGGCAATAATAGTGGGATACTTCCACTAAAGGTGTTTGGGTGTATGTGTTTTATGAAGGACAACAGGCCATCAGTTGGGAAACTTGACCTTAGAGCAGTTAAATGCATCTTCGTAGGCTACTCGGCGACCCAGAAGGGGTATGTGTGCTGGAGTCCAGTAGAGAAGAAGAAGTTTGTCAGTATGGATGTCCACTTTCGGGAGCATGAGCCATACTACCGCCAGGACGGAACTTCACACAACACACCTAATACTGCCAGTATTAGGCAAGAGGGGGAGATGGAGAACTTGGTGGTAACCGATTTAGAAGTTTGGCATGGAGGCACGGAGAAGGGACAAGAAGGTGAAGGTGTTAAGCCTACGGCTCAGGGAGAGTTACTTACCTACAGCAGGAGAGAGAAGCAAACTGCAGGACCAGTACCGACAATGCCAGTGCCAAGTCCCTTGCCTGCGTTCGTCCCAACTCTTGAGGCACCGACACCAAACCCCCTTCAGGTGATACCCCCTCCTTCACAAGATATCATTCCTCCTACTTTTACTCCTCCCATACCACTATCTGTACGGAGGACCACTCGCAGCAATGCAGAAAATCCTCCAAACAGATATGGTTGGGATATTGCTCAGTTTGTTTCTTATGACCATATTCCTTCTTCTCATGGAGCATTTATAGCATCTTTGGATAGTATTACTGTACCTATCAATTGGCAGGTTGCCAAGAACGATCTAAAGTGGAAAGCGACAATGCACGAGGAGTTGGGAGCTTTGGAGAAGAACCACACTTGGGAGCTTGTGAGACTGCCAGAGGGGAAGAGAGCAGTTGGATGCAAGTGGGTCTTTACCGTAAAGCAGAACCCAGATGGACAGGTTGAGCGCTACAAAGCTCGACTAGTAGCCAAAGGATACAGTCAGACGTACGGCATCGATTATGACGAGACCTTTGCACCAGTTGCAAAGATGAGCACTGTCAGGACTCTGATTTCTTTGGCAGCGAATGTTGGATGGAAGCTACACCAACTGGATGTGAAGAATGTGTTTCTTCACGGAGATCTAGTGGAGGAGGTGTACATGGAGATACCATCAGGATTTGGCACAAATCAGACAATAGGCAAGGTCTGCAGGTTGAAGAAGTCCCTCTATGGACTGAAGCAGTCTCCTCGAGCGTGGTTTGACAGATCAGAAGGGCGATGATAGGGATGGGATATCAGCAGATCAATGCTGATCATACTGTGTTCTTCTGTCGGAGTGGAGGCCACATCACCATGCTTGCGGTGTATGTGGACGATATGATTATCACAGGAGATGATGAGCAGGAGATCGCCTAACTCAAAGGAAAGCTTGGCAATGAATTCGAGGTAAAGGATCTCGGCCTTCTTCGGTACTTCCTTGGGATTGAGATTGTTCGAGAAGCAGAGGGGATTGTTCTCTCTCAAAGGAAGTATGCACTGGACCTTCTCACAGAAACTGGGATGTTGGGGTGCAAACCTGTAGCGACACCAATAGATCAGAGGTTCAAGATTGATGCTGAGGCTGGAGAACCAGTTGATCGGGACAGATACCAGAGACTGGTTGGCAAGTTAATCTATTTGAGCCACACACGTCCTGATATCTGCTTTGCAGTAAGTGTGGTGAGCCGCTACATGCATGACCCACGGAAGGGTCATATGGATGCAGTGTACCAGATTCTGAGGTACTTGAAAGGTGCTCCCAGGAAGGGACTAATATTCAGGAAGAACAATCACGTGAGCATCGAGGGCTACTGTGATTCTGACTGGGCTAGTTGTGTTGATGACAGGAGGTCTACCTCGGGATATTGCATATTTGTAGGAGGTAACTTGGTCTCCTGGAGGAGTAAGAAGCAGTCTGTGGTGGCCAGATCGACAGCTGAAGCAGAGTACAGAGCTATGGCCTTGGGAGTTGCAGAGCTGCTATGGTTGAAGAATATGCTGGTAGAGCTGAAGCTAGATCAAGGAGCCAAGATAAAGCTGTGGTGTGACAATCAGTCAGCTATTAGTATCGCCAACAATTCAGTACCGCATGACAGGACCAAACATATCGAGATTGATAGATTCTTCATCAAAGAGAAGTTGGATAGTGGATTACTGGAGCTTGGCCATGTTCTAACCAGGGATCAAATAGCAGATGGACTAACCAAGGGACTCGCCTCAGTGAGCATGATTAGAGGATGTGACAAGATGGGCTTAGTGAATATCTTTCACCCATCTTGAGGGGGAGTGTTGATATGGTATGTTGGGTGTCATATTTAAGTATAGTATAAGCACATGGGAATATCCTGAGGACATATTTGGGATGCCAGAATATGTCATAGGATATTCTATTATGAGATTATTGTCATAATGATTGAGATCATTGTATTAATGACTGTAAGGCTATATAATGCCAATAAGACAATCAATAAAAGAATCAACTAATTTTAACATTACCCAACGCATCTAAGGTTACATACTCGATTGAGTATGAAATCGTTAGCCATCAAAATTCTGCTATGTTATATTTTCCAGTCGAAGGCTATTCCATCGAATTCTGAAATTAATATTCTATCGCGTAGACTTATCTTCAACATGCACCACTTAATATAAATACTTGACGCAATCTCTTATACGTCATCAATCAGGTCATCTTATGGGTCTCCAACGATTACTTTGATTCGGCGGTCAAGTCTCTAGGGTCATCTGCCCGGAAGCTATGCTAGATAATTATGGATCATCAACGATGGACAGTTACTAAGAACCATACTATATCTCATTCTGAAGCCAAACCAATTTCAACAAGTTCTATGGAATTCTACCCAAATCTGAGAGTACGTTTCAAAGTTTGAAATGCATGCACTACCTGCCAACATATTCGCTAACACGGAAATATCTATCCGCCTAGGGTTTGAGACTATCCACCCTTTGCTCGATATCCGAGATACTCTATACTCGGTGAAACTATTCTCAATCAAACCGCCAATCCCGCTAGCTCATCCCGCTAACTCTATTTTTATGTCCGACTCCATCAAGTAAATTCTCGAATGATCGATCGATACGACTTCTCGTATCGTTACTTTTAAAATTTCAAATTGTAAATATTACTCCATTTTGCATCCTTTATCCCGCTTAAGTTTCTTGCGCAATCTATTTCGCTTGAGCAATATTGTAATTCATCCCGACGTCAAGTCCTTCCGAGTTTCCTCAAAAGTCATCCCTTACGATCCTTGCTCCCGTTTTGATCTTTTCCATTGCTATGTTAATTTCTATATGTTTCGTTCGTGCCGCACAATCCCGATGACTTGCGCACAATTTCCTGTGATAAGTTTATTCTATCTCTATCCATTTTGATACGCCACGTCCGTCTACGTTTCATAGGAAACTTGTCCATGCTCGTTGCACCGTCTTGCTAATATCCGCCTCTATCTATCTCCCGATCGCATAACCTAGTTACCGATCGATGTCACATGCAACAACGATAAAGTACTCGAAGTTTTATGTGACACAAATTATTTCAAATCTTTTATTCCCGAACGAGTCCCTCTGCTCGGCCAAGGATTCCCTTGCGTTGACAAATCCATGAACTATGCTTGTTACTCCTGGATTTGTATCGATCCCTTGCGCACGTGTGCACACCTAGCCGTTATAAATTTCTCGCACTATTCTCGGCTAACTGTTCATCTTGCTCTTTCTGAATTCTCGTCCGACTTAACATTTGTTCGACTTGAGAGTCTATTCTCGGTCGTTCAAACATAATGCATTAAATAATACTTGAGTCACATACTGCCTACAATTTTCCAAACGAGTCTCGGCGCCACTCCATCAGTTATGGACAAATCTACCGTTATCCACGCGAACGTTCTGATGCACGATCACTTTGTGGTATGACATATACCACTCAAAAATTGAGCCACTCTTCGTATAGCATTTCCTCAACCTCGATTCAACTAATATTTCGAACTATCCATCCTTTTGTGATTTTTACCGACCACGACCCAACATTCTCTTGCTCAAAGTCTAACACAATCCCTACCAACATATACCATCTTACTATTTCTATTGGCCCCATCCGTAGAATCTCGTGCAATATTTCCTTCCCGATTATTCTATGTTGTTACTCAAACCGTTCAACCCGTTTGTTATCGTTCCGATGTAACTACGTATATAATATTGTTCGAGAGATCGACTTATTGCCCTGATGCAACAAACATCGCTCGAATCGCTTGTCGAATGCTATGCAACAAGACGTATGGTGTTACTATCGATAGAAACTAAACATGCAACAAACACGAATAACAGTTCATCTTATATAAACTTATTGTATGGAACATCCAGTGTAGCATCGAGTAGAGTCAAGAGTCGTTCGATATGCGAAAACAAACTTGAGTTTGTAATAAAATGAATGATTGTCCAAGAAAATTAACCAGGAGCTCTGATACCACTTTGTCATGCCCCAACTCTGTAAAGTCGATAATTGTTCCCCGGACGTGATGCCGTGCGTGGCTAGTTTGTGCAACGTACAAGGCAAGAAGATAAAATATATGGTTTTCGTAGAAAATACCAAGTCGCATCGGAAGATTTATAGAGTCATATGAAATATTCAGAGTATGCAAAGCGAAGCTCCTTTATTAATAATAGCAGCGGTTACAAAGGCTTGAATAGCCCCATTGAATATGCCAAGTTGGCTACAACACTCGTTGATCTCTCTTGCTTATAAAAAATTTCTACCGTTTCATACATCACGTCTTCGTATATCCAAGCTAAGGCCTCGCACCTGAGAATCTGAAATAGGGTACCCACAAACGTGAGTCAGTACGCAACTTGTACTGGTGAGCAGGATAACCCACTCGCCTAAACTGACACTAAGTGATCATAGCAAGAATACATATTTTAGTGATCTTTCTATTAGAACTTATATGAGTTTCAATTTATGTTGAGGCATGTCTTGAAAGTAGTAAATCATACTCACATATAAACTAGGAAGTTTTGAAAGCATATTCGCATATATAGCATTGAATTCAGTTAAGCGGACAAGCATGCTATTCCGAATCTCGCTTGGTAACTAAGCATGTTATATCCAATCACATCGTAAGTAAACTTGTTATTCAATTCGTATCGTTAACTAATAAAGCAATACTTGTATCGCTTATGAAATGCATGAAACACGTTGAATCACCTTGCTCAATAGCGATTCTGAATCTATAGCCGATGTGCACACTCTTGCTCAACACAAGGCGACATTTATCCTCCTGCCTCAAACGTTGATAGCCAACCATCTCTTATTTATATGCAGGTCACTGACGACACGAGTGTCATGTTTTTGTCATATCTCATCTTAACATTTTGGGGCGTCCTCTCAATTGATTTTTAAGCCCTCTAGAGGTCCCAAAAGTCCCTAGGTCATTAGTGGTGCTTCCTTTCAGTCCGAGTCGACCGGGAGCCCCCAATATTGCTTTTTTGGTATGCGATGCTTCATTCATCGCCCAGGTAGCAAGCATGTCTGAATGGTCCACTATACCGTGCTAGGAGAGCACTCTCAAGTTCCTTCTAGGCCGATACGATTCCGGCCGCCCCCGGGTGCTCCGGGTCTGGTTCATCTCGTTTGAGGAATACTAAACCCGTGCACAAGCAGCCCATGACCATTGATATCCATGGAACATTTCTACTCGACGTAGTATATCGTTCTCGTGCTATCTCAAATTAATTAGCATCTTTTTACTTTGTAAGTACTAAGAGATCCGTGTCTACTCGCCCGACTATCAAAATATATAAGTATGGCGAGGTACGTGTCGACTTGTCCCACTATACCATACTCATGGCACCGTTATACTTCTGATTCGATGTTTCAGTTGCGCGACCCATAGGTCTCAACATATAAGTCACCATGTAGCTTCTCTACACAATGTTCTATGGTGCCCTATCCCTGAACGATAGTTTCATGGCACCATTTTCTGTCACGCGCCAATCCTAAAATACCGAAGGACTAGCCACGTGACAATGGCCAGCAGCACAACTCCGATGGACAAACCCAATTTAATGGACCCGTTAGAGTGAACTTAAGCTGTAATAAATATAAATACAAGTCTACACCATCTATCACATTATAATTCTAGTCTCATCCATATAAAGTAAACACAATTCAATATGATATATTAGTCAAGATAATAGATAAAAAAAAAGAAAAAGTCTATTATTAAGTCCACATAAGTAGTGTCTCGGGGAACAACCTGACACAATAAAGAAAAGAGAATAACACTAATACATATGTCCATAAGTCCAAATATGAAATAATACTAAGCATAAATAACTAAGTAAGTAATTGAATTCTTAGGAGAAATCCTCTGGCACAACCTCGTCCTCTGGTGCCTGTACCGTTTCAACGTCAGCTCTCGCCCCACAAACCTCAGGGTAATCCTCCTCTATTGTACCTGGGGACATAACCCGGATCCAGGTCCTCAGGGGACATAGCAAGGTACAAGAAACACTCAAGCCAAATAAAATACAGTAAATAAAAAAAATCCTCAGGACAAGCTATGTAACTAGCTAAGTAAAATATAAATGAGAGCTTTTTAATAATAAACAGAAGAAATAAAACTAGTTTTATACAAAACCTTTTCTTAGGTTTACAAACAAGAAGTGCTATTAATCCTATACGAGGATGTTAAGTACAAATTTTTAATCTGGGTAAATATTGCTATAGGAGTCTAATCTGTAGTCGATCACTTTATCCCTTGGACCACACGATGATGAAGAAGTGCCATAGAAGAAGGAGATGCTTCACAGATTGCAAGAGGGAGTGGATGCTTGATGCCAAAATTGTCGATCACTACTCTCTGTCTGAACTCTTCTCTCTCTGTTCTTCGATTTCTTTTAACTCTTTTCTCCACACTCTCGACCTTTCGACCCGGGACCTTTGTCAATAGAGGTCCCTATTTATAGGGTTTTAGTGACAGTAACCGTCCAGTCGGCGTAGAAGCCGGACAGTGGAAAGTATGGCACTTCTTACGCGGCGGTTATAATAACTGCCATCCACGTATAGATGATCTTCTGAATAAGCGTGTGATGCGTGTCCCATCATGAGATAATGTGTATAACTTCTGCGAAGATCACGGCATGAGAGCCACGTAGGTAGCTGTCCCTCGCGTAGAAAAGGTTGGCGTAGAAGCCAATGACTGTCACTATGGCGTAGAAGCCAAATAATTGTCAAACTGGCGTAGAGGCCAGGTAGGCGTAGAAGCCAAATGGTTGTCGAGTCGGCATAGAAGCCAAATAGGCGTAGAAGCCTTGTAGGCGTAGAAGCCTTTTGCTGCGTGGATAGGTGGCTAGCGTAAAATATAGCTGTCCTCCTTCCTTGACTGAGGCCTTGAGCATATTCTGGACGTTATAGCCTTATCACGCACCAATGCAAATATAATACGAGTTGGCATATTTCAAGAAGATAGCGTACATCGTGCTCCTTATAGCTGAAAATAGCCCAGAGGCGTATTTCAAGGAGATGGCGTACAGCGTGCTCCTATAGCTGAAAATAGCCTGATGGCGTAATGTGCAGGGGTGGTGATGTAGACGTATTAGCCGTAATTATGGCTTGCCCAGTCTTTGGAGATATAATCAAATCTCGTGCATTTAATGCAGAGATCTGCCACCATTCTGAGCATTAAATGCAGAGACATATATCGAGCTCTGTACAATTTTGAGCATTAAATGCAGCGACGTGCCTCGAGCTCTGTACGAAGAGCAGCTTTTGACGTGGCAGTTCGTTTTGTCATCTGCTGAGCATAAAATCTCACATCTGCCTGTGTAAAACTAGGCAGCATATTCCCTTGTATGCGTAAAAGCACTTTGTATCAGGGAAACGTCACTAAACGACGGTTTAGGTCTCTGTGTCGCACCATCATTACAGTCGTCGTCTGGATAGGTGTGCAGTACTCTTTGTCAGGAGTCAGGTTCACTGCATGATCTGACAGATTCATTTGAGGAATACGAAGCGTTCTTCGTACACTTCTATGCTGCATTAAAAGTGGATGAGTTTTACACCATGAAGGCGGTATAATACCCTTTTTACGCTAAAGCAGCCTGGAAATACTGTATTACGCGGATTGTCCTTGAGCTTATATTTTATACTGTACTTAGCGAGAAAGCTTTGTTGTACGCCGATGGCTCTGAAGTTATATTTTATGCCACACAGCACTGAAATACTGCGTATAACTCTGCAGCATATTTTTCATGCTTCTACATGACCCCTTCAAAGTTTTCTAATTCTTCGTAATTTGAAACACTTTGAATGAAGCATGAAACGGTCAAGTCTGACTCATTCTTCGAGGCTGATTTCTTGGCAGATTTTTGGGGATTTGTTGGGATTCGGTGTGTTCTCTTTTGCCTATACAAAGGCTGAGGAGTTAACCTGTTCTTCCCACATTTCCTTCACCACCCAGAGATGATTGCCGGAGTTCGTCAGGTCGACTTGAGGAAGAAGAAGATCATGTTCTTCCAGCATATAAGGAGCCAAAAAAGAAGGCGTCTTTGAGCAAATATCCTCTGCAACGATGGATCATGGAAGGATATCATAGCTTCCTTTGCTCGGGATAATCAGCAACTTCATATGGCGATTCGTCCAGGAGAGAGGAAGGGTCACATTAGACCACACAGCTTGTTAGCTGTATTTTCTTCCATTGTTCGTGGACAAGAGCAGACAAACTAGCTTTGTCTTCCAGTATTGAGTTGGGTCTAAAACCTCAACTCAATATGTCATGGCGTATGGAGGATGGGCTTGCGTAATTGATACATGCCCAATTTTGTATCCTCCCGTCATTAATTATTTTCTTTTGTTAATCGGTCGCGAAAACCGACTAACTGCTGAAGAAGACGGAGGAAGATCTCCACCAAATACGAGAACCTGGCAGAACAGATTCTGGGGGTGATCTTTTAAATGAAGATAAGAAATCCTTTATAGACGGGATTTCCCTCATATGTAATCATGAAGATGAAAAAAACCCTTTGTAGACTGGATTTCCCTCATATGTAATCATGATTTAATAAAATTGTCTTCTTTTGCGCATCTGATTATTTGCCATATGTTGCGGTGATGAAGTCTGAATAGGTGTAGCTTCGACACGTCTGGATAATTTTATGCCGACTCTGATAGAAAGAGTATTTGGTCCCGTCCTATCTTTTACGCATAACTGACGATGCGTAAAAAGCTGCTCAGCATTTAAGTCGAATATTCGAACTGTCCTACTATTAGGAATGAGGAACTGCGTAGAATTCTGAACTGTCACCTCTCTGTTAAGGAGAATTATTGTTCAGACCATCGTCTTCAAGAATGATTTCCTAAAAATCCCTTGTAATAGGGCGAGAAACGGCTGTCAAAACTGAGTCGCCATCTTGAACTGTAGATACAATATTCAGACTAGATTCTGGATGAACTTCCAATAGACCCAAGAAGAAGAGTCGTTTTCAATGCTGAACTCTGTATGCTTTGGGTACTTAGGATATTTTGAGGCTAAAAAGGAGCATCTTTTGCGTGAACCTTTGTAATTGCCATCTTGAGAATGATTCAGATATATGCATATTCTGGCCTACGTATTCTCAGATATACGGACAGTCATAGATCTGTAATATAGATGAGCATAAAATCATAAGTTTGTAGCCTATCGAGCGTAAAAGCTGTTGAGCATGAGAGCATCCGGGCGTAAAACTGTAGATCTGTAGCCTCTGTAAAGAAAACTTCCGAGTGTGAAGTCGTAGATTTGTCGCCTCTGAGCGTAAAAGCTACCGAACGTGAAATCATAGATTTGTAGCTTCAGAGCGTGAAGTCGTAGGTTTGTAGCCTTTCTAGCATAAAAGCTACCGAGCATAAAAGCATCCGAGCGTAAAACCATAGAATTATAGCCTCTGAGCGTAAAACCGTAGATTTGTAGCTTCCCGAGCGTAAAAAGCTCCTTAGCGTAAGATCACGAATCTGCTTTGCATGAAAACATTTTGAATTCGCTGACTGTCCGCCTTCTCTGAGTAATAAGCTGACGTGGTCCCCAATCATAACCTAATATTAAATATCGGATTTGGTTAGGGATTCAAGGAGTCCATCTGAACTCTATATATATCCCAAGGCTTTTAGAGATAAGACTCTTCACCTGTCTATTGCAAAAGAAAAACTCTTTATATTTTTTGAGCACTTTCCTTCTGAGCATTCTGAGTCTTTAGCAATGGCACCAAAACCAATCTCCTCCTTTAAGGGAAAGAAGGCTGTCTCCTCTTCTCGCTCTTCTGCCCAAGCAAGAGCGACTCCCGTCGGGCAGGGCGAACCTCGCTCTGAACAGAGTGTCCCACCGACGAGCTGTGCACCGGGCATTATAGGTAAAGCTTTTGGGACGACAAGAAAGGAGAAAACCCTTCGTACACGTTGTACGTGAACGCGCTAGGTCATTTTCTGTGCTGATAGCCTCTCCGAGGAAGATGATGCATAGAGATGTTTCATCTTTTACGCCCACATTTCTAATGTGTCAGCGTAAAAACTCTATATTTTCGCAGTCTGGCGTAAAACCTTTGACTGTCAAAAATTGGCGTATACTACAAACTTTGAGTATTACACTCTGGATGAAAAATTCCGGCGTAATAACTCAAACTTTTGGCAGTCTGGCGTAAAACACAGACTGTCAGATTTTTTGTGTATAATGCCAGTCTTGAATTTTACGCCTTGGAATGAGATTTCCAGCGTAAAAAGTCAAGTTTTTACAGTCTTGGCGTAAAAGCACAGACTTTTGCTTTTTGGCATAAGTTGCAAGATTATGAGGTCTAGTATAGAAACTGATGTGTTTTTCTTGCACTTTGTAGTTAACTTGCATGCATCTCCATTGGCTGAGGTGATGGGTTCTGCTGCTGGGATGCTGCATTCCAACTACCTGGAGGATTTGTCCCATGTGACATTTCCCATTTCTGGACCCCAATACCCTGAAGGAAGGGGAATCCTGATATCGTCTCAAGGAGAGCGAATGCTGTTGAGTATGATCAACGGAGAGCCCCTGACGTCTATAGACGGGGCACAATATATAAAACCGGCTTTTCTCTTCGGGGATATGATTGACAAACAATCCCAGACGAAGCCCAAAAAAGAAAACTGGGTTTTTCCTGCCGGGGGCTTGGTCCTGTATCTGCCCAAGATGCTGAGAGATTATCCTATCTCGACATTCTTTTATGCCACGCATCCCAGGAGGATGTCATGGACTCTGACTCCCAATCTTCACGGCCAACCGGGGAAGAAATTTTACCAGAAAGGATCCGACCAAGGGTCGTTTGTGAGCCGCCCTTCTAGTCCAGTCATCCCTTTTAGGAGATTATTTTCGGGCATTGTCCCGAGTGAGAAAACTGCGCCATTCCAGCCAGTCCAATTACCGACTTTCTGCAATGACTTCATAGGGCATGGAGGAGTATACCCCAAGGTTAATCCTCGGACCAATGGGTGGCTTACCCCCATAAATCTTCGATGGGTTCGTTTAGCTGACTGGGCCCTGAAGCATTTTCAGACTGAGCTGGAGAACATTGGTCTGTACGCAGCTGTGAGTGCTACCAGTGTTGGGTTACCTCTCAACCTCAACCTGTTTCTGGCTTTGATGGAGCGATATATCTAGCTCACTGGGACTTTCGCCACTCCACTAGGGGAGTTAGGATTGGCCCTTCACGAAATAACAGAGATTTCAAGACTGCCAATGGGGGATACTCTTTATGAAGAGTATGTTCCTATAAACCGGGAGCTAGGGGATACAGACCCTCGGGTGGTGGCAGTGTACCAGGAGCTAATGTGCCACTATTTAGCGTACACCGCCTTTTACTATGAGCCCTCAGATTTGGCTCATACCAACAAGTGGGCGTCCTACCTCTTCTTCCACCAGGCTAGAAATGCTAAGCCAGACAAAGTCGCGGATAACAGGGATAGGCCTTTGAGCTTTCTGAGCGTGCTTAGTGCTCAGGTGGTCGATGATCTTATGGAAGATGCTGGGGCTTCAGATCAGATTATCGACGAAGGGATAGGGAAATATCCTGCAGGCACTAAAGCCTATAGTTATTTGAGACATTGCCGCAGGCCTCTGTCCAAGGAAGCTCAACTAGCTGGTTTCATCTTCATATGGCTACACCGACTAGTAGTACCCGGCATTACATCTTCGAATCGCATCCACCGTAACACCTTATGGCCTGCAGTACGTTTGGTGTTCGGGGCAAGACTGGGCTTGCTTCCTGCCATGGTATGCCGGATACAAGCTGGCTTGAGGGCCATAACCGATGGGTTGCTTGCCGATGAAACATGGCGTGACAGCTTTTCCAGGGTAGAATTACCATTCTTGTATTTGATGGGATGGTTAATTCTTCATAACCCCAGAGTGATATCTCCTGGCTCTGGCAGTAGTTCGGGGAGTAATTTCTTGTTGAATTACAAGAACTCCACTTGGAACGTGACCACAGTTTTAGACTGTCGGCGAGCGTTAAATTTTGCTCACAGCTGGAAGCTCTTCTGCACTGTCCCCACTGTACATCTCAATCAACAGGGGACGCGACTTCAGGATTTAGGTGAAGGGAAGACCGTTCTTTCTCCTGAAGCTTTCTATTGGTTGGTTTGCATTAGACCTTCCCATTTATTGTACAGAAGTGAAGACCATTGCTTCTTGGATCCCTACCTGCCTAGTCGGTTCGCCAGATAATTCGGGTACGACCAGTTGCACGTGGGCAATGCCGTCACCAGCTTCAAGTCCAGGGGTGGACTTATTGATGGAGCGAGAGGATGGCGGTACTTCATAATGGGTTGCACTGAAGCAGCTTTCACTATACCAATGACTTCTCTCTCCATGGAGTTGCGCATCCTTCATTCGTATGCCCAATTTTATGTGGCAACCAATACCTTCCATCGCAATTTTGATATACGTGGAAGTTTTAGGATGCCCTATTCTAAGTCTGCGGGAAGAGACGAAATCCCCTTAGTTTCTTCTGATGAGGGTGAAGATTCTGTCAATCCAGATGAGCCTTTGTTGACAGTACCGAGAGGCGAAATACCTCTTCCTGCAGGGCCTCTGGTTATCTCTGGTAAGCGAAGGGCTCCTGTTCTGGAGGAGACTTCCCTTCCCAAGAAGAAGAAGAAGACGGCTGGTGGTCTTGTCAGGACTTCCCACCCTGAGGTTCCTAGAAGTGAACCTGCTGTTTTTCCTGTTGGGGATGATCCTTTGATTAGAGGTTCCTCGCCTTTTAGAGAGGAAACCTCTGCGGTTCCGGCTGGCAGTGCCGGAGGATCTTTGCTCGAGGCTACTGTTGCTGCTACAGCTTCAGGTAGTGGTACGAGATCGCCTTTGAGGCCAAGAAAAATAAGGATACCTTTATCCAGACCAGTAATGAGAGAAACCCCTGCTGCGTCTGTAGGTACATCCAGCGAGATTCCACCCGACGAGCCTCGATTAGATCTTGGTGAAAACCTAGAGGAGTACCTATCAGTGTCAGTTGGTACACCTCCTTCTCCAGGTATGACAGCTCGCTTAGCATCATTAAGAAATGATTTAGCTGTACTGGCTGCAGACGCGACATATATACCATCGACCATGGGTAAATGTTGTCTTTATGCCTCTTTTAGAAAAAACTAATATCATGTTGATATTAACTTTCTCTTGTCTTCTTTTCAGGAGAAGACATCTACAGGGAGGGCAGTGTTGACGCACCTTTTGGCTCTGTTTCAGCTCCTGCTGATGACATGGGTGCCCGACTTCGAAGAAGAAACATTTTTGGGTGCCGGCTCGCCCAAAATGGTTTCGATATTTCGAGAGGAGGATGCGCCTGTCATTACGACAATGTCTCCTTTGAGTACGCCGGTCACTTCGTCCGTTGTTGGCGCATCTTCTTTTGTCGCACCATCTGTCGAGGCGACGACTGTGGCAACATCGTCTGTAGTCATTCCTGGAGGGAGTTTTGCCAATATTGCAGCCACTCCCAGCGTCCATTCGGATCTAGCCATGCTAACTGAGCAGTATACTAGTATTTTCTATACCACTTTGAAAACGCTGATATCAATGGTGCTGGAGAAGAATCTAGGCTTCGAGGCTCTGAGGAGGTCCTTCCAGTTTACGATAGTACCGATCAGAGATTTCTACGACATTGGGAGAGCTGACACACTGGAGCAGATAGTTAATGGTTTGGAATAACCCATTAGCGAATATTTGTAGCTATCAGCATTGACGGTCTCGTTCAAGCTAGGTATGACTCCTTAACTGCAGAGCTTGCTGGGTAAATAGAATCCCTGAACAAATTCGTCCAGGAACAACAACAGGAGATGGATCAAGAGCGTATCGAATTGGAGTATGTCATTCCCCAGCTGACTCAGGCGAAGCCGAATATGAGGAAGAGATAGCGAGGGTACGCAGATTGAAAGATGAACTCGCTCGGGCAGAGGAGCAGGCTCTCTCTTTGTCGGTAACTCGAGATGTGCTAAAGAATCGAATAGAGACTGCTCAGCAGAACCTGACACATGTGGGTGTCATCCACGCAGGTTTTGTACATGCTCGGTCCGAACTATCTGCTTTGAACAATGATGCGGCTAGGTTGGAGCGGGCTCGCGCCAACGTCTTGAACTCCAGGGATAAGAGAATGGTTGCTCTGGCGCAGCAGATTCGCGACTTAACTGCTCCCCCCAAATGATGTACTTTTTTTTGCTTTTCTATGTAATTTTGCTCTTTCTGGAAATAATAAAGAGGCTTTATCTGACTTTGTGGACCCATTATTTTGGAATATAAATGACAGGCTAGGGTAAAAGTGAGATCAGAGGTAATATGGATGTAATATACTTTCGGTAAGCTTCAGCTGGACATATCTATTCAGAGGTTATATGGACATGATAGAATATGCTCCAACTAAAATTTGTACACAAAACACTATCAGAGGTAATATGGACGTGATAGGTTTTGAAGTTCCAAATTAGTTAAACATATCTATTTAGAGGTTATATTGACATGATAGAATATGATCCAACTAGTTTTGTTTTGGAAGTAGTATTGTCAGAATGAGATCTTCACCATACTCTATTTGAGCAAAAGAGGTTAAGCAAAGTACCTCTTCAGGAATTTGCCGTTGATAGGAGCCATTAACAAGTCTCCATTAGGCTTGGCTAATCTGTAAGCGTCGTTTGAGAACGTCGTCTCTATCACATAAGGGCCTTCCCATTTGGGTTGGAATTTACCCTTACTCTTGTGAGTAATAATCATTGGCCTTCTCACAGATAAAACTAGCTCGCCAACTCTGAACACTCTTTTCTTTACTTTTTGATTAAAAGCTCTGAAAATGCGTGCCTGGTAGAACGCGATGCGCTATTGAGCTTGGAGGCGTTTTTCATCTAATCCTTCTAGCTCTTGAAGCCTTAATAGGTCATTCTTTTCCTGAGTCAACTCATTAGCCACTGCTATTCTGAGTGACAGAATTTGGATTTCGATGGGGAGAACTGCTTCACTCCCGTAAACTAATGAGAATAGGGTACAACCCGTCGGTGCTCGTACCGTTGTGCGGTATACCCAGAGATATTCTCCTAGCTTCTCGTTCCAATCTCTTTTGTTCGAAGAGACAAACTTTTTCAAGAGTTTGATAATGGTTTTGTTGAAAGCTTCCGCCAAACCATTAGCAGCAGGATTATATGCCGTAGAGGCCACATTTTGTATCCGATTTTTATCGCAAAATCGGTGAAACGCTTGGCTGATAAATTGAGGCCCATTGTCATGAATTATCCTTGGGGGTATCCCAAAGCGATAAATGACATGATGCTTAATGAAGCTGATCACGTTAGATGTCTTCACCTCAGCGAGGGGGATTGCCTCTGCCCATTTGGAGAAATAATCCGTGATGGCCAATATGAACCGGTGACCTCTGGAAGAAGACGGGTGAATAGGACCAATGATATCCATATCCCATGCTTCGAAAGGCCAGGATGCCACTGTAGGGTGTAATTGTTCAGAAGGTTGATGTATAAAATCTGCATGAACCTGGCAGGCTTTGCATCGTCTTGCATATTTTATTGCATCTGTGATCATAGTAGGCCAGTAATAACCCATCCTCCTGATGCGATCCTATAGCTTAGGACCGGGTTGATGCGCTCCACATATGCCGTCGTGAGCTTCACGGATAATACGCTGTGCTTCATCACCAGAGAGACATCGTAATAATAGTCCATCATAAGTCCGACGATATAAACATTGTGAAGACGCATCGAAATAGAAGCGTAATGATCGTCTTTTGACGGATACTGCTTCTTTGGGATCTTCCGGCAAGATTTCGTATGCTACACAATCTATAAAAGGACTTCTCCAGTCTCTCTTTGGAATATCTGTGTTCACAGCGTAGCTGCGTTCTATGAGAAAGTTATTTTTTACACAAAATAAATCTCTGTTAAGAAGGATCACCGAATTCTGCCTTCTTATAGGAATAGCTAAATCTGCAGCTAGACTGGCTAGGGCATCAGCTTCCAGATTCTGAGATCGAGGCACATGTTCTAGGAAGAACCCTTTGAAAGATATGGCTATTTCGATCGTTGCTTGGTGATAAGGGATGAGGTCTGGATTCCGGATTTCATATATTCCTCTGACTTGATTGACGATCAGCAGAGAATCACCGAAAGCTTCCAGAGATTCGACGTCCAATTTTTTAGCGACTTGGAGCCCGATTAGTAGAGCGTTATACTCCGCCACATTATTAGAACAGGGCTCGCTAAGAGAATATGTTCGAGAGATGACGAGTTTATCGGGAGTGACCAAGATAATTTCTACTCCTGAAACCATATTTTCCCTGGGACCAGTCCTGGAGGCACCATCGAAGAATAGCTTCCATGTATCACTTTCCATTACAGAATTACATTCTGCAACTTTGTCGGGAATGTCCTCGTATAGCTTGGAGGTCTCTAGGATCGGATGAGCAGCTAGGAAATCAGCCAATGCTTGGCCTTTGATGGACTTCTGGGGGACGTACACCATGTCATACGGTGTTAATAACATCGCCCAAGTCGCGAGTCGGGAATTAAGAACACTTGGTTTGTTCATCAATACCCAAAGAGGATTGATCCTGGAGATGATATGAATAGTCTGGCCTGTGACATAGTGTCACATTTTCTGAATAGCGAACATCAGTGCCAAATATTCTTTTTCTACTGGATTGTATCGGTGTTCAGCTCCGACCATCATCCTGCTTAAATAGTAGATACCCTGTTCATGACCTTCATCGTTCTTCTGTGTGAGAAGAGCTCCCAGAGAATGATCCATCGCTCGAACATACAGCAAGAATGGTCTTCCTATGACGGGAGGCACCAGAACTGGAGGATTAGTGAGATAGCGTTTGATATCATTAAACGCTTGCTGACAAGCTTCGTCCCATACGAAGGATACACCTTTCTTCATGAGACAAGAAAAATGCTGACATCTCCTCGAGAGGTTGGATATGAATCTCCGGATATAAGCCAGACGACCTTGAAATCCCCTGAATTCCCTCAGATTATGGGGTGGTCGCATTTCTAAGATGGCCTTGACTTTATCAGGGTCCACTTGAATGCCTTTAGCAGTAATGACAAATCCCAGGAATTTGCCACTAGATACACCCAGAAAGGACTTTATAGGATTTATTTTGAGTTGATGTTGGCGCATCAACTCAAACACTGTCTTCAGGTCTTGGATGTGATTATCCTTGTGGCGACTTTTGACAGCTATATCGTCTACGTAACATTCCACTATTTTGCGTAGATGCTCGTAGAATATATTACTCATAGCTCGTTGGTATGTAGCTCCGACGTTTTTCAATCCGAAGGGCATGACCGTATAGAATATACCCCCAATGGTGTTCAGAAGGCAGTATGCTTTTCGTCTTCAGGATGCATCTTGATTTGGTTGTATCCTGAAAATTCGTCCATAAAAGACATGTATTTGAAACCGCATGTATTATCAATCATGATGTCTGTAATGGGAAAAGGAAACTCATCCTTGGGGCAAGCCGCATTCAGATCTCGGTAATCTATGCAAATACGTACTTTCCCATTTTTCTTCATGACTGGGACAACATTGGCGACCCAGTCGGGATGTTGTTTTTCCCAGATGAAGCCGCATGCTATCAACTTCTTGATTTCAGCTTCAATGGCGTCCATCATATCCGGGCAAAACCGGCGTTGGTGTTGCTTCACAGGCTTCGAATTGGGCAATATATTGAGTTTATGAGTAGCCACCTTTGGATCAAGACCTGGCATATCCTCATAATTCTACGCAAATACGTCGATATATTCTTTTATCAGCTGGATTATTTCTTTCCTTTCTTCTTCGGAAAGATTGTTACTAATAAATATCGACTTTGGCGAAAGTTCATCCCCAACATCAATCTGGATAACTTTATCTTCAGTGGGAGGTTCTCTCTGCTTGAACCGGAGTTCCTACTGTGTATCCATTGGCTGAGCCCAAGAGTCATTCTTAAACAGTGCAGATTCTTGTTCGTCTGTTTCAAAGGAATCTGTCAATACCGTATTTACTGATAATGCTCGTTCAAGAGCATCATATGATGAGCCGGAGGGCGACAAGCCATTTTGAGAAGAGAAAAAGATATCCTCATTTGACTCAGAAGTTGCAAGGGAGGTGGTATACCCTAACCCGAAATGAGTTCGTTGACAGTAGGGATCACCGTGCAACGACATTCGTCTGCCTTTCCCATAGTTGAGGCCTGGTTCCAGTTTCAAGTCATAACCTATACTTTGCATAATCTTCAAAGCTTGCGGGCTGTATCTGTGAACCTGCATTTTATCAGCATCGTCATCGAGAGAATCTTCTTGTACAGTCGGTTTATTGCGCATGCGACCGAAGACTATTGAACGCTGACTGCTGCGAGTAGGCGGGATAATGAAGATAGAATCCTCATATGGTCCATATGTCATGATGACATTAGATGATGACGCTACTTCCCACACAAACGGATGATAGGAATCTATAGCTTCCAAGAATTTTTGTGCTATAGGTTTTATATCGTTATGGGGAGAGGATTCCCGATCAGGAATTTGAGCGTCAATGTACTGGAAAAGAGGATCTTTATTATCATCAGAAACCACGTTCCTGGTTGTATTTACATCAATCGGCTACTTGTTGTGCCGAAGGTTGATGACCAAGGGTGGAGGCTTCTGGTTCAAAGTGATCACTAGAGGATCACCTCCTTTTCCTGACCTGGTTTTGTTCAGGTGGATAGCCATGGGCTCTATGGCTTTCGGACGAGTAGTTCGCCCTTTCACCTTGATTGACAGAGGTTGCTTGGCTGAGGGTTCTTCTGGCTCCCGGTGGGATTCCTTTTCTGTCTCGCCTGACACCTCCTCCATGTAGACTTGAGTGTACAACATGGCATCAGAGTAGTAGGATTCTACTCCTTTAAACGGTTTTACATCAGCAAACTCTATTTGTACTATTCCTTGGGCATCTACATATTTAAAGCATTGATGTAGAGTCGAAGGAACGATATTGTGGTCGTGGATCCAAGGTCTGCCCAGCAGAATATTGTAGGACACCTCTGAATCAATGACATAACATGTAGCCACTGATCTGAGGTCGCCAATCTGGATCCTCAGACGAATCTTCCCCAACGGCTTACTTTTCCTGGCGTTGAAACCCACGATTGTAGTGGTGGTGTAAGCCAATTCGCTGGTAGGAATACTCAGCGGTCTGAGCAGACTATGAGGAATGATGCTAATCGATGATCCCGGATCTATGTGAATCTGGTCAACCTCTATGGAACCGACTTATCTGGTGTAATAAATGGGTCTGTCATGCCTGTTATGTTTTAACAGCATGTCATCTTGAGTGAAAGTGATATTCGGGACCACCTCCATCACACTATGGCATTGAGGACATGCCAAGGGTTCTTCATCAGGGGACTTGAGCTGGGTCAAGTATGCATCCGCCTACATTAATGCTTCACTCAGGGCTTGACGAGTGTCTTTGGAAAGCCTGAGTAATTCAAAAATGGACAATCTGGCTGGTGTGTGAGCCAACTGGGCCAGGATGTCGAAGTTATACGGCTTCTCTAAACCTTTGCTTTGAATATTCTTCAAAGGTTTATCGAAGTGCACTTCTTTTTGCTTCCCCTTGTCTGCCGAAGTTGGTCTCGAAGGACCGGCCTCTGGTACGGCAGGTTCTGGTTCTGAAGGCTTGGCAGCTGAAGTGTCTGCCGGTACATCTTCCTGACTTGCTCCATAGTCTTTGAGGTAAGCTTTCGCTGAACGGGTTCCAGTAGCCAAAACCTCATCTTCTGATGCCGAGTATACCGTAACCATGTGACATGGTTTACGCTTCGAGTTCTTCTTGGACTTAGCCTTAGCAGCTTGAGTCTCTTCCTCGATCTCTGACACCAGATCTGGATGAACCCACATAATCTCGCCCCGATGGGTAGTTAGGGGTACCAGGTCATGATTTTGACCCCTACCTGGAGGGAGATTAACGATGTTCATCGTTGTCCGGGAAATAGGTATAACACCATCCGGGACTTCTTGGGGAGGCAGATTGCCAAATTACAGAGAGATCATGTTGGCTATGACCGTCTTCTCACTGTTGCGCAGAGTGATGGCCTTAGCATCGATCAGCTCTTGGATCTTCCTTTTTAGTACATAACACGCCTTTGTAGGGTAGTGTATGTATCTATGGAAGATGCAGTACTTGGGGTTATTAGTACTGCCGACTTCATTAGGCCGCTTCACCTCATGAAGGGTAATCTTGTCGCTTTTGACGAGACACTCGAATATGCTCGGAATATCGTCGTCGTCGAAAGAGTATACTTCAATGGGCCTGGAAGTCCCAGGTTTCGTCTGTGTGGTTGCCACAGTCTTTGGCATGGACGTATTGATCGTCAGAGCTTCTTTTCCTTTAGAACCACGGGGATGGTCGCTGTTGGAAGATGACCTTTTGCCTCTATCGGAGGCAGAGATCATGATGCCATTATCACGCGCCTTTCGACTGTTGTCCTCAGCGGCTACCACTGAGATGATGAACGAGGGTCAATCATGGAACTGATATGGACCTGTGAACACCGAGATCACCGGAAGAAGGTTCTTCCTGCAAATGTCCACCAATGCCGAGTCTGGAACTCCGGGAGGCATTTGCAAAGTGGCTTGACGAAAACGTTCGATGAAAGTGCGAACGTTCTCTTTTTCCTTCTGCTTCACTTTGATGAGAGAGGACATAGACATGTCCATCCCTCCTTCGTAGAATCGCGTAAAGAATAAAGTCTTGAAATCTTCAAAGGAAGTAATGCAGTTGTCCGTAAGACTACGGTACCACTGATAAGCCACTCCCGAGAGACAGCCTTTGAACACTCGAGTGAGAAGGGCGTCATTCCTTTATAATAACACCGTCATCATACTGAAGTAGTTCATATACTGGCTCGGTGATGTTTTCCCCTCATACAAAGCCATAGTCTGTGGTTTGTATTTAGGAGAAAAAGGGACCTCGTCCCAGATAGCTGGGTACGGTTGGTTGATTCCCAATTTCTTGAGCTGATCTTTGTGCTTTAAGGCATCAAATTGGGCTTTCAATTCCCGTATTGCCTGCATTGGATCTTCAGCCGGTAGCGGGATCACGGAGTGATGAGGGATCGGTTGTACTGCAACTCCAACAGTAGGCAGTACATTCTCCGAGTTAGGAAGTGGGGGAGCTGCTGACTCTTGATCTAGAGCAGGCTCCTGATTCGCGTTGGATGGTGGTAAGTCCACCCCCACACGTATCTGAGTTGGAGGGACCGATGCTTGAGCCATAGCAGCTGTGTGTTGAGTTAGCATCATCTGGTAACTCTTTTAGAGATGTCTCCAGTACAGCAATGCGTTGCTTAGTGCTTCCTGACGTTGAAGCTTCCTCGCATTCATCTCCAATGGCATAAACTCCTATTTCTCTGGATGTCATTGAAGGGCTAGTATAGGTCTCTGTAGAAGTTGACTCTATACTTTCAGCTTCTGATTCAGGAAACTGGCGACCCCCAGTATCGAAATCAGAAGAGTATGAAGCCGGTTGTCATGACCTCGAACGGGTATTTCGGAACACCCCAGCTTCAGTGTTCTTAAGGAGTCTGTCGAATCTCCTTTGGCTTAGAGTTCTAGAGAGATGACGTCTTGAATTTGACCTTCCTCTAGGAATATGTGAAGCCATGTTCACTGATGCATGTGCGGGCTCTTCTTCCTGGAAAGACAGAGAGTAGTTCAACCGGTCAAAAATCGACCATTTTGCTTCAGAACAGTAATAATTAACTATAATCCTATGACTATTACAATAGTGCTCCCTAGGAGGCATAATAGACATGCTGGAGGATCCCCTATCCTTGTGTTTCTGGATCAGATACTCACGCAAGTCAGGAGGATTTACAGAAGAAGAAGAAGATGTCTTATTCTTCTTCTTTACATCAGTTGGAATGCGGATATTGGGAACCATAACTTTTTCCCTGCCACCTGTATACAACAGGTTAGCCATCTGAGTAGCAGATAATTCCCGAGGAGCGTGTTTCTCCGCCAATCGGGTTTTCTTTACTCTGAGGAGTTTATCCTGGCATAATTTGGAACTCTGTTTATGTTGGCATAAAATTGAGGAAGCCCTCAATCGGCCATCCGCTTCTCACGTAATCTGGAGAGCAGGCAGATCCTTCCCTTGCTGGCATAAAGGCCGAGAAGTTGAGTAGTCCGCCACTTGTTTTCCCTTGTATAGAGTACAGGGACCATCTGCTTTTCCGCGGAGGGCAGATGCATTCTTACGCGTAGATCGCGTTTGGAATTTTTGATTTGGCGCTGAGGCATTATCAGAAATCTTGTCAGCCACGTCACAGACGGGAGACTGAATTTTACGCGCATAGCGCGGAGTAGACTTCTGGACTAGCGCTGAGGCATAACCAGAAGTTTTGTCTACCACGTCACGGACGGAAGACAGAGTTTTACGTGCAGAGCGTGAGGTAGACTTTTGGACTAGCACTGAGGCATTGTCAAAAGTTTCGTCTGCCACGTCACAGACGGGAGACAGAGCTTTACGCGCGGAGCACGAAGGTTGCGCAGCTACAACCTGGCTGGTCGGAGAAACCGGACAGTCGACAGGAATGGTAGGGGATGTCTTGGGCATCCAGACCTTACGCAGTTTTCTGTTGTCTTAAATAGAGAGAGAATGAGAGCTACCCCCTGCTCGAAGCATATCTTCATAGGCAGACTGGTCGAACTGGACGACCAAGGTCTTCTTCATGGATCCTACTGATACCGCATCGTGTTGAGAAATTGCTTTCTCGTCAGATGAGAAAGAGTTCCTCAGCAGACTCGCCATCTTGTGTTTGATAATAAATGGAAGAAATAAAACTAGGTTTATATAAAACCCTTTCTTAGGTTTACAAACAAGAAGTACTATTAATCCTATACGAGGATGTTAAGTACAAATTTTTAATCTGGGTAAATATTGCTATAGGAGTCTGATCTGCAGTCGATCACTTTGTCCCTTGGACCACACGATGATGAAGAAGTGTCGTAGAAGAAGGAGATGCTTCACAGATTGCAAGAGGGAGTGGATGCTTGATGCCAAAATCGTCGATCATTACTCTCTGTCTGAACTCTTCTCTCTCTGTTCTTCGATTTCTTTTAACTCTTTTCTCCACACTCTCGACCTTTTGACCCAGGACCTCTATCAATAGAGGTCTCTATTTATAGGATTTTAGTGACAGTAACCGTCGAGTCGGTGTAGAAGTCGGACAGTGGAAAGTATGGCACTTTTTATGCAGCGGTTATAATAACTGCCACCCACGTATAGATGATCTTCTGAATAAGTGTATGACTCGTGTCCTATCATGAGATAATACGTATAACTACTGCGAAGATCACGGCATGAGAGCCACATAGGTAGCTGTCCCTCGCGTAGAAAAGGTTGGCGTAGAAGCCAATAACTGTCACTATGGCGTAGAAGCAAAATAATTGTCAAACTGGCGTAGAGGCCAGGTAGGCGAAGAAGCCAAGTGGTTGTCGAGTCGGCATAGAAGCCAAATAGTTGTAGAAGCCTTGTAGGCGTAGAAGCCTTGTGCTGCGTGGATAGGTGGCTAGCGTAAAAGATAGCTGATCCTCCTTCCTTGACTGAGGCCTTGAGCATATTCTGGACCGAATAGCCTTATCATGCACCAATGCAAATATAACCCGAGTTGGCGTATTTCAAGGAGATAGCGTACAGCGTGCTCCTTATAGCTAAAAATAGCCCAGAGGCGTATTTTAAGGAGATGGCGTACAGCTTGCTCCTATAGCTGAAAATAGCCTGATGGCGTAATGTGCAGGGGTGGTGATGTAGACATATTAGCCGTAATTATGGCTTGCCTAGTCTTTGGAGATATAATCAAATTTTGTGCATTTAATGCAGAGATCTGCTACCATTCTGAGCATTAAATGCAAAGAAATGTCTCGAGCTCTGTACAATTTTGAGCATTAAATGCAGCGACGTGCCTCGAGCTCTGTACGAAGAGCAGCTTTTGACGTGGCAGTTCATTTTGTCTTCTGCTGGGCGTAAAAGCTCATATCTGCCTGTGTAAAACTAGGCAGCGTATTTCCTTGTATGTGTAAAAGTACTTTGTATCAGGGAAACGTCACTAAACGACGGTTTAGGTCTCTGTGCCACACCATTATTTACAGCCGTCGTCTGGATAGTCGTGCAGTACTCTTTGTCAGGAGTCAGGTTTACTGCATGATCTGATAGATTCATTCGAGGAATACGAAGCGTTCCTCGTACACTTCCATGCTGCATTAAAAGCGGATGAGTTTTACGCCATGAAGGCGGTATAATACCCTTTTTACGCTGAAGCAGCCTAGAAATACTGCATTACGCGGATTATCCTTGAGCTTATATTTTACGCTGTACTTAGCGAGAAAGCTCTGTTGTACGCTGATGGCTCTGAAGTTATATTTTATGTCACACAGCACTGAAATACTGCGTATAACTCTACAGCGTATTTTTCATGCTTCTACAAGAGAATCACTAGTACTCAGGCTGAAACCACTAAAGGCTCTGTGTCGGGGAGCCCGTAGCATCAAGTAGTATCTCGTAGGGCCAGTAAATGTGCCAAGCTTTGATATAAAGACTAAAGCACCTCCAGTAATATAGTATATATATACATAATCAGCCTATAGCATGTGTGTCTCTCCCCATCCAATGTAACCTCATGTCTCATGTCTACAATGTCTCATGTCCATAATACGCAAGATCAAGACCTCTAGCTAGTACAACGAGTCATAATGATATCTCTATATACAAGTCTCATATCACGAATCCTGTAAGCCTATACAAAATCACCATAAATAACTTAAGAAAGATTCTGTCACATAAAATAGTGTCAAGTGTCCTACGGTATGACGTACTTGGTAAAGCAAGCACGTAAAAATAAGATCGTGGAATCAACTCTCTAAGTGACGTTACACGACTCCGCGTACAGCGTCGACACTCGAATCTTGTTCGAATGCTAAGCAACATAGGTTGAGCAGGTATATCACAAGAGTATGTATTTATATGGAAGAAACACAAGTAGATAATATAACATGATCTACTACAAGTTGGCAAGGTACACTTGCCTGGGCTCTGAACTTCGTCAACTGCTCCTGTAAAAGTGGAATATGCAAGTACGCCTCCGGATGCTGAAACAAACATCACCATTATTTTCAGAATACATAAAATAGCAAGGATTGACTACTCATAAGTCCAATTTGGACACAGGGGCTGAAATGACAGTTTTAGGTCAAAGCAGTGTCCTATTGTGGCCCACTTTGCACCGTAAAATATGTCAGAGATAAAGTTCTCCAAATTTAGCAAACTTAGTGTCTAAGAGTCCAGAACGATGGCACAAACTCAACAGAGTATCCAAAATTGGATTCCGGTAAGCCGGTCACGAAATTACCCGTCAAGTGGAACTTGGGGCCCGCAAAACGGTATTTCGTCAACGTTCTCAGAATTAAACCAAACTTGGGTCACAGGACCAACGTAACGTTGTAAATTCGATGGCACAAGTTTCATTGCGAAACGACAAGCACACACAAAGTTATGAAAAGTGTCAAAATAGGCCGATACAGTATTTTTTGATGGATACGCATTGATTCCGGTATGCACGCACATCAAAATCAAGTTTCACAAAATCCTACATATCCGCGTTGATGATACGCGTCTTTTGGTAAATTCCTCAAGGGACGAAGTTGCCTCGTTTGGCGGAACGCATCCAGTTTCGAAAATTTTTGGGTTTACGAAAATAAGTTTTTGATAGTTTTCAGCATTAAATAATTCACAGAATAAATCGAATTTAGAGAAAGTGTTTAAAAGGATTAAAAGTAGGTTATGTTGTCTAGAATTCTGTTCAGGTATAATTTTAACATCGCATGCCGTTTTGGAGATAACGGGACTCAAATACGAGTACCTGGAACAGTTTTTGTTCTTAAAACTCGGTCAATTTTTTTTCCAAATTTGTGTCTCGATTTACGATCGATACAGGACACGATAAACTAAACTATTTAAAAAAGTTTCATGGGGGTCATATGATCTTCACATAGGAGTCGACGGTTCGCTGTTTGGTTACCTGTGTAGGGATAAATGAAGATGGAAAGAAGGGCACCTCGATACTCTGTTGCTCATAATTTCAGGTACGGTATGTTCGCGGTGGCGGGCAGCGGCGATCGACGACGATCAACGAAGGTCGACGGCGGTTGAGTGTTTGTCTGGATACAGTGGAGAAGTCTGAGGTTGTGGGTCTATGGTGAAGGTATAAATTGTAGTAAAAAGGGGGGTTTCGAAAGTTGAACGGAGGGGTTTAGAAGTTGAACGGAGGGGGGTTACTATAGCTGAATGAAGGGGGTGCGGGTCTGGGTTTTGTTTTCGGGTTTTGGGTTTCGGTTTATTATTATTATTATTCTTTTATATTACCCTATATATATATATATATAGCCATTTATAAATAGGTTTGTACCTCAAATAATTTTCAAAAAAATCTACTATACTTTAATAATAATTGTACACCAAAAAATATATTTTTTGTGTAATAATTATAATTAATAAATATACATAAATATCTATCCATGAATTTTATATTTATATTAACTAAAAATAATGAAAATTTTCCTTTAATCTCAATAATTACATAATACCAATAATAAAAATAATAAAATCTAAACTCTAAAAAATTAGGGAGTTTATATTTTCTTTTTTCGATTCTTTAGATATCTCGTAATCCCTTCTTGAGATATTGCTATCCCACCTTGACAGTTTCATGGTTTGAACTACAACAACAGGCTTCGCTTTATGAAGCTATCTTATGATTCTCGTTCGATACTCGTGCTCTTTATGTACGCCTTGATATGTAACAATCCATTCCGTTCAAGTGGATAGCCGATTCAAATGACGCAAGTGCAATGACCTGACCCGCTTTGCTCAGCGAGAAGGCTCGTTTGAGGCAAAGGATTTTAGACTTGGCCCTTCAGGAGTTCAGACTTAGACATTCAAAGGCTCGGTCAGAGTATCGCTCGACCGAGGTAAATCATCTCTAAGGTGGGTGGCTACGATGAACCTGTCTTTGCTTAGCCTACACACTTAAAATATGGATGATACATGAAAGTCGTTAGGTAAATCACCCTTTGTACGCTAATAAAGAATACAACGCACTTAGCTAATAGAATAATCCCATCTTGTATTTCTTGTGTTAGAATATGGAAATAAAACTTGGCTTATAGTTAGACCTCGTATACTACCTTAGCTTCGTGCATGTAGACCCCACTATGCCTCGAGTAGATTATTGTATACTCTTCGTAGTGCAGTACTGTCACGACCCGCAAACGGTATAGGGATGCAAGTCGAAAACAATGTCCAGCCTACGCCGCAGCATCGGTGGTAGAATATTGTCTTGGTCTACTATACTATCTAAAATCTCACAATAATATAAAGTTTTCCAACAATAGCTCACACAAAAACTCAATCACAATCTAAAGCACGAGAAGATATGAAGGAAGTCTAACTATACATCAAAAAAATATAAATCATCAACAATAGAAACAAAAATTAATAACTCAAATAGAAGCCGGAAACAAATCCGGTACCAAAAATGCCAAAGAGAACTAATTATGCTACCTAGAGAATCCGGCTAAAACTCCCGATAGTCACTCCAGAACTAGTGGGTCCAAGTCTGCACCATCTATAAGTCAAAGTCCAAAGTATGTCGGATACCAGTCTCTCGGATCCTCTGAAAAATATTTTCCAGTCAGGAATGGAGCGAAGTACATACCTCTAAAAGCAGTTCCAATAACATAATCGAGCATATAAACATATATAGAAATGAAATACAAGATCACTAAACATATGAATGATGAACAAGATATATACAGGTAATGTACGAGAATATATTGATCAACAATATTAATATCACAATATGATGAAGTAAACTACAATCTAAACTATCTAATGTGCTTTAGAATACGAGTTCATTATGTAATCGGGTTGGGTAAACATGATCAGGTAAGACGGATTATAAGTGAAGTATGTAATCAGAATGTACACGATTTGTAACAATGGCTTTGATCACATAATCAACTCCTACTCTTCCACCCCCAACTAATACCGATGGATCCAATCATGACACGCTACGAACACGAAAATATAACCACTATCACGAGCCGTGGATGTAGACGAATATCATAACCACCGAACACGAGTGATGGGTGTACACGAATAAGCATACTGAACACGAGCAGTGTATGAACACGAAGTAACATCAATACCCAGTATACACGATGAGATACAATGTACACGAGTACCCGCTGAATACGATAGGGGATAACATCTCATGACGGGATCCATATAGTACCAGTCCGTGAAATCACTGTGTCGGGATCAATGTATATAATTCTAGAACATGCATATATACAATATTATGAATTAAAAACTATCAAAGAAATATACTCGCCTGTGGTCTAGAGCAATGAATGTCAAACTGTCCGAACTGGTATCACACAGACCTATATATGGAATATTGCATTAATACAAGGTTCTGGAAAGAAAAAAGTTAAACTAGTCAACTTCTAGGTCAACAGTCAATTCTAAGTAAAAGTCAAACTAGGTCAACTCTAAGTCAACTATGGTCAACTATAGTCAAACTATGGTAAACTATCCATTTCTAGGTTGCATGAGTCTAACTCAAAGATATTGGGCTCACACACTATAAATCTAGGCCATACAAGCTACATCTTAGGATACTAAGATACCGTATCTCAGGATACGCAAACAAGGGATAAATATAACACATATGTACATATCAAACAATATTATATATATAAAATCCTAATTACCAATGCTAAATGGATACCTTGGTTTTGTACCAACTTGGTATCGCAATACTAAACCTCTATCTTGATACCCAAACCCAATATCTTGGGTATCCTTAATACCTTGGTATCTCAATGTAATATCACTCTAGTATATATATATATATATATATATATATATATATATATATATATATATATATATATATATATATATATATATATTAACTATCCAACTATAACTATAAACTACCATATATTTAATATTTATACAATACTATATACCTTATTTTAGTCACCTTAATACCAACACATAATTAGTTTATAACTATCCTATTACTATGCCAATACCTACTGCTCATACCTTGGTATCTCTTGATACTTACCTTGGTATCTCAAGGTAATGCCAAAATCTCTATATATATACTAACTATTCATCAATAACTATATGTATACATATATCAATCCAATATAACTTCAAGTATGTACAAAATAGAATAAATACTAACTACCAACTACACACTAAATACTAATACATATATACGTACATACATACATACCTATAATATATATAACTAAAGATACTAATAACAATAGATAACTAAAATATACTAACTATTCCAATAATATTATATGCTACAAATAAATATATTATACATATAGTATACCAAAGCACAATTAGAAAATTAGGAACGTATATACGTATATATTAATTACCATATATATATATATATATATATATATATATATATATATATATATATAAATATCTAATATATAAAACTGCCAAACTGTTGCTGAAGATTTTGCCCACTGTCGCTGAAGCTGCTGTTGATATTGATACACTGCTGTTTTAGTGACAGTTTTCTGCAACTGTCGCTAAAACTGTAACTAAAACTCCTGATACGCTGCTGATACTACTGCTATTTCAGCGACAGTTTTCTGTAACTGTCGCTGGCTGCTGTCGCTGTTTCCCCTGCCGTGGCCACTGCTGTTTCATTGCTGTTACGACGGCTGTTGTCGCGACGGTTCCTGCTGTCGCTAAAACTCATGTTCTCCTCTCTCTTATGTTTATATATACAATGCATATATAAATATAACCTATATAAATATATAAATATAACACCAATAAATAGATACAAAAATACATATAACTATAATATATAACACTATGACAAATAACATATCTATAACATACATACACCTCCACATATATATATGTACATATTAAATACATATGACAATAGCATAGTAATATATACATATATAACAACACATATATGTATACGTATATAAAATCATACACTATATAAATACATAACAATATATAATATAACTATATATATAACCACATATAAATATATCTACTATATTATATATACATATACTACCACTTATAAATATATATCTACATGTAGAAAAATAGCTATATAATAATATACACATAGATCTAAGACACAACATTACATAAATATATATATATATAATAATATATATATATATAATAATATATATATATATATATATTATATGCATATATATAATTACATTTTTCCATGAAATAAGAATACAAAAGAATTAGATCTACAATTAAATTGCACATACATGGACCGTATCACCCCGTATCTCACTAGATCTAGGATACGCATGCGACACGAGTCCACCACACATCCAAACATACCCCGAAGGATACGAACAAGTCATATGTATTATTTATGAACAATAAGAAGAGTCAAATATAAATCTACGTGTCCGTGTCAAAATATGACATGCTCAAAGTCCCGTGTCGGAGGAAAAATCTCCAAATCAACACGTATCACCAAATTGATGGGATACGACCTACACGTACCCAATTGTGGTTATGACACTAGCCCCAAACGCACAAACGCATGTCAAATTGATCTATATGACCAATTGACACACACAACAAATGTCAATCTCGGAATTTCTCCAAAATTGACACAAAAAGTACCATAACTTTCTCAATAGGCCTCCTATGAACACAAAACCAAATCCTATGGGTAGACTATGCATATGGATTAATTTTTCATGGTTAAATATTAGATTTAGAACCTAAATGAAAGAAAAAAACTGAATTGTACCTATTGGGAGATGGATTTCCAATGAAACCTCCAAAATTGGTAAAATTGGCCTTCAACTTGTAGATCCTTACTCCTCTTTGTAGATCCATGCTTCCTCCTTGTAGATCTATGCTTCCTTCTTATAGATCCATGCTCTAATAGTCTCCAATGGTGATTTAGGAAATAATTGGGTAGAAATTTGGTAGTGATTTGGTTGAGAGAATTTTCTAGATCTTGATTTGGAATAAAAAATGAAGAGAGAAAGTTTTTATCCCCTTTATATAGGCCTCACTTGCCCCCTCCCTCAAGATACTATGTAAAGTCTAAAATACCTCTTGGGACCTCTCATGAAGAAATTAATTTAGGAGGCTTATAGTCTAATGGGTTTAACATAATTAATCATCCTCCTAATAATTGAGCTTCTAATTATTGGGCTCAATTCTAACTAGAATTAAATGTTGGTCCATGATTCTAAACTAAACTAGTTGGTCCACTAACACAAGTCCAAAAATAAATCTAACATGCTAATAATAAATAAATAATACAATAAATAAAAATTTAACATGTACAATATTTAAATAATTATCAAATGACTAAAATACCCTTTCCTAGAAAATGTGGTAGTGGCAAATCTACCCCCCTTAGAAGAATTTCGTCATCGAAATTAAAACTCTCACCCCTCTCTCTTGGGTCAGTCATATCCTATTCATACAAATCTTATTATGGTCAAACCCCATCAATCACAGTCTAAAATAGTATATATATCCTATAACATACAATCATATTATTTTACATACTTGGATATACTCTCTAACTATTATGAAATTCAGTCTCTGTCCTGTTGAGGTGTCTCCCTCTACTGGTACGGGATAACCTGTTATGCTACCTGTGGCCTATTCCATCACACTAAGCATTCACTAATCATCAACCTAGTCAAGACATTCTTAATACTGAGGGTTATCAAATACTAATGATATACTATAGTTCTAGGTCATGGACATGCTTAATTCACTGGCACTTGCCACCTAGAATACTATACAAAATACTGCTAAGATACTACCTTCTTTATCTGTTTCAATCACCAAAATTTCTCAATCATTCTCATGCAAGGAACACTTGTATACCTTTTCAATCATGTATTTTATTAGCACACCTTCGTCCAACTTATCACTCCCTATAGGATGCCTTACTTAAATTTTGTTACTGTCTACATAAGGCATCAGCTCTCATATGTATTTTGATGATATCCGTATACCAAGTTACTCATGTCTCTCCTCTATTATGCTTGTACCTAAACTTTCATAATACGTAAGGTAATCCAACTCTTGTTACTAGGGTATATCTTTTTATTTGATACTTGATACAACTCATCCTCTAATATTTGTTAATCATCTTAAGGTTCTCATCTATACACAATAAATACATAATTATTTTCTAGTCATTACAACACCATGACATCTCACTGGTATCCTTATACCCCTCAGACTATTCTCTGATACATACGACCTCTATAATCAAATTTAGCAAGGTACTATTCTTACTTACTTCTATATATATATATTGTCTCCCTCCTCTACTGCTTGGATCACTTGTACTATTACTCTCAATTATCTTTCTATCCATATTAACTGATACACCAATCCAATGTACTTACTGTTACTAGCACATTACTCAGCTAATCCCTGATATAGAAATACTAACACTTTTGATATAGTAACACTAGCTTCAAAACTACATAATATATACCCTTAATGTTCTAGGATACTAGCTTTCTTATTAGATCATCTCATCACACTCACTAGAACTCATGATTACTTGCACTAGTTATTAACTTCTATAATTCACATATTTTACTTCACTCCCAAAAGCAGACATATGGTTCTGTATCTCTATTGATGTATATGTATTTCTCCTCAAACCTTTTACAGACGGATACACAAATTAGTGATACATTTCTTCCATGACCAATCTTGATATTTCCTAACCCATGATATAATATTAACACTCAATCTTCCACTTTCTGATACTCATGAACTTTCACACTGATACTTACTACCCACTATGTATCATGCACATAATTTCTAGACACTCTTCCACATATTACTTCCAACACATCACTAGTTTCAATATCAGGTGATATACCCATCACTAGTCATATACTGGTGCACTCCTATTAATGCTCTACTATACCTTAACACAAGTCCTACTACTTTAGCACAATGTATTATTATTCTCTCATACTTTCCTATATACTTATGGGTACCATTCTACTATGGCATGCTTACTGTCACGTCCCAGTCCCAAAAATACGTAGGACTAGGACACGTAAGCATGCCAGCCACATGGATATGGCAACTCCAATATATGGAAACCAAATCCATACGTACGCTGTAATATGAATATAAAATCCACAAGTGGTATAAAATGTAATACAAGTCACAGGGTAAAATTTAAATCTCATCCACCAAAATCATATAGAAATAAATAACCAGTATCTATGAAACTAGATCTCAAAAAGAAGTATCTAAGGATGATAGTTGGATGGAAACAAATCCACTACCAACTCGAATATAAGAGCAAATACAATATGAGTACAACACCATAACACAATATAAGAATACCAGCTATCCATCACAGCTCGAAGAGAAGACATCCTCGGATAACATGTAACCATCCAAATCTGCGCTCCTGTAAATACTCAAGAAAAGATACACCTGGCAGCGGACCAGGTCCTCAGAGGGACGTAACAAGATACAGAAAATATGAGCCAATTTGAATACAGTAAACATGCATATGGTTTGAAAATAAATAAGTACGCTGTACAAGACAATCTATATGAATGCAAATAAGGACAACTTTTTGACGTATAGGCAAGGGTAGTCTACTCGATCTAAGCCTCACAACTCACACACCCGTCTAGAACATCAGAAATCGACATACCTCTGGGGTAGCGACCAGCGCGACTCTACAGAAATCGACATACCTCTGGGGTAGCGACCAGCGCGACACACGCCCGTAGTGCGAACTATATACTACGGTTTACCAGAGTGGTTAAAAGCCCATACGCCTAATGATTGTCCTCTCATGATACTAGGTGCCATGTGTGTGTCAACATATCTAATACATAGTAATGACTGGAGAAAAACTACACATGCAAGAACTATACAGAAATGAAATAAATAAAAAAAAATATAAATAGCATGCAAAGTACTATAAACAATTTGGCAAGGTATCTTGCCTGGGGTCCTGCTGCTGGTATGAATCAGAGTCCAAGTCACAGTCCAAATAGCCTATGTATTACAAATTTATCACGTCAAAAGATAATTTATTTTAATTTATTTAATTCTGGAATAATTACTCTAAAATCCTATTTTAATCTTATTATTCTGATTTTTATGTTAATTCCTAAATTTTGTCCAAAAAAAACTAAATTTTATCAACTCGAGACTCATGGCACGCAAATCGAGGCGATCTGTTGACCAAAAAGTCAACCGATACAAACTCAACTTTCATGCATGATTTCCTGTAGATTTTAGCGTCAAAAATATGCTAAAATTTACGGCTCTTTCGAATTTAAATTCGTTTGGGAATTATGGCACATACAAATTTTGTATTGTGCACCGATGGTTAAATTCTAACCTAGAAGTTCTACAGAATTAACAGTATGTAAATACTTTAAAATAAATTCTGGGAAAAATATATATAGATTATCTCGACATTAGCTTTCCGAAACTTTAAACTGTTCATGATTCTGATTCCTGGTTCTCCCAAAATCGCGAATACATCGAAACACGTCTATTTTCGGACATGCAGTGCTTTACGAATTTTCCAGAATTTAATACTAATAATTTAGAAATTTTTTTATATAATCAGAAAGCTAACCTCATTATCGTTCTAACAAAAAAAACTGGAGCGCGTTTGGAGTCCGGAGCTAGGAGATATCATCTTTTTAATTCGTCATAACTAGTAGAAAATGAGGCTGAATTTATGACAAATTTTGACTATTTTTTTGGACCAAAAAAAGAGGAATTTGGGGAAGAAAAATATGAAGGATGAGGTATTTATAATGGTGGACACTACTTAATTAAATACGACTAGGATTGGTTAATTTGGATAGGATTATGATGAATTTAAATAAGTATAGGATATGCATGAAGTTGATTTCCTAGTAGGTTCAGGATTTGAATTAATTTAAAATAGAGTTTGAATTTATCTCAATAATTTTTAATCTTAAATATAATTAAAGATAATACAAATAATTTATAAAATCTTATTAATATCTATTAACACTAAATTAGCATCTATCTAATATTAAGACTATATATATCCAAATAAATCCTAAATAATTTTAAAATCTAAATAAATTTCTTAAAATTCTAAATAAATTACAAAAATATAATTAAATATTTTAAACTAAAATAAATATTTGGTAGGAACGACATGCAAGTATGGTCGTATAGTAAATCATAGAAGTCCTAAAAATTTATGTTTTCTAAGTTTTAATTACCAAAAATTCTAGAAAAATCTCCAAAAATCTAAAATAACCTAAAATAATTCTAAATGAATATTTATATAAGTAAATATACTAAAAATTTTATTTTCTAATTAACTAAGAGAATATTCTAAATAAATTCAACATCTATAATAAATATAATAATATAAAATATACACAAATACCTATTTTGGGTGAGGGAGTTTACAATCTACCCAACTTAAAATAATTTTGTCCTCGAAATTAAAGTAAGACATAATTTGTTAAATCCTTCACATTCGTACACAAGGTATATCAATCGCAATCTCTTCCAAAAAATTAAATAACAAAATCTATTCGAATCTATTGCGATCACTTCAAAATTAATATAACCACTGTTTAAATCAAAATTCAACCTGTCGTAATCTCTTCTCGACATTTTTTTTTTCAACATTTAAATCTAACTCAAGTCTATATGACATCCCACATCAAAATTTATATCACCATTTCCAACTATCATAATCTCCTCTAGACCTTGAACAATAAACAATTCTAATCAAATCTTATTCCTATTCTCAAATTAAGAATTTTGTACTCTTCAAATATTTAAACTCAATTTACATCCTCAATATTTCAAATAGGTGACCCAACAATCAAAATTAAACTTTTAATTCAAATCATCAAATTGTAAAATTTAAATCTAATTCACCAGTTGTTCAAGTCTAAAATTCTATATTTATCCTAAAAATTTAAATCGATGATTCATCCTTCAATATTCAAAATTTAAATCATGTGCTCAAAGTATAAATATTGGGTCCTCAATATCAAGATTTTTAAAATTCATTAAATCCTCATTATCTTAATCCTTCTTTTAAAATTCTCCACATTTAAAAGGACTTAATCTCTCAATCTAATCCTACTTGATCACAATCTAAAAGAATTCTCCTCAAGTTTAATAATGCAATTTCTACCCAACTTAGAATTTACCCATCTATCACATAAGGCTCTTACACTTAAGAAAAATATTTCTCAATTTATTTTCTCATGTCATTCAATCCTCAAAACTTTAACACCAACTATATCATATGTGATATGCCCTTAATCAATTATGAAAGATAGTCACCAAATAATATGATTGGCCTATGGGGTATATCTAGTACTCTCTGTGTATTAAACTTATACCAAGCACGAGGTTTCGTCTTTCCGAAATAAGGGAAGACGGAGATCGATAATAAAGAGTTCAAGGGCGAGGTAATAGAATAGAAGTATCAGGATCAAGGCGTTTAAAGAATTCAAATAGGAATTGTCAAAGCAGTTGTGGATTGAAGTCCTATTTTGGTAATGCCTATCCATATGCTCGCATCGGTACAGTTATGTAACGGATACGATATGCTTAGACATATCTAGAGGGCAAGTACAGGTGTCTACTAGTCAATTATATATCTCAATCCACGTAAAGTATTATTGCGAAGGGCGAATCAAGCGCATTATGGCTAGCTAGACCATAATACACTGATTCTGATTAGACAATTTGTATTAGTGTGGTTGATCAGGCCCCAATAACACATATGTCGTGAACAAGCTCGATATAAGATTAAGCTTGCAAAAACTAGGCTATAATAGCAGCATAATTCAAGGTAGCACAGAAAATATAACGCTGGATTATGATGTGAGAAGTTACAAAATAATTCAAGTTCGCAAAAGCAAAAATAACATAAACAATAATAATAAAAGACTCTACAATCTCTACAGTTATCATACAACCTCCTTATCTAAGTCGCTAGTCGACCAAATAGGGCAAGGACCTCTAAATTCTATGGTCTGAATAAACACTGTCATCTTTTGCTAGCATGCGATAAATATCATTCGGTTACACTTCAATTAATAGGTCAAAAGACTATGTGATACTAGGTGTCAAACATTATGGTAAAACTTCTAACTAACTCTAGTAGTGTCTATACTACTCTCAAGTCTTCTTAATACATCAAGGGGTAATGGTATAACAATCTAAAGATAAGGAATTCTAGGTTCACTAGATATTCTAAACTTAGTGGTGTGTCTATATTCTCGTTGTATTCTTAATAGTTATCATCCTAATAACAGGGGTTCCTATATTCTAGCAGAAGACTATACTCAAGGAACTATTAGGGAAGCACATGAATCAAGCAGGATACAATTGTTCAAAATAGAACAGATAGGAGGAGATGAATCACAGTCAATTGTGGATGAGATCCTATACTCTAGTCCTAGGGGCAGGCTTGTTCGGTACAGTAACGTAACCGAGACAATATGCTCTCGACCTGCATGGGCCACCACAAAAACATGTCACGTTCCAGTCCCAAAAATACGTAGGACTAGGACACGTAAGCATGCCAGCCGCATGGATATGGCAACTCCAATATATGGAAACCAAATCCATACGTACGCTGTAATATGAATATAAAATCCACAAGTGGTATAAAATGTAATACAAGTTACAGGGTAAAATTTAAATCTCATCCACCAAAATCATATAGAAATAAATAACCAGTATCTATGAAACTAGATCTCAAAAAGAAGTATCTAAGGATGATAATTGGATGGAAACAAATCCACTACCAACTCGAATATAAGAGCAAATACAATATGAGTACAACACCATAACACAATATAAGAATACCAGCTATCCATCACAGCTCGAAGAGAAGACATCCTCGGATCACATGTAACCATCCAAATCTGCGCTACTGCAAATACTCAAGAAAAGATACACCTGGCAGCGGACCAGGTCCTCAGAGGGACGTAACAAGATACAGAAAATATGAGCCAATTTGAATACAGTAAACATGCATATGGTTTGAAAATAAATAAATACGCTGTACAAGACAATCTATATGAATGCAAATGAGGACAACTTTTTGACGTATGGGCAAGGGTAGTCTACTCGATCTAAGCCTCACAACTCACACACCCGTCTAGAACATCAGAAATCGACATACCTCTGGGGTAGCGACCAGCGCGACTCTACAGAAATCGACATACCTCTGGGGTAGCGACCAGCGCGACACACGCCCGTAGTGCGAACTATATACTACGGTTTACCAGAGTGGTTAAAAGTCCATACGTCTAATGATTGTCCTCCCATGATACTAGGTACCATGTGTGTGTCAACATATCTAATACATAGTAATGACTGGAGAAAAATTACACATGCAAGAACTATACAGAAATGAAATAAATAAAAAGAAATATAAATAGCATGCAAAGTACTATAAACAATTTGGCAAGGTATCTTGCCTGGGGTCCTGCTGCTGGTATGAATCAGAGTCCAAGTCACAGTCCAAATAGCCTATGTATTACAAATTTATCACGTCAAAAGATAATTTATTTTAATTTATTTAATTCTGGAATAATTACTCTAAAATTCTATTTTAATCTTATTATTCTGATTTTTATGTTAATTCCTAAATTTTGTCCAAAAAAAACTAAATTTTATCAACTCGAGACTCATGGCACGCAAATCGAGGCGATCTGTTGACCAAAAAGTCAACAAATACAAACTCAACTTTCATGCATGATTTCCTGTAGATTTCAGCGTCAAAAATATTTTGAAATTTACGGCTCTTCCGAATTTAAATTCGTTTGGGAATTATGGCACATACAAATTTTGTATTGTGCACCGATGGTTAAATTCTAACCTAGAAGTTCTACAGAATTAACAGTATGTAAATACTTCAAAATAAATTTTGGGAAAAATATATGTAGATTATCTCGACATTAGCTTTCCGAAACTTTAAACGGTTCGTGATTCTGATTCCTGGTTCTCCCGAAATCGCGAATACATCGAAACACGTCTATTTTTGGACATGCAGTGCTTTACGAATTTTCCAGAATTTAATACTAATAATTTAGAAAAAAAATTTATATAATCAGAAATCTAACCTCATTATCATTCTAACAAAAAAAACTAGAGCGCGTTTGGAGTCCGGAGCTAGGAGATATCGTCTTTTTAATTCGTCATAACTAGTAGAAAATGAGGCTGAATTTATGACGAATTTTGACTATTTTTTTGGACAAAAAAAAGAGGAATTTGGGGAAGAAAAATATGAAGGATGAGGTATTTATTGTAACGCCCGCAACCGCTCGGAGCGTTACGCTGAGTCGGACTGAATGAATCAAATGCTGGTTACATTTGAAATGTCGGATTTCGGGAAGAAGGATTGATCGAGTTGGTTTCAATATGCAGATGGCTAGCGGGTTCGATGGAAATCAGGTGTTCTTCCGAACAGGACTGAATAGCTGAATGGAAACGATAATGCCGTCTTCCTTAATCCGATCGGTCCGATGATTTGGAGAGCACGGCCTGCTCGCACGGTCATACCAGTTGAGTAGATCGCGCTTGCATCGGACCACGGGTTCAAGGGATTGGCCGTATCGGCAGGACAGGATGCCTAACGGATTCAAACAATGTGAGTGGGCTCTTTCCCTTCTCCTCTACTCCTTCATGCCTAATAATATGGAAAACACGTAAATGGCTTGAACACTTGGGCTGAAACATTGGGAATCACTACACTGAGGCGTGCATAGAGTGTACGCCATTGGCTTGGTAGGATTGTGGCTTGATTTGGTTTACGCGTTGGATAGTTGGATACGATAGCTGGATTATTCATTTGAGGCAGTCGGTTGGATTACTTGGGATTATGCTTGGACGGTTGGAAATATACAAGTTGGAATGATACAATTGAGGCAATGGGAACATTGAGAATATCGGGATTCGGGCGAGCGAACGTGCATCCGTGCGCGTGTATCACAAGGATGCTTTGTCTTGCAAAGCAGGCAGTTGTGGTTCGAAACTGAACAACTGCATCGGCGCGGGCATTGTGCCTCTTTTGGGGCATTGTGCCATGGGTTAGCTTTGAGCATAGGTGTTGCACCAATTTGGATTGTGTTGAGAAGAGGCTTCGTGCCTATGAAACACTTGATATTTTGATGCCTCGGGCTATGTTTTGAGGTCGAGATTTGGGTTCCTTGGAAGGATATTTTGGAAGAATGGTTATGGATGTGTTGGTTGGATTATTGATGGAACGAGTCTAGGATCGCTTGGTGGGGCGAGAATGTTCGATCCTCTCGTCATACCTACGTGTTTGCATAGTCACGGACAACCTGAGTGGCACAGGGTTTGGTTTCCTCGAACGAGTGCTCCGGGGCACCGGGACCGTTCGGCCATGGAGGAGACAATTGGGTAACGCGTCTTGGGCGCGGTGCCAGCGGTTGGATGCGATTCAGGTGGGTTAGCTACTTAGCGCTGTTTCGAATAGAACCGCATTGATCTGTCCGATCAACGTCCTTTATGGCCTTTGGCCAGTGACTTCATATAAGAATAGATGTTGGCTTGCTTTACTTTGGTTGGTTTGTGCATCGTGTAGGCGCGGCCACCTTGCCTCGGCAAGAGTGTGCACTCGAGAGTGGGATATATAAACTTTGGTTGAGAATGGATTTTGAGGCGAGACTGTTGGTTCGATATGTTATCGTGCAAGCGATGACATTGAGTTAGACGTGTCGGCTTTATATAACTGCTTGTCGTTTGGTTTGAGAATGAATGCTTGCATGCTTAAACTGCTTTACTGCTTTCCTTAACATGTCATTCTTATGCCATGAAATGAATCTAGGATTCAAACTAGAAAGATCACCATATAACTGTTTGCATTCACTATTTTACTTAGTGTCGGCTTAGGCGAGTGGGTTACCCCGCTCACCAGTACGGTTGTGTACTGACCCACGTTTGTGGGCAATATTTCAGGTACACAGGCGTAGTAGCGCTGCTTGGATATACGGGACAAGATGTATGAACTGTAAGTACCTTTGTGGGCTAGAGAAAGAGCAAGAGTTATTTCATCGTCTCCGTGGCATCGCCTTTGTGGCATTGACTCGGGGCATCTCATTTGGACCCTATCGTGAGCTTCGCTACGTATACTCTGATTGTGTGCTTGGTATACAATACTTGACTTCCGCTGCAACTTGGTTGTTTCAATGATAACATTTGGTGTTTGACAACATCGCCTTGTACGAGCGCAACTCCAGGCTCGTACGGCATCACGTCCCGATGAGAACGATTGTCCTGCGGGAGAGCTGTAAACGTGGTGATTCACGTTCAGCGGGGACTATCGAGCTTGCGGGAGATTGGGGCGTGACAAATTGGTATCAGAGCGCCCGGTTCACTTCTTCGGACTTGGTCCTTCGCTTCATCACAAACTCTAAATAGCTTCCGCGTGTCGTCTAGCTCTTGACTCTACTCGATGCCGCATCGGATGTTTCATGCAATAAGTCTATTTATTGCTGGTTTTGGCTGCATTTTATTTCTTGGTTGGGTTGCCTTGGTTGGTTTTCGTAGGATCGCTTAGTCTCGTTAGGCGTTGTTGCATTCGTGCAGCAAGTTGGTTGGCGTTGTTGCATTTGTGCAACAAGTGGGGGCTTTTGTTGGGTTGGCTTGGCTTAGCGTTCTGGGAGTTTCTGATTGCCTCAATGGATCAGTTGGCTGGTAGACGAGATTTGGTTTTGCAGCATGTTTTGAGTAGAAATATTCGAAGAGAATAGATCCTTGCACGAGTTGCTCGTCAAGCGATTGTGTTGGATAGAAGTTGGAATTTTGGCTGTGGCGCATCGATCGAGCAGGTTTGAGTTTGGCTCGGGAATATATGGATAAGTTGGTACGAGTTGCTCGTACAACAAAAGTGTGAAACCGTTGGGTATTGGGTTGGACTATTTGGAAGACAATCAGTGCACGATTGCTCGTGTTGAGAAGGTATCAGACGGGTTGAGAAACAGTTGGATAATTCAAGCGTTGCCTGAGTTTTGTGTCAGACTCGAATTGGGAAAGGCATGATTATGCATAAGGGATGGTTCGAACGGATCTTGGATCTGTAAAGGAAATTGTAATGCGAGTAGCGACTTGATTCGGAGTGGTATATGGGATACCACATTTTGAGCAAGGCATTGGAAATATTTTGGTTGGACATCTATGGGAATTGTCTGAACGGACTCGTAAAACGAGAATATAAGTCGGTTAGTGCACGTCGGTTGAGTTGGGAAGAATGAAAATGGAGCAAGCGAATATTGAGTTGAGCATATCGTGAACGGACTGGTGCAATTGGAAGTATCGTTGGACTTGAGAGATGGATCGAATCGGAACGAACATTTGGGTTACGCTGGAGCAAAGCGATGGAATTATCGGAATGATAGCGAGCACGGACTATGATTTTGGGCAACACATTTGAGATGTTGGTTGAGCAATGAAACACGATCTTGGTTTGGAGGGACAATGCGATGGACTTGCACGGTCTGGAAGGATTTTGAATGTAGTTGCTCGTGAAGTTGACTCAGGTTTAGCGGAAATGGAATTTTGGGCAGGATGGTGCATCGACAGTAAAACGGATTCTCTGGAAAGATGTGGACGGATTGTGGCCACAACAGAAGGCAAAGATATTGGCGGACAGACGTTTGAAGATAGCTAAATGTGATAGCAACGTCGGAACAAATCACTGTGCTGCTCGAGTAAGTTGGAAGTATATTGTGGGATGCAGCAAATGGATAAGAATTGGAGCAAGTCTGGGGTTTTGAGAATCATTGCAATTTGTAGTGCGAGAATCGAATATGCAATTCGAAAATTTGATGGATTCAGGACAGAACGGTGGATTGATGGAATAAGGTTTCAACGAGCGCGGTTCTCGGATTCGAAAACTTCGCTCGGATGAATGGTTGGATTTTGAGTCAGATTTTCAGATGAGATATAGCATGGTTTATAGTAACTGTCCATCGTGATGATTACAATTATCAAGCGTAGCTTCGGGACAGCTGACCCTAAGCGACCTTGCCCGCTGAATCGGATATAAATATGGTAGACCCATAGAACGACCTTTGAGGCGGCATATTTGGGAATGCGTCGAGGGCAGATGTGAGCAATGTGCTTTGGCTTATCGACTGAGTGTTGGATTTGAGAGATCCTTGGGATAGCCTTCAGCTGAAGAAGCAGCCAGAAGATCGAAGCGATGGTGGAAGTAGCCTTGTCAACTGATGAGATTCAGAGTCGCAGATTTTTATCGATGGCATCGCCTCTGACTCATCGTGCCCTGGAAGGGAATAGCATTCATATGAATTGACGACTGTGAAACTAGCTCGTGAAGTTAAAGCAGCGGCTCGTTCAGATCAAATCCTTGCGAATACTGGAAGGGACAGATTTGCTTCAGATTTACAAGATGTCTCGGAACTTAGTCTGGGAAGCGTGCTCATTCGGAAGGCGAAGGTGATATTCTATGCTTCGAGGCAGTGGAAGCAGCGCGAAGAACTATTTCATGCGCAACCTAAGAATTGTGGCGAGTGTGTCCACGTTGAAATCGTGGCGACACAAATCCCTTTGGCGTGGCGGCGAGATCTTCGTGGATCACACGAACCTCAATATAGATGTTCACCCTGTGAGATATTGAGATGGCAGGAAATGTGTTGGACTGAGCTGATCTAAGCAAGTTGATATTTGGGTAAGTCGCATAGCTGGGGTAGATCAGTTGTGAGAATCGTTCGGTGCACGAGATAATATTTGGAGATGTTGCTAATACTGATTTCAGAAATAGTGGGATGGATTGAGCTGGAATGCGAACTGATTGAGTCGGTGGAAAATCTGCATAATTGAGAATAGTTCTCAAGCGAATGTGTTGGAATAGAAATTATGATTTGGTTCGATTGGGAGCAAAGCAAATGGACGCCTCGAACATAAAGATACCCTTGTAACTTGTTCAAATTTGCTATCGCAAAGCTCGGCTGAAATGCATGTATTTTAGGGACGCCTTAAATATATGTACGATCCAAAACTAAGCGATACGAGAAATTCGGGTTGAGCTGCAAGGAGGATGTGGGAATTCGTGAAAAAAAAAAAAAAAAAAATTTATTCGAGCGTTCAGCAGAACGAGATATTGTGTCAGAAATAGTGAATATGAGAGTTGTATAGAGCAGATCTATGGAATTGGATTGTGGCATGCTAGTGAGGAATGAGTACCAGCACGGTTCGTGGACGAACCTGATTCTAAGTGGTATATTATGTAACGCCTGCAACCGCTCGGAGCGTTACGCTGAGTCGGACTGAATGAATCAAATGCTGGTTACATTTGAAATGTCGAATTTCGGGAAGAAGGATTGATCGAGTTGGTTTCAATATGCAGATGGCTAGCGGGTTCGATGGAAATCAGGTGTTCGTTCCGAACAGGACTGAATAGCTGAATGGAAACGATAATGCCGTCTTCCTTAATCCGATCGGTCGGATGATTTGGAGAGCACGGCCTGCTCGCACGGTCATACCAGTTGAGTAGATCGCCCTTGCATCGGACCACGGGTTCAAGGGATTGGCCGTATCGGCAGGACAGGATGCCTAACGGATTCAAACAATGTGAGTGGGCTCTTTCCCTTCTCCTCTACTCCTTCATGCCTAAAAATATGGAAAACACGTAAATAGCTTGAACACTTGGGCTGAAACATTAGGAATCACTACACTGAGGCGTGCATAGAGTGTACGCCATTGGCTTGGTAGGATTGTGGCTTGATTTGGTTTACGCATTGGATAGTTGGATACGATAGCTGGATTATTCATTTGAGGCAGTCGGTTGGATTACTTGGGATTATGCTTGGACGGTTGGAAATATACAAGTTGGAATGATACAATTGAGGCAATGGGAACATTGAGAATATCGGGATTCGGGCGAGCGAACGTGCATCCGTGCGCGTGTATCACAAGGATGCTTTGTCTTGCAAAGCAGGCAGTTGTGGTTCGAAACCGAACAACTGCATCGGCGCGGGCATTGTGCCTCTTTTGGGGCATTGTGCCATGGGTTAGCTTTGAGCATAGGTGTTGCACCAATTTGGATTGTGTTGAGAAGAGGCTTCGTGCCTATGAAACACTTGATATTTTGATGCCTCGGGCTATGTTTTGAGGTCGAGATTTGGGTTCCTTGGAAGGATATTTTGGAAGAATGGTTATGGATGTGTTGGTTGGATTATTGATGGAACGAGTCTAGGATCGCTTGGTGGGGCGAGAATGTTCGATCCTCTCGTCATACCTACGTGTTTGCATAGTCACGGACAACCTGAGTGGCACAGGGTTTGGTTTCCTCGAACGAGTGCTCCGGGGCACCGGGACCGTTCGGCCATGGAGGAGACAATTGGGTAACGCGTCTTGGGCGTGGTGCCAGCGGTTGGATGCGATTCAGGTGGGTTAGCTACTTAGCGCTGTTTCGAATAGAACCGCATTGATCTGTCCGATCAACGTCCTTTATGGCCTTTGGCCAGTGACTTCATATAAGAATAGATGTTGGCTTGCTTTACTTTGGTTGGTTTGTGCATCGTGTAGGCGCGGCCACCTTGCCTCGGCAAGAGTGTGCACTCGAGAGTGGGATATATAAACTTTGGTTGAGAATGGATTTTGAGGCGAGACTGTTGGTTCGATATGTTATCGTGCAAGCGATGACATTGAGTTAGACGTGTCGGCTTTATATAACTGCTTGTTGTTTGGTTTGAGAATGAATGCTTGCATGCTTAAACTGCTTTACTGCTTTCCTTAACATGTCATTCTTATGCCATGAAATGAATCTAGGATTCAAACTAGAAAGATCACCATATAACTGTTTGCATTCACTATTTTACTTAGTGTCGGCTTAGGCGAGTGGGTTACCCCGCTCACCAGTACGGTTGTGTACTGACCCACGTTTGTGGGCAGTATTTCAGGTACACAGGCGTAGTGGCGCTGCTTGGATATACGGGACAAGATGTATGAACTGTAAGTACCTTTGTGGGCTAGAGAAAGAGCAAGAGTTATTTCATCGTCTCCGTGGCATCGCCTTTGTGGCATTGACTCGGGGCATCTCATTTGGACCCTATCGTGAGCTTCGCTACGTATACTCTGATTGTGTGCTTGGTATACAATACTTGACTTTCGCTGCAACTTGGTTGTTGCAATGATAACATTTGGTGTTTGACAACATCGCCTTGTACGAGCGCAACTCCAGGCTCGTACGGCATCACGTCCCGATGAGAACGATTGTCCTGCGGGAGAGCTGTAAACGTGGTGATTCACGTTCAGCGGGGACTATCGAGCTTGCGGGAGATTGGGGCGTGACATTTATAATGGTGGACACTACTTAATTAAATACGACTAGGATTGGTTAATTTGGATAGGATTATGATGAATTTAAATAAGGATAGGATATGCATGAAGTTGATTTCCTAGTAGGTTCAGGATTTGAATTAATTTAAAATAGAGTTTGAATTTATCTCAATAATTTATAACCTTAAATATAATTAAAGATAATACAAATAATTTATAAAATCTTATTAATATCTATTAACACTAAATTAGCATCTATCTAATATTAAGACTATATATATCCAAATAAATCCTAAATAATTTTAAAATCTAAATAAATTTCTTAAAATTCTAAATAAATTACAAAAATATAATTAAATATTTTAAACTAAAATAAATATTTGGTAGGAACGACATGCAAGTATGGTCGTATAGTAAATCATAGAAGTCCTAAAAATTTATGTTTTCTAAGTTTTAATTACCAAAAATACTAGAAAAATCTCCAAAAATCTAAAATAACCTAAAATAATTCTAAATGAATATTTATATAAGTAAATATACTAAAAATTTTATTTTCTAATTAACTAAGAGAATATTCTAAATAAATTCAACATCTATAATAAATATAATAATATAAAATATACACAAATACCTATTTTGGGTGAGGGAGTTTACACTTACTAATATCCTTTATGAATATATATTTCTCTACTCTTGACACATACAAGTATCAACCACCAAATTGAATATCATGCTCTATTTTTTTCAACACAATTTCCTTGATACTTAAATATTTATATGGCTCACCCAACTATATGAATTCATGATTATCCAGAACTGGCATGCTGATACTGATACTAACTCATGGAACCACTACTGATACTCTCTACTCTCCTCTCTACCATTAGTACCCATACTATCTATAATGACACCTATCATAGAACTATTGCTACAAAGTACTACGCTATGGGTTATCCCTAAATTTATGCCTATTGCTCACATGTCTAACCAAGAACCACTTACAGACTCATAAGTTACACTCTCAATAGTCAATACTGATACTCAAGACACAGACCTAATATAATTCACCAATTATCACACTAACAAGGACTCTAATGGAAAGAAGCTCTATAAAGAGTTGGACTAAAGAACTGAAGGTATCCTTACTGCTAAGCTAAAGATTAATGGAACAAAGTCCTATAAAAGCAGAAATGAATAAGTATTGAGATGATACTTTAAGAACCAATTTAAGATATACTCTGATAATCATACACGTCTGTCCAAAATTATGACACTCAGAATCCTCGCCACGCCAGTAAGCATAGCTGCGATAAACGATAGATCCCATAACTTAGGTATGCACCTCTATAATCATGTCATCTATAATCCTTGCTGTGCTAACTAGTATAGCTACGAGAAATTCTAAATTTTATAACTAAGATATGTACATCCGAAGTCAGATCCCTACATTTTTGCTACTACAGCTAATATGGCTATGATAAACTCTATGCTCCATAACCAAAGCAGACGTTTCGCCTTCCTTACTGTCCCCATATGTCATCAGATGATACCGTAATTTAGTCCATAAAATTTCTCTCGATATAAAATCAAACTCAATAACGAACACCAAGAATTTAAATCAACCGATCACCAAGAATCAAATTCAACAATCGATCACAAAGAATCAAATTCAACAACAACAAATGAGAGCGGACGGAAATAAGGGAAAAGATTTTGAATTAAAAATTATAATAAGATTCTCAAGGGTCGTTCCAGGAATCTATCAAGAAATTTGTGATAGAGTATCCTCTCATCCTAATATCTTATATCCTACATCCTATATCCTATCGCAGGCTCGTAGTAGTACAACTAAGTCGTCGCACTACCACGACATCACATAACTTGCGAAGCCTGACCTGCATGGGCCACCACTAAAAATGTGTCACGGCCCGCACCCGGTATAGGGATACAAGTTGGAAATAACGCCCAGCCTACGCCGCAACATCGGCGGTAGAACGCTGTCTTGGTCTACTATACCATCTAAAATCTCACAATAATATAAAGTTTGCCAACAATAGCTCACACAAAAACTCAATCACAATCTAAAGTACGAGAAGATATGAAGGAAGTCTAACTATACATTAAAAAAATATAAATAATCAACAATAGAAACAAAAATCAATAACTCAAATAGAAGTCGGAAATAAATTCGGTACCAAAAATGCCAAAGAGAACTAATTATGCTACCTAGTGAATCCGGCTAAAACTTCCGGTAGTCACTCTAGAACTAGTGGGTCCAAGTCTGCACCATCTATAAGTCAAAGTCCAAAGTATGTCGGACACCAATCTCTCGGATCCTTTGAAAAATATTTTCCAGTCAGGAATGGAGCAAAGTACATACCTCTGAAAGCAGTTCCAATAACATAATCGAGCATATAAACATATATAGAAATGAAATACAAGATCACTAAACATATGAATGATGAACAATATATATACAAGTATATACGAGAATATATAGATCAACAATATTAATATCACAATATGATGAAGTAAACTACAATCTAAACTATCTAATGTGCCTTAGAATACGAGTTCATTATATGATCGGGTTGGGTGAACATGATCAGGTAAGACGGATTATAAGTGAAGTATGTAATCAGAATGTACACGATTTGTAACAATGGCTTTGATCACATAATCAACTCCTACTCTCCCACCCCCAACTAATACCGATGGATCCAATCACGACACGCTACGAACACGAAAATATAACCACTGTCACGAGCAGTGGGTGTACACGAATATCATAACCACCGAACACGAGTGGTGGGTGTACACGAATAAGCACACTGAATACGAGCAGTGTGTGAATACGAAGTAACATCAATACCCAGTATACACGATGAGATATAATATACACAAGTACCTGCTGAACACGGTAGGGGATAACATCTCATGACGGGATCCATATAGTACCAGTCCGTGAAATTACTGTGTCGGGATCAATATATACAATTCTAGAACATGTATATATACAATATTATGAATTGAAAACTATCAGAGAAATATACTCGCCTGTGGTCTAGAGCAATGAATGTCAAACTGTCCGAACTGGTATCACACAGACCTATATATAAAATATTGCATTAATACAAGGTTCTGGAAAGAAAAAAAGTTAAACTAATCAACTTCTAGGTCAACAAGTCAATTCTAAGTCAAAAGTCAAACTAGGTCAACTCTAAGTCAACTATGGTCAACTATAGTTAAACTATGGTAAACTACCCATTTCTAGGTTGCATGAGTCTAACTCAAAGATATTGGGCTCACACATTATGAATCTAGGCCATACAAGCTACATCTTAGGATACTAAGATACCGTATCTCAGGATACGCAAACAAGGGATAAATATAACACATATGTACATATCAAACAATATTATATATATATAAAATCCTAATTACCAATGCTAAATGGATACCTTGGTTTCGTACCAACTTGGTATCGCAATACTAAACCTCTATCTTGATACCAAAACCCAATATCTTGGGTATCCTTAGTACCTTGGTATCTTAAGGTAATATCACTCTAGTATATATATATATATATATATATATATATATATATATATATATATATTAACTATCCAACTATAACTAGAAACTACCATATATTTAGTATTTATACAATACTATATACCTTATTTCAGTCACCTTAATACCAACCCATAATTAGTTTACAACTATCCTATTACTATGCCAATACCTACTACTCATACCTTGGTATCTCTTGATACTTACCTTGGTATCTCAAGGTAATGCCAAAATCTTCATATATATACTAACTATTCATCAATAACTATATGTATACATATATCAATCCAATATAACTTCTAGTATGTACTAAATAGAATAAATACTAACTACCAACTACACACTAAATACTAATACATATATACGTACATACATACCTAGAATATATATAACTAAAGATAATCATAACAATAGATAACTAAAATATGCTAACTATTCCAATAATATTATATGCTACAAATAAATATATTATACATATAGTATACTAAAGCAAAATTAGAAAATTAGGAACATATATACGTATATATTAATTACCATATATATATACATATATATATATATATATATATATAATTGCCAAACTGTCGCTGAAGCTGCTGTTGATATTGATACACTGCTGTTTTAGTGACAGTTTTCTGCAACTGTTGCTAAAACTGTCACTAAAACTCCTGATACACTGCTGATACTGCTGCTATTTTAGCGACAGTTTTCTGCAACTGTCGCTGGCTGCTGTCGGTGTTTCCCCTGCCGTGGCCGCTGCTATTTTATTGCTGTTGCGACGGCTGCTGTCACGACGGTTCCTGTTGTCGCTAAAACTCATGTTTTCCTCTCTCTCTTATGTTTATATATACAATGCATATATAAATATAACCTATATAAATATATATATATATATATATATAACACCAATAAATAGATACAAAAATATATATAACTATAATATATAACACTATGACAAATAACATATATATAACATACATACACCTCCACATATATATGTACATATTAAATACATGTGACAATAGCATAGTAATATATACATATATAACAACATATATATGTATACGTATATAAAATCATACACTATATAAATACATAACAATATATAATATAACTATATATATAACCACATATAAATATATCTACTATATTATATATACATATACTACCACTTATAAATATATATCTACATGTAGAAAAATAGCTACATAATAATATACACATATAGTATATATACATAGATGCATAGATCTAAGACACAACATTACATAAATATATATATACACAATATTATATATATATATGCATATATATAATTATATTTTTCCATGAAATAAGAACACAAAAGAATTAGATCTACAATTAAATTGCACATACATGGACCGTATCATCCCGTATCCCACTAGATCTATGATACACATGCGACACGAGTCCACCACACATCCAAACGTACCCCGAAGGACACGAACAAGTCATATATATTATTTATGAACAATAAGAAGAGTCAAATATAAATCTACGTGTCCGTGTCAAAATATGACATGCTCAAAGTCCCGTGTCGGAGAAAAAATCCCCAAATCAACATGTATCACCAAATTGATGGGATACGACCTACACGTACCTAATTGTGGATACGACACTAGCCCCAAACGCACAAGCACATGTTAAATTGATCTATATGACCAATTGACACACACAACAAATGTCAATCTCGGAATTTCTCCAAAATTGATACAAAAAGTACCATAACTTTCTCAATAGGCCTCATATGAACACAAAACCAAATCCTATGGGTAGCCTATGCATATGGGTTAATTTTCCATGGTTAAATCTCAGATTTAGAACCTAAATTAAGGAGAAAAACTGAATTGTACCAATTGGGAGATGGATTCCCAATGAAACCTCCAAAATTGATAAAATTGGCCTTCAACTTGTAGATCCTTGCTCCTCTTTGTAGATACATGCTTCCTCCTTGTAGATCTATGCTTCCTTCTTGTAGGTCCATGCTCTAATAGCCTCCAATGGTGATTTGGGAAATAATTGGGTAGAAATTTGGTAGAGATTTGGTTGAGAGAATTTTCTAGATCTAGATTTGGAATAAAAAATGAAGGGAGAGAAAGTTTTTATCCCCTTTATATAGGCCTCACTTGTCCCCTCCCTCAAGATACTATGTAAAGTCTAAAATACCCCTTGGGGCCTCTCATGAAGAAATTAATTAAGGAGGAAAGCTTCTAGTCTAATGGGTTTAACATAATTAATCCTCCTCCTAATAATTGGGCTTCTAATTATTGGGCTCAATTCTAACTAGAATTAAATGTTGGTCCATGAGTCTAAACTGAACTAGTTGGTCTACTAACACAAGTCCAAAAATAAATCTAACATGCTAATAATAAATAAAATAATAAAATAAATAAAAATTTAACATGCACAATATTTAATTAATTATCAAATAACTAAAATACTCTTTCCTAGAAAATGTGGTAGTGACAAATACTTCACTTGTTTACACTACTCGCCTTATGGATTAAGTCGCTCGATATGTCCCTGTACGGTTTCACTTCTCGCACTACTCCTTAGACCCGTGCTAACGTAAATGCTTATATTTCATATAAATGTATGCTTGCCTGCTTACATCATAACTTGTACTCGTTTGTCTTATTTCAATGCTTGTCACATAATTCATGCCATGACCCCCCGGTAATACTATCTTGTCTTGCATTCATCTAAGTTCTCCGAAAGACTATCAAATAGTCATTCCGTGCAAGTATGAACCTAAAAGTATACATGACCGATAGGTCGCCAAGACAGTTCCTGAACCAGGGGACTTGCATCATGTCAATAAAGCAAGAATCACAGCTCATGGAGCAATACTCGTCCCGTACTGAATTAAATGGCTCAGGGAGTCGATATATATTTGTGAACAATCCTGCATTGAACTTGAACATGTACCTGACAAGATTCTGACACGAACTTGTACCTGATATATCCTGACTTGTTCATGTACCTGTACCTGACAAGAGGTTCGAAAGATTAAAGACATGCATGGTCATGGACAACTTATTGCACAAGAGAGATTATCAAATATTATTTCGTGGAAGGTCTCCGGGGCACCGGGGCCGATCTGACCGGTCGAAAACTCCTGACTGTAGTCGCCTGTGTCAGGTAGGATGTGTACAATGCCCCATGTTCCTGCTTGCACACTATTCTGCCTTGAGACTATAACGCCCTCTATGGCGTCGTGCCAGTGATCTCATGTTCATATAGATAAGTCATCCTCTCTTAACGACAATCCACGTGCGAGTCATTATATCGCATCCAGTAATCTAAAATACCTGAACGATTATGAGTATAAGACATCTGTACATATTGAACACCTGAAAATCCATTACAACATACCTGAGTAATCCATGTAACTCGTGCACCTGAATTACAACCCCGCTCATGACACTGTGTTTGCTTATGCAATTTTTGTGGATTTTATTTTATATACTCGTGCTTGGTTTAACTTGGTTGCCTTGGACAAGAAAGAAAGAATGGTAAGTTGGTAAGTCTCGCCGTGTTACTCTTATATCGCACGGCGTACAGCCACACGAGTTAGGCTTTTCATTATGACATAAAACTGATCCTAAGGCAAGACTAGAAAGATAATTTAATAGATGGTGTACGGAACCTATATAATGTATTTGGATTTGTCGAGCAGGTGAGAAGCCTCCGCACCAGTGCATTCATGTACTGATAACCCACCAGATTACTTGTAGGGTGCGGGAGAACCTCATTCGGTGCAAAAACTCCTTCATGCGTGCTAAGGGATAGAGTTCGCTCTGGAGCCTTGGAGCGGTGCGTCCGAAGCTGAAGCACATATATAAGACATAATGTTAGAACATCGCATATGTATCATTCCACAAATATAGCCACTTGGCACGCTTTTATTATTTCGAGAGAGGGATTGAGCGACTTATAATATCGGCCTAGCGCCGCTTATAATACTGGTGCAATATCAATAAAATGCTTATTTTACTTTTATAGTGTTATTCATTTCTTCTGCTATTGACGACTCTGTGAACTTGTTACCAATTACCTGTTCATTTTTTATTCCGCTGTATTTGGACTAACTGTGCTACTCTATGGCTTAGATATTTTATCGCCTGTTTGGATCATGGCCTTTCATGGGCGCCGCTTGTGCTTGTGCGGCATCACGTCCAGATGGGAATGATCGTCTTGCGGGAGTGCTGACACGGTGATTCACTATTAGCGGGGACGGTCGATTCCTGTGGGAGATCGGAGCGTGACATATTAGTATCAAAGCATTGGCTTTATGTCTTTGGACTTCGTATCAATTTTCTTTCGAAAGCTTATTCATGGGTTATGTGCATACGCTCTCTCTCTCGTTGACCCGTTAGGATGTTCCATATAATAAGTCTAAATAATTTCAAAACTTAATGTGAATGATATGAATGCTTGAACTAGATAGTTATGCAAAGACCCTTATTTTGACCTATATTAGACTATGTGGGATAGGCTCATGCTAGAATTTACAAGTTATGTGTAAACCTAAATACCTATACATGATTACCCAGCTGGTTAGTGTGCGAGATAGAATATCGTTCGGACGGTTAGCTATGCATACAACCTTTCGGCTAAGTTGTGTTGAGTATCGCGCACCAAGACCCTTTTGGTGCGAGCTAGTTTGCAAGCAAGATTGGGATATCGTTCAGATAAGGGCAAGTCAGACTTAGATAGCAACCGATAGAAATATTATCATATTATTGCTAAGGCGAATATAGTAGATGGTGCTTAGATTTTGAGAAATTGCTCAGACAGTATTTCGTGTCGGCAGATACAAATTAAATATAGTTTACTTGGATAATTATCAACAGAGATATATACGAGAGTAAGATTTATCGTAGTGATGTAAAGGTATCATGTTGGAGTTCTCAAGAATGACTTGGTGAATATGTTGGTGAGTGATGCGAACACGATTGAGAATTTAATTAGGTGACTCGATTCTTGAGTGGTGTATGGATTATTTTGGAAATATTCAAGCGAATTCATAGGTCTTGTGCGATAATTGGTTTGAACGATTGAGAATGTCTTGAATAAGTGATAAGGCTTATATCAAATAGGGATTCAAGGTAACAGAATCATTATCTTGGTCAAGAAAACTGGATGGAAACTTGATGGATCATAAATACGATTTCAAATTTAATCAAACGGATTGAAACTTGAGTAGGATATCGCTCGATATAAGTTAACCCGAGAAAAATATTATGGTTCGAAGAAAGAGGTAAGCGATAACGAATTCGATCTAAAGTTTAGAAGAATGATCTTGAATCTAGTTCGAAAGATAACCTTTGAAATCAGTCCCGGCCGAGAACGATTATCCTGCGGGAGCGCTGATGTAGTAATTTTACGTCCGACGGGGATGATCGAACTCACGGGAGCATGCTCGATGATTATTCAAACGAACTCAATGAATGGAACATAACAAAGTGAATAGACTTTGGCTTGGGATTTGAACTTAGTTGGTTGAGGAATGCTAGAAGTAGACTATGAATTTATCAATTGGTAACATTGAAGTTGGATGAATTTTCTTGACGAATTATGATTACGACATGAACGAAAATGACTTGAAGGATTATCTTGGATGGAGCGAAGTAAAATAATAAGGTATCTAGATTATTTTAATGATAACCATAACGTTCGAAGTTCTTGTCTTGTGCGAGCGCAACTGCATGCTCGTACATGCGTCATGCCCAGATTAGGATGATTATCCAGCGGGAGCGTTGGCGTGGTGATCTCACGTCCAGCGAGGATGATCAAACTTACGAAAGACCAGAGCATGACAATTGACAGATTGTCTTGACTTGAAGTTTGACACGATAAGACAAGTTTGAGAATGCAAGTGAATCAGAATAATTCATGGATGAGTTAGTCTAGAACCTGGAGTAATTCACACTTGATGGTTTCGTGAACGGATACATGAATCTGGTTGGATGACTTAGTGTTTATGATTGAGATTGGTGATTGAAAATTTAATCATGACTTGGTGGTCTAGACTTAGAATGGATATATGGGTTCTATCAAACATGTTTGAGGAGATAGACTATACAAATTTCTAGGCTTGTCATGCGACATAGATTTGATTGAACGGACTCAGACCCTATAGAAACGAACGTATTAATATAAGTAGAATGATCTGTGCTCGATGTTTAGGAATCTGAGTAAAACGAGCTTGGGTAGAATATCCCGTACAAATGAATAATTGTTTGACCTTAGGAATTGGGGTGAGCATCATGCGACAAATTTGCACAATGAGTCATGAGCATAAAATATACCTATGACCTTGTGAGCTGACCTAGTAATTAGGCAGATGACTCTGTGCCGAGTAAAAAAACTTATGTGACCGACTTTAGCGTATTGCTTGAGCAAGCCATAGAACTGGGGCAGCAAGACTTAGAGTTAGACTTGAACGGTAATTGTGTGCTATGTTTGACACAAACAAAATGGACGAAAGGACATGGATGCTAGTCGATAGATCAGATAGATCGTGCTTGACGGTAGTACAATGCTTGATTTTTGGTTGGAATAGAAATGACTTAGATTTTATTGACCCTGTAGGAGGTATCATCGTGATTTATAAAAATAAATGAGAACCCTTAAGACTTTTTCGAGTAACTCATCCAACTCCGCTATCGCTAAGTTGGTTAAAATATATGTATTTCGGGGATGCCCGGAATATGTGTACGATCCAAACTCAATAATGTACTGAAATTGAATGTTGTTATAAGTGAATGTGCAAGATACACTTGGATGAGTATATCGACTTGGATAAGTTTTTCTCAACCCTAGATCAACATTAAAGATGGATCATACCTACCCCGCATTAAGCGATATATGTTCTGCGCTAAGGCACAGTAGAGACCGAGTCAGAGCTTGGATTGAATGATAGAGTCATTCAATGGGACAGACCCAGCACACATGCGACACCGATTGCTATGCTTGAGATAGATTCGATAGTTTGCGATAGAACGGTTTGCGCTTAGGAAGTTCGAGGATGAAACTTTTTCTGAGTGGTGTATAATATAATGACCCATTCCATTCAAGCGGATAGCCGATTCAAATGGCACAAGTGCAACGACCCGACCCGCTTTGCTCAGCGAGAAGACTCTTTTGAGCCAAATGATTCCAAACTTGGCCCTTGAGAAGTTCAGACTTAGACTTTCAAAGGCTCACTCGGAGTTTCGCTCGACCGAGATGAATTATCGCTAAGGTGGGTGGCTACGATGAACCTGTCTTTGCTTAGCCAGCACACTTAAAATATGGATTATACATGCTAGTCACTAGGTGAATCACCCATTGCATGCTAATAAAGAATAGAATGCCTCTTGCTAAGGAAATAATCCCATCTTGTATTACTTGTGTTAGAATATGGAAATAAAACTTGGCTTATAGTTGGACCTCACATGCTACCTTAGCTTCGTGCAAGTAGACCCCGCTATGGCTCGAGTAGATCATTGTATACTCTTCGTAGTGCACTACTTCACTTGTTTACACTGTTCGCCTTATGGGTTAAGTCGCTCGATATGTCCCAGTACGATTTTACTCCTTGCACTACCCCTTAGACCCGTGCTAACATAAATGCTTATGTTTCATATAAATGCATGCTTGCCTGCTTACATGTTAACTTGTACTCGTTTGTCTTGTTTCAATACTTGTCACATAACTCTTGCAACGATCCCCCGGCAACACTATCTTATCTTGCATTCATCTAAGTTTCCCGGAAGACTATTGAATAGTCGTTCTGTACAAGTATGAACCTAAAAGTATACGGGACCGTTAGGTCGCCATGACAGTTCCCGAACAAGGGATTTTGTATCATATCAATAAAGCAAGAATCACAGCTTGTGGAGCAATACTCGTTCCGTACTGAATTAAATAGCTCGGGGAGTCGATATATATTTGTAAACAATCTTGCCTTGAACTTGAACATGTACCTGACAAGATCCTGAGTCAAACTTGTACCTGATATATTTTGACTTATTCATGTACCTATACCTGATAAGAGACCCGAAAGATTAGAGACTTGCATGGTCACAGACAACTTGGTGCACAAGAGAGATTATCAAATCCCGTTCCGCGGACGGTCTCCGGGGCACCGGGGCCGATCCGACCGGTCGGAACCTCCTGACTATACTCGCCTGCGTCGGACGGGATATGTGCAATGCCCATATTCCTGCTTACACACTATTCTGCCCTGAGAGTACACCATCCTCTATGGCATCATGCCAGTAACCTCATGTTCATATAAATAAGTCATTCTCGCTTAGCGACAATCTGTGTACGAGTCATTGTATCGCATCCTGTAATCTGAAATACCTGAACAATTATGAGTATAAGACATCTGTACATATTGAACACCTCAAAATCTATTACAACACACCTGAGTAATCCGTGTAACTCGTGCACCTGAATCAGAACCCCGCTCATGACACTGTGTTTGCTTATGCGATTTATGTAGATTTTATTTTATATACTCAGGCTTGGTTTAACTTGGTTGCCTTGGACAGGATGTAAGCCCCTGATTTTTTTAAAATATTAAAATTGGGATTTTTCACAATTTTCTGGAATTTTCTGGGAATTTTCTGTAATTAAAATCAGGATTTTGAATTATTAAATGATTTTTAATTGTTAATAAATAATATTAAAATATTATGAAAATAATATTTTTGGGTGTAAAATGGAAAACTGGACTTAGGGTAATTTTTCTGGAATTTATCGGACCCCGGACCTATTTTTAAATGCCTAAAATGTAATTATTTAATTATTTAATTATTTATTAAATTAAATACTGTTTTATTATTATTAATTATTATTATTAATATTTCTATTTACCCAGCCCGGCCCATTAGCCCGCGGCCCACGGACACCAGCCCAACCCGTAGCCCAGCCCAGCCCGCTCGTATCGGGTCGGGTCGGGTCAGCCAACCCGACCCGACGCAGCGACCCGACCCGCCGACTGAGCCCCGTCCCCACGACCCGGCGGCCCGATTCTCGCGCCGGCCGCCGCGCGCAGCGCCGCGCGTCCCGCGCCCCGCTCGCCGCGCTCCCCGTACCCACGTCCCCCCTCACCTCCGCCTACCCCGGCCCTGCAACCGCCTCTCTCCCCTTTAAAGACCCCCGCAGCTCCGGCCGTTTTCCCCACTCCCAAACCCTAGCCGCCCGCTCCGCCGCTGCTCGCCGCCGCCTCGCCGACCGGCCCAGCTCCTCCCCCGCAGCCGCCAGAGCCTCCTCCGCCCGTCTCCGCCGCCCGCAGCGACTCCAGCAACCGCAGCAGCAGCACGAGCAGCTTCCACCGCCGCTGCCGGCCGCCTAGCGCCGCCGCCGCCCCGTGGACGCCGCGCCTCGCTCCGGCGACCAACCCCCCGCCCTCGCCGGCCGTCCAGCCGCCGTCCTCCGCCATCCACGGCCAGAAACCCTAACCCTAGCTTTCCTTCGTGTCGTGTCGGACACGACACGGACACGATCTCGACCCTGTTTTCGGGTCCCCTTCAGGTATGTGTAACTTTCGCCTCGTAGCTCCGTTTTCAATTCTGCAAATTGCGTTGTGAAGCCCGTATGACCCTCTCGGTGTCCGGACAAACTGTTCGGGGCACCGCGTCCTGTGGTGATCGCACACCGCGATCCAAAAACAGGAAAAACCAGACCCTGTTTCACCCCGGAACCGAGTACGTCCCGCCAAACGGGACGACTTGGTCGCGTGCGGTCTTCACAGATACGTGCGCAGCGTCGATACGGACGTGTGAGTTTTCGCGGAAGCTGATTCGGGTGTGCGTGCACACCGGAATCAACGCGTATCCGCGGACATCGCTCCGTATCCGCCTTTTCGGCAATTCACCCTAATTTCGTGTACACTCGTCGGATCGAGACGAAACTTGCGCCATCGGACTCGTAGCGATACGCTGGTCCTGTGGGTCAAGTTTGGTTCGATTCTGAGAACGTTGACGAAATCGCGTGTCGTGGGCCCCACAGGCCCCGCTCGACGGGCGATTTTGTGTTCGGCTCATCGGAATCCAAATCTGGAAGTTCCGTTGGGTTCGTATCAGCGTTCCTGACCTGTTGACACTAAGTTTGGTGAATTTGGAGACTTTTGACCCGGACACGTTTTTCGGTGCAAAGCGGGCCCAACGGCGGACCCCGTTTTGACCCGAAACTGCCGTTTTTGCCCTTGTCTCCAAATTGGACCCAAGGACAGGCGTTTCTAGCTATTTGATATCTTCTGAGAGTGATGGTAATGTCTGTTTCAGTTTTTGGACTCACCTCTGGACATTTCTCCCAAGAACCTAATTAAACAGATCCAAACAACAGGCAAGTACCTGCACTTCAAGTTAATCTTTATATTGTGATAATTAAATTTCCTGCTCCACTAGTACTCTTGTTGATTACACGTAGAGTTAGAATACTATATTTCATGTCTTGAATATTGGAATTCATGTCTTGTTTTCATGTCGGGTGGGAGAATACTGAAAGGCATGTAGTTTACCCTTCCCCTTGCCGTGAATAATAGCTGTTGGTACACGACTGTCCATCAGCCGGATCTCGATTATTCGTGACTAATAGCCGTTCATGACGGCCGGATTAGCCTTATAAACCCCTGCATGCCAACTAAGTATTCTAAAAACAAACACAAGTTTCATACAGATAGTTCTAGTCATGTTATCTTCTTGCTGACTGTGATAGTTTCACTCTGCTCATTTACTACTGTTTTCTCATATTCCTATTTATAGTTGTGACTCTGAGATATTGACATTCTTTATGCAATTTCCTTAACATGATATTCAATGTTTAATTGTCATAAATATTTAGTTTAACATTGTTGTGCACTGTGTACTTTGCTCCTTTCCTGACTGGATCTGTTGATTTAGGCGATGATGAGGATCTTGCTCCTACCTATTATGGTCCTTATGAGGGTACAGATGATACCTATGAGGAGCCAGAACCCACCCAGGAGACCCCTGCTGCTGAGTAGCTTTTAGTAGCTATCTTTTATTTCTGTTCTTATCTTATTTATCGGGTTTGTCCCCGATTTCATTTGAAATTCCTGTATTAAACATTTGAATTGTTGTCACATTCATTCCAGTTGCATAATTTAAGTTTCTATTCTCATTATTATCTTGCCTATGTTAAATTGTGAATGAGTTAGACTAGTTAGATGGATTGACCTAGACAGCGTACTACCGCCGACTCTGCGGCGTAGGCTGGACGTACCCACGCACTCGTGCCCGAACTTCCGGGTGCGGGTCGTGACACGTTTTTATGGTGGCCCATGCAGGTCAAACGACTAAATTGTTCGGTTTCAACTTCGGGACCGAACAGGCCTGCAATAAGATTGAGGATTCTAGGACAAGCTCATTCACAGTATAGGGTCCTTATTTCAATTCTTGATATCAATCCTGATCAATTTTCCTATCGCCTTTGATTTCCAAGTAATCTATTCTGATCTCTCTATCCCTTCATCTTTCAGAATAGTCCAGACCAGGAATACAGTAGGAGGCACATCAGAACCAGCTGAGCCGAATGTGCCCGAGACTCTTGCACTCCCGCCGCCCCCATCTGTTCCGGCAGTTTCCTTAGATGGGGCACAGCTAATAGGAGTATTCCAGGGATTAATGGAATCCCAGAAAGAACAGACTGCACTTCTGCGGACCAGCCTCTCAGAAGCTATTAAGTCCCAGGAGTCGCCACAAAAGAGGCCAGGAAGTGCCAAAGATTTCAAGAACCTAAGACCCCTGGAATTCTACGGAACTGAAGGCATTCTCTATGCCGATGAATGGATAGAGAACGTAGAGAGACTCCTGAAGACTGCTCGGGTTCCTGATGACCTTAAAGTAGAGTCTGCAAGCCTGCAACTGTTCGATATAGCTCGGACCTGGTTCAGAGACGAACCTCAACTATCTGCTCCCGACATCACCTGGGAAAACTTCAAGAGGCTATTCAAGGAGAAATTCTACCCCGAAGTGGCTCGGGAAGCTCTCGAGAGCCAATTCGAGAGACTGGAACAAGGTAACATGACTGTTGATGAATATACTGCTGAATTTAGCAGGTTAAGCCACTTTGCGGAGTACATGGTTCGTACCCCGGAGGACAGAGCCCGTAGATTCAAGAAGGGGCTATCTCCGGATATCCGCCTTGCTGTCACCACCAGCCGAGCTCGCACCTATGAGGAAATCCTGAGCGTGGCACAAGGCGTTGAGAGAGACATGGGGCATAAGCTAAAGCGAGAGAGAGATACCGGAAATGCGGGACCCAACAAACGCCTTTTTCAACAACAACAACAACAGCAGAGGTCCCCGCAGCAAGCCCAGCGTCCTCTCCCTCGAGCTCCAGCACCCCAACATCAAGCTCAAGGGCAGACCCAACGAGTTCCCACTTGTGGCTTTTGTCGAAAACAAGGTCACACCTGGCAAGTTTGTAGGATGAGACTAGGTGTCTGTCTATATTGTGGATCAACAGAACATCTAGTGAGGGACTGCCCCACTGCTCCAGGACGCGGACAAGCTTACGTGATGACCGTGGAGAACGCGCAAACTCTGGAAGCAGCTAATGCGCGTAAGTGATTCGTAGATATCTCTTCTAGTATTGTTTTTGTGCCTATTGGTTCGTGACCTCAGCCCCAACCTAGTAATTTTGAACTTGCTAAATAACCTAGTATGCTTTTAAAATTTGATAACTGTTTTAGAGACTTTTTACTATTGTGCTTTTGTGTTATTTTGTGACTTCAATAATTTGCACCTCCTTTCACCATTATCTAGCGCACTTAAATTTTACTGAACTTGATATATGCTGCTATTTATAGCCTAGTTTTGCAAGCTTACCCTTCATCGGGCTTGTTCATGACACATGTATTATTGAGGCCTGATCAACCCCACTAATACAAGTGTCTACTCAGAATCAGTGTACTACGGTCTGATCAACCTTAGTGCATTTTGATTCGCACTTCGCACGACTACCTTACGTGGATTGAGAGATATAGTGACTAGTATACTTGCCCTTAAATGTGTCCGAGCATATCGTATCAGTTACATAATTATACTGATACGAGCATGCGGAGAAATGATTACCAGAATAGGATCTCAATCCATAACCGCCTGACAATCCCCATTAGAATTCTTTAAACACCTTGATCCCTATACCTCTGTTCTACCACCACGCCCTTAAACTCTTTATTATTAACCCTCGTCTTCCCTTATTTCGGAAAGACAAAATCCTGTGTTTGAGATAAGTTTGATTTGTAGTGCTAGATGATAACCCTTTATGACTAGGCAATACCCTAGGTGATGTGTTTTGTGTTGCAGACTTAAGGATTTAATACCATGATTTATTAAAGTTGAGACCTAGCTTTACTAGTTGTACAGCCTTAGAAGATATATGGGTAAAATTATAAGTTGGGTAGCGACCGCAATGTCCACCTGAGAGAAACCCGTTGGACTGTAATCAAGTGAGATTGGACAGAGAGAACCCTGCTATAATTTTAAAATTTCGAGGACGAAATTTTTATAAGTTGGGTAGATTGTAAGCCCCTGATTTTTTTAAAATATTAAAATTGGGATTTTTCATAATTTTCTGGAATTTTCTGGGAATTTTCTGTAATTAAAATCAGGGTTTTGAATTATTAAATGATTTTTAATTATTAATAAATAATATTAAAATATTATGAAAATAATATTTTTGGGTGTAAAATAGAAAACTGGACTTAGGGTAATTTTTCTGGAATTTATCGGACCCCGGACCTATTTTTAAATGCCTAAAATGTAATTATTTAATTATTTAATTATTTATTAAATTAAATACTGTTTTATTATTATTAATTATTATTATTAATATTTCTATTTACCCAGCCCGGCCCATTAGCCCGCGGCCCACGGACACCAGCCCAACCCGTAGCCCAGCCCAGCCCGCTCGTATCGGGTCGGGTCGGGTCAGCCAACCCGACCCGACGCAGCGACCCGACCCGCCGACTGAGCCCCGTCCCCATGACCCGGCGGCCCGATTCTCGCGCCGGCCGCCGCGCGCAGCGCCGCGCATCCCGCGTCCCGCTCGCCGCGCTCCCCGCACCCACGTCCCCCCTCACCTCAGCCTACCCCGGCCCTGCAACCGCCTCTCTCCCCTTTAAAGACCCCCGCAGCTCCGGCCGTTTTCCCCACTCCCAAACCCTAGCCGCCCGCTCCGCCGCTGCTCGCCGCCGCCTCGCCGACCGGCCCAGCTCCTCCCCCGCAGCCGCCAGAGCCTCCTCCGCCCGTCTCCGCCGCCCGCAGCGACTCCAGCAACCGCAGCAGCAGCACGAGCAGCTTCCACCGCCGCTGCCGGCCGCCTAGCGCCGCCGCCGCCCCGTGGACGCCGCGCCTCGCTCCGGCGACCAACCCCCCGCCCTCGCCGGCCGTCCAGCCGCCGTCCTCCGCCATCCACGGCCAGAAACCCTAACCCTAGCTTTCCTTCGTGTCGTGTCGGACACGACACGGACACGATCTCGACCCTGTTTTCGGGTCCCCTTCAGGTATGTGTAACTTTCGCCTCGTAGCTCCGTTTTTAATTCTGCAAATTGCGTTGTGAAGCCCGTATGACCCTCTCGGTGTCCGGACAAACTGTTCGGGGCACCGCGTCCTGTGGTGATCGCACACCGCGATCCAAAAACAGGAAAAACCAGACCCTGTTTCACCCCGGAACCGAGTACGTCCCGCCAAACGGGACGACTTGGTCGCGTGCGGTCTTCACAGATACGTGCGCAGCGTCGATACGGACGTGTGAGTTTTCGCGGAAGCTGATTCGGGTGTGCGTGCACACCGGAATCAACGCGTATCCGCGGACATCGCTCCGTATCCGCCTTTTCGGCAATTCACCCTAATTTCGTGTACACTCGTCGGATCGAGACGAAACTTGCGCCATCGGACTCGTAGCGATACGCTGGTCCTGTGGGTCAAGTTTGGTTCGATTCTGAGAACGTTGACGAAATCGCGTGTCGTGGGCCCCACAGGCCCCGCTCGACGGGCGATTTTGTGTTCGGCTCATCGGAATCCAAATCTGGAAGTTCCGTTGGGTTCGTATCAGCGTTCCTGACCTGTTGACACTAAGTTTGGTGAATTTGGAGACTTTTGACCCGGACACGTTTTTCGGTGCAAAGCGGGCCCAACGGCGGACCCCGTTTTGACCCGAAACTGCCGTTTTTGCCCTTGTCTCCAAATTGGACCCAAGGATAGGCGTTTCTAGCTATTTGATATCTTCTGAGAGTGATGGTAATGTCTGTTTCAGCTTTTGGACTCACCTCTGGATATTTCTCCCAAGAACCTAATTAAACAGATCCAAACAACAGGCAAGTACCTGCACTTCAAGTTAATCTTTATATTGTGATAATTAAATTTCCTGCTCCACTAGTACTCTTGTTGATTACACGTAGAGTTAGAATACTATATTTCATGTCTTGAATATTGGAATTCATGTCTTGTTTTCATGTCGGGTGGGAGAATACTGAAAGGCATGTAGTTTACCCTTCCCCTTGCCGTGAATAATAGCTGTTGGTACACGACTGTCCATCAGCCGGATCTCGATTATTCGTGACTAATAGCCGTTCATGACGGCCGGATTAGCCTTATAAACCCCTGCATGCCAACTAAGTATTCTAAAAACAAACACAAGTTTCATACAGATAGTTCTAGTCATGTTATCTTCTTGCTGACTGTGATAGTTTCACTCTGCTCATTTACTACTGTTTTCTCATATTCCTATTTATAGTTGTGACTCTGAGATATTGACATTCTTTATGCAATTTCCTTAACATGATATTCAATGTTTAATTGTCATAAATATTTAGTTTAACATTGTTGTGCACTGTGTACTTTGCTCCTTTCCTGACTGGATCTGTTGATTTAGGCGATGATGAGGATCTTGCTCCTACCTATTATGGTCCTTATGAGGGTACAGATGATACCTATGAGGAGCCAGAACCCACCCAGGAGACCCCTGCTGCTGAGTAGCTTTTAGTAGCTATCTTTTATTTCTGTTCTTATCTTATTTATCGGGTTTGTCCCCGATTTCATTTGAAATTCCTGTATTAAACATTTGAATTGTTGTCACATTCATTCCAGTTGCATAATTTAAGTTTCTATTCTCATTATTATCTTGCCTATGTTAAATTGTGAATGAGTTAGACTAGTTAGATGGATTGACCTAGACAGCGTACTACCGCCGACTCTGCGGCGTAGGCTGGACGTACCCACGCACTCGTGCCCGAACTTCCGGGTGCGGGTCGTGACACGTTTTTATGGTGGCCCATGCAGGTCAAACGACTAAATTGTTCGGTTTCAACTTCGGGACCGAACAGGCCTGCAATAAGATTGAGGATTCTAGGACAAGCTCATTCACAGTATAGGGTCCTTATTTCAATTCTTGATATCAATCCTGATCAATTTTCCTATCGCCTTTGATTTCCAAGTAATCTATTCTGATCTCTCTATCCCTTCATCTTTCAGAATGGTCCAGACCAGGAACACAGTAGGAGGCACATCAGAACCAGCTGAGCCGAATGTGCCCGAGACTCTTGCACTCCCGCCGCCCCCATCTGTTCCGGCAGTTTCCTTAGATGGGGCACAGCTAATAGGAGTATTCCAGGGATTAATGGAATCCCAGAAAGAACAGACTGCACTTCTGCGGACCAGCCTCTCAGAAGCTATTAAGTCCCAGGAGTCGCCACAAAAGAGGCCAGGAAGTGCCAAAGATTTCAAGAACCTAAGACCCCTGGAATTCTACGGAACTGAAGGCATTCTCTATGCCGATGAATGGATAGAGAACGTAGAGAGACTCCTGAAGACTGCTCGGGTTCCTGATGACCTTAAAGTAGAGTCTGCAAGCCTGCAACTGTTCGATATAGCTCGGACCTGGTTCAGAGACGAACCTCAACTATCTGCTCCCGACATCACCTGGGAAAACTTCAAGAGGCTATTCAAGGAGAAATTCTACCCCGAAGTGGCTCGGGAAGCTCTCGAGAGCCAATTCGAGAGACTGGAACAAGGTAACATGACTGTTGATGAATATACTGCTGAATTTAGCAGGTTAAGCCACTTTGCGGAGTACATGGTTCGTACCCCGGAGGACAGAGCCCGTAGATTCAAGAAGGGGCTATCTCCGGATATCCGCCTTGCTGTCACCACCAGCCGAGCTCGCACCTATGAGGAAATCCTGAGCGTGGCACAAGGCGTTGAGAGAGACATGGGGCATAAGCTAAAGCGAGAGAGAGATACCGGAAATGCGGGACCCAACAAACGCCTTTTTCAACAACAACAACAACAGCAGAGGTCCCCGCAGCAAGCCCAGCGTCCTCTCCCTCGAGCTCCAGCACCCCAACATCAAGCTCAAGGGCAGACCCAACGAGTTCCCACTTGTGGCTTTTGTCGAAAACAAGGTCACACCTGGCAAGTTTGTAGGATGAGACTAGGTGTCTGTCTATATTGTGGATCAACAGAACATCTAGTGAGGGACTGCCCCACTGCTCCAGGACGCGGACAAGCTTACGTGATGACCGTGGAGAACGCGCAAACTCTGGAAGCAGCTAATGCGCGTAAGTGATTCGTAGATATCTCTTCTAGTATTGTTTTTGTGCCTATTGGTTCGTGACCTCAGCCCCAACCTAGTAATTTTGAACTTGCTAAATAACCTAGTATGCTTTTAAAATTTGATAACTGTTTTAGAGACTTTTTACTATTGTGCTTTTGTGTTATTTTGTGACTTCAATAATTTGCACCTCCTTTCACCATTATCTAGCGCACTTAAATTTTACTGAACTTGATATATGCTGCTATTTATAGCCTAGTTTTGCAAGCTTACCCTTCATCGGGCTTGTTCATGACACATGTATTATTGAGGCCTGATCAACCCCACTAATACAAGTGTCTACTCAGAAGTTCAGACTTAGACTTTCAAAGGCTCGCTCGGAGTATCGCTCGACAGAGGTAAATTATCTCTAAGGTGGGTGGCTACGATGAACCTGTCTTTTCTTAGCCTACACACTTAAAATATGGATGATACATGATAGTCGTTAGGTGAATCACCTATTGCATGCTAATAAAGAATACAACGCACCTAGCTAAGAGAATAATTCCATCTTGTATTGCTTGTGTTAGAATATGAAAATAAAACTTGGCTTATAGTTGGAACTCGTATGCTACCTTAGCTTTGTGCATGTAGGCCCCGGTATGCCTCGAGTAGATCATTGTATACTCTTCGTAGTGCACTGCTTCATTTGTTTATACTGTTCGCCTTATGGGTTAAGTCGCTCGATATATCCATGTATGGTTTTACGGTTTTACTCCTCGCACTACTCCTTAGACCCGTGCTAACGTAAATGCTTATGTTTCATATAAATGCATGCTTGCCTGCTTACATGCTAACTTGTACTTGTTTGCCTCATTTTAATGCTTGTCACATAATTCATGCCACGACCCCCCCGTAATACTATCTTGTCTTGCATTCATCTAAGTTTCCTGGAAAACTATCAAATAGTCATTACGTGCAAGTATGAACCTGAAAGTATACGGGACCGTTAGGTCGCCAAGACAGTTCCCGAACCAGGGGATTTGCATCATGTCAGTAAAGCAAGAATTATAGCTCGTGGAGTAATACTCGTCCCGTACTGAATTAAATGGCAAGAGAGTCAATATATATTTGTGAACAATCATGCCTTGAACTTGAACCTGTACCTAACAAGATACTGACTCGAACTTGTACTTGATATATCCTAACTTGTTCTTGTACCTGTACCTGACAAGAGGCCCAAAATATTAGAGACTTGCATGGTCATAGACAACTTCGTGCACAAGGAAGATTATAAAATCTTGTTCCACGGACGATCTCCGGGGCACGGGGCCGATCCGATCGGTCGGAACCTCCTGACTGTAGTCGCCTGTGTCGGGCGGGATGTGCGCAATGCCCCATGTTCTTGCTTGTACACCATTTTGCCCTGAAATTACACCGTCCTCTATGGCGTTGTGCCAGTGACCTCCTTTTCATATAGATAAGTCATCCTCTCTTAGTGGCAATTCGTGTGTGAGTCATTGCATCGCATCCAGTAATCTGAAATACCTGAACAATTATAAGTATAAAACATCTGTATATATTAAACACCTGAGAATCTATTACAACACACCTGAGTAATCCGTGTGTAACTCGTGCCCCTAAATCAGAACCTCGCTCATTACACTGTGTTTGCTTATGCAATTTTTGTGGATTTCATTTTATATACTCTTGCTTGGTTTAATATGGTTGCCTTGGACAGGAAAGGAAGAATAGTAAGTTGGTATGTATCACCGTATTACTCTTATATCGTACGGCTTACTGCCACACGAGTTAGGCTTTTCATTATGCCATAAAACTGATTCTAAGGCAAGACTAGAAAGATAACTTAATAAATGGTGCACGGAACCTATATAACATGTTTGGATTTATCGAGCGGGCAAGAAGCCTCCCCACCAATGCATTCATGTACTGATAACCCACAAGATTGCTTGTATAGTACGAAAGAACCTCGTTCAGTGTGGAAACCCCTTCGTGCATGCTAAGGCATAGATTTTGCTTTGGAGCGTTGGAGTATTGTGTCCGAAGCTGAAGCACATATTCAAGATATAATATTGGAACTTCGCCTATGTATCATTCCACAAATGTAGCCACTTGGCACACTTTTATTTTTTTGAGAGAGGGCTTGAGCGACTTGTAATCTCGGCCTAGCGCCACTTGTAATACTGGTGCAATATCAATAAAATGTTTATTTTACTTCTATACTTGTGTTATTTACTGCTTCTTCTATTGACGACTCTGTGAACTTGTTACCAATCACTTGTTCGTTTCTTATTCCGCTGCATTCGGACTATCTGTGCTACTTTGTGGCTTAAATATTTTATCGCAAGTTCGGATCATGGCCTTGCACGGGCGCCGCTTGTGTTCATGCGGCATCACGTCCATATGGGAACGATCATCATGCGGGAGTGCAGGAGCGGTGATTTGCGCTAGCGGGGATAGCCGATTGCTGCGGGAGATCAGGGCATGACGCGATATCCTTTTTTTAATGTTCTACCTTAGTGTTCACATATTTTATAACTTATGTTTCTTCAAGCCACACTCGCTGAATCTATGATATCGCTAGCATCCGACTGATGTATTTTATTAAGCATGAAGGAGAAGAGAAGAAGGGTCAGGGCCCGCTCACCTTTACTTATCTGCTTAGCCGTTCTGCCGAGTTGACACAACTTATCGCTCTACCTGAGTCGATACAGCCTATCCCCAAATATCCATAGTTTAATGCGAAGCACGATTTAATTAACTGGTATAACCATGCGAGCAAGTCGTGCTTCTCAATCATCCGACCCGGGCGGATTCAAGGAGGACTGCACCATTGTCACTACCGTATTTTCTAGGAAAAGGATTTTGGTCATTTCATAATTAATTAAATATTGTGCATGTTGAATATTTATTTATTATATTATTTATTTATTATTAGCATGTTAGATTTATTTTGGACTTATTTTAGTGGACCTAACTAGTTAGTTTAGATCCATGGACTCAACATTTAATTTTAGTTAGATTTGCGCACATTAGTAATCCCATCATTAGGAGTATGAATTAATTAAGTTAAACCCAATAGACTAGAACCTTTTCTCCTTAATTAATTTTTTCATGAGAGACCCCAAGGGTTATTTTAGACTTTACATAGTAGCTTGAGGGAGGGGGCAAGTGAGACATATATAAAGGGGATAAAAACTTTCTCTCTTCATTTTGTATTCCAAATCTAGATCTAGAATTTTTCTCAACCAAATTTTATCAAATTCTAACCAAATTTCCACTTAATTCCTTCCTAAATCATCATTGGAGAAGGATATAGAAGGATAAAGCAAGGATAAATAAAGAGGAGCAAAGATCTACAAGTTGAAGGCTCAATTTACCATTTTTGGAGATTTTATTTGGAATCCATCTCTCAATAGGTACAATTCAGTTTTTCTCCTTTAATTAGAATTTAAATCTGAGAATTATCTATGATAAATCAACCCATATGCATAGGCTACCCATAGGATTTGGATTTGAGTTCATAGGAGGCCTATTGAGAAAGTTATGGTACTTTTTGTGTCAATTTTCGGAGAATTTCGAGATTGACAATTGTTGTGTTTGTCAATTGGTCCTATAGATCAACTTGGCATGAGTTTGTGTGTTTGTGGCTAGTGTCGTATCAACAATTGGGTACGTGTAGGTTGTATCCCAATAATTTGGTGATACGTGTTGATTTAAGGATTTTTTTTCCGATACGGGGCTTTGAGCATGTCACATTTTAACACGGACACGTAGATATGTAATTGACTCTTCGTATTATTTATATTTATTATTTTAGACTTTCTCGTGTTCTTTGGGGTATGTTTGGTTGTGTGGTGGACTCGTATCGCAAGCATATCATAGATCTAGTGTGATACGGGTGCGATGCGTTCCACGTGTTTGCTTCATTGCTTTTTAATTCAATTGACTTGTGTATAACTATTAATATGATATATTAGATATGATATATATATATATATATATAGATGTATAAGCGTATGTATGTATTTATAATATATCATATTTTTATGTATATATAGTTATGTGACTATGTGTTTATATATGTATATTGATATCTATTTGCATCTTTATGTAAATATGTATGTATAGTTCTATATATATATGAAGTGTGATTTATATATATGTACATAAGTAGTGATATATTAATATGTGTTTATATAGGTATGTATATATACTATGTGTTATATATGTATATATGATATATCTAAGTGTATATGTGTATGGTGGTATATATGTGTATATGTATAAGAGAGTATATATATCTATATGTATATGTGTATGTTTATATATATAAATATGTATGTATGAAAATGTATATTGATATATGTATAACTATGTGTATGTTCACATATGTATGTGTATGTGTGTATAAATATATATATCTAGTTGTATACTTATAGGTGTTTGTGTATATATACTTGTGTGTGTGAGAGAGTGTTGTGATATATATATGAATAGATATATATGTTGATATCTACTTATATTTATGTATATATATATATATATATATATATATATATATATATATATATATATATATATATATATATACATACATATATATATATATATATATATACATACATATATATATATATATATATGCATAGTTTGTGTGTGTGCTAAGGGGTGGAGGCGCAGCGCAGCAGTTTCAGAGTGCCGCAACAGCAGTTTCAGGGCGCAGCAGCGCCGCGGTTGCAGCGAGGCAGCGCCGCAGAGGCAGCAGCAGCAGTCTGCACCGAGGCAGCAGCAGTCCCAGCGCAGTAGTGCCACGGTTGTAGCGAGCCAGCACAACAGTCTTCAGCAGCAACAGTCAGTGATGGTTAGCTAGTTACCTATTGTATATATATATGTTGTTACCTATTGTTATTAGTAGTTAGCTAGTTAGTTTAATTAATAGTTTAGTTAGTTATCTAGTTAATTAGCTATATATATATATATATATATATATATATATATATATCCTTGTTGATAAGTAGTACTTAGATATATATACATACATATGTATCTCTAGCTATGTACATGTATATATGTATTAGTTGCATGGGTAGTATAGCTTGGTAATTGGTATTAATTAATCCATATTGTATATAGCTAGTAGTTTGTATTAGATAAATACATATTTAGCCTATAGTTTAGAGATTGGGTAGATAACATATACAAAGAGCACATTACCTTGTGATACGAAGGTAAATGTCAAGGTATCGGGTTGGTACTCAAGGTATTGAGGGATGCTCAAGGTATTCAGTTTGAGTATCGGGAGGGTTGTATAGGTAGTGTGATACGCTTTGGTTCAAAGCCATGGTATCCTATTTGCATTAGTTAACTAAGGTACTATATATATTGCCTTGTGTATATATATAAATTACTATTTTATATTAAAAACTTACGTATCTTAGGATACAGTATCATATTGTTTTCCTAGTATCTTAGAATAGCTAGTGTGACCGAGTTTCATAATATATGTACCTAATATCTTAGAGATAGACTCATACAACCTAGAAATAACTAGTTTGACCAAATTTGACTAGTTTGGCATAAAGTTGACCTAGTTTGACTATTTTGACTTAAAAATAGCTTTATGACCTAGAAGTTGACTAGTTTAATTTATTCTCATTCTCAAAACCTTGTATTAATGCAATATTCCATATATAGGTCTGTGACACCAGTTCGGACATCATTTCTCGTTATTTTCTCTGGAACACAGGCGAGTACATTCTCTGATAGTTTCTATTATTTGATTACTACTGTAATTCAAGTATTTAGAAATGTTACTTATGATTCTTGACACGATGGTACACGGATTAGTATTATTATTGGATTGTCAGTTATGAGATATTACCTTAATTATTGAGATGGTATCAGATACTATCCTTGTTGGTATTGGATAACATTGAATATTATAGATTAAACATTAGATAAATTGGCTAGTAACGTGTCATGATTCAATCCATCATATCAGTCGGGGTGGGGGGAAATATTAATTAAATATGTGATCAAGAAACTATCGGCTAGTAGTGTAATCATTGGCTACTAACTGACAATGCAATTCACGTATGGTTGAGTTAGCTCCTTAGTGTAATCATTGAATCTCCCAGGCCGATCACATATTTAGTTATTATCTCAAAACACATAGTTATTGTTGATTCCATTATTCAGTTCATTGATTACCTTGTTCTATTTCTGACATTATAGTTCTTTCCTTCATTCTTGTACGTATTAATTTATATTCTGTTGCTAGTATTGCTTATTCCTTCATTGTTCTTGATCATCAGTTATATTTTCATCATAGATAGCATCCTCTATTTTACTACTTTATAGTTTATGTCAATTAATTAGAACTGCTATTGGGTTGTACTTTGCTCCATTCCTGACAGGAAAATATTTTTCAGAGGATCCCGGAGATTGGTGTTCGACATACTACGAACCTCAGCCTATAGATGGTGCATACTTTGACCCATTAGTTCAGGAGTGATTGCCGAAAGATTTAGCCAGATTCACTAGTTATCGTAGTTAGTTCTCTTTAGCATTTTGGTACCGAATTTATTTTTGGCATATATTTGAGACTTGAATATTATTTCTATTTGTTGTTGTTATATTTTTAACTGTATAGTTATGTTAGACTTCCTTGATATCTTATCGTGCTATAGAATTATGATTGAGTATTGTGTTGAATTAAGTTGATTTCTCTCTCTTCTTGGAGTTGAGATATTATTGGAGGTTTATGCATTATTGTGAGATAATTAGATAGTATAGTTGACCAAGACAGTGTTCTACCGTCGATACTACGACGTAGGCTGGGCGTTATTCCCGACTGCATCCCTACATCCGGTGCGGGCTGTGACACATTTTTAGTGGTGGCCCACGCAGGTCAGGCTTCGTAATAGTGCGATATTGTAGTAGTACGACGACTTAGTTGTACTACTGCGAGCCCGCGATAGGATATAGGACATAGGATACTAGGCTGAAAGAGGGATACTCAATCACAACTAGGAACTCCAATTTAAATTGAATCGCTACTTTTGATTCCTTCTGAATTCTTTGAATATTGTTGTCCTTCCTTGATAATATCTTACCTTGTGTCGAATTGAACACTTTTGTTTCGATCTGTCTTCAGGATGCCGCCGAAGACTAGATCCCATAGGTCGGGAGCAGTTTCTGCGAGGTTTGCCACCTCTCAATCTTCTACTCAGGTAGTAGGATTTGTACCTCCTATGACATCAGTTCACGTAGGAGTCTCGGCTACCTTTGGGGGTTCTCTTCCATCTGTTCCGAGGACTACTCTAGTTGCTTCGGAGGGACTTCCACCTCCTCCATTTTCAGGAGATGCTGCACCAATGGTTGCACTGTTTAGAGAGATGATAGAGTTACAGAGGAAACAGATAGAGGCCCAGCACATGTAGTCAAATATGATGCGATAGAGTATAGAAAACACCCATCAGGTGGCTATTGCAGCAGTTCAGAAAGAGGCTCCTCCACAGCCACAGGATGTCCAGCTCGAGCCAGGCAACATTTAAAATTTTAAGAAGCTAGAGCCTCAAGTTTTCAAGGGGACAGAAGGTATAGTCTATGCTGACGATTGGCTTGAAGATATTGAGCATCTTATGAAGGTGTCCCGTCTTACGGAGGATATGAATATTGAGGCGGTAGGACTTTAACTGTTCGATATTGCCCGCACTTGGTTCAGGAACAAGCTACTTCTTACTGATGCGGGGCAGTCTTGGGAGGTGTTCAAGGATCTTTTAAAGAAGAAGTTCTTTGATTGGACGGACAGATTGGAATTAAGAAGGCAATTTTAGAGCTTTACAAAAGGGTGCATGTCCGTAAAGGAGTATGCCGCGGAATTTGGGAGGCTGAGCCTATTTGCAGAGTACTTGGTGAGGGAGCCAGAAGTTCAGGCTATCCGTTTTCGCTAGGGTCTGAATTGGAAAGTAAAGATTCTCATTCCGTCTTTCTATGAGACGTATTCTGAGATACTTTCAGAGGCACGCAAGGTCGAGCGAGAGTGGAACTTGAAGCCCAAAAGGGACCGTAATATGTTTGGGGGTGCCAGTAGCAGTGTGGGACCGGCAAAGAGGCCACGGTTCCAGCAACAGCAGTTTCTAGTACAGTTTGGAGCTTATCAACAACAATATCAGATGCCGGAACCAAATATTGCTCTAGTACAAGCTCCAGTATAGCAGATACCACAACAGCCACAGAGATAGGTACAACAGGCTCCTCAATGCACCTATTGTAAGAAGACTGGGCACACTTGGGAGATGTGCCGGAAGAGACTTGGAGCATGCTTACATTGTGGATCAACGGAGCATATGGTAAAGGATTATCTCTGGACCCTTCATCGTCTAGGTCATGATACAGATCGAGGGCAGAGAGGTGGAGTTAGGCCACCTGTAGCACCACAAATTGCTTATCACCTGCAGAGGGAGCCACCTCGTCAAGGCGGAGCATTTGTGATGACAATCGAGGAGACCGATACTATAAGTGATGGATTAGCGAGTCATGTTCCTTCTTTCTATTTCTTCCATCTATTTTAATTGATTGCTTCTTTAGTACCATTTTGGATGCTTGTGTTATATAGTTAGTATAGAATACCCTGACAGAGACAACAATAATAAGACAGGCGGAGACCATGACCATGCATGTTGTTCCTTGTATAGGACTGTTCTTCGTGTGATTTTAGATAAGACCTTATTAGACTATGATTGCTGGGGGTTTGACCTAGAAGGAGTACGATAACCCTTAAATTTTGAGGACAAAATTATTTTAAGGGGGGTAGACTTGTTACTACCGTATTTTCTATGAAAGAGTATTTTGGTCATTTCATAATTAATTAAAAATTGTGCATGTTAAATATTTATTTATTATATTATTTATTTATTGTTAGCATGTTAGATTTATTTTGGACTTATTTTAGTAGACCTAACTAGTTAGTTTAGATCCATGGACCCAACATTTAATTTTAGTTAGATTTGAGCCCAATAGTAAGCCCATCATTAGGAGTATGAATTAATTAAGTTAAACCTATTAGACTAGAACCTTCCCTCCTTAATTAATTTCTTCATGAGAGGCCCCAAGGGATATTTTAGACTTTATATGTTAGCCTGAGGGAGGGGGCAAGTGAGGCCTATATAAAGGGGATGAAAACTTTTTCTCTCTTTATTTTTTATTCCAAATCTAGATCTAGAATTTTTCTCAACCAAATTCCATCGAATTCCTACCAAATTTCTACGCAATTCCTTCCTAAATTATCACTGGAGGCTAGTAGATCAAGGATCTAGAAGGATAAAGCAAGGATCTACAAAAAGGAGAAAGGATCTACAAGTTGAAGGCTCAATTTACCATTTTTAGAGGTTTTATTGGGAATCCATCTCTCAATAGGTATAATTTAATTTCCCCCTTTAATTAGACTTTAAATATGAGAATTAACAATGATAAATCAACCCATATATATAGGCTACCCATAGGATTTGGATTAGAGTTCATAGGAGGCCTATTGAGAAAGTTATGGTACTTTTTGTGTCAATTTTAGGGAAATTCTGAGATTGACACTTGTTGTGTTTGTCAATTGGTCCTATAGATCAACTTAGCATATGTTTGTGTGTTTGTGACTAGTGTCGTGTCCATAATTGGGTACGTGTAGGTCGTATCCCAATAATTTGGTGATACGTGTTGATTTAAGGATTTTTCCTTCGACATGGGACTTTGAGCATGTCATATTTTGACACGGACATATAGATATGTAATTGACTCTTCGTATTGTTCATATTTATTATTTTAGACTTGCTCATGTCCTTCGTAGTATGTATGGTTGTGTGGTGGACTCGTATCGCAAGCGTATCATAGATCTACTGTGATACGGGTGTGATGCGCTCCACGTGTTTGTTTCATTGCTTTTCAATTCAATTGACTTGTGTATAACTATATATATATATATATATATATATATATATGTGTGTGTGTGTGTGTGTGTGTGTGTGTGTGTGTATAAGTGTATGTATTTATAATATATCATATAGTTATGTATATATAGCTATGTGACTATGTGTTTATATATGTATATTGATATCTATATGCATTTATATGTAAATATGTATATATAGTTCTATATATATATATATATATATATATATATGAAGTGTGATTTATATATATATGAACATAAGTAGTGGTATATTAATATGTGTTTATATATGTATGTATATATAGCTACGTGTTATATATGTATATATGATATATCTAAGTGTATATGTGTATGGTGGTATATATGTGTATATGTATAAGAGAGTATATATATCTATATGTATATGTGTATGTTTATATATATATATATATATATATGTATGTATGGAAATGTATATTGATATATATATAACTATGTGTATGTTCACATATGTATGTGTATGTGAGTATATATATATATATATATATATATATATATATATATATATATATATATATATATAGTTTGTGTGTGTGCTAAGGGGTGGAGGCACAGCGCAGCAGTTTCAGAGCGCCGCAGCAGCAGTTTCAGGGCACAGCATCGCCGCGGCTACAGCGAGGCAGCGCCACAGAGGCAGCAACAGCAGTCTGCACCGAGGCAGCAGCAGTCCCAGCACAGCAGCGCCGCGGTCCCACCGCAGCAGCGTCGCGGCTGCAGCGAGGCAGCACAACGGTCTGCAGCAGCAGATAGTGATGGTCAGCTAGTTACCTATTGTGTGTGTATATATATAGTTACCTATTGCTATTAGTAGTTATCTAGTTAGTTTAATTAATAGTTTAGTTAGTTATTGTTATTAGTAGTTATCTATTTAGTTTAATTAATAGTTTAGTTAGTTATCTAGTTAATTATATATATATATATATATATATATATATGTCCTTGTTGATAAATAGTAGTTAGATATATATACATACTTATGTATCTCTAGCTATGTACATGTATATATGTAGGTATATATGTATGTATATATGTATTAGTTGCATGGGTAGTTAGTATAGCTTGGTAATTGGTATTAATTAATGCATATTGTATATAGCTAGTAGTTTGTATTAGATAAATACATTTTTAGCCTATGGTTTAGAGATTTGGTAGATAACATATACAAAGAGCACATTACCTTGTGATACTAAGGTAAATATCAAGGTATCGGGTTGGTACTCAATGTATTGAGGGATGCTCAAGGTATTGGGTATGAGTATCGGGAGGGGTGTGGAGGTAGTGTGATACACTTTGGTTCAAAGCCATGGTATCCTATTTGCATTAGTTAGCTAAGGTACTATATATATTGCCTTGTGTATATATATATATATATATATATATATATATATTACTATTTTTATATTAAAAACTTGCATATCTTAGGATACGGTATCCTATTATTTTCCTAGTATCTTAGAATTGCTAGTGTGACCTAGTTTCATAGTGTATGTACCTAATATCCTAGAGAAAGACTCATACAACCTAGAAATAGCTAGTTTGACCAAGTTTGACTAGTTTGGCATAGAGTTGATCTAGTTTGACTATTTTGACTTAGAAATGGTTTTATGACCTAGAAGTTGACTAGTTTAATTTATTCTCATTCCCAAAACCTTGTATTAATGCAATATTCGATATATAGGTCTGTGACACCAGTTCAGACATCATTTCTCGTCTTTTGCTCTGGACCACAAGCGAGTACATTCTCTGATAGTTTCCATTATTTGATTACTACTATAATTCAAGTATTTAGAAATATTACTTATGATACTTGACATGATGGTACACGGATTGGCATTGTTATTGGATCGTCAGTCATGAGATATTACCTTAATTATTGAGATGGTATCAGATACCGTCCATGTTGGTATTGGATAACATTGAATATTGTAGATTAAATATTAGATAAATTGGCTAGTAATGTGTCATGATTTGATCCATCATATCAGTCGGGACGGGAGGAAATATCAATTAAATATGTGATCAAAAAACTATCGGCTAATAGTGTAATCATTGGCTACTAACTTACCATGCAATTCACGTATGGTTGAGTTAGCTTCTTAGTATAATCATTGAATCTCCCAGGCTGATCACATATTTAGTTATTATCTCAAAACACATAGTTATTGTAGATTCTATTATTCAGTTCATTGATTACCTTATTCTATTTCTGACATTATAGTTCTTTTATTCATTTTTGTACGCATTTATAAAACCCCATATTTTTTTAAATATTAATTAATTAATTAGTTATTGAATTTATTTATATTATTCCCTTAGTTAGTTAGAAAGTATATTATTGATTTAATTACCTAGATAAATACGTATTTAGAAATTTTGCACAAAACTATCTTTGGGATCCTTGTGGGAGAGTGTTAAAATTTTTAAGATTTTAATTGGGTACAAATATATTTTTATACCTTAAATATATACGTAAATAATATATAGTTGTTAAATATGGTAATAATAATAATAATAGTGTAATAATATTAGTATAATAATGTTAATAATAATAATGATAATTATAGTATTATTAGTAATAATAAGAATAATATAAAAGAAAAGAGAAAGAAAAGAAATGGAAAAGAATAAAAAAGAAAAAGGAAAAAGAAAAAAAATCTAATTGAATTAACTAAACCCTAACCCATACCTAAACCCTACCCATTAGCTACCTACGACCCGGCCTGCAGCAAAACAGTAGCAGCTGCAAAATCTCTCCCACCCCGCGCGTAGTATTCCCCCCCTCCCTCCGCGACCTATATATATATATATATGTACATTATATAACTAAACCCTAAACCCTAACCCTAAGTTTCCTTCTTCGACCCTGAGCGTCGCCATCGATCGCAGAGCCACCGTCACCGCCGCCGGAGCAGTTGCTCGCAGCCGCGACCAGCGTCCGCGACCGCTCCCCGCGCAAGCGCACGCGACAGCAACTTAGCCCTATTCACGCCTCGTTTTTCGCACCATCGCTCAACCAAATTCGATCCCGTCTTCACCGGTATATTCACGACCTATCCCTCTTCCAATACTGTGTATTAGTTTCCTTCGAACAATGCGTAACCCTAGGTAAAAATCGAGACCAAGTTGGATAAAAATGATAACTTTTAATTTCAGAAAAACTGTTGCAACCACCCCTGTTTAAAGACTCATATCTCCCACCACAGAGATCCAAACTTAGAAATTCCTTTTGCTATGTGAAGACCACCTAACCTAGATTATTTCCTATCAATTATATTATTTTATTTGGTATTATATGCAGAATTAAATTAGGTTGAAAATTCAAAAAAACTTATTTTTAAAATAACAAAAAATTGTGATATGGAGCACTCCCCGCCAAACGGGATCTCCCCGTCGTATACCAATTGCACCAAAAGGCGCGTATGGTATGTCCAAACGTGTGGGCTTTTACGTAAACTGATTTGGACGCGTGTGTGCGTCGGAATCAACCCGTATCCGCGAAAAGTCCTCGTATCGTAACTTTTGCAAAATACTGCACCATTTAGTGTACGCTCGTCAGAATATGACAAAACTTGTGCCATTGGATTTGTGGTATCACATTGGTCCTGTGACCCAAGTTTCATGCGATTTTAAAATAATTGACCAAGTTGCCTGCCCCACGGTTGACTTTTTGGGCGAATTTGTGTTCGGCTCACCGGAATCCAAAATTGGACGTACCGTTGAGTTCGTATTAACGTTTAGAATTGGTTTGACCTATAATTTGTTCCATTTAGAGACCTTTACCCCTGGCACGCTTTCGGTGCAAAGTGGGCCACATGTGGACCCTTCTTTGACCGAAATTACCGTTTTACCCCTGTGTCCAAATTGGACGAAAGGGTAGTGTTTTCTAGCTATCTCGCTTATTCTGGGAACGTTGGTGATGTTTATTTCAGCATCCGGAGACGTTTATTCAGAGGTCGTAGTTTCTGATCCTGTGTGCTTGACTCCTGGACGTTACACTTTGCAGCTTCCTTACCAGGCAAGATACCTTGCCAAATTGCTTACAGTACTTTGTATGCTTATTATATTTCTGTATATTCATTGCATGTGTATTTTCTTTCAGTCATAAGTATATGCTATATATATATATGTTAACACATACTTGACACATAGTATCATGGGAGGGGAGGACAATCAGTAGGCGTATGGGCTATAACCACTATGGTAAACCGTAATATCTAGCATGACTACGGTACTGTGTCGCGCTGGTCGCTACCCTCTCGGTATGTCGATTTCTGGAGTCGCGCTGGTCGCTACCCCCGCGGTATGTCAAATTCTGATATCCCTGACGTGTGTGTGAGTTGTGAGATTTAGATCGAGTAGCCTACCCATGCCCATACATTGAAAAGTTGTCCTCATTATGCATTCATATAGATTGTCTAGTACATCGTACTTACATATTTTCTACCTATTATGCATGTTTACTGTATTCAAATTGGCATGCTTCTATGTATCTTGTTACGTCCCTCTGAGGACCTGGTCCCTTTCCAGATGTAGACGATTTTGACTATTCGCAGGAGCACGGATCAGGATTTACTACTTATCTCTTCCGAGGAGGTCTTACCTTCTGAGCATCTTTGATTATCTCTAGCGATGGATCGCTTTGCTGATACCTTTATATCATCATCTTATTTTATATTGGAGATTTTATACTCCTCTCATTTTAGTATTGATATAGTCATTGGTAGTGAATTTGTCTCCACCCGACTATTATTTTGGATTATTTAGACTCATTGTTATTTCTTTTCTATGACTTATTGTGTGGATGAGATTAATATTTATGTGACTTGCGACAATATATATACCACATGTGAGTTAATATTCATATTACATCGTACGTATGTATTATGATATCCATATATTGGAGTTGCCATATACATATGGCTGGCATGCTTACGTATTCCTAGTCCTACGTATTTTGGGACTAGGGCGTGACCTATTTTTGATTTATATTTTGTTTCTATTATTGCTTATTCCTTCATTGTTCTTGATCATCAGTTATATTCTCATCATAGATAGCATCCTCTATTTTACTGTTTTATAGTTTTTGTCAATTAATTGGAACTGCTATTGGGTTATACTTTGCTCTATTCCTGACTGATTTTTTTCCAGAGGATCCGGCAGATTCACACTCGTGTAACAAATGTGTCACGGCCAAATGGAATATAATGATTTCTTCAATTCATGGGGTGTCTCATAAAATTAGCTTAACATGTATAATATAAATAAAGGACAAAAGACGACGCAACTTTCGTTGCACCCAAGTCTTTCTTGGATGTGCAGTTTTACACAGCAAAATAATAAAAATAAATAATAGAAAATAAATATGCAACAATGAATGTAACTAAACAGTACTGTGGCAAGGTATACTTGTCTGGCAAGCAATTAATATAGTGTAGACGTCCAGACGACAAGCATAATAAATCAGAAACTACGGACTCTGAACGAACGTCTTCAGATGTTGAAATAAACATCACCAATCTTTCTAAAATAAATAAAATAGTCAAAAATACTATCTTTTTGTCCAATTTGGACACAGGGGCAAAAGGTAATTTTTGGGTTAAAGCGGTGTCCATACGTGGTCCACCTTACAAAAAAAAATGTGCCAAGGGTAAAGGTCTCTAAGTGGTACAAATTATAGGTCAAACAAATCCTAATCGATGATACGAACTCAACAGTATATCCAGTTTTGAATTCCGGTGAGCCGATGACAAAATCATTCGTCAAGTCAAATTGTGGGGCCCGTGAATAGGCGGCCCGGTCAACTATCTCAGAATTGGACAAAATTTAGGTCACATGACTAGTATAATTCCACGGATCCGATGGCACAAGTTTCGTCGTGTTTCGACGAACGTGCACTGACTAATGGAGAATATTACAAAACATTGATATGGGAGAACTTTTACAGATACGGATTGATTCTGGCGTGCACACACGTCCGAATCAACTTTTGTAAAGTCCACACATTCGGACGTACTATACGCGCCTTTCGGTACAATTGGTATGTGATAAAGTGGTCTGGTTTGTCGATGTGCACTTTGTACTGCAAGTTTTTCAAGTTTTTGAATCTATTTTTCGCACTTTTTAACTAATAGTTTAGTACATAATTAATGATCAAATATGTATAAACAATATACGTTTTGATGCCGTATAGGTTGTCTCTGGGTCTGTCAAGTTAGATTTCAGAACCATCAATTATTCTGGAAGTAATCAGCCTTCCAAAGTAGTTATCGACAAAAAAAATGCTAACTAAAAGTTGCTACGTTAATGGTTCTTTTTTCGTGATTTTGAACGAGTTTCTCATGTCGATTTGGACAGAGTTGTTCTCAAGTATTATATGGTTAGAAACTAGGTTAGATGAGTTTTATATAGGATTTTACAGAATAAATTTTTGACTTGTATACACTGATAAAAGAGGTCAAAAATAGGGGTACCTGGGTCGGCTGCTACTGTCGGGTGTGGCGAGCGCATCTCGGGTCAGCGATGGCGGGCGGTCCAACGACGGCGCTCCAGCATTCGTGGCGGTCCAGAGTTGAGGAGGAAGAGTAGGGGAAGAAAGTTTGAGGGTAGGTTCGGGTCGGGGCTGATAGCGGGCAGGTTTAGGATTTGGGTTTTGGGTTAGGCTTAGGATTTGGGTTAAAGTCTATGATTTGGGCTTAATATTTGTAGTACTATTATTATTACTAATTTTATTTAGGAAAATTCCTAGAATGTTGTCAAAAATTCCAAAATTTCTAAGGAAAATATTTTTGGATTTCTTTTGATCTATACTATATAATTACTATTTTTTATTGATTATTATTTATATATATAGAATTTTGAGGTATTTTATATCCTACCCAACTTACAAGAATTTCGTCCTCAGAATTAAAACTAAAGCACGATAGAGAAACGAGAATGCTATATGGTAGAAAAGAACAAAGTAAATCATACCTTGATATTCGAACAGATATAGAAAACGTTTGCGCATGTCATCCTCGCGCTCCCAAGTGGATTCTCTTGGCGAGTGATATCTCCATGCCACATGAACCCAAGGAATAGACTGACTCCTCAACACCTTTTCTCGACGATCAAGAATCTCCACGGGCTGCTCTTGGTATAGGCCAAGCTCAGTCCAATGGTGATCTTGGAGTGATCAAGAACATGACTACTATCTGCCACATATCTTCTTAGTTGCGACAAATGGAATACATTATGCACTCCCTCAAGCGAAGGTGGTAGTGCCAGTCGATACGCAACTTCTCCAACTCGTTCCAGTAGGTCAAATGGTCAAATATACCTTGGACTCAACTTACCGCACCCTCCAAAGCGAATAGTGCCTCTAGATGGCGAGATCTTCAAGAAAATATGGTAGCCCTCCTTAAACTCCAAAGGATGGCGATGAAGATCTGCCCACTGCTTTTGTCTGGCTTGCGCTGCTCGCAAGTGACCCTGTATCATCTTTACCTTCTCCAAAGTACTGACAATCAACTCTGGCCCCAAGATCTGACGTTCTTCCACGTCACTCCAACACATGGGGGACCTACACTTTCTTTCATACAAAGCTTCAAACGGATCCATTTGGACGCTCGCTTGAAAGTTATTGTTGTAGAAAAACTCCACAAGATGTAGGTAGTCGTCCCATGATCCTCCAAAATCTAGCATACATGCTCGCAACATACCCTGCAGCATCTGAATACTATGTTCTGACTGCCCATCTGTCTGCGGATAATATGACGTACTGAACTTTAGACGAGTCCTAATACTCTCATGCATGCTCTTCCAAAAGTAAAAAAATAAAATACGAGTCTCTGTCTAATACAATGCTAACTGGAATGCCGTGTAATCTCACGATCTGCCTTACGTATAAATCGGCCAAAACTTCTGTAGACTAGCCAACTCGGAAAGACAAGAAATGAGCGGACTTGGTAAGTCGATCCACAATCACCCAAATAACATCTTGCCCACTTGGACTCTTCGGAAAGTCCGTGATGAAGTCCATAGTGATGTGCTCCCACTTTTATTCAGGAATCGAAAGTGGCTGCAGTAACCCTGATATCCTCTAGTATTTAGCTATGACCTGCTGACACACCAAATATTTTTCCACAAAGCGAGCTATCTCCCTCTTCATCCCATGCCACCAAAAGTGTTGTCGAAAGTTATGATACATCTTGGTGGCTCCAGGATGAATGGAATATATCGACTATGAGCTTATGCCATCAGCTCCTATCAAAGCTCTCCGTTGGGAACATATAGACGATCACCACATCTCAATATCCTGTCATCATGAATATGCAATCCCATCTACTCTCCAGCCTCGGTCCTCTCTCTCAACCTCCCGAATCTAGCATCCATAGGTAAAGCTGCTCTGAACCTATCTACTAGCGATGACTGTACTTGCAAGTTGGCTAGAATCTCGTCTGATCCGGGTAATACAAGCTCTTGTAAGTCCTCCAGTAACTCCCTCTGTGTTGTCAAGAATAGTGCCATAGCATTACGGCTTAACGCATATGCTACTATGTTAGCCTTTCCTGGGTCATTCATCAACTCAAGCCACTGCCTTTGCCTCATCTTCAGCTCCTTCTATATGAAGACATACTTGAGGCTTTTATGGTCTGTATAGATCTTCACTCGTTCCCATATAATTATTGTCTCCATAGTTTTAAGTAATAAATAACGGCTGCAAGCTCCAAGTTATAAGTCGGATAATTTATCTCATATACTCTCAACTGTCTAGGTGCATACGCAATCACCTTGCCATGCTGCATCAATACGCATCCCCATCCTTTCCCTGATGCGTCGTTGTAGATCACGTAGCCTCCTGATCCTGATGGAATGGTCAACACTGGTGCTGTAGTCAGTCATTTCTTCAACTCCTTAAAAGAGGCTTGACACTCATCCATCTATATGAACTCTTGGTCCTTTCAAGTCACCGAGTCATAGGCTCAGCTATCCTTGAGAAGTTTTTCATGAACCGTCAGTAATAACCCACGAGTACAAGGAAACTTCTCACCTTAGATGTTGATGTAGGGAAGGGCCATGTCTTTACTGCAGAGATTTTCTCCTAATCTTCTGAAATACCATCTTCAGTAATGACATGCCCAAGAAAATAGTCCTTATCCAAGAAGAACTCACATTTGCTAATCTTCGCATACAACCTCTCTCTCCTCAATGTCTCTAAGACAATCCACAAGTGCTTCTTATGCTCCTCGTGGCTCTTCGAATAGACAAGAATGTTATCTATGAAGACAACCACGAACTAGTCCAAATACTGATAAAAGACTTGATTCATCAAGTCCATAAAAATAGCTGGAGCATTAGTCAAACCGAATGGCATGACCATAAACTCGTAGTGTCCATATCTCGTCCTGAAGGCGGTCTTCAGAATGTCCTGCTTTCGCACCTTCACCTGGTGGTATCCCAATCTCAAGTCTATCTTCAAGAACACCTTGGCTCTACTAAGCTGATCAAATAAGTAATCAATGAGCAGCAGTGGGTACTTATTCTTCACTGTCACAGCTTTGTCATGCTCTAGTCCCAAAATACGTAAGACTAGGAATAAGTAAGCATGCCTGCCGTATGTATATGGCAACTCCAATATATGGATACCATAATACACACGTACGCTGTAATATGAATATTAACTCACATGTGGTATATATATTATCACAAGTCATAAGGCATAACTAGATCTCATCCACAGAATCAAATAACCAATCAACTGTATAACTGAATCAAGTATAAAATGCTTGATAAGAACAAGTAGTTGGGTGGAGACAAATCAACTACCGACTTAGAATATAAGAGAAACCAAATAAGTACATCTAATGAACAATGAGACTCGAAGAGAAGACCCCCTGTAACAAGTCCTGATCCATGCTCCTACAAATAGTCAAGATCGTCTACACCTGGAAAGGGACCAGGTCCTCAGAGGGACGTAACAAGATATATAGAAGCATGCCAATTGAATACAGTAAAACATGCATAATAGACAAAATATATAAGTACGTTGTACAAGATAATCTATATGAATATGCATAATGAGGATAACTTTTTGATGTATGGGCATGGGTAGGCTACTCTATCTAATCTCACAACTCACACACACGACAGGAACATCAAAAATTGATATACCGCGAGGGTAGCGACCAGCGCGATACCAGAAATTGACATACCGCGAGGGTAGCGACCAGCGCAACACAACTATCGTAGAGCGTGCTAGTTACTACGGTTTACCAGAGTGGATATAGCCCATACGCCTACTGATTGTCCTCCCCTCCCATGATACTATGTGTCAAGTGTGTGTCAACATATATATAGTATATAATTATGACTGAAAGAAAATACATATATAATGAATATACAAAAATATGATAAGCATGCAAAAGTACTATAAGCAATTTGGCAAGGTATCTTGCCTGGCAAAAAAACTGCAAAGTGTAAGCATCCAGACGTCAGGCACAATGGATCAGAAACTATGGCATTAGAATGAATATCTCCGGATACTGAAATAAACATCACCAACGTTCCCAGAATAAGCGAGATAGCTAAAAAATACTACCCTTTCGTCCAATTTGGACACAGGGGCAAAATGATAATTTTGGGTCAAAGCGGGTCCATATATGGGCCACTTTGCACCAAAAAGTGTGCCAAAGATAAAGGTCTCTAAATGGGATAAATTATAGGTTAAATAAATTCTAAACGTCAGTACGAACTCAACGGTATGTCCAATTTTGGATTCCGGTGAGCCAATCAAAAACTTGCCCTAAAAGTCAACCGTGGAACCCGCAAATAGGCGACATGGCCAACTGTCGGAATTGCGTGAAACTTTGGTACTCGTATTGCTTTGGGCTTCTTTTAGTTTTCTGGTATATGAAAATTTGGTACTCGCATTGCTTTGGGAAGTTCTACAAAATTTTCTTTGAATCATGATTATAGTCTGTTAATTTGCTATCTAGTTTCACCATATATTTTGTGCTCAGAATACATTTTGGTTCAAAAAAGAAATCCTTAATTTTGAGCAACAACCAAATTTCCATTTAACTCTTATCTCAGTTGGACCTGTGGAGTAAGTGATCATGTTAACTCGATAATATTTTGTATGAGATCCTACATTCATGATTCAGTGGTCCCTTCCATATGGCCATAATTTAAGTTGGGTGCGTTGTGGTCTGAATCGGAGTTGGTCCATGAGGTGCCATACTGGATTGAACCCATATGTCTTAAAAGAAAATTTTATTTTAAGGCATATGGACCAAGTCCAATATCATACCTCATGGGCCAACTCTAGTTCATGTCACATGCATCCCATTTCCAACAAGTGGAATCAGAACCAAAGGTTTCGAAACTGATTTGAATGACTCTAATTGGCTCGAGACAAATTGACCTGAACGTTCATACGTATAACCGGATCAACTATTTCTTTGAAATGAAAGAAGGTGGTTTAGATCTTCAAATACTTATAACATCACAAATATAACTGTTGAGTACTAACTCACTTTGTGAATGGAAATTGAAAACTTGGTAGAGCAAAATTTACTTTGGCCTTTGGTGGTTAGGAAACTTAAAGCTCAAAGGATGAATTGAATGTAGGAGGAGCAAAGGCTTTAAATACAAAGATAAAAGGAGAGTACAATTAATGCAAAATTGATGTTCATACGGTATACCGTTTTGTACATTAACGATCATAAACATGCTGGTTTTATAGCCATGCGTCAAAATTGGACTGAATGGTATACCGCTCCGTAATAGTGTCGGTATGACATTTGTGGTTATATAAAACTTATTGTGACAAATTTTTTCACAGCTCAAAGGATGAAATGAATGAAGGAGGAGCAAAGATTTTAAATACAAAGATAAAATGAGAGTACAATTAATGCAAAACTGATGTTCATGAGGTATACCATTTTGCACAGTAACGATCATAAACATGCTAGTTTTATAGCCATGCGCCGAAAGTGGGCTGAACAGTATACTGCTCCGTTATACTGCCGTTATGTCATTTGTGGTTACACAGAACTTGTTGTGACAAAAAATTTCACCGAACGAAAACCGCCGAAATGTCGTTTGTTGTCACACAGAACTTGCTGTGACAAATTTCTTCACTTAATGGTACATCGTAGGTATACTCCGGTATACCGTCGATATGCCTTTTGCGGTCACATAGAACTTGTTGTGACAATATTTGATAATATTGTCGGTATTCCAGTTTGATGGGCAAAAATTAGACTAGTTTAATTTTAACCTAGCTTTCGGTTTGCCAACCACTCCTTATGTTTACAAGTTTTCTAAGACACTTTACAAACTTTGAATATACTATATTACGTACAAACTTTAGTCTTTATAATTGCATGGAGAACAAGGATGACTTGAGCACAATACTTCCGAGGAGCTTTATAACAAGACATTTAATTAACAATAATGCTAAGTTTACTACCAAATGCTTACAACCCTCTCACCCTCTGCTATGTGGGCCACCCCTCAGCCCCATCTTTCCTCCAATAAACGATCGTCACGTGGCGACCACCCGAACAGCCACCAGGTCCCGCCTCTCCCCCCTCCCTCCAATGGACGGCCGCCGTGTGGCGGTTGTAAGAGAGTTTTAGGCATTTGGTTGTAATCCTAGTATAGTCTTTAATTAAATTAGAGATTTCTGCTTTGAGAGTTTAAACTAAAAGGCACATAATAATCAGTTTATGTAAATTATCAAATTATTATAAAGAATACGCCAACAATAAATATTAGTGTTATAAATGTCTTAAAAAATATTATAAATGGGATGCACATATGTGACACTTGTTTTCAAATGTGTTATTAAAAACACATTCAATTTCACTAATTATAAGCTTTCGCATCCAAAATGTTATTAAAAAAATAGTAAAAAAAATATTATAAAAAACATAGACTCTTAGTGCTGCTCAATTTTTAAAGTATTAAAAAAAAGCTCATTGGTGTGATGGCAATACCCGAATTTTCGAAAGCGTTACAAATAAAACAAGGTTTACTCTTTCATAGGATTTTCAAATGCTCCGCATAACAAAAAAATACATTTTACGTCTCTGCTTAATAAAATATAACAAAAAGTACATTTTCGAAAGCTCCACTAACAAAACATAACAAAAAGAGAAGGTACTACTTAACTCGAGTGACTCTTCTGGTTACCTATGAGAGGTATAAGATCCTGCCTGGGTGGCAAAAGAACAGTGGATCGAACCACGGGAGTGTAGGGGTGAGCAAATACTAATTAAAAATATCCCGAAAAATTAGACCAAAATTTTGAATCGATACTGAATTACCGAACTGATTATATATATAACTGAACCGATTATATATATATATATATATATATATATATATATATATATATATATATATATATATATATATATATTCTACTATATAATGCCAAAACTAGGCTTCACCGTAAAAGTTTTTCGTTCCAAAAATACCCTTCATTACATCTATTCTACTATATAATCTATTCTACTATATAATGCCAAAACTAGGCTTCACCGTGAAAGTTTTTCGTTCCAAAAATACCCTTCATTACATTTCAATATGTATTAATGTTGATAAGGATATCTAAGTAATTAAAAATAGTAATTAAATGCATATTAAATGTATGTATGCATGCATGAGGCAATTTGGGGAATGATAGTTAATAAAACAAAGATATGCATGCATGCAAAGTAGATAGTTTGGAGAATAAAACAAAAGTTAATAAAGCATGTATGCAAAGTAGGCACATGAACCCAAGAGATAAGAGAAATATTTCATATTTTCGTCATTTAATTTCTCCCAACTTTCCCTATTATATTTCCACCTATAATAAAATTAAGAAATTGTCAGTTGCTCTTTTAATAAACTATTTTTTTAAGTAATATAAAATACGTGCAACGCACGTGCGTGTATATATATATATATATATATATATATATATATATATATATATATATATATATATATATAAAGTAGTACAAAATTTGTATACATTTTTCTTCCTCATAATGTTGATCATGATTAATTTTATGCTACTCATTTTCATTTTTATCTTTGTTTTCAGTTGAGAATCAGGTTCTTATAACATACAATGGATTTTGGTGAACTTAAAGTTATGTTAAGAACTATAAGAATTGAACTTTTGATAGCTTATGTTTTTGTATTTTCTTAGAACTTAGAAGTGAATTTTGGTGTACTTGAACTTATGCTAAGGGTTTATCTCAGTGATTGTGCTAGATCTTTTAAGCTCATTTTTAGTTGTTTGCGATTTGTTACATATTGCTCTAATAAATTTGTTTAATTGTTTGGTTGGTAGAGGCTAGGCTTTGAAATTTAATGGTTACAAAATATATATATAGAGAGGATGTTTCATAATAATAAGTATGTTGATTGATCGAATGTTAATTGGTAAAATACCGTTACCGAACAAAAACCGACCAAATACCTTTAACTGAAACCGAAAAAACCGATTATAAATGGTACGATATTGATATTAATTTTTTAAATACCGATTAAAAAAATATAAAAAAAGTCGACCGAATACCGACCGATTATACCGACGCTCACCCCTACTGGACGTATTATTCCTTCCATTTATAAAATAGTAGGAGTTGGGGGCAGTAGACCCAAAGCAGTGTGCACAAAGTCCCGAACGTTATGTCGGACCCGAGCGTTAGGCTGGAAATTAAAAAAAAGAAAAAGAAAAGAAAAAGGAAAAAGAAGAAGAGGTACTAATGATTTTGATTCACCTAACCAGTACATTTCATGTGTTTCCTTAAGAAATTAAGCAAAATGATAAGAAATGGCCTCTATGAACATATGCTTCAAGAGACATGAGTAAATGATGACCGTGCAATCTCCCATCTGTAGCTTTTCTAACAAGCGTGCAGCTTCTCTGCTATCTACCTTTTCTGAAGAACTCTCTTCACCAAACTATCATATTAAATCACAATTTCTAAACTCTAGGACATTGACGACACGAAACCAGGCGCAGAGTTACGGTTCAATGATCAGCTTTATGCACAAGTTCACGATTGAAACTGAAATTGCTAAATTGTATATACTCCAAGACGTATTTAGGTAGCAGATAGCTATCCGAAACAAAACTTGGGACATATCTGGCACCACCAATATCAGTCTGTACTTATGATCCAAGTTATTTTGTGAAATGACAACTATAAGGATCGACATCAAAAGTAGTAGGTTCCTCTGTACAAATATATTCAGCACTCGAAGAGTTTCTCTAGTTTCGGACAATGTTAGTAAAAGAAAAGATCAAACAAATGTAGTTTCATGTTTTAGAAAAAAAAAACAAAGAAATTGGTTTGAGAAAATTAAGTTTCAAGTTTCAACAAACCAAGTACTAACAAAAATGAAATTAGGCACTAACAAAAGAGACCTACTAAATATGACAATTTTCAGTCTTGTTATATTAACAGCTATGACAAGTACAAACACAAGAAGAATAGAGAAGAGACTGTTAAGCATTTGGTTAATGTATTAAAATTAAAGTAGCTCCTCTGAATGGAAATAACATTAATACGAACATCCTGTTGCCTTTCTTAGTAGCTCTGCATAACTCACATTCACCGTAAATTATTATTGAATGTCAAATTTCAATGGCTATATCTATGTACCTAGGCTAAAGTTTTTAATGGCAAATGTCAACCTGACTTCTGCTAGCGGCTTCATTGTAGTTGACTTGGACAGTGAACCTGCTTTTCTCCGAGTAATGCAATGTGTATATAAAAAAAAAGTTTAACCTTATACCAAGCACAGTTATACCTAAACTTCAGATAATTAACATAACATGTAGGCACATTCCTAATTGTGTCATATCTTGACAAATCATCATCTTAATCACCATGAAGGCAGACTTAAACTATTACTTAACTGCTTAAAATCCAATATTATCCATTTAAAATTATTTTCCAATCATATACAAATGGATTAGCTCTGAAGAATATATTGGAAACAATAAATGGTATTTGGTATTATTTAAACCTAAATTCCCTATCGTCAAGCAACACCAAAGCGATAACAAGGACCATGAAAACATACCAGGGTCAGGCAGGGCCAAAAATTTTGGCCCAAAATATTTTAGGTCAGGGTTTGGATATTGCTCAGCCCATTATCATCTCTAAGGAAGAGTGCTTTGTACATGTATATGAGACCAGCTATAACTACTATTAATAACGTCTTTGAACCCCCATTATTATGACCATAATCTAGTGGTCGTACTGTAATTCTTGTGTGATCATTCGATCGAGAAAATGTAATTCATTGTCAATCAAACTCTATTAGCTTAATTTGATGGTGAGGGCTTTGGTAAAAACACACTGATGGTCACAAGAAACTTGCAAGAAAATGGAGGGTAGACTATTCTACTTATGAACCAGGGACTGACTCACACTCAGTTTACATGAGTCAGCAAGTAAAAAAAAAAAAAAACACATTAATCGGAGGAATCGGTACAAATTGATATTGTTCCAATCAGAAGCAATCAAGGTGCAAATTATGCAGGTCTTAGGCTAAAGTTCAAATGTACTGATACTTGTGTAGCTCTATTTGCGAACTACATATTTTTGCTAGTTGACAACTGAAACTCCAGAAATTCGTTACACCAAATCATCCAACCAAACCAATATTGGTTGATTTGACTTAGTTTTACAATGCAGGGCAGGCATTCTCATGCATCTTTACTTGGTTCTACTCTCCGATTACTAATTACAATCAAAACACAATTTAATCTTTAAAAAAAAAACTTATTCACTTACAAAACAGCTCTTGTTCGTCGCTAACATTTTTCTATACAACTTGTTCTTTTCTCCATGACTATGCATGTTCTCTCTTTTTTGGAAATATCTTTCTATTTCTTATTTCGTCAATTTTAAGAACTCAAAACCCAGAGAAATGGCAAATATAGAAACCAAACTACTTGTGTCATATATCTAATAAATAGAGGGTCAAAAAATTGTTGTAGTTCAGACATACAAGATGTAGCACTCAGCTGAAAGGCAATATCATCAAAGACCTCCATGCTATCAAAGGCTGTTGTCGTCTGATATAGCATAGATACCAATATATGTTTCAGTTAAATTTAAATCATAAACCGAGAGGTAATAGCTTATTTTACCTCTGTTGTTGACATCTCAGGATCAGCTTGCATACTTATGTCACCCCTCAGAAACACAAGTTCCATCCTGGGGTTCCTTTGTGTGGAGAATTGGTTATTCCATGTATACTCCTGTGACCAAGATGTTAGACCCATATTGAAATGATCATCTATCAACATTGTGTCTTCTACAAGAAATGGACTCAACAGATACTAATCTGATTATCGATGTCAATTTGTTCACCTAATCTTTTAGCATGTACTATTATACGTGTGATCTATACCATCCTAGGTTGCATGGATACTCCTACAGAGGCTCGTATCCATGCTCATGTCTTTACGGCTCGCCCATATCTACACTCCCAAGGGATCAAAACATGGCGGGGTAATTTGGCATGGTAATAATTGTGCCAAACAAAATTGAGATATGAGAATTAACATTTCTTTGCAAACAACCTTTCTATAACTTCTTGTAACCTAGTTACTAAAGAAAACATGCATAAATATAGATCACATTAACATATAACATGCAAATTATGTATGTAGATGTGTATATACCAGTAATCATGCCATACCCATATCCTAAATTTCTAAAATGTCATATTTCGAATCTGTATCGTGTCAATTATAATTATTTTCCTTGTCTATGCAGCCTAGATAATAAAGATAAGGTTCTGCAACTGTGAATCTGATTTGTTTTCTCCAAACAACTTTGCCATATCCACATCAAACAACAACAACTCTGCTATATCCTGAGATAACTGTTAACCTTATCCTCTCCTCTTATGTACATCCATAAGTAGCACTTGTATTCACAGTCCAATCATCAAAAAAAAAAAATCTTCTTCATTCTCTACAAATTCTATATTGCTCTTTTTTTATCTTGGTATCAGAGCCTAAGCACCTCACGGTTCTCCTTCCACCATGGCTCCTCCTGTGACCACCAACCCTCTCTCCATTGCTCCCCAATCCTACATACAAAATATATCCAACTTCGTACCAGTCAAACTAACCAGAGAAAACTATCTTCTATGGAAATCCCTCTTCACTCCCATTCCAAAGAGCTACAAACTCCATGGTTTCGTTGACTGCTCGAATCCATGTCCCCCGCAATTCCTTCCGGATGACAAGGGTCTTTCTACCTCCACTATCAGTCCAAAGTATGAGGAATGGGTCACTCAAGATAACACCTTACTTATTTGGATCAACGCTGGTTGCAACTCCTCAAAAGATGTGTGGTGTGTTCTTGAGCGTCGATTTGCAACAGTTTCACGCTCCCACACCATTCACCTCAAGTCTAAACTTCAAAGTATGAGAAAAGCAACTCAAACAATCTCAGAGTACCTTCAAGAGATCAAGCAAATTGCTGACAACCTTGTCGCTACCGGCAGCCCCATTTCTGATGAAGATATGATCTTATACATGATCAATGGTCTTCCAGTTGAGTACGGCCCATTTGTTACCTCCATCAAAGTTCGTTCTGATGCTATTTCTGTCGATGAACTTCACAACCTCAATACTGGCGAGGAGATCTCCATTCTCGAATGCAGCAAGGTGCAACTCAATACAGATATTTCTACACATTCCCTTCAAACCTCTACTATCAAATCATCCCGCTCCAAACAAGCCTCTTCCTCAACCAACTTCAACAACAACTATAGGGGTAAATTCTGAAACTACACACCTCACACTACCTCCTACAACTCGCGCACCAAACTCACACTCCCTCAACCTCCTTCTTCGCCAACTCGGACACAATGCCAAATATGCTTCAAATTTGGTTACACTGCTATTGAGTGCCACCACCGCATGAATTACTCTTACTAGGCTCATCAACCTAGCCCTAAGCTAGCTGCCATGGCTTGCGGTTACCATCCTCCAACCGACTCCTGGATTGCTAATAGTGGTGCCACCCACCATGTTACGCCTGACCTCGCCAACTTGTCCATAAAGTCAGATTATGCAGGTACATATGCTATCGGTAATGGTGCTCAACTTATAATCTCTCACACTGGTTCTTCTACAATCACTACTCCCTCTTTAAACTTTACTTTATCTAATATATTACATGCTCCACTCATTAAACACAACCTTCTTTCAGTTCACCGTTTTGTTTTAGATAACCAGTGTAGCCTAACATTTGACCTTCATGTCTTATTATAAAGGATCTACAATCGGCAGCAACTCTATTCCGGAGTCCGATTTGGCATGGTATATACACACTTTCAGTTGGTTCAAGTTTTTCATCCACTTCACCTTCAGCATTTGCATCCACTATTTGTCAAGCAATTTGGTACCAGAGAATAGGACATGCTTCCAACCCAGTTCTCCGTACCATTCAACATCAAAATAAAATTTTATTTCCTCTGAATTTTCCTATTATATCTTCTTCTTGCACTGCTTGTCATTTAGACAAAAGTCATAAATTGCCTTTTTCTCTTTCATATTCTTGTAGTCAGTTTCCTTTTGAATTAGTCCATACAGGCGTTTGGGGACCCTCTCCTATTGTCTCTAACTCTGGATTTCGTTATTATGTCAACTTTGTGGATGATTACACCAAATTTTGTTGGATTTATCCCTTATATTTAAAATCTGATATGCTACCAGTATTTTTAGATTTCAAAACCAAGATTGAAACACAGTTTGGGCACCAAATCCGCTGCATTAGAACAGATTGTGGAGGTGAATACATCACTGCAAATTTGAATCAATTCTCAAGTACTACGGTATAGACCATGAATACACTTGTCCCCACACGTCGGAGCAAAATGGCGTGTCTGAGCGCAAACATAGAGATATTGTTCACATGGGTCGTACATTTTTTGCTCAATCAAAAGCTCCTTACTCATTTTGGGTTGATACTTTTATTACAGCGATCTACATCATTAATCGGCTACCGTCGCCTTCTCTTGGGCACATCTCACCTTATGAATTGCTTTACCATCGCCCTCCAGATTACTTTATGCTGCGAGTATTCGGTTGTGCATGCTTCCCTTGGGAAAGGCCCTATTCAGCTCATAAACTGGCTCCACGAAGCTCTTGTTATGTCTTTATTGGCTATAGCAATGCTCATAAAGGTTACAAGTGTTTTAACATATCAACTGGCAAAGTTCTGATATCCAGACATGTTCTCTTCGATGAGCAGTCCTTTTCTTTTGCTAAAGTTCCACAAACAGCCTCACCAAACAATTCACCAACAACCTCATCCACTCTCGTTCCATCCCTACATCGTTTCGATCCACAAACACAAACCTAGTCCTTTCCACAAACAACACTCCAACAAATCTCCTGCCTACTTCGGTTCCACCACATTCCTCCTCCCATCCTCTTACACCTACAACAACAGCGGAACCGTTGCCCATTAACCCCCACCACCCATCACAACAGCTACCAACACTCACCATATGCAGACTCGATTAAAGCAAGGAATTTTTAAACCAAAAGCCTACCAAGCATCAAAACACCCTATTTCCCCCTTACTTATTTCTAATGCCCTACCCCCAGTGCCTACAAGCTTTACATTAGCCCAAAAGACCTTCAATGGAGATCTGCTATGAATGATGAAATGTCAGCTCTTCTTCAAGCTCATACGTGGTCTTTGGTACCTCGACCTTCCTCTCAAAACATTGTCGGATCCAAATGGGTATTCCGCATTAAGCAAAAGGCTGATGGCACTATTGCTCGTTTCAAGGCACGACTTGTTGCCAAGGGCTATCACCAACAAGAAGGCATCGAATTCACCAACACATTCAGTCCAATAGCAAAATCTGCAAGGATTTGCCTTATCTTCGCAATTGCTACTCAATTTAGTTGGCCAGTTCGACATATCGACGTCAATAATGCATTCTTACATGGATACCTTGTCGAAGATGTGTACATGAGCCGGCCTCCTAGCTTTACCGATCCACAACATCCCGACTTTGTGTGTAAACTGCATCATTCTATTTATGGGCTCAAGCAATCCCCTCGAGCTTGGTATGAACGCCTCAAAGTTGCTCTACTCAACATCGGATTTGTTGTTTCCTTCTTCTGACTCCTTACTGTTTGTTCGCATCTACAATGGAGACTGCATCATTATTCTTTTACATGTGGATTACATACTCATTACTGGATCTTCCATCCAAAGCTGTAAGAACCTTATTCAAGTTCTCTCCGATGAGTTCCCAATCAAGGACCTTGGACTGGCTAAGTTCTTTTTAGGTCTGGAAATCTCACAAACTCCTGATGGACTTCATCTAACTCAAACTAAGTATATTATTGATTTTTTTACATCAATCAAACATGGAAGGTGTCAAACCCTCGAAATCTCCTACAATCTCCGGCTTGAAGCTTGACAATCAAACATGTGACTTACTGGAAGACATTACTCATTATCAATCATTTGTTGGTGCTCTCCAATATCTAACTTGGACACGACCAGAGATAGCCTTTGCCGTCAACCAAGTCTGCCAATACCTCCACGCTCCTAGAACCCTCACATGATGGCAATAAAACGTATCTTTCGCTACCTCAAAGGATCAGCAAATCTTGGTCTCTTCTTCTCCAAAGGCTCCATGGATATCACTTCCTACTCTGATGCTGATTGGGCAGGCTCGCCAGAAGATTGCCGCTCCATAATCGGATATTGTGTGTTCCTTGGCCATAACTTAATCTCTTGGAGCGCAAAGAAACAATCCACCGTTGCATGAAGCTCCACAGAAGATGAATATAGAGCATTAGCCCATACTGCTGCAGAAATTTTATGGCTTCTTTATCTTCTTCATGATCTCAAGTTACCACTACGATCACCACCGAATTTTTTTTGTGACGACTTAAGTGCTCTAGCTTTAGCCTCCAACCCGATGTTTCATGCACACACAAAGCATGTAGAGGTAGACTACCACTATATTCGAGAGTTAGTTCTCCTCAGACAACTCTCCATTCACTACGTCCACACGTCTGATCAACTTGCAGACATTCTCACCAAAGGACTCCCCTCGGTTCGATTTTCACTACTCCGATCAAAGCTTTTTGTTCGTGCCTCTCCCTGCAAGCTTGAGTGGGTATAATAAAGATAGGGTTCGGCAACTGTGAATCTGATTTGTTTTCTCCAAACAACTTTGCCATATCCACAACAAACAACAACTCTGCTATATCCTGAGACAACTGTTCAGCCTTATCCTCTCCTCTAATGTACCTCTATAAGTAGCACTTGTATTTACAGTCCAATCATCAAGAAAAATAATTCTTCTTCCTTCTCTACAAATTCTATATTGCTGTTTTTTAATCTCTAGATACCATCATTCAACAGTATGACTCAACTTCCATATATTAGTAATTGAATCCTAGATACTACAAATATGTAACTATATAAGGCAGAAACTTGGCTACAATAAGTAGGTAAAATACAATGTCAATTCCGGAATAAGCGAAGAAAATTATGCAAAACATGAGACTAATGCAAAGCTAGGCATCATGGTTCCTGGATGAGGCAAACCGGATATTTGCTTGCAAGATTGGGCTTGTAAAAGTCATAAACATGACTCATGTGTATTCCTCTCAATTTATTTTCGAATGTGGCAGCATTTGGGCCAATCAGCATGGCAATAGCAGCTGCACCTCCATTAGTATCCTCTCAAACAGCTGCATTTAGCATGAAAAACGAAGAGGTAAACATATATTATTGTTATTCAACCAAGCGGATCTGGATGATGAGTGAAGTAGGGATTCGAGAGATCAGACTTGGATGCGTCTGAAGCCGAAGGGATCTCTTCATAAACCATGGTGGCCAAACAAACGAAAAACTGCTACACGAGATGGGAAAGTGTGGCCGCTATAGTCAGGATTTTAGTCCTGCTCTGATGCCATGAAAGAAAACTCAAATGGCTGAATTGAATTTCATTGATATGAGGCTGTGTATATATACAGGAAGTACACGATTAACTACTACTACAATCAAGCAATAGCTAAGGGATATATGCTACAATCAAGGAATATAAAAGGAAAACAGATATTTACAAATCATCATATCTTAACATAGAAGATAGAAGATATGCTAAATTAATTTTCTAGCAAATTAATAGAGAAGAGAAGCAATAGAATCTACACAAATCCCTACAAATCTGAATTCTTGGAAATATCTTGCCTTTTTTTTCCGCATCAGCAGAAGATTGAGATTTTTGTGAATCTTAACACAATCTTAACATATTGAAATAAAATCTTTATTGAACAGTAACGTCGTACCAAAACTAATTTCAAATCTCCTATTAGATGAAATCAGATTAGGAGTACAAACTCCAGTAAAGAACGGATTGTATTCCTATCTAGCTACATATATATGTATAAATAAATATATCTATAAATTGGACAGTAGCATATACTTTTGATAAAGAGAGACCAATTCAATTCCCTTGATAAAGGAGAACAATAATAAAAAAAAATTTGGAGTTTCCATGGCCTCCCCCCTTGACGAGGATGTACTCACGGAGGTCCTCTCCTATCTCCCCCTTAAAGACGCAACCAGATTCAAAGCAGTCTGTAGAGCGTGGCACCTACTAATCTCTGGTTCCTACTTCAGATTCCTTCGGACACAGAGGTGTCAGGCTCGCAATGTATCGGGCTTCTTCCATCCGTTCTACCATCCCGATCCCTACATCAGTTGGCCCCAACTGCTCCTTCGGCGTGATGACCACCGCAAAGAACCAATCAAGCTAGGTGGCCTAGAAGGTCAACGTTACGGTAATCACGTCTTTTGCGTCTGCGACGGACTCCTGTACGTATCAGCTCCGAGACACCGTTACGTGTGGAATCCGTCGAACAACAGCTTCACACGCGTACCACTTCCGCCTTGGAAGGTAGAGGATGTACCTCCCGGTTGGGATCTGGAACATGTGCAATTTGGACTAGCAAAAGGAGGTTCTAATAGTTTCGAGATCGTTTGCATGGACGTCCACAAAGATAAGAAGGATTTGCATCAATTAGGCGTCGTCTCAATCTACTCATCTAGAACAGGCAAATGGAGAAAAACCCGTAAAGTTGTGCGACTAAATGAGCAGATGAACGTATGCTTGTATCTCAATCCAGTGGGTCCTGCATCGGCGAGGCGGTCCCTTTATTGGCTCACCAATGGCGGGATGATACTCGCATTTGACTTAGCTAAAGGAGGACGGTTCAGGAAGATGAGTTTGCCGGTTGAAATCAATAAAACCGAGAGTTTGTGTAAGCAGATGATCATGTTGCGGATAGGAATAAAAGCCAACTTCTCATGGGATCTCTACTACAGAATTTGGTTAGGGTCGGTTGACGACGATCTGTATCTGGTGTTCGTCACCGGGAGTGCCATACAACTCTGGGTTCTTGAGATCACGATGATGAGCGCGGATCAGTTCCAATGGAAGAAGGTGTTGGAGGTTGAGTACGTCGGCATAAGCACGCCGATCTTCTTCGACGGACAAAGGATCGCTCTTGCAGATCCTGAATGTATGGACGCAGTGGAGAGGCGTCTGAGATTCTATGACACGTTCAGCAAAAGGTGGGATGGAGACCGACTACTTCCATCTCTCTTTGATCAAAGAACCTTCCGTCGTTCATGGTTTGTTCCTTTGTTCAAAGATACTACCGTCTTAGTAGGAGGAGATACTACATCTGTTGAGAGTAGGTCTTAACAAAAAAATATATTTGATTATATTACTAGTTTTATTTAGATATAGAAGCTTAATTAATTTGTAGGTAAGAGCTAAAGTAGCAGCAGTGTTAATATTTCTAGATTTAAGTAATAAATTCAGTTTATACTATTTGTTCTTATTATGTTTCTGAGGATTGTAAATCGTAAATATTCGAGATAAAAACTATGTTGTTGTTATTCTTGGTTCTTAAAATTGCCAATCAAAACAAGGCGGGCGATCTGGTTTTGGTTGCGATAGACTTGGATTTTAATATTTGGGAATTAGTACTTATCTAGCCAAGTGACTTGGCGGGTTGGAGGGAGACCGCCAACTGAGTTGGCAGGTGGAGGAGGGAACGAAAATATTTTTTATTATCTACCTATTCTCTACTAAATTTGCACGTATCAATATTTTTATGATATTATTAAAAAAAATAGAACTTTATTTAAATTATATTCAAATATTTTAAATATGAGTTGAATATATTTGAATTATAATTTGTTATAATTATATATTTTAAATTTTGGATATGTGTTTAATTAGATAATATCTTATAGTCAATTTAAATATAATTTAAATTTTGAATATATTTTATGATGGATTATATGTTCAAGTGATTAAATTTTTTTTTTTTCCTCAGGCATAGTCTTCTTCTTTTTTTCAAATAAATATTCATTGGCGCCAAGCATGAGAGAATGCTATATGTTAAGAACCCACGCGGTAGTTAATTTTTTTAATTTTTTTATATTACTAATTGATGATATACTCGTGGGTAGTTAATTTTTATATTTTTTATATTGTTAATTGATGATATACATACGGCTTAGATGGTTCCTTTTTGAACCGTTTCTAAGCCACATTATAATAGTTGAGATAATATCTATTTAAAATTATTTATATATATATATATATATATATATATATATATATATATATATATATATTATTTTTTTTTAAATCAATTAAATTTTGTAGATGGATAATAATCAATTATCTATTATGATATCACCAAAATTTTACATTGATAATACCAAAACAAAAATATTTATTGAAAATTTTAAATCCAAAAATTTAAATAATACCAAAAAAAAAAAATCAAATAAATAGTGTTATCTTATTTTTGGTTTGGAGCCAACCCCCTTGGCGTCAGGCACATTTTTTTTTATTTGGGGCCAAGGGAAAAAAAAAAAAAAAAGAAGCCTGACACCAACCCCCTTGGCACTAACCCTCTTGTCCCGTTTTATTATTTGGAGCCAAAGGGGTTGGTGCCAGGCATACAAAAAAATAAAAATAAAAAAGGCATGGCACCAACCCTCTTGGCTCCAAATAAAAAAAAAATAGAAATATCATTAAAAATAAGCTTGACACCAAACCCCTTATAATTCAAATCATATTTAAAATATTTGAATATAATTTAAATAAAGTTCTTTTTTTAATAATAACATAAAAAATATTGATACATGCAAATTTACTAGTATAGATAATAGATAGACAATAAAAAAAAAATTCTCGTTCCGCGTTCCCACTCCCGCTCCAACTAGCCAACTGAGTTGGCGGTCCCAACACCCAACCGCCAACTCAGTTGGCGGTCCACCCTCCCAACCCGCCAACTCACTTGGCAAGATGTTCCCTTATATGCAATTTCTCCAAAACTTTTTTCTGATATGCAAATTCAAAAAAATTCGTCCCTTTGGACAAAAATTTTGCTTTAATAAAAGATTGGTTGAATGATAGTCGAACATGTTATTTTCTTGGAGGCTGCTACGTTGCCCGCCCGCCAATTCACATCGCTTTCCTACAGCTCAATTCGAGTTCAGCATATCCTTTAGTTTGGATTCGTACACATATTTTAGGCGTCCCCAAAATATATGCATTCAGCCAAGCTTAGTGATAGCAAAATCAGACAAGTTGCAGTGCGACTTCATTTCCAAAATACCAATTGTTTCATACTCTCGACTGGACTTGTCTTAGCGCCCATTCTCGTAACTCATTCGCATGCGCACTATTTTTGAACATCTGATTCTTCTGCCACGAATCTCTGCGCCCAACTTGATTCATAATCGACTACCATCTTTATAGGTTTCAGAGCGACAATCCTGACTTGCGCATTGCATCGAGTCATTGCGTTATCCAAACGCAATGAGTCTATGCAACACTTATTCGTTCCTCAAATCTGTTGCATCAAAAATTCTTGCGCATGCGTTGCGTCATGCCTTTGCGCATACGATCGTAATGAGTTTTCTGTAACACTCTTTCGTTCAACTATTAGCCACCTCTTGCCCAACTATTTCTGTAGTCTTGCTTGGTATGGACTCAGTCTAACATATGCAAGCATTCTCTGCCTTAACCCATGCTATCGTTCACGCCATCTATTTCTTACGGTCATCTTTCTGAGCTGTCGACGCATCAACGTCTAGGTTCACCCCCGCTAGGTGACTTACTCAGACAACGTACTAAGTCTTTCCGATGCAAGGGACTAACTTAAACCGACCATTCTTGTCTATCTCGTAAATCAAAATACTCGGATGCTATCACACCGTCCCAACATAAGTCACTAGCATTGATCGAATCGATAACCAACGCTATCTATCCTTCGGTCCTCGCTATAAAATTGACGATGCTCAAAGGCATCATTCTATCCGAAGCCAATAATTATCCTACGCATCTAAGGTTACATACTCGATTGAGTATGAAATCGCTAGCCATCAAAATTCTGCTATGTTATATTTTCCAGTCGAAGGCTATTCCATCGAATTCTGAAATTAATATTCTATCGCGTAGACTTATCTTCAACATGCACCAAGTTGGCTACACCACTCGTTGATCTCTCTTGCTTACAAAGAATTTTTACCGTTTCATACATCACGTCTTCGTATATCCAAGCTAAGGCCTCGCACCTGAGAATCTAAAACAGGGTACCCACAAACGTGGATCAGTACGCAACTTGTACTGGTGAGCAGGATAACCCACTCGCCTAAACTGACACTAAGTGATCATGGCAAGAATACATATTTTAGTGATCTTTCTATTAGAACTTATATGAGTTTCAATTTATGTTGAGGCATGTCTTGAAAGCAGTAAATCATGCTCACATATAAACTAGGAAGTTTTGAAAGCATATTCGCATATATAGCATTGAATTCAGTTAAGCGGACAAGCATGTTATTCCGAATCTCGCTTGGTAACTCAGCATGTTATATCCGATCACATCGGTATGTAAACTTTTTATTCAATTCACATCGTTAACTAATAAAGCAATACTTGTATCGCTTATAAAATGCATGAAACACGTTGAATCACCTCGCTCAATAGCGATTCTGAATCTATAGCCGATGTGCACACTCTTGCTCGACGTAAGGCGACATTTATCCTCCTACCTCAAACGTTGATAGCCAACCGTCTCTTATCTATATGTAGGTTACTGACAATACGAGGGTCATGTTTTTGTCACATCTCATCTTAACATTTCGGGGCGTCCTCTCAATCGATTTTTAAGCCCTCTGGAGGTCCCAAAAGTCCCTAGGTCATTAGTGGTGCTTCCTTTCAGTCCAAGTCGACCGAGAGCCCCCAATATCGTTTTTTTGGTATGTGATGCTTCATTCATCGCCCATGTATCAAGCCTGTCTGAATGGTCCACTATACCGTGCTAGGAGAGCACTCTCAAATTCCTTCTAGACCGATACGGTTCTGGCCGCCGTCGGGTGCTCCGGGTCTGGTTCATCTCGTTTAAGGAATACTAAACCCGTGCACAAGCAGCCCATGACCATTAATATCCATGGAACATTTCTACTCGACGTAGTATATCGTTCTTGTGCTGTCTTAAATTACTTAGCGCTTTACTTTGTAAGTACTACGAGATCAGTGTCTACTTGCCCGACTATCAAAATATATAAGTATGGCGAGGTACGTGTCGACTTGTCCCATTATACCATACTCATGGTACCGTTATACTTCTGATTCGATGTTTCAGTTGTGCGACCCATAGGTCTCAACATATAAGTCACCATGTCGCTTCTCGACACAATGTTCTATGGTGCCCTATCCCTGAACGATAGTTTCATGGCACCATTTCCTGTCACGCCCCAATCCGAAAATACCGAAGGACTAGCCACGTGACAATGGCCAGCAACACAACTCCAATGGACAAACCCAATTTAATGGACCCGTTAGAGTGCACTTAAGCTGTAATAAATATAAATACAAGTCTACACCATCTATCACAGTATAATTCTAGTCTCATCCATAGAAATTAAACACAATTCAATATGATATACCAGTAAAGATAATAGATAAAAAAAAAAGTCCATTATCAAGTCCACATAAGTAGTGTCTCGGGGAATAACCCGACACAATAAAGAAAAGAGAATAACACTAATACATATGTCCATAAGTCCAAATATGAAATAACACTAAGCATAAATAACTAAGTAAGTAATTGAATTCTTAGGAGAAATCCTCTGGCACAACCTCGTCCTCTGGTGCCTGTACCATTCCAACGTCAGCTCTTGCCCCACAAACCTCAGGGTAATCCTCCTCTGTTGTACTTGGGGACATAACCCAGATCCAGGTCCTCAGGGGACATAGTAAGGTATAAGAAACACTCAAGCCAAATAAAATACAGTAAATAAAAACAGATCCTCAGGACAAGCTATGTAACCAGCTAAGTAAAATACAAATGAGAGCATCACTAGTACTCAGGCTGAAACCACTAAAGGCTCTGTGTCGGGGAGCTCGTAGCAGCAAGTAGTATCTCGTAGGGCCAGTAAATGTGCCAAGCTCTGATACAAAGACTAAAGGACCTCCAGTAATATAGTATATATATACATAATCAGCCTATATCATGTGTGTCTCTCCCCACCCAATGTAACCTCATGTATCATGTCCACAATGTCTCATGTCCATAATACACAAGATCAAGACCTCTAGCTAGTACAACGAGTCATAATGATATCTCTATATACAAGTCTCATATCACGAATCCTGTAAGCCTATATAAAATCACCATGAATAACTTAAGAAAGATTCTGTCACATAAAATAGTGTCAAGTGTCCTATGGTATGGCGTACTTGGTAAAGCAAACACGTAAAAATAGGATCGTGGAATCAACTCACTAAGTGACGTTATACGACTCCGCATACGACATCGACACCCGAATCTTGTTCGAATGCTAAGCAACGTCTCACGGTCCTAGATTGAGCAGGTATATCACAAAAGTATGTATTTATATGGAAGAAACACAAGCAGATAATATAACATGATATACTACAAGTTGGCAATGTACACTTGCCTGGCCTCTGAACTCCGTCAACTACTCCTGTAAAAGTGGAATCTGCAAGTACGCCTCTGGATGCTAAAAGAAACATCACCATTATTTTTAGAATACATAAAATAGCAAGAATTGACTACCCATAAGTCCAATTTGGACACAAGGACTGAAATAACAGTTTTAGGTCAAAGCGGTATCCTATTGTGGCCCACTTTGCACCGTAAAATATACCAGAGATAAAGTTCTCCAAATTTAGCAAACTTAGTATCTAAGAGTCCAAAAATATGGCACAAACTCAACAGAGTATCCAAATTGAATTCCGGTAAGCCGGTCACGAAATCACCCGTCAAGTGAAATTGTGGGGCCTGCAAAACGGTATTTCATCAACGTTCTCAGAATTGAACCAAACTTGGGTCACAGGACCAGCGTATCGTTGTGAATTCGATGGCACAAGTTTCATTGCGAAACGATAAGCACACACGAAGTTATGACAAGTGTCAAAATAGGCCGATACAGTATTTTTTACGAATACGCATTGATTCTGGTATACATGTACATCGAAATCAAGTTTCACAAAATCCTACATGTCTGCGTTGACGATACGTGCCTTTCGGTAAAATCCTCAAGGGACGAAGTTGCCTCGTTTGGCAGAATGCATCCAGTTTCGTGAAATTTTGGGTTTACGAAAATAAGTTTTTGACAGTTTTCAGCATTAAATAATTCACAGAATAAATCAAATTTAGAGAAAGTGTTTAAAGGGATTAAAATTAGGTTATGTTGTCAAGAATTCTGTTCAGGTATAATTTTAACATCACATTCCATTTTGGAGATAACGGGACTCAAACACGAGTACCTGGAACAATTTCTGTTCTTAAAACTCGGTCAGTTTTTTTCAGTTTTGTGTCTCGATTTACGATCGATACAGGACACGATAAACTAAACTATTTAAACAAGTTTCATGGGGGTCATATGGTCTTCACATAGGAGTCGACGGTTCGCTGTTTGGTTACTTGTATAGGGATAAATGAAGATGGGAAGAAGGGTACCTCGATGCTTTGTTGCTCATAATTTCAGGTGCGGTCTGTTCGCGGTGGCGCACGGCGGCGATCGACGACGATCAACGACGGTCGACGGCGGTCGAGTGTTCGTCTGGATGCAGTGGAGAAGTCTGAGGTTGTGGGTCTATGGTGAAGGTATAAATTGTAGTGAAAAGGGGGGTTTCGGAAGTTGAACGGAGGGGTTCAAAAGTTGAACGGAGGAGGGTTACTGTAGCTGAATGAAGGCGGTGCGGGTTTGGGTTTTGTTTTCGGGTTTTGGGTTTTAGGTTTCGGGTTTCGATTTATTATTATTATTATTCTTTTATATTACCCTATATATATATATATATATATATACATATATATGTATATATATATATACATATATATGTATATATATATACATATATATGTATATATATATACATATATATAGGTTTGTACCTCAAATAATTTTTAGAAAAATCTACTATACTTTAATAATAATTGTACACCAAAATATATATTTTCTGTGTAATAATTATAATTAATAAATATACATAAATATCTATCCATGAATTTTATATTTATTCTAATTAGCTAAAAATAATGAAATTTTTTCCTTAATCTCAATAATTATATTATACCAATAATAAAAATAATAAAATCTAAACTCTAAAAAATTAGGGGGTTTATATTTCCCTTTTTTTATTCTTTAGATATCTCGTAATCCCTTCTTGAGATATTGCTATCCCGCCTTGACAGTTTCGTGGTTTGAACCACAACAGCAGGATTCGCTTTATGAAGCTATCTTATGATTCTCGTTCGATACTCGTGCTCTTTATGTACGCCTCGATATGTAATGATCCATTCCGTTCAAGCGGATAGCCGATTCAAATGGCGCAAGTGCAACGACCTGGCCCGCTTTGCTCAACGAGAAGATTCATTTGAGGCAAAAGATTCTAGACTTGGCCCTTCAGGAGTTCAGACTTAGACTTTCAAAGGCTCGCTCGGAGTATCGCTCGATCGAGGCAAATCATCTCAAAGGTGGGTGGTTACGATGAACCTTTCTTTGCTTAGCCTGCACACTTAAAATGTGGATGATACATGCAAGTCGTTAGGTAAATCACCCATTGTATGCTAATAAAGAATACAACGCACCTAGCTAAGAGAATAATCATATCTTGTATTTCTTGTGTTAGAATATGGAAATAAAACTTGGCTTATAGTTGGACCTCGTATACTACCTTAGCTTCGTGCATGTAGACCCCACTATGCCTCGAGTAGATTATTGTATACTCTTCGTAGTGCACTACTTCACTTGTTTACACTGTTCACCTTATGGATTAAGTCGCTCGATATGTCCCTGTACGGTTTCACTCCTCGCACTACTCCTTAGACCCGTGCTAACGTAAATGCTTATGTTTCATATAAATGCATGCTTGCCCGCTTACATCCTAACTTGTACTCGTTTGCCTTATTTTAATGCTTGTCACATAATTCATGCCATGACCCCCTGGTAATACTATCTTATCTTGCATTCATCTAAGTTCTTCGGAAGACTATCGAATAGTCATTCCGTGCAAGTATGAACCTGAAAGTATACAGGACCGATAGGTCGCCAAGATAGTTCCCGAACCAGGGGACTTGCATCATGTCAATAAAGCAAGAATTACAGCTCATGGAGCAATACTCATCCCGTACTGAATTAAATGGCTCAGGGAGTCGATATATATTTGTGAACAATCCTGCCTTGAACTTGAACATGTACCTGACAAGATCCTGACACGAACTTGTACCTGATATATCCTGACTTGTTCATGTACCTGTATCTGACATGAGGTTTGAAAGATTAGAGACTTGCATAGTCATGGACAACTTGGTGCACAAGGGAGATTATCAAATATTGTTTAGCAGAAGGTCTCCGGGGCACCGGGGCCGATCTGATCGGTCGAAAACTCCTGACTGTAGTCGCCTGTGTCAGATAGGATGTGTACAATGCCCCATATTCCTGCTTGCACACTATTCTGCCTTGAGACTATACCGCCCTATATGGCGTCGTGCCAGTGACCTCATATTCATATAGATAAGTCATCATCTCTTAACGGCAATTTATGTGCGAGTCATTATATCGCATCCAGTAATCTAAAATACCTGAACGATTATGAGTATAAGATATCTGTACATATTTAACACATGAGAATCCATTGCAACATACCTGAGTAATCTATGTAACTCGTGCACCTGAATCACAACCCTGCTCATGACACTGTATTTACGTATGCAATTTTTGTGGATTTTATTTTATATACTCGTGCTTGGTTTAACTTGGTTGCCTTGGACAAGAAAGAAAGAATGGTAAGTTGGTAAGTCTCACCGTGTTACTCTTATATAGCACGACGTACAGCCAGACGAGTTAGGCTTTTTATTATGCCATGAAACTGATCCTAAGACAAGACTAGAAAGATAACTTAATAGATGGTGCATGGAACCTATATAATATATTTGGTTTTGTCGAGCAGGCGAGAAGCCTCCCCACCAGTGCATTCATGTAATGATAACCCACCAGATTGCTTGTAGGGTGCAGGAGAACCTCGTTCGGTGCAAAAACTCCTTCATGCGTGCTAAGGGATAGAGTTTGCTCTGGAGCTTTGGAGCGGTGCGTCCGAAGCTGAATCACATATACAAGACATAATGTTAGAACATCGCCTATGTATCATTCCACAAATGTAGCCACTTGGCACGCTTTTATTGTTTTGAGAGAGGGATTGAGCGACTTGTAATATCGGCCTAGCACCGCTTATAATACTGGTGCAATAATAATAAAGTGCTTATTTTACTTCTATACTTGTGTTATTCATTGCTTCTGCTATTGACGACTCTATGAACTTGTTACCAATCACCTGTTCATTTTTTATTCCGCTGTATTCGGACTATCTGTGCGACTCTATGGCTTAGATATTTTATCACTTGTTTGGATCATGGCCTTTCACGGGAGCTGCTTGTGCTTGTGCGGCATCACGTCCAGATGGGAATGATTGTCCTGCGGGAGTGCTGACACGGTGATTCGCTATTAGCGGGGACGATCGATTCCTGCGGGAGATCGGGGCGTGACATATTAGTATCAGAGCATTGGCTTTATGTCTTTGGACTTCGTATCGATTTTCTTAATTTCGAAAGCTTGTTCATGGGTTATGTGCATACGCTCTCTCTCTCGTTGACCCGTTGGGATATTCCATATAATGAGTCTAAATAATTTCAAAACTGAATATGAATGATATGAATGCTTGAACTAGATAGTTATGCAAAGACCCTTGTTTTGACCTATATTAGACTATGTGGGATAGGCTCGTGCTAGAATTTACAAGTTATGTGCGAACCTAAATACCTATACATGATTATCCAGCTGGTTAGTGTGCGAGATAGAATATCATTTGGACGGTTAGCTATGCATGCTGCCTTTCGGCTAAGTTGTGTTGAGTATCGCGCACCAAGACCCTTTTGGTGCGAGCTAGTTTGCAAGCAAGATTGGGATATCGTTCAGATAAGGGCAAGTCAGACTTAGATAGCAACCTATAGAAATATTATCAGATTATTGCTAAGGCGAATATAGTAGATCGTGCTTGGATTTTGAGAAATAGCTCAGACGGTATTTCGTGTCGGCAGATACAAATTAAATATGGTTTACTTGGATGATTATCAACAGAGATATATACGAGAGTAAGATTTATCGTAGCGATGTAAAGGTATCGTGTTGGAGTTCTCAGGAATGACTTGGTGAATATGCTGGTGAGTGATGCGAACACGATTGAGAATTTAATTAGGTGACTCGATTCTTGAGTGGTGTATGGATCATTTTGGGAATATTCATTCGAATTCATAGGTCTTATGCGATAATTGGTTTGAACGATTGAGAATGTCCTGAATAAGTCATAAGGCTTATATCGAATAGGGATTCAAGGTAACAGAATCATTATCTTGGTCAAGAAAACTTGGTAGAAACTTGATGGATCGTATGCGCGATTTCAAATTTAATCAAACGGATTAAAACTTGAGTAGGATATCGCTCGATATAAGTTAACCCGAGAAAAATATTATGGTTCGAAGAAAGAGGTAAGCGATAACGGATTCGATCTGAAGTTTGGAAGAATGATCTTGAATCTAGTTCGAAAGATAACCTTCAAAATCAGTCCCGGCCGAGAACGATTATCCTGCGGGAGCGCCGACATGGTAATTTTACGTCCGACGGGGATGCTCGAACTCACGGGAGCATGCTCAATGATTATTCAAACGAACTCAATTAATGGAACATAACAAAGTGAATAGACTTTGGCTTAGGATTTAAACTTAGTTGGTTGAGGAATGCTAGAAGTAGACTATGGATTTATCAAATGGTAACATTGAAGTTGGATGAATTTTCTTGACGAATTATGATCACGACATGAACGAAAATGACTTGAAGGATTATCTTGGATGAACCGAAGTAAAATGATAAGGTATCACGATCATTTTAATGATAACCATAACGTTCAAAGTTCTTGTCTTGTACGAGCGCAACTACAGGCTCGCACATGCGTCATGCCCAGATTAGGATGATTATCCAGTGGGAGCGTTGGCATGGTGATCTTACGTCTAGCGAGGATGATCAAACTTACAAAAGACTGGAGCATGACAATTGACGGATCGTCTTGACTTGAAGTTTGACACGATAAGACAAGTTTGAGAATGCAAGTGAATCAGAATAATTCATGGATGAGTTAGTCTAGAACCTGGAGTAATTCATGCTTGATGGTTTCGTGAACGAATACATGAATCTGGTTGGATGACTTAGTATTTATGATTGAGATCGGTGATTAAAAATTTAATCATGACTTGGTGGTCTAGACTTAGAATGGATATATGGGTTCTATCAAACATGTTTGAGGAGATAGACTATACAAATTTCTAGGCTTGTCATGCGACATAGATTTGATTGAACGGACTCGGACCCTATACAAACGAACGTATTAATATGAGTAGAATAATCTGTGCTCGATGTTTAGGAATCTGAGTGAAACAAGCTTGGGTAGAATATCCCGTACAAATGAACAATGGTTTGACCTTAGGAATTGGGGTGAGCATCGTGCGACAAATTTGCACAATGAGTCGTGAGCATAAAATATACCTATGACCTTGTGAGCTGACCTAGTAATTAGGCAGATGACTCTGTGCCGAGTAAAAAAACTTGTGTGACTGACTTTAGCGTATTGCTTGAGCAAGCCATAGAACTGGGGCAGCAAGACTTAGAGTTAGACTTGGAACGGTAATTGTGTGCTATGTTCGACACAAACAGAATGGACGAAAGGACATGGATGCTAGTCGGTAGATCAGATATATCGTGCTTGACGGTAGTGCAATGCTTGATTTTTGGTTGGAATAGAAATGACTTGGATTTTATTGACCCTGTAGGAGGTATCATCGTGATTTATAAAAAAATGAGAACCCTTAAGACTTTTCCAAGTAACTTGTCCAACTCCGCTATCGCTAAGTTGGTTAAAATATATGTATTTCGGGGATGCCCGAAATATGTGTACGATCCAAACTCAGTGATGTACTAAAATTGAATGTTGTTATAAGTGAATGTGCAAGATACACTTGGATGCGTATATCGACTTGGATAAGTTTTCCTCAACCCTAGATCATCATTAAAGATGGATCATACCTACCCCGCATTAAGAGATATATGTTCTGCGCTAAGGCACAATAGAGACCGAGTCAGAGCTTGGATTGAATGATAGAGTCATTCAATGGGACAGACCCAGCACACATGCGACACCAATTGCTATGCTTGAGATAGATTCGATAGTTTGGGATAGAACAGTTTGCGCTCAGGAAGTTCGAGGATGAGACTTTTTCTGAGTGGTGTATAATATAATGACCCATTCCGTTCAAGTGGATAGCCAATTCAAACTGCGCAAGTGCAACAACCCGACCCGCTTTGCTCAGCGAGAAGACTCTTTTGAGCCAAATGATTCCAGACTTGGCCCTTGAGAAGTTTAGACTTAGACTTTCAAAGGCTCGCTCGGAGTTTCGCTCGACGGAGGTAAATTATCGCTAAGGTGGGTGGCTACGATGAACCTGTCTTTGCTTAGCCTGCACACTTAAAATATGGATTATACATGCTAGTCACTAGGTGAATCACCCAATGCATGCTAATAAAGAATAGAACGCACCTTGCTAAGGAAATAATCCCATCTTGTATTGCTTATGTTAGAATATGGAAATAAAACTTGGCTTATAGTTGGACCTCACATGCTACCTTGGCTTCGTGCAAGTAGACCCTGCTATGCCTTGAGTATATCATTGTATACTCTTCGTAGTACACTGCTTCACTTGTTTACACTGTTCGCCTTATGGGTTAAGTCGCTCGATATGTTCCAGTACGATTTTACTCCTCGTACTACCCCTTAGACCCATGCTAACATAAATGCTTATGTTTCATATAAATGCATGCTTGCCTGCTTACATGCTAACTTGCACTCATTTGTCTCATTTCAATAATTGTCACATAACTCATGCAATGATCCCCCGACAACACTATCTTATCTTGCATTCATCTAAGTTTCCCGGAACACTATTGAATAGTCGTTTAGTACAAGTATGAACCTAAAAGTATACGGGACCGTTAGGTCACCATGGCAGTTCCCAAATCAGGAGATTTGTATCATATCAATAAAGCAAGAATCACAACTCATGGAGCAATACTCGTTCCGTACTGAATTAAATATCTCGGGGAGTCGATATATATTTGTAAACAATCTTGCCTTGAACTTGAATATGTACCTGACAAGATCCTGACTCGACCTTGTACCTGATATATTCTGACTTATTCATGTACCTATACCTGATAAGAGACCCGAAAGATTAAAAACTTGCATGGTCACAGACAACTTGGTGCACAAGGGAGATTATCAAATCCCGTTCCGCGGACGGTCTCCGGGGCACCGGGGCCGATCCGACCGGTCGAAACCTCCTGACTATAGTCGCCTGCGTCGGATATATGCAATGCCCATATTCCTGCTTGCACACCATTCTGCCTTGAGAGTACACCGTCCTCTATGGCGTCATGCCAGTAACCTTATGTTCATATAAATAAGTCATTCTCGCTTAGCGGCAATCCGTGTGCGAGTTATTGTATCGCATCCAGTAATCTGAAATACCTGAACGATTATGAGTATAAGACATCTGTACATATTGAACACCTGAGAATCCATTACAACACACCTGAGTAATCCGTGTAACTCGTGCACCTGAATCAGAACCTCGCTTATGACACTGTGTTTGCTTATGCGATTTTTGTAGATTTTATTTTATATACTCAGGCTTGGTTTAACTTGGTTGCCTTAGACAGGAAAGAAAGAATGATAAGTTGGTAAGCCTCGCCGTGTTACTCTTATATCGCATGGCACACTGTCACATGAGTTAGTCTTTTCATTATGCCATAAAACTGATCCTAAGGCAAGACTAGAAAGATAACTTAATAGATGGTGCACGGAACCTATATAGTGTGTTTGGATTTGTCGAGCGGGCGAGAAGCCTCCCCACCAGTGCATTCATGTACTGATAACCCACCAGATTTCTTGTAGGGTACGGAAGAACCTCGTTTGGTATGAAAACTCCTTCGTGCGTGCTAAGGGGTAGAGCTCGGTTTAGAGCCTTGGAGCGTTGCTTCCGGAGCTGAAGCACATATACAATACATAATATTGGAACATCGCCTATGTATTATTCCATAAATGTAGCCACTTGGTATAATTTTATTGTTTTGAGAGAGGGCTTGAGCGACTCGTAATCTCGGCCTAGCACCGCTTGTAAACTGGTACAATATCAATAAAGTGATTATTTTACTTCTATACTTGTGTTATTCACTGCTTCTGCTATTGACGACTCTGTGAACTTGTTACCAATTGTCTGTTCGTTTCTTATTCCACTGCATCTGGACTATTTATGCGACTCTATGGCTTAGACATTTTTTTGCCTGTTCGGATTCATGGCCTTGTACGGGCGCAGCTTGTGCTCATGCAGTATCACGTCCAGATGGAAAAATTATCCGGCGGGGGCGCTGGCACGATAATTCGCGCCTAGCAGGGACGACCGATTCCTACAGGAGATCGGGACATGACATAATATAATGACTCATTCCGTTCAAGCGGATAGCCAATTCAAATGACGCAAGTGTAACGACCAGACCAACTTTAGCGAGAAGACTCGTTTGAAGCAAAGGATTCCAGACTTGGCCCTTCAGGAGTTCAGATTTAGACTTTCAAAGGCTCGCTCGGAGTATCGCTCGACAGAGGTAAATTATCTCTAAGGTGGGTGGCTACGATGAACCTGTCTTCGCTTAGCCTACACACTTAAAATATGGATGATACATGATAGTCGTTAGGTGAATCACCCATTGCATGCTAATAAAGAATACAACGCACCTAGCTAAGAGAATAATTCCATCTTGTTTTGCTTGTGTTAGAATATGAAAATAAAACTTGGCTTATAGTTGGACCTCGTATGCTACCTTAGCTTCGTACATGTAGGCCCCGGTATGCCTCGAGTAGATCATTGTATACTCTTCGTAGTGCACTGCTTCACTTGTTTACACTGTTCGTCTTATGGGTTAAGTCGCTCGATATATCCCTGTACTGTTTCACTCCTCGCACTACTCCTTAGACCCGTGCTAACGTAAATGCTTATGTTTTATATAAATGCATGCTTGCCTGCTTACATGCTAACTTGTACTCGTTTGCCTCATTTCAATGCTTGTCCCATAATTCATGCCACAACCCTCCGGTAATACTATCTTGTCTTGCATTCATCTAAGTTCCCTGGAAGACTATCAAATAGTCATTCCGTGCAAGTATGAACATGAAAGTATACGGGACCGTTAGGTCACCAAGACAGTTCCCGAACCAGGGGATTTGCATCATATAAATAAAGCAAGAATTATAGCTCATGGAGCAATACTCGTCTCGTACCGAATTAAATGGCAAGAGAGTCAATATATATTTATGAATAATCATGCCTTAAACTTGAACCTGTACCTGACAAGATACTGACTCAAACTTGTACTTGATATATCCTGACTTATTCCTGTACCTGTACCTGTACCTGTACCTGACAAGAGGCCCAAAATATTAGAGACTTGCAATGTCACAGACAACTTCGTGCACAAGGAAGATTATAAAATCTCATACCACGGACGCTCTCCGGGGCACGGGGCCGATCCGACCGATCGGAACCTCCTGACTGTAGTCGCCTGTGTCGGGCGGGATGTGCGTAATGCCCCATGTTCTTGCTTGCACACCATTTTGCCCTGAGATTACACCGTCCTCTATGGCGTCGTGCCAGTGACCTTATTTTTATATAGATAAGTCATCATCTCTTAGTGGCAATCCGTGTGTGAGTCATTGCATCGCATCCAGTAATCTGAAATACCTGAACGATTATAAGTATAAAACATCTGTATATATTGAACACTTGAGAATCTATTGTAACACACCAGAGTAATCCGTGTGTAACTTGTGCCCCTGAATCAGAACCCCGCTCATTATACTGTGTTTGCTTATGCAATTTTTGTGGATTTTATTTTATATACTCTTGCTTGGTTTAACATGGTTACCTTGGACAGAAAAGGAAGAATGATAAGTTGGTACGTCTCGCCGTATTACTCTTATATCGTACGGCGCACTGCCACACAAGTTAGGCTTTTCATTATGCCATGAAACTGATTCTAAGGCAAGACTAGAAAGATAACTTAATAAATGGTGCACGAAACCTATATAACGTGTTTGGATTTGTCGACCGGGCAAGAAGCCTCCCCACCAATGCATTCATGTACTGATAACCCACAAGATTGCTTATAGGGTACGAAAGAACCTCGTTTGGTGCGGAAATCCCTTCGTGCAGGCTAAGGCATAGATTTTGCTTTGGATCCTTGGAGTGGTGTGTCCGAAGCTGAAGCACATATTCAAGATATAATGTTGGAACATCGCCTATATATCATTCCACAAATGTAGCCACTTGGCACGCTTTTATTTTTTAGAGAGGGCTTGAGCGACTTGTAATCTCGGACTAGCGCCGCTTGTAATACTGGTGCAATATCAATAAAGTGCTTATTTTACTTCTATACTTGTGTTATTCACTGCTTCTTCTATTGACGACTCTGTGAACTTGTTACCAATCGCTTGTTCGTTTCTTATTCCGCTGCATTCGGACTATCTGTGCTACTCTGGGGCTTAGATATTTTATCGCATGTTCGGATCATAGCTTTGCACAGGCGCTGCTTGTGTTCATACGGCATCACGTCCATATGAGAACAATCATCATACGGGAGTGCTGGAGCGGTGATTTGCGCTAGCGGAGATAGCCGATTGCTACGGGAGATCGGGGCATGACGCGATATCCTTTTTTTAATGTTCTACCTTAGTGTTCACATATTTTATAACTTATGTTTCTTCAAGCCACACTCGCTGAATCTATGATATCGCTAGCATGCGACTGATGTATTTTATTAAGCATGAAGGAGTAGAGGAGAAGGGTCAGGGCCCGCTCACCTTTACTTATCTACTTAGCCGTTCTGCCGAGTTGACACAGCTTATCGCTCTACCTGAGTCGATACAGCCTATCCCCAAATATCCATAGTCTAATACGAAGCATGATTTACTTAACTGGTATAACCACGCGAGCAGGCCGTGCTTCTCAATCATCCGACCCGGGCGGATTCAAGGAGGACTGCACCATTGTCACTACCGTATTTTCTAGGAAAGAGATTTTGGTCATTTCATAATTAATTAAATATTATGCATATTGAATATTTATTTATTATATTATTTATTTATTATTAGCATGTTAGATTTATTTTGGACTTATTTTAGTGGACCTAACTAGTTAGTTTAGATCCATGAACTCAATATTTAATTTTAGTTAGATTTGAGCACATTAGTAAGCCCATCATTAGGAGTATGAATTAATTAAGTTAAACCCATTAGACTAGAACCTTTTCTCCTTAATTAATTTCTTAATGAGAGACCCCAAGAGGTATTTTAGACTTTACATAGTAGCTTGAGGGAGGGGGCAAGTGAGGCATATATAAAGGGGATAAAAACTTTCTCTCTCTTCATTTTGTATTCCAAATCTAGATCTAGAATTTCCCTCAACCAAATTTCATCAAATCCCTACCAAATTTTTACTCAATTCCTTCCTAAATCATCATTGGAGGCTAGTAGAGTAAGGATCTAGAAAGAGAAAGCAAGGATATATAAAGAGGAGTAAAGATCTAGAAGTTGAAGGCTCAATTTACCATTTTTGGAGGTTTCATTTGGAATACATCTCTCAATAGGTACAATTCAGTTTTTCTCCTTTAATTAGATTTTAAATCTGAGAATTAACTATGATAAATCAATCCATATACATAGGCTACCTATAGGATTTTGATTTGAGTTCATAGGAGGCCTATTGAGAAAGTTATGGTACTTTTTGTGTCAATTTTGGGGGAATTTCGAGATTGACACTTGTTGTATTTGTCAATTGGTCCTATAGATCAACTTGGCATGAGTTTGTGTATTTGTGGCTAGTGTCGTATCCACAATTGGGTACATGTAGGTTGTATCCCAATAATTTGGTGATACGTGTTGATTTAAGGATTTTTTTCTCCGATACGGGGCTTTGAGCATGTCACATTTTAACACAGACACGTAGATATGTAATTGACTCTTCGTATTATTCATATTTATTATTTTAGACTTGCTCGTATCCTTCGGGGTACATTTGGTTGTGTGGTGGACTCGTATTGCAAGCGTATCATAGATCTAGTGTGATACGGGTGCGATGCGCTCCACGTGTTTGCTTCATTGCTTTTTAATTCAATTGACTTGTGTATAACTATTAATATGATATATTAGATATGATATATATATATATATATATATATATATATATATATATATATATATATATATATATATATATATATGTATGTATAAGTGTATGTATTTATAATATATCATATTGTTATGTATATATAGTTATGTGACTATGTGTTTATATATGTATATTGATATCTATTTGCATCTATATGTAAATATGTATGTATAGTTCTATATATATATGTGAAGTGTGATTTATATATATGTACGTAAGTAGTGATATATTAATATGTGTTTATATAGGTATGTATATATACCTATGTGTTATATATGTATATATGATATATCTAAGTGTATATGTGTATGGTGGTATTTATGTGTATAAATATAAGAGAGTATATTTATCTATATGTATATGTGTATGTTTATATATATAAATATGTATATATGAAAATGTATATTGATATATGTATAGCTATGTGAATGTTCACATATGTATGTGTATGTGTGTATAAATATATATGTATACTTATAGGTGTTTGTGTATATATACTTGTGTGTGTGAGAGAGTGTTGTGATATATATATGTATAGATATATATGTTGATATCTATCTATCTATCTATCTATCTATCTATCTATCTATCTCTCTCTCTCTCTCTCTCTCTCTATATATATATATATATATATATATATATATATATATATATATATATATATATATATATATATATATATATATATATATATATATATATACACACACATATATATGCATAGTTTGTGTGTGTGCTAAAGGGTGGAGGCGCAGCGCAGCAGTTTCAGAGCGCCGTCGCAGCAGCAGTTTCAGGGCGCAGCAGCACCGCGGTTGCAGCGAGGCAGGGCCGCAGAGGCAGCAGCAGTCCTAGCGCAGCAGCGCCACGACTGTAGCGAGCCAGCACAGCAGTCTTTAGCAGCAGCAGTCACTGATGGTTAGCTAGTTACCTATTGTATATATATATGTAGTTACCTATTGTTATTAGTAGTTAGCTAGTTAGTTTAATTAATAGTTTAGTTAGTTATCTAGTTAATTAGCTATATATATATATATATATATATATATATATATATATATATATATATATATATATATATATATATATATATATATATATATCCTTGTTGATAAGTAGTACTTAGATATATATAATACTTATGTATCTCTAGCTATGTACATGTATATATGTAGGTATGTATATGTATGTATATATGTATTAGTTGCATAGGTAGTATAGCTTGGTAATTGGTATTAATTAATGCATATTGTATATAGCTAGTAGTTTGAATTAGATAAAAACATATTTAGCCTATAGTTTAGAGATTGGGTAGATAACATATACAAAGAGCACATTACCTTGTGATACCAAGGTAAATGTCAAGGTATCGGGTTGGTACTCAAGGTATTGAGGGATGCTCAAGGTATTCGGTTTGAGTATCGGGAGGGTTGTGTAGGTAGTGTGATACGCTTTGGTTCAAAGCCATGGTATCCTATTTGCATTAATTAACTAAGGTACTATATATATTGCCTTGTGTATATATATAAATTACTATTTTATATTAAAAACTTGCGTATCTTAGGATACAGTATCATATTATTTTCCTAGTATCTTAGAATAGCTATTGTGACCGAGTTTCATAGTGTATGTACCTAATATCTTAGAGATAGACTCATACAACCTAGAAATAGCTACTTTGACCAAATTTGACTAGTTTGGCATAAAGTTGACCTAGTTTGACTATTTTGACTTAGAAATAGCTTTATGACCTAGAAGTTGACTAGTTTAATTTATTCTCATTCTCAAAACCTTGTATTAATGCAATATTCCATATATAGGTCTGTGACACCAGTTCGGACATCATTTATCGTTATTTTCTCTGGACCACGGGTGCGTACATTTTCTTATAGTTTCTATTATTTGATTACTACTGTAATTCAAGTATTTAGAAATATTACTTATGATTCTTGATACGATGGTACACGGATTAGTATTATTATTGGATTGTCAGTCATGAGATGTTACCTTAATTATTGAGATGGTATCAGATACTATCCTTGTTGGTATTGGATAACATTGAATATTGTAGATTAAACATTGGATAAATTAGCTAGTAACGTGTCATGATTCAATCCATCATATCAGTCGGGGCGGGGGGAAATATTAATTAAATATGTGATCAAGAAACTATCGGCTAGTAGTGTAATCATTGGCTACTAACTAACAATGCAATTCACGTATGGTTGAGTTAGCTCCTTAGTGTAATCTTTGAATCTCCCAGGCTGATCACATATTTAGTTATTATCTCAAAACACATAGTTATTGTAGATTCCATTATTCAGTTCATTGATTACCTTGTTCTATTTCTGACATTATAGTTCTTTCCTTCATTCTTGTACGCATTGATTTATATTCTGTTGCTAGTATTGCTTATTCCTTTATTGTTCTTGATCATCAGTTATATTCTCATCATACATAGCATCCTCTATTTTACTGCTTTATAGTTTTTGTCAATTAATTGGAACTGCTATTGGGTTATACTTTGTTCCATTCCTGACTGGAAAATATTTTTCAGAGGATCCAGGAGATTGGTGTTCGACATACTACGGACCTCAGCCTATAGATGGTGCATACTTTGACCCATTAGTTCATGAGTGATTGCCGAAAGATTTAGCCGGATTTACTAGTTATCATAGTTATTTCTCTTTAGCATTTTGGTACCGAATTTATTTTCGGCATATATTTAAGACTTGAATATTATTTCTATTTGTTGTTGTTATATTTTTAACTGTATAGTTATGTTAGACTTCCTTGATATCTTATCGTGCTATAGAATTATGATTGAGTATCGTGTTAAATTAAGTTGATTTCTCTCTTCTTGGAGTTGAGATATTATTAGAGGTTTATGCATTATTGTGAGATAATTAGATAATATAGTTGACCAAGACAGCGTTCTACCGCCGATACTACGACGTAGGCTGGGCGTTATTCCCGACTTGCATCCCTATACCCGGTGCGGGTCGTGACATATTTTTAGTGGTGGCCTACGCAGGTCAGGCTTCACAATAGTGCGATATCGTAGTAGTGCGACGACTTAGTTGTACTACTGCGAGCCTGCGATAGGATATAGGACATAGGATACTAGGCTGAGAGAGGGATACTCAATCACAACTATGAACTCCAATCTGAATTGAATCGCTACTTTTGATTCCTTCTGAATTCTTTGAATATTGTTGTCCTTCCTTGATAATATCTTACTTTGTGTCGAATTGAACACTTTTGTTTCGATCTGTCTTCAGGATGCCGCCGAAGACTAGATCCCATCGATCGGGATCAGTTTCTGCGAGGTCTGCCACCTCTCAATCTTCCACTTAGGTAGTTGGGTTTGTACCTCATACGACATCAGTTCATGTAGGATTCTCGGCTGCCTTTGGGGGTTCTCCTCCGTCCGTTCCGAGGACTACTCCAGTTGCTTCGGAGGGACTTCTACCACCTCAATTTTCAGGAGATGCTGCATCGATGGTTGCACTGTTTAGAGAGATGATGGAGTTACAGAGGACACTGTCACGCCCCAGTCCCAAAATATCGAGGGACTAGACACGTGTCAATGGCCAGCAACACACATCGATGGACAAACCCAATTTAATAGATCCATCGGGGCGGACTTAAGCTGTAATACAACAATAAGGATCTAAATATACTAATCTCATCCACAGAAATGAATATAACCATATCAGAATCATAAAGCAAGATCAATCTCAATAAATATAATAGTCGAGAAATAACCCGATAATGAGCCTGATACATCTGTCAAGATACAAGAATAAAGATAATTACAGCAAATACTGAGTATAGAACAATATATACTCAGAAGATACCCTCAGGGATCACTCGTCTACTGGATCTGGTACTGCTCTAGTATCTGCTCCTGCTCCTGCTAATGCTCCTGTCCCGTATACCTCGGTGTAGATCTCGTCTGCTAATCCCGGGGACATAATTCGGATCCAGGTCCTCAGGGGACATAGCAAGGTATAATATAACTCAAGCCATAAATAATGCAGTGTAGAAATAAATGTAACAATAGGATAAACTATATAACCAACTAAGTGATATGCAAGATGAGAGCAGCACTAGAACTCATGCTGAGACCACTACGAGCTCTGTGTCGGGGAGCCGATAGCAGTAATATCATGTGGTTGTCTAGCTCGGAGAGAGACTGAGACGCCAACATAATATAGTCAACCTGTAGCCTGTGTGACTCTCCAACAATAAATGAAACAATAGGGTAAACTATATAACAAGCTAAGTGAAATGCAAGATGAGAGCAGCACTAGAACTCAGGCTGAGACTACTACGAGATCTGTGTCGGGGAGCCGGTAGCAGTAATATCATGTGGTTATCTAGCTCGGAGAGAGTCTGAGACGCCAGCATAATATAATCAACCTGTAGCCTGTGTGACTCTCCCTACCCAATGTAACCACATGTCTCATGTCCACAACGTCTCATGTCCATGTCATGCGAGATCATAGCTAATGCAGCAAGTCATGTTAAATCTATGAATATAATGTCTATGTCATAAACCTGTATCCTATACAGAATCACTATGAATATCTCAGAAAGATTCTGTCTCATGAATAGTGTCAAGTGTCCTGGGTTAACATGTACTTGATAAGATAAGTACAAGAATATAAAGGGTCACGATGTCCATGTCTAGATGACGTTACACAACTTCGCGTACGGGGTTGGCACCCGACTATTAATCGGACGCTAAGTAAGTCACGTGGTCCTAGGTTAAGCATGTAAAACAGATAAATAAGTCTAAGAAATATATAACAAAACTGCAATGTTGGCAAGGTACACTTGCTTGGGGTTGGAATACCAACAATTGTCCCTATATCAGTGGATCCTGTAGGTACTCCTCCAAAAGCTAAAATAAACATCATCAACAGGCTCAGAAAATATCAAATAGCTAGAAATGCCTGCCCTTAAGTCCAATTTGGACACAGGGGCAAAAATGACAGTTCCTGGTCAAAGCGGGGTCCACATGTGCGCCGCTTTGTACCGAAAAACGTGTCAGGGTCAAGGTCTCCAAATTCGTCAAACTTAGTGTCAACAAGTCCAGAACGATGATACGAACCCAACAGAACTTCCTGAACTGGATTTCGATGAGCCGATCACAAAATCGCCCGTCAAATGGAGCCGCGGGGCCCACGATACGCAATTTTGTCAACGTTCTCAGAATCGAACCAAACTTGGGTCATAGGGCCAGCGTATTGCTACGAGTCCGATGACGCAAATTTTGTTTCGATCCGACGTGTGTACACAAAGTTACAACGTGTTCCAGAACAGGCGGATACGGGGCGTTGTCGGCGGATATGCGTTGATTCCGGTGTGCACGCACATCCGAATCAACTTCTTGAAATCCCGCACGTCTGTATCAACTGCGTGCATATTTCGGTGAAGACCGCGTGCGACCAAGTCATCCCGTTTGGAGGGGCGCACTCAGTTTCGGGGGAAAACGGGGTATTAATTTTCCTGTTTTTGGATCGCGGTTTGCGATCGCCACAGGACCCGATGCACCGAGCGGGTTGCACGGGCTACGCGTCACAACTGACAAAACGGAAATCGGAGCAACGAGGAGAGAGAACGGGTTACCTGAACGGGGCTATGTAGAATGAGGATTCTCGTGTCCGGGTTGACACGACACTGCGATACGGCGCTGTGTCCACTGCTGTGTCCGGTCTAGGGTTTAGGGTTCTGCTGTGGGAGACTCGCCGGAGGAAGGCGGCTTGGGGCGGAGGTGACTACGGCGGAGGTGACCGAGCTCGAGTCGGCCGGGCTCGAGGCTGCCGGGGTCGAGGTCCTGGGTGGCGGAGGGCGGCGCTGGAGATGGTGGAGGTAGTCGGGGACGAAGCCGAGGGGGTGACAGAGGAGGGAGGCGGTAGTCGAGGGACATGGCGGAGGCTCGGGGCTGGCCGGGGTCGGGTGGCTAGGGCTCGAGGCGGAGCTGCGGGTCGGGGACGGGTCGAGCGGGGTCGAGGGCTGGGCGGAGGACGACGACAGGTGGTGGAGGTTCTGGACTGTAGTCGAGGGGGTTCGAGGTCAGGCGGTGGTCGACGGGAGAGATGGTGGTGAGGGGAGAGGAGTTAGGGTACATGTTAGGGCGGCCGGGGGTGACCGTCGATAGAGGAGGAAGACGACGGAGAGGAGTTAGGGTTCAGGGCTGGGGCGGTCGAGGGTCACCGGAGCGGCTCTGAGAGGAGGAGGATTTCGAGGCAAATGGTGGTGGAGCGGGGAGAGGGTCGAGGTCGCCGGGGGACAGGGCGGAGGAAGGAGGAGGGAAGGCGACGGGTTAGGGTTCTGGCTAGGGTGGCCGAGGGATGACCGGAGCGGCTCTTTGCGGCGGAGAGAGGAGAGAGATGGATTTTTCCGGCGGCGGATCATGGATATCGAGGACATTATATAGCCGCCGGAACAGTGATTCCGTTAGGATTAGGGCTTTTGGCTGGGTTTCGGGTCCGGGTCGGGTTCACTTTGGATCCGACCCGACCCGTTAAGAGATGGATTTGGTTTGGTTTGGTTTAACAAAGGTTTGGGTCGGTTTGGTTTGGTTTATTTAAAATAAACCGGGTTCAATTTAGGGTTTAATTCGGTTTAAATGCAACTTAGTTTCTAGGGCTTTAAAAATGCTTCTGGGGTCCAATAAATTCTCGAAAAATTATCCTATGTCTAGTTTTTCAATTTACACTAGAAAAAATTATTTTCATAATATTTTAATATTAATTAACATCATTTAAAAATTATTTATTTACAAAATACCATAGTTTTAGTTCCAGAAATTTTGCAGAAAATTGTGTAAAATTGCTTAATTTTTTTTGAAAAATCAGGGGGTTTACAATCTACCCAACTTATAAAAATTTTATCCTCGAAATTAAAATTAAGCCACGATAGAAGACAAGGATGGTATAAGATTTGCATTGGTTAAAATGCAAGGCTAGGTTTAACGGAGTGGGCGATGTTGCACGTTGCATATTCCGAAAATCATGGGAAAAATCCATATGAGCAAAAAATCGGTTTCTTCATATGTCATGTCAATGACGTGGACACCTAATTGCTCTTTTGCCTAAAAATGCCCAACCATTGAAACGTTGCTCAAAGATGGAAATGGAGGATGGGCATGTCTAGGACAAGGATGTAGAATTTGTAGGAAGGCAGTGACTAGTGAAGTGCTCCAATTATTGAAGCAATGGTAAGGTGCGCTGTAAGCCCCCTGATTTTCAGAATTGTTAATTTGGATTTTCTACAATTTTTCGGGATTTCCCTGTAATTAAAACCTAGGCCTTTGGCAATTTAATGATTTTTAATTACGGTTAATTAATATTAAAATATTATGTAAATAATATTTTATGGCGTAAAATGAAAAACCGGGCATAGGATAATTTTCTGCGAATTTGTTGGACTCCAGAATCATTTTTAAAGCCCTACAAACTATTAAAGAATTAAACCGAATTAAACCCGTGCCAAACACCCAACAACCCCAGGAGAGCCGAAGTCGAGCCCAAGGAGCATTGACCCAGCCCAAATCCTAGGTCAACCCAAGGCCCATCCCAAGGAGAGCATTGACCAAAGTTAAAATATTTCTAGGTCAAGCACCCAACCCAAGTCAAGTATATATAAACAACTTTTCATCCCTTTCCCTTTTCTTATTCCAAAAACCTAAGAAATTATGTCCAGCCGACATCCCCCTTAATATTACTGTACATCCTTCTTTTCTTCTTCCTTTATTCTTCTTCTTCATCCTTCTTCATTCTGAAGAAACACTCCGGCCGGCCACTGTGCTTCCCCGACCCCGGCCTGTACTCCCCCGACCGCTCCGGCGACTAATCGCTCCGGTCGAGCGCCGGCCAATCCGCTCTGGCCCCCTTGGCTGTCCCTGACCGACCGGTGTAGTGCCCCCGACCGCCACTGTGCGGCTCCGGTTGTGCACCGCCTCCCCCCCACTCCAACTCAGTTCCACCCCCGTCCGGCGGCTGACCTCGCTCTGGCCGGCCAGCACCCCGCCGACCCACTGTGCGGTTCACTCCGGTCCTGACCCAGCGGTTCACTCCGGTCCCGACAGTACAGTTCCCCCTGACCAACAGCGGTCCGCCTGCACCCGACTCCCGTGCGGCCTCCCTCGTCCGGCCATCTCCACCGGCCACTGGCGAGCCGGCCGACTTCACCCCCGCAGCAGCCCGTCGACCTCCCCGTCCAGAATTCCCCTTCGACGACTCCGGCCCGAACCCCTCCGACGAGCAGCAGCGGCACAGCCGACCTCGCCACTGCCACCCATCTCCGCCGCTGCCGCCCGCGAGCACCGCCCCGCTCGCCTCGTCAGCCGTCCGCTGCCCTAGCACGGACACGGTCGTTCTCGGACACGAACAGCACAGCGGACACGTCCAGGACACGAAGTTGACCCTCGGACACGTGGAATTCAGCGTTCACGGAGTCCTGTTCAGGTACCGTTTTCTCTCAACTCGCAACTCCATTTTAGTTTCCGTCAGTTGCTACGCGTAGACTGTATAACCCTCTCGGTGCCCGTGCAACTCGCTCGGTGCATCGCGTCCTGTGGTGATCGCACACCGCGATCCAAAAACAGGAAAAATAATGCCCTGTTTCACCCCAAAACTGAGTACGCCCCGCCAAATGGGACGACTTGGTCGCACGCGGTCTTGACCGAAACGTGCGCGACGTTGATACGGACGTGTGGGATTTCGCAGAAGTTGATTTGGATATGCGTGCACACCGGAATCAACGCGTATCCGCGGACACCGTCCCGTATCTGTCAGTTCTGGAACACGCTGTAACTTTGTGTACACACGTCGGATCGAGACGAAACTTGCGCCATCGAACTTGTAGCAATACGCTGGTCCTGTGACCCAAGTTTGGTTCGATTTTGAGAACGTTGACAGAATCGCGTATCGTGGGCCCCACAAGCTCCACTTGACGGGCGAATTTGTGATCGGCTCATCGAAATCCAATTCTGGAAGTTCCGTTGGGTTCGTATCATCGTTCCTAACTTGTTGACACTAAGTTTGGTGAATTTGGAGATCTTTGACCCTGACACGCTTTTCGGTGCAAAGTGGCCCATATGTGGACCCCGTTTTGACCCGAAAATGTCGTTTTTGCTCCTGTGTCCAAATTGGACTTAAGGACAGGCGTTTCTAGCTATTTAATATTTTCTGAATCTAATGGTGATGTTTATTTCAGCAACCGGAGTAGTACCTGCAGTCACACTGAGACCAGAGCTACAGTTGGAGCCAGGACCCCAGGCAAGTGTACCTCGCCAAAACTTGCAGTCTTTGTTACTTATTTCCGTGGCTTATATATATATATATATTGTGGTTCATGCTTGACCTAGGACCGCGCGACTTTACTTAGCGTCCGATTCATAGTCGGGTGCCAACACCGTACGCGGCATTGTGTATTGTCATCTAGACATGGATACCGAGACCCCATCTTTCTTGTACTTGTCCTATCAAGTACATTATAACCCAGGACACTTGACACTATTCATGGACATGATCTTTCTGAGATATTCGTGGTGATTCTGTATAGGATACAGGACTTGACATTGACATTATGTTCCTAGATACTATATGACTTGTTACATTAGATATGATTGTGCGTGACATGGACATGGGGCCTCATGGACATGAGACGTATGATTATATTGGGTGGGGAGAGACACACAGGCTACAGGTTGATTTTATATATTATGCCGGCGTCTCAGTCTTTCGCTGAGCTAGACGACCACATGATATCACTGCTACCGGCTCCCCGACACAGAGCTTGTAGTGGTTTCAGCCTGAGTTCTAGTGCTGCTCTCATCTTGCATATCACTTAGCTGGTTATATAGTGTTTCCATCTTGTTTTATTTATTGCTGGAGAGACACACAGGCTACAGGTTGACTATATTATGCCGGCGTCTCAGTCTCTCTCCGAGCTAGACAACTACATGATATCACTGCTACCGGCTCCCCTACACAGAGCTTGTAGTAGTCTCAGCCTGAGTACTGGTGATGTTCTCACCTGTATTTCACATAGATGGTTACATATTTACCCTGTTTATTTTATTGACTATTTCACTGCATTATTATGGCTTGTATTTTCTGTACCTTGTTATGTCCCCTGAGGACCTGGATCCGGATTATGTCCCCAGGATTAGCAGAGGAGATCCACCCAGAGTTATACAGTATAGGAGCATTAGCAGGAGCAGAAGCAATTACGGGAGCAGTACCAGATTCAGCAGACGAGTGATCACCGAGGTATTCTCCTGGGTATATACTGTTCCATACTCAGTATTGGCTGTCGTTATCTTTATTCTTGTATCTTGACAGATGTATCAGACTCATCGTCGGGTTATTTCTCGAGGTTATATTGTATTGAGATATGATCTTGCTTTATGATTCTGATATTGTGGTATTTATTCTATGGATGAGATTAGTATATTTAGACCATTATTCTTATATTACAGCTTAAGCATGCCCCGATGGATCCATTAAATTGGGTTTGTCCATCGGTGTGTGCTGCTGGCCATTACCACGCGTCCAGTCCCTCGATATTTTGGGACTGGGGCGTGACAGCGCCAAGTGATACCATATTGTAAAACTAAATAAAAATACCGTGTTCTATTTCTAAGTGAATTCGAGCTAGCCTCAGTCTAACTATCTAAGCCAAGTAGGCCTAATTCTTAGGTGAGGGGGTTTCACAATCCAGCCAACTTAAAACAATGTCGTGCTCAAAATTAAAATAAGGCATAATTTATTGATCCTTCATGTACATAAGGCAAGTCAATCGCAATCTCCTTGCGATAATTAAAATCCTAATCATATCCATCGCAATCACTTCAAGGTTAAGATGACCACTGTTCCAATCAAAATTCAACCTATGGTTATCTCTTCTCACTTTTTCAAATTATCCATATCCAAATTTAAATTAAATCCATATAACATCTTCAAGATTTAAATATGCATGTAAATTTTACCTCACAATCTCTAACTATCATAATCTCCTCTAGAAGTAATTCGAGTCCAATATTATTCCCATTTTCACTTATAAATTTTTGTATGCTTCAACTTTTTAAATTCCATTCATATCCTCAATATTTCAAATAGGTAGTCAAACCATCAAATTTTTATTTTAACTCAAATCATCAAATTAAAAAATAATTTAAATGCAATGCACCAATGTTCAAGTCTAAAATTCTATGTTTATCCTCCAAATTCAAATTGATGATTCTACCTTCATTGTTCAAAAATTTAAATCATGTACTTAAGGGATAAATATTGGGTCCTCAATATCAATTCATTAATCCTCATCATCTTAGTCATTCTTCTAAATTTCTCAAAATTAAAATGGCTTGAACCTCTCCCAATCTAATCTTACTCGATCACAATCTAAAAGAAATTTCTCTCGAGTTGACAATGCACTGCTACCCAACTTAGAATTTATCCATCTATCACATAATGCTATATACCTTAAGAAAATATTCTTTAATTTACTTACTCATGTTATTCAATCCTCGAAACTTCAACGCCGATCATATCACATATGATATGTCCTTAATTACGAAAGAATAATCCTCAAGTATGTGATCGACCTATGGGGTATATCTAGTACTCTCTGTATATCAAACTTTATACCCAGCACGAGGTTTCGTCCTTCCGAAATAAGGGAAGACGAAGATCAATAATAAAGAGTTCAAGGGAGAGGTAATATAATAGAAGTATCGGGATCAAGGCATTTAAAGAATTCAAATGGGAATTGTCAAAGCAGTTATGGATTGAAATCCTATTTTGGTAATCCTTTGTTCGCATGCTCGTATTAGTACAGTTATATAACCGATACGATATGTCAGATATGTCTAGGGCAAGTACATTCGTCTACTAATCACTACATATCTCAATCCACGTAAAGTAGTATTACGATGGGCGAATCAAGCGCACTATGGTTGATCAGACCGTAATACACTGATTCTGAAATATATTATTGTGGGCCTCCCCAATAATACATATGTCATGAACAAGCTCGATAAAGAATAAGCTTGCAAAACTAGGCTATAAAATAGCAGAATAAGTCAAGGTAGTATATAAAATATAAGTACACTAGATGATGATGAAAGGAGGTACAAATTATTCAAGTTCACAAAAACAAAATAAGCAACAATAATAAAAGACTCTACAATCTCTACAGTTATCATACAACCTCCTTGTCTAAGTCGCTAGTCGACCAAATAGGGGCAAGGACCTCTAAATTATATTGTCTGAATAAACACTATCATCTTTTGCTAGCATGCGATTAATGCCATTCAGTTACACCGTCTCGATGGGTCAAGTGGACTATGTGGTACTAGGTTGTGAGGCATACTACCCAACTTAAAAGAATTAAACTAATACTGTGACAGTCTTAAGAGGATCCTGCAAAATAACCTTGCACATGTAAATAAAACAGAAACTCTTATTAGGGTATATGAGGAAAGATCTTGGTACTTATTAGGGCTCCTATTGCATTATATAGGTAAGGGTCACCTTAAGTCTTAATCATAGTGCTCATAGAACATGTGTCAATAGCGAGAATGGAAATGTTACTAGTCTCAAGGGAAAGGGAATATAACTTGTATCGAGATGGGGGTACAAATTACGTGATTTAACACTAAGGGATAATCATCGGGTCACAATCTACAAGATTAACTCAAACTGTCAAGTTCTAATTACCAATCACATAATTCAAAAATTCAAGAGCAAGAACCAAAATCCTAGCAAGCTATATATATCCTAACATAGAATAAAATCACTTGGTCTATAATCAGAAGTATCAGATGGCGCGAGTTGAAAGATGAAGAGAAGAAACGTAATCAGTCGTCGCACTCTAGCGAGCGCTATGGTCGCAGATGAGCAATATATGAAATTAGAATAGGGGCTCTAGATAACATCATGGTTTCCTAAGGTGAAGGTGGCGTACAATTCTCCGTGTTTGAGGTATGATCTCATAGGAAATGTCATACTCGTTGCTCTGGGCTTCCTGAGGTACTGTCTGCTAATATCTCGACACGAACCTATATCCTAATACTATCTCACTATACACATTAGGTTCAGTCCTAACATTCGATCTCGATTTCTATTGGTTCCTTAAGACTGGGGTCAACATTAGGGTCAAATCTCTAACTAGCTCTTAGCAGTGCCTATACTACTCTTAGGTCATTCATGACTATAAAAAGAAATAATGGTAAATTATTCTATAGGTGAGGGATGCTAGGGTTCATTAAGCGTTCTACTTAGGGGTGTGTCAATATCCTAGGTGTACTCTTAATAGGAAGATTACCCTACTTATCATTTTATCAACAGGGACTTCTATATTCTAGGAGAAGGCTACACTCAAGGAACTAATGAGAAGGCACATGAATCAAGCATGATGCAATTATTCAACGAAATGGATTGGAAGGAGGATGAGTCATAGTCAGTTATGGATGAGATCCTATACTCTAATCCTAGGTGTAGGCTTGCTCGGCACAGTAACGTAACCGAGACAATATGCTCTTGACCTGCATGGGCCACCACAAAAACTATGTCACGCCCCAGTCCCAAAATATCGAGGGACTAGACACGTGTCAATGGCCAACAGCACACACCGATGGACAAACCCAATTTAATGGATCCATCGGGGCGCACTTAAGCTATAATACAATAATAAGGATCTAAATATACTAATTTCATCCACAGAAATGAATATAACCATATCAGAATCATAAAGCAAGATCAATCTCAATAAATATAATACTCGAGAAATAACCCGATAATGAGTCTGATACATCTGTCAAGATACAAGAATAAAGATAACCACAGCAAATACTGAGTATGGAACAGTATATATACTCAGAAGATACCCTCAGGGATCACTCGTCTACTGGATCTGGTACTGCCCTAGTGTTTGCTCCTTCTCCTGCTCCTGCTAATGCTCCTATCCCGTATACCTCGGGGTAGATCTCATCTGCTAATCCTGAAGACATAATCTGGATCCAGGTCCTTAGAGGACATAGCAAGGTACAATATAACTCAAGCCATAAATAATGCAGTGTAGAAATAAATGTAACAATAGGGTAAACTATATAACCAACTAAGTGATATGCAAGATGAGAGCAGCACTAGAACTCAGGCTGAGACCATTACAAGCTCTGTGTCGGGGATCCGGTAGCAGTAATATCATGTGGTTGTCTAGCTCGGAGAGAGACTGAGACGCCGGCATAATATAGTCAACCTGTAGCCTGTGTGACTCTCCAACAATAAATAAAATAATAGGGTAAACTATATAACAAGCTAAGTGAAATGCAAGATGAGAGCAGCACTAGAACTCAGGCTGAGACTTCTACGAGCTCTGTGTCGGGGAGCCGGTAGCAGTAATATCATGTGGTTGTCTAGCTCGGAGAGAGACTGAGACGCCGGCATAATATAATCAACCTGTAGCCTGTGTGACTCTCCCCACCCAATGTAACCACATGTCTCATGTCCACATCGTCTCATGTCCATGTCACGCGAGATCATAGCTAATGCAGCAAGTTATGTAAAATCTATGAATATAATGTCTTTGTCATAAACCTGTATCCTATACAGAATCACCATGAATATCTCAGGAAGATTCTGTCTCATGAATAGTATCAAGTGTCCTGGATTAAATGTACTTGCTAAGACAAGTACGAGAATATAAAGGGTCACGATGTCCATATCTAGATGACGTTACACAACTCCGCGTACGGGGTTGGCACCCGACTATTAATCGGACGCTAATTAAGTCACGCGGTCCTAGGTTAAGAATGTAAAACAGATAAATAAGTCTAAAAAATATATAACAAAACTGCAATGTTGGCAAGGTACACTTGCCTGGGGTTGGAATACCAACAACTATCCCTGTATCAGTGGATCCTGTAGGTACTCCTCCAAAAGCTAAAATAAACATCACCAACAGGCTCAGAAAATATCAAATAGCTAGAAACGCTTGTCCTTAAGTCCAATTTGGACACAGGGGCAAAAATGACAGTTCCTGGTCAAAGCGGGGTCCACATGTAGGCCGCTTTCACCAAAAAATGTATCAGGGTCAAGGTCTCCAAATTCGTCAAACTTAGTGTCAACAAGTCCAGAACGATGATACGAATCCAACGAAACTTCTAAAACTGGATTCCAATGAGCCGATCACAAAATCGCCCGTCAAGTGGAGCCGCGGGGCCCACGATACGCGATTTTGTCAACGTTCTCAGAATCGAACCAAACTTGGGTCACAGGACCAGCGTATTGCTACGAGTCTGATGGCGCAAGTTTCGTTTTATCCGACGTGTGTACACAAAGTTACAACGTGTTCCAGAACAGGCGGATACGGGGCGTTGTCGGCGGATATGCGTTAATTCCGGTGTGCACGCACATCCGAATCAACTTTTGCAAAATCCCACACGTCTGTATCAATGGCGCGCACGTTTCGGTGAAGACCGCACCTGACCAAGTCGTCCCGTTTGGCAGGGCGCACTCAGTTCTGGGAGAAAACAAGGTGTTGATTTTCCTGTTTTTGGATCGCGGTTTGCGATCGCCACAAGACGCGATGCACCGAGCGGATTGCACGGGCATCAAGAGGGTTACACAGCCTACGCGTCACAACTGACGGAACAGAAATCGGAGCAACAAGGAGAGAGAACAGGTTACCTGAACGGGGCTATGTAGAATAAGGATCATCGTGTCCGGGTTGACACGACACTGCGACAGGGCGGTGTGTCCACTGCTGTGTCTGGTCTAGGGTTTAGGGTTCTGCTGTGGGAGACTCGCCGGAGGAAGGCAGTTTGGGGCGAAGGTGACTACGGCGGAGGTGACTGAGCTCGAGTCGGCCGGGCTCGAGGCTGCCGGGGTCGAGGTCCTGGGTGGCGGAGGGCGGCGCTGGAGATGGTGGAGGTAGTCGGGGACGAAGCCGAGGGGGTGACAGAGGAGGGAGGCGGTAGTCGAGGGACAGGGCGGAGGCTCGGGGCTGGCCGGGGTCGGGTGGCTAGGGCTCGAGGCGGAGCTGCGGGTCAGGAACGGGTCGAGCGGGGTCGAGGGCTGGGCGGAGGACGACGACAGGTGGTGGAGGTTCTGGACGTTGGTCGAGGGGGTTCGAGTTCAGGCGGTGGTCGACGGGAGAGATGGTGGCAAGGGGAGAGGAGTTAGGGTGCAGGTTAGGGCGGCCGGGGGTGACCGTCGATGGAGGAGGAAGACGACGGAGAGGAGTTAGGGTTCAGGGCTGGGGCGGCCGAGGGTCACCGGAGCGGCTCTGAACGGAGGAGGAGTTCGAGGGAAATGGTGGTGGAGCGGGGAGAGGGTCGAGGTCGTCGGGTGATAGGGCGGAGGAAGGAGGAGGGAAGGCGACGGGTTAGGGTTCAGGCTAGGGCGGCCGAGGGATGACCGGAGCGGCTCTGCGCGACGGAGAGAGGAGAGAGATGGATTTTTTTGGCGGCAGAGCGTGGAAATCGAGGATATTATATGGCCGCCGGAACAGTGATTCCGTTAGGATTAGGATTAGGGCTTTTGGCCGAGTTTCGGGTCCGGGTCAGGTTCACTTTGGATTCGACCCAACCCGTTAAGAGATGGATTTGGTTTGGTTTGGTTTAACAGCGGTTTGGGTCGGTTTGGTTTGGTTTATTTAAAATAAACCGGGTTCAGTTTAGGGTTTAATTCGGTTTAAATGTAACTTAGTTTCTAGGACTTTAAAAATGCTTCTGGGGTCCAATAAATTCTCGAAAAATTACCCTATGTCTAGTTTTTCATTTTACACTAGAAAAAATTATTTTTATAATATTTTAATATTATTTAACATCATTTAAAAATCATTTATTTATAAAATACCTTAGTTTTAATTCCAAAAAATTTGCAGAAAATTGTGTAAAATTTCTTAATTTTTTTTTTAAAAAATCAGGGGTTTTACAGACACAGATAGAGGCCCAACACAGGTAGTCAAATATGATGCGATAGAGTATGGAAAATACCCATCAGGTGGCTATTGCAGCAATTCAGAGAGAGGCTCCTCCACAGCCACAGGATATCCAGCTCGAGCCAGGCAACATTTAAAATTTTAAGATTCTAGAGCCTCGAGTTTTCAAGGGGACAGAAGGTATAGTCTATGCTGACGATTGGCTTGAAGATATTGAGCATCTTATGAAGGTGTCCCGTCTTACGGAGGATATGAAGATTGAGGCGGTAGGACTTCAACTGTTCGACATTGCCCGCACTTGGTTCAGGAATAAGCTACTTCTTACTGATGTAGGACAGTCTTGGGAGGTGTTCAAGGATCTTTTAAAGAAGAAGTTCTTTGCTTGGACGGACATATTAGAATTAGGAAGGCAATTTGAGAGCTTTACACAAGGGTGCATGTCCGTAGAGGAATATGCCGCAGAATTTGGGAGGCTGAGCCTATTTGTAGAGTACTTGGTGAGGGAGCAAGAAGTTTGGGCTATCCGTTTTCGCGAGGGTCTGAATTGGGAAGTGAAGATTCTCATTCCGTCTTTCTATGAGACGTATTCTGAGATACTTTCAGAGGCAAGCGAGGTCGAGCGGGAGTGGAACTTGAAGCCCAAAAGGGACCGTAATATGTTTGGGGGTGCCAGTAGCAGTGTGGGACCGACAAAGAGGCCACGGTTCCAGCAACAGCAGTTTCTAGTACAGTTCGGAGCTTATCAGCAACAATATCAAATGTCGGAACCAATTGTTGCTCTAGTACAAGCTCCAGTACAGCAGATACCACAACAGCCACAGAGATAGGTATAACAGGCTCCTCAATGTGCCTATTATAAGAAGACTGGGCATACTTGGAAGATGTGCCGGAAGAGACTTGGAGCGTGCTTACATTGTGGATCAACGGAGCATATGGTAAAGGATTATCTCTGGACCCTTCATCGTCTAGTTCAGGGTGCAGATCGAGGGCAGAGAGGTAGAGTTAGGCCACCTGTAGCACCACAGATTTCTCATCACCCGCAGAGGGAGCCACCTTGGCAGGGCAGAGCATTTGTGATGACGGTCGAGGAGACCGATACTATAGGTGATGGGTTAGCGAGTTCTGTTCTTTCTTTCTGTTTCTTCCATCTATTTTAATTAATTGCTTCTTTAGTACCATTTTGGATGCTTGTGTTTTATAGTTAGTATAGAATACCCTGACAAAGACAACAATAATAAGACAGGCGGAGACCATGACCATGCATGTTGTTCCTTGCATAGGACTGTTCTTCGTGTGATTTTAGATAAGACCTTATTAGACTATGATTGCTGGGGGTTTGACATAGAAGGAGTATGATAACCCTTAAATTTTGAGGACAAAATTATTTTAAGGGGGGTAGACTTGTCACTACCGTATTTTCTAGGAAAGAGTATTTTGGTCATTTCACAATTAATTAAAAATTATGCATATTAAATATTTGTTTATTATATTATTTATATTTATTTTGGACTTATTTTAGTAGACCTAACTAGTTAGTTTAGATCCATGGACCCAACATTTAATTTTAGTTAGATTTGAGCCCAATAGTAAGCCCATCATTAGGAGTATGAATTAATTAAGTTAAACCCATTAGACTAGAATCTTTCCTCCTTAATTAATTTTTTCGTGAGAGGTCCCAAGGGATATTTTAGACTTTATATATTAGCTTGAGGTAGGGGACAAGTGAGGCCTATATAAAGGGGATAAAAACTTTCTCTCTTTTTATTTTTTATTCCAAATCTAGATTTAGAATTTTTCTCAACCAAATTTCATCAAATCCCTACCAAATTTTTACAGAATTCCTTCCTAAATTATTACTGGAGGCTAGTAGAGTAAGGATCTAGAAGAAGAAAGCAATGATCTACAAAAAGGAGGAATAATCTACAAGTTGAAGGCTCATTTTACCATTTTTGGAGGTTTTATTAGGAATCCATCTCTCAATAGGTATAATTTAATTTCCCCCCTCTAATTAGACTTTAAATCTCAAAATTAAGCATGATAAATTAATCCATATGCATAGGCTACCCATAGGATTTGGATTTGAGTTCATAGGAGGCCTATTGAGAAAGTTATGGTACTTTTTGTGTCAATTTTAGGAAAATTTCGAGATTGACACTTGTTGTGTTTGTCAATTGGTCCTATAGATCAATATAGCATATGTTTGTGTATTTGTGACTA